>JAWDJD010000001.1:425443979-426148979 GCA_035047305.1 Bradypodion pumilum | reverse complement strand
AACTCCGTGCCTTGGCAGCGGGGAGGCAGCAGCCAGCACAGTTCTTTTATTGCCCACCGGGGCTGTCGCAGGTGCTCTCAACTCCTCCCGGTTTGCCTGATCGGGAGGAGGAGCTCTGGGATACATGTTTCAGTTACTTTGCTTGATAATGAGTTCTTTACAATGTGTTTAATCCTAGACACAAAGTGCTTTGTAATAATAGGGGAGAGAGCAAAAACAGTAGGCGGCCAATGTATTACACCCCACCAAAATGGTTCAAGGCAGTGGTGGGCATCAACAGGTTCGCACCAGTTCGCCAGAACCGGTAGCAGAAATTCTGGCTTTCCCCGCCCTTCCAAGGTTTGAAATAAAGTAGTCCTAATTTGGGTGCAATGCAGGGCCTTCCCTCTGTCCATGCCCACCATACCATGCTCACAGTGTGGTAGTAAAAATTTTTGGAGCCCACCACTGGTTCAAGGTGTGTGCAAGCTTTCAATGTCTCTCTGTTAGGGAAGCTATACAAAAGGCAAGTGAATGTCTGTTGGGGTTGGGGGGAGAGAGGCAGAAAAAATATTTTCATATACCTTATCTGCATATAGTTTCTCACAGGAAGTTCACCTATTCTTGATATACAGGTTTTTGTTTTGTTTTTTTTAAAAGCCTTTCCAGTGAGCCTGAGAAATATATGCTGTTGTCTCATTCTTTTGATTGTTCCCTGCCCTCCGCCCCCATGCCCAGTAATCTACCTTGCCCTGCAAGTGCACTTAAAACGGAAAATAATCACAATGTATGTTCGGTAGCTGAATAGTTTTGCCTTTAAACTGCATTTTGCCTTCCTCCCACCCACTTTCAGTACTATAATAGAACTCTGAGATCATAGTTCTAGCAAATAGTTTGCGTCTGCTACAGCTGATTCTATTAAACATCCAAATCATAGTTTTTAGACTTTAGAGACTTTGTCAAAATAAATATGGTATATCTGCAATCCCTTTCAAGCTTGGTCTTTATGTTATATGCATTGTAGCAAGCAATGGCAAACTGTGCTTGACTCCATTTGAAATCAGCCTGGTTTTATAACTAGGACACTCTGCCCGCAAACTTGCCTTTTCTTTTTCTCTCTGCTAATAAAGTTGGCACACGTGGACTGCTACAAAGTGGTGCTGCTTTGCATTCAGCACTTAGATAAAGTTTTAAAGTGTTGTTGTTTTGCTTTAAATAACAGCATCACTAATAGTTTCTAAAAAAACATTTCTAAATCAAATGAAATAATAATATGAAATAATAATATATACCCAAGCCAAGTATTAAAGTTGCAAATTAACAATGAGCTGCACCCATTCCCTGGTCCAGCAGTCCTGCCTATTTATTAAATTTACATACCTCCAGAATAAAGTATCTTTTCATTATTACGTTGTGTGCCACTTTTGCTGTTCTCAGTATATCCGTCGTTAGTTCATTTTAAAAATATTTATTAATGCAATTTATTTGCTAATACAAATACATTAACACAAACTATTCCCCAAAATCCAAATAAATATAATAAACAGCTGGGCTTAATATTAAATCTAACACAGTAGATGTTTGTTGTTGTTGTTGTTGTTCAGTCGCATAGTGAAGTCTGACCCTTTGCGACCCCATGGACCATTGATTGCCAGGCACCCCTATCCTCCACCATCCTCCTCAGCCCACCCAGCTCTGTGCCAATTGCATCTACAATACCATCTAGCCATCTCATTTTTGACCACCCCATTCTTCTTTTGCCCTTGAACTTTCCCAGCATCAAGGCTTTCTCAATTGAATCCTCTCTTCTCATTTGATGTCCAAAGTACTAGATGCTATTTAGGGGAAACATAGAAGAAATTGAAAAGCATTGTGTATACATATAGTCATCCCCTGGGTAATGGTGTGCAGCTGGCTAATTCTTCCCCTTCAGAAGCATTGTGCTAGTAGAGGAGAACAATGAGTGGCCAGTAAAATGACACGTCTAGGAGATATTCACAGCAAATCCAATGATTACTGCCTTCTTATTGGCGGAGCTAGAGGAAGCCACAAGAAGAAATGACAAAGTGACATGACTCCATGACCTGCAGATTGAGCAAATTAAACATTATCAGCAACACACACAAAAATAATGGTTCCTTCAACTCTTTAATAACTGCAGAACAAGCAAGGAACTTTCAAAAATACGTCTGTCACCCCTGGAAGCCCCAACCAAAGATTCCCAACTTGTAGCTCTCTAATTGACTGAGGGAGTGAGGATGTCTAGGTTACTGGGCCCCCAGAGAGAAGCCTGTAGAAAAGTGGGAGGAGGAACCACTAGAGGGGATTGAAAAGGGGTTTGCAGCTGTGGGGCTGGAGAAGCAAGGCAAAACAATCACACTTATAGTACTTAGTGTACTTTCTGGGCAGTTCACAAGTTAATTAGCATTTTGTCCTCAACATGCTGAGTACTCATTTTACTGACCTTGGAAGGATGGAAGGATGAGTCAACCTTGAGCCTTGGTCAGAATCGGTCACAACCTTTTGGTTGCAGTACCGAATTTTAACCACTGTGCCACCAGTCAAAAAGTAGGACTGCTGGACCAGGGAATGGGTGCAGCTCTGTGTGCCACAAGAGGAGGGTGACTAACAAGCCTGCCAGAGGAAGCTGCTACTGAGTCGAGTGGGAGCAACACAAGAAGCACCAAAAGACAATCACTCCAGCCATGTGACGGGCTTGTAAGGATTCTTTTTTGAATTTCAAGGGAGGCACAGTCACTGGGGAAATCAGTCTACCACAGGGTAGTGTCCTTCCACCATTACTTTTTAACCTTTACATAAATGATCAACAGATGTTCACATATTCCAGGAGTTTCATTTTTGCTATTGATCCTACCTTGACAGTTCAAGGGGAAACTTTTGACTCCATTGAACACCAGCTAACCTCTGCCTTAGAAGATCCTTAGAAGAGGTTTTTATCTTATAAAAGCAAGCCCTTTTAAAAACAGAGGTTTGTGCCTTCTACTTAAAGAAAAAAGAAGCATAGAGGAAGCTCTTAGTTAGCTGGGAACACAAGATTTTGAAACACTGTCCAACCCAAAAGTATTTGTGCATCACTCTGGATTCAACCCTGCTCTACAGAAATACTGTCTAAACATCAAACAGAAAGTTGCTGCCAGAAACAACATACTTAGGAAACTGGTTGGTTCAGTCTGGGGTGCACACCCATAAAGAAGAAGAATGGCTTTGTCCCTGTGCTACTCCACAGCAGAATATCTTAGTACTGCATGGTATAAATCAGCACATGCCAAAGAAGTAGAGGTAGCTGTTGATCAATCATGCAAGATTATTACTGGCTGCTTGAAAACCAAATGAAAAGTTCTCTTAGTTGTCTGGCATTGCCTCTCTGGAATTACATTGAGAAGCGCTAGCAAATAGTGAATGAAATAAGGTAATACAGGGCCAACCCCATTTATTTAATGGACACAAATTTCCTTGTCTGATGAAGTGGACGTGATCCACGAAAGCTAACATTAAAATATAACAGTTAGTCTTCAAAGTGCTACAGCATTTTTGTTTTGTTTTGTAATTGGCCCAATAGGAGCTTTGGGGGTTAAGGATTCCTTTTCATGCTTCTGTACGTATTCCTCAATGGCTGCTTGTATAAATCCAGTAAGTGGGTATTGAAACAAAATGCTGATTTGGGGTTTAGAGATGATGGTGAGTGGGGTAAGAAATTTGGTGGAAATCAAGGTGGTAAGGGATTACATCTAGAATATATTAAGCATATCAGAAGATACCAAATAAATTTGGAAACTTGGAATGTATATTGAGGTCAGGCCAGGCTTTCCCCTTTCCTGAAGTGAAAATATGTTTGTGCTATAACCGGAACTAAAAACTGACCAGTGCAGATTATAGGGTAATCAAATTAAACATGGTTGGAGGGTTGTTAAAAATGAACAAAGCATTTTAATGTTTTGCCTTCTTTTTATCTTTCAACCATAAATCTAGAAATTGTATGATGTTGTATATAGTGGTAAAAATATTTATATTTCTATGAGGCCACTGTGTGTCTATGCACACGCGCGAGTGAGTGAGTGAGAAAGTACAAGTACTATGTAGTCCTCAGCAGACACTCTCAGTAGGGAATGCAAGTGACTAATGTAGCAGTTAGTCAGGAAATAGTATGTGTTTTTTTTAATCAAATAGTAAAAGAGCCGAAATCGTGACAATGTATTTCCAAGCTAAGTAGCTAAATTGGAAAGTAAGAGAAATCTGAAAATTATTTTAACACCTGAAAAACCTTCCTTTCCTGAAAAAGGCAAAAACAGGTTTCTTTAGCACTGCCGAAACCATGATGGCTATGTGTGGGGTCCCTCCCGCCTCATTTATTTTTCACGTGGAAAATAAATTACAATGAATTGTATTTTGGTTTGGACCTGAAACTCAAGAAGTCTGGTCTCCTCTGTGTGTAATGAAAAGATTTCCTATGACCTGAATTCACCTACTAGCTGAAATTTAGTAGTGAGTCACAACTAGAGTCGCCCCATTGAATCACTGGGAATTTGGTTAGTCAACACTCATGTTAATCCACTTGGTTCAGAAGGCCTACTCTAGTTGTGTTGTAATTCACTTACTACTGGCTTTCATTTAAAGAAATATTTTGAATTTATTCTTATTGTATGCTTTTGCATGAATGTGTCAAATAAATTCATTTGCCATTTTTTATTAGCCTAGAAGGATTAATAATGGTAATAATTAGCAAGGCAGCATGTGATTATTTCTCCTAGACAGAGAAATCCTTATTAAACACATTCTGTCTTCATTTTGAACAGAAACTCGGGCAGATAGAACAAAGAAATTGTTTAGACACTATACTGTTGGATCATATGACAGCTTTGATGCTTCAAGGTAAGATGCATTTCTATTTCACAATGTTAGGTCTGCACAATTTTTTCCATATTTAAAAATAATTCCTTCTTTAAGTGGAAGCTTGGTTTTCAAAGTACTGTACAGATAATTGCCATGTTGCCCACCTTCCTTACTGTAGCAGTGCACAATATGTTTTCATTTCATTTTACCTTTGGGTAGAATAGCCAGACATCTTTCCCAAATGAATGAAGTATAATTGCAGTATGTGCTCTGTTGCATCCTATTTAGAGGAAGTGTACTTTTTCCAAATCTCTTCTTACTTCTCCTGGTCAGCAAAACATTTGTGGAGTATAAGCCTGTCTAGTAGTGTCTTTTGCAGAAAAAGTTGTGTCTGTAGTTCTTCTGTAGAGTATTTTTGTGAGCAATAGAAATACAGAGCCTATAGCAACTACTTTCTCAGTTTTGGAGAACTGCCTTTCCACCTTTTGTTCTCTATTCTGTCAACTTCCTTTTTAATGCTTACTTCCTAATACCACTTCAAGTCACCAATTTTATTTGCAAATTGCTACACTTTGTTGGCATTCCATTAGTCTACATCCAAAGAACACCAATGATCTGGCCTCACTATCTCCCATGTGTATTTGTGGGCTGTGGGAGGTAACAACACAACATTAGTGGGAAAGGGTAATTTGTATTTCTGTGAGTCACAAAAGTACATTTATGTGTATTTAAGTAAATGAAGATGGAATTAATGGTGTTGTTTTGATAACTTTTCATTCAATTATAACCATATGTACAGCTATCCTGCGGCACATGACATGCATGGATTCTATTTTTCAAAACAGGAGGGTTGTACAAAGCATCTGCAGTCTCATTTTTTTTAGTAGTTACATTTACACATAAAGAGAACCTGTTTAAAATAGTCTGTTCAAAAGCAAATTGTGAAAATTAGTTAATTATTTCATAACAGTGAGTACAAAATGGCAGACGCCATTCCTTGGTAAATACAAAGTAATGTACTCTACGGAGTAGTAGTCATAACAGCAAATATGAAGGCACAAAAACAAGCAACACCTAGAACTTGCCTTTCCATACTGATCAGGTACAGAATCACAAACACAGAGATAATGACATTGGCTTGACAACCAGAAAGTTGGCTCACAGCCACCTTATTTTAACATTTTTTTAGACTTCACACTATTCAATCTTAAACCCTCAGATACCTATCTCTGTTTTCACATTTTCTCTTTTCACACACAAATACACATTAACTCTCTCACATACTGCCTCTAATAATTTACTACCATTTTAGCAGTGCTATCTCTTCTGCCCTCATAGTTCTACATTCCGAGTACATTAATGTTTCCTGGGACTGGTGAATTGGAGTGCTTCTTCAGCTGAGCCAGTATTCAAAAACTAGCCCTTTTTAAAATCATACTTAAGCCACAGAACTTGAAGCAGGGTCTGGAATCTGGTTTCTCTCAATATTTTGCCTTCCTTCCTTCCCCCCCCCCTTTTTTTTTGCCAGGAGGGCATATTTTCCCACATTTTTGTGCAAATGTATAATTTTGAGAAATTTCGTTGTTACCACAAGGGGACAATGACAATAAAGATTTATTTATCTTAATCTGTTCTTTAAATTAGTCTCACCTTATTTATACCTTATATGTTAAAGTTAACATCTTATTAAAAAGAGTCTTAATAAATTATCCATAGTTTTGACTTAAAATGAATATGTTTTAAACCTCTCTACATTGTCTTTGTGTATATTGTCATTTACAACCATTTATGTTCTTCTCCCTGCCATTGTTCTTTGTGTCCAGGGCTGCTTTTTTGTCATTCACTTTAGAGTTATCTGTGATCAACTTCATTTATACTGATGATGCTACATAAACAATCACTTTCTCCTTTCTGTTCAATGTCAGTTTTCATCCTGCTTAGTCCTAGATTTCACCCTGTTTAGCTAGCCTAGCTAGATAAATCTGAACACATGGTTCATCCTACTTCAGTTAGAAGTATTTGGGTTGCTTGCCTGTCCAGACATCCCACTACGGTAATGGAGTAGACAATAGAGCTAGCAACACAACGTCAAATGTTGGGCAGCAGTAAATAACCTGACTCCCAAAAGGGCACAATGACTATGGGCGGATGAGCCCCTTTGGGTGGGATAATGGCCCCCTCAGTGGAGGAAATGCCACTGCAAAACATCATACTGGGCCCAATGGCAAAATTAGCAGAAGGGGAACCACTTCACTATTCTGATTCCCAATGGTCATGAAGGCGGAAGAGGCCATGCCAGATGGACTGGCTGTGAAGGCGTACCTTCATAATATCCTCAAGGCTGCAGCAGTCCATTGCAGTCCCGGTGTTAAATCCTGCATGTCTCATTTCATATGTGCTACAAGATGATTTCGAGATCATTTATGGGTCACTTCATGGCAAGCTGGGATCCACCTTAAAAAATTCATGCCACTGGCATTTTTCCTGCTTGCCTGGGAGAGCAAAGGCAGCCAGAACCAGAAGGCCTCCATGACCAGGCTTCCTGGTGCCCTGAGGCAGGAAAAAAGTTATACTCAGATCGAGTTACAGCCACCTTTACCAATTTGGGTTGCATGTTTAAAAAAACTTTTCTAAGAACACATAAGGAAGACTGTAATCAAAAGGTGGTTTTGATCTTTGGGTTGATCTACCAGTAGTTTTCCAGCTGGAAAAACTCATTTGTTTGTCTGCTTGTTTTCCAACAAAAGCTTGTGATCTCTTCTGTTATTAAACACTTCAAAATACTCATACAAGTTTATATTTTGCCTGCCTTTCTCTTATCCGTATTTTGATACTCCATTTCTTTGACTCTGTGCTTTTTAGCTCACTCTATAATACATAGGGTGCCAAAAATGTATACACATTTTAAGAGATATTACCTATGTCTTGCTTTTTAAAGTTGAATTGAATTATGGTAGCAATGTATAGTATGTTCACTCAAAAGAATGAATGCTAGCATCACCAGGCAGGATAGTCAAAGTAAATAGCTGAAGCTTGGTTGTTGTTTGAGGAGTACAAGACTATTTTGAAGTGGTCTTTGAAATTCGAGGACATTGTGGAAGTACAATAACAATGGAGGCGTGAATATGCAACAGAACCTCCAACACACCTAACAATTGCATTCATTCGTGATAAAGTTGGGATGCATGGTACTGTGTGGTGTGTGTATAAGGGAAGATCCAGGACACTTTGGTAACCTCTTTGAGCACCTTTTGTAATTGCAGAAGTCAAACGTGACTTGTCATCAGTATATACTGAATTTGCTGGCGTATAAGACGGATCAGAGTATAAGACAAACCCTGTTATTACCAAAATAGTCGACTGTAGGCCACTATATACAAGACACATTCCATTTTTCCAGTGTATTTTATGGCATGGGGAGTGGGTCTTACATGCCAGCAAATACGGTATGTAGTATTACAATTTTAATACAGTTTTTTTCCTTTCTTAAAAAATGTATACACTTTTTTGGCATCCTCTGTATATGTGTTCCAGTGCCCCAAAGTTTCTATTTCTCAGCAGTAGCAAGCCACAAACAGGTATTCCAAATTATGCTGTAGGTGTTGCATACTGCAGAGCTATGATAGCCTTGGAGAACTCTGGCTGCTACTTACAACTTTCCTGTGGTTATGCTTGTTTCACCAGCTGGCTTTCCTGTCTTTTTCCTGGTTTGAAAAAAGATTGAATTTAGGCAGCTGACCTTCATGGTTCTCTGATGTCATCATTCCTGCCTCTGCTTGTGTGGAGAAATCTGATTGGGACAGGGATGGAATGGTTATATGCTTTCTCTATAGCATTTCTCTAGTTAGAATGAAGTTGGCAAGTTGTTTCCTGTCTCCAAGTTCTATCCAGACCAAAAATTACTGTTATGATCTTACAAGTGGATCATAGGTTTCTTAGATAGGTTTGAATTTATTTTGAATATATACATAAATTTATTTGTAAATGTTTGTCTTCTATTTCAGTGAGGCTGATTTACAGTTGAGTGTATGAAGGATTTAAGACTCACTCATTTATTGATCATGAATCTTAAAATTTGAACAATTTTGTTTGTTATCATAAACATACGAGAGAAGAAAATAAGATATGTTGTAAGCTAACTAACAGTTACTGATATTTAAAAAGATAAATGTTGTGATTCATGGTTAGAAACAGAACACGTCTGACATCTTCTAATAAACAAGGAGGAGCAAGAAAGAAATATATTTAATGACCCCAATTCAAAATTCAAAATTTATGCATTGCTCGTCTCTGTTTGTGTCAATGAAGAGCCCCTCCCACCAAAAAAGGACTGAATAGATCAATTCAGAGCAGCAATTTAAATATGATATCAATACAGATTTTTAAATCCTCTCTCTTTTTCTAGAGAGTAATTAGGAAAGAAATGTCAAACTAATGCATGCAGCTCTTGCATAATGTAATGTTTTTAAAAGCTTAGTTTCTTGAACTCTTTCTCATTTGTATTGTTTTCTAGTAATAAATCCTTATAAAGTAGCTCAAATTTCCATTCCTTGGCACTATTACCTCATTTATGGGTGAGAAAGAATCTACAATTTCCCCCTCAGTTATTGCAAGATAAACTGAAAAACACAGTTTCTGGGTATCTAAACACCATTAAAGATCTAGTAATAGAAATTTCATGCTGAACAAATATATCATACATATTATGGACATATAAATCATTGCATTTTTAGTATATCTTAATGTTGGGACAGAAATGTAGTTTACATCCCATAGAATTTCATATAACTAGTGGAACCATTTAATTTGCCTTTTCTTTCCGAAGCAGAAAGTCTTGCATAGTATGTTATACAGGGGATTAATAGGATTGATTAAGATCAGGGGTAGCCAACCTATGGCCCATGGGCCAGCCCTGGTCCATGGCACCATTTCTTGTGGCCCGAGGCCACCCTTGCCACTACCAGGAACAGAAGCAGACATGTTTACAACAGCCATAAAATGTGCCTGCACATGCGTAAACGCGCCTGCACCTGCTGTAAACGCTACTGTAAATGTACCCGCAGCTGTCATAAATGTGTTTACGACAACTTCAGATGCGTTTTACGGCAGCATTTATGGGATGAGGAACCACATGACCAGCCTGCTCAGCTGTCCAGGGATGTGGTCCGGCCCATGGCACGAAAAGGTTGGGAACCCCTGATTAAGTTGGTCTATCCCAGGAAGTGGATGGATTTAAATTCTTTCTTGATGCCTCTTGAAGAGTTGTCTGTTAGTGCTGCAGGTGACCCTGCTGGTGTAATGGTTGATTTCTGGAAGGAGGAGATTACCAGGATGGTAAACACAGGTGCTTCTAATATCTCTCTTATGAAGAGTGAAGCCAGATTAGCCCTCAGTTTACAAATGTCCAGAGGATCCAGCTCTGTGTGTATGTGTGCAACCTTTTAGCAGACAGACACCACTGGATTTCGTACTCTGTTCTTTTTTTCATCTTGATTTAATTAGTTGATTATTTAATGTTTTATGAGTTAACATTTAAACTCTAATGTGTTTTTTAAATTATTCACCATGTATCACCTAATTATATAGGTAAAATGGGAAGCAGTATCAAAAAAGTATTAAATGATAATAGTAATATTAATATTTATTCTCCAGTTGTATATTTTGAAGAAGTTCATTATACATTAGGACAAATTTTAACTGTGACTGATGTTCTGCATTTATTTAATTCTGGTAGCAGCAATTTGGCAGTCCTTTTGGCTATTGAATTTCTACCTCACTCTACTGTCAGTGCTCCCCAAAGCTTTCCCAGGGCAAAAGGGAGCCTTAAGAAGACAGAGACCCAGAAGGGGGGGGGGAATGAAGAAGTTCTCAAATTAATTTAAATTAAATATCCTGATTACTGAATGATGCCATTGTTTGGCTTATGCAACGTAACTTTATGGAAGAGGATTTGGGTCACTGTGTTTTTAGCTGCATCTGGGTTTGATCACGTGAGCTGCCTTGGATCCAGTAATGGGAGAAAGATAGAATATAAATAAACAACCATTACTTTAAGAAGTCACTTACCATGTTAATCTCCATGCTTGTATTTTGAAATCTGTCCTGATATTTCTAGTTAGCTGCTGTTACTCAGACACAGTTTAATGCTTGAAACACCCTCCTCCCATCTCTAATGTTCCACATGTATTCAGGAAGAGGCTATGGTTAACTGGTTAATATATTCTCCAAATCAAAAGTGCAACATTTTCTGTCAGGTCTTACTTTTCTGGCTCAAAATACTAGTCCTGCCTATGAAGGACTAGTATGCTAGGGATTACTTTACTATCACAGGAGGTTGAAGCCCCTCTTAATTGGTAGCATTATTGCTGCTACTGTATTTGCCATTCCAGTGAGTTGCCACTATTATACCGTATTTTTGGACCATAAGACACACTTTTCTCCCCCAAAAATGAGGGGGGGGCAATGAGGGTGCGTCTTATAGTCCAAATGCTGGTCTTCGGCCAGCTGTGGCTGTTGTAAAAGGATATTTTACAAGAGCCTCAGCTGGTCAAAAACCTCTACTGCCACCTCTCAGCTGTTCCGGGGCAGGGGAAAGAAAAACATATGAAAAACAAGTGGCCACTAGAGGGCGAAAATCGCAATTTCCCATTTAAATGCATTGGAAATAAATTTCTTGTATTCAAAACTTTTCTGTTTGTATGTTCCCAAAGCATTTAAGTGTGAAACCAAACCTGTGCTTAAAAAGAGAGGGTTTCACTTACTTTCAATGCCTACTCCATGTGGACAAAATGGAGGGGAAAAACATGCTTCCTGGTTGAAAGGAGAGCAAGAGGCTAGGCTAGAGTATCACTTCCTTCCTCAGTGCAATTGGCCGGCCGGCCCATTTCCCCTGCAGCACCACCACTGGTTGGTGGTGCAAAATACAGTACTAAATATATTTTTTTGTTTTCCTGCTCTGAAAATTGGGTGTGTCTTATGGTCAGGTTCATCTTATGGTCCAAAAATATGGTAAGTTGGGAGTGGTTATATGGAATACAATGGGGATGGGGGTTTGTGTCTCAAACACTTCCATCTGTAAAATGTACCTGGAATCAGTGGTAGGCTTAATTTTTTTTTGCTGCCACACTGTGGGTGTGGCCACCTCTGTGGGTGTGACTAACTCTGTGGGTGAGGCCAGGTGACTGGGTGGGCATGGTTAAGCTGCTGTATTTTAATGTGAGCTTTTGTGGGTCAAGTCCACTTCATCAGACCATTAGTTAGCAATTACACTTTGATGCGCTAATTTTCCTTTAAAGAGTAACTGCAGCAGAGTAACTGCTGGCTCAGCCTCACCCCACTCAAGGCGCCCAGACCCAGCAGCAAGGATGTTGGAGTCGTGACTGGAGTGAGGTGAGAGGAGGAGGAGGAGGTGGGCGGGGCAGGGCAGTGGGCGGGGCCGGCCAGTTTTACTACCGGTTCTCCCGAACCTGTCCGAACCTGCTGGAGCCCCCCCACTGTCTGGAATCCCCCAGGTAGAATTCTGGGAGTGGGAGAGTAAGTAACTAGCAAGTAAAAGAGAGAATTTCCCACTACGTTCCATGTGTTTCAGTTTTGAAGGAGGAGGAGGGAGCACCCTCCTGGCTGTCTGGGAGTTATTACAAGATTACAGTACATGGAGAAAGTAGCTCCATGAAAGGTTCTTTCTATGCATCCTAACGTGTAGCAAAACTACACTTCACATGCAGCCTTGTTGTTGTTTCCCATGTAGCCTTGCTTCCTCCTCGTTGCAAGCTTTCTCTGCAAGATACCTCCCCTCTAAAAACATGGTAAATCTTGAGGAGTTTCTTGAAAAGTTCATGGTCATTTTTTTCTGGAAGAATGCTAGGCTGTGCAGAATCATTACAATTCATGCAATAAATAGAATCTTTCCTGAGTAGGGTTCACCTCCAAAGGGCAAGACTGCTCAGGCTTTTTTTGAATTTCTTGCACCGAATGCCATCTTTGCTGTGTAAGAAAAGACAGTAAGCTGCACAGAATTTAGCAGTTTTCTGTGCTAAGCAGTGGGCAAGAAACAAGCAAGCAAGCAAAACAAATGAAACAGAAAACAAGACTTCACTTTCATGGGAAACTGGGGAATTCCAGTGATGCAGCAGAGGTCTTGGCAGGCTGCCTTGGCATGGCGAGATTCAGAGGATTGCCAACAATGAGAAATCTTACAAATACTCATCACGTCCCAGCTTTTCAGTGAGAAGCCTTAGCCCTTCTGTGCAATAGTGGAGGGGGAGGGGGGAAGAGAAGTGATAAGGCTTTTTTGATGTAAGTATTGAAAGACTTTTAATAGAAACATAGTTCTATTTTTTTAAGTCATTTGTGCTTAGGAGCAGGAGACACTAGTGAGAACGAAGAAGAAACAGAAGTAAATCTTATGAGTTTAAACAAGACCTAAATAGCCTAGGCCAATGATGGTGAACCTTGGCTCTCCAGGTGGTCTTAAACTTCAATTCCCAGAAGCCCAAGTCAACACTCCTGCTGATCAGGGCTTCTGGGAATTGAAGTCCAAGAACATCTGGAATGCCAAGGTTCACCATCACTTGCCTAGGCCCTATGGGTATATTAAATATTGCCTTCCTCAGTACAGTACAGTATCTTTGAGAAGATATTACTGCTCTGTCTATATGTTTTTGTGGGTGACAACCATACAAAGGACCTCTTCATGAAGATTTGCTTCATGTCTGGTTGCCATAGGAGAAGTTCTTGGTGTCCCTTGAACCTGGACCATTGATATGTAGTCCATAAAAGCCCTTGTCAGATCACGTATAGCCTATGGGCTGCATATCTTTGCTCTACATCAAAGCATATCCTGACTGTTATACAGTGCCTTGTTTTGTGTTATTGCTATCCATGTTTTATTACAAATAGTCCAAAGAGCTCTAAATATTAGAAGGAAAGATTGTATCATGCTTTCTCCACTGGTATTTTCATTTGTTTGCACTGTTGGTTTGTGTTTTGCTTTGCTTTCATTTTTTTCAGGTCAGCTTTTCTTATAATTGATTTGAAGTTAGTGGCAGGTATAGTTACCACTAATCCTTTCTTAGTTAGTAGCACTTGAACACTTTTTTTTGTTGTTGTTCAGTCACACAGTCACTTCCGACCCCCTGCGATCCCATGGACCATTTTCCTCCAGGCACCCCTATCCTCCACCATCCTCCTCAGCCCGCCCAGCTCTATGCCCATTGTGTCTACAATACCATCTTGCCATCTCATCTTTTGATGCCCCCTTCTTTTCTTGCCCTCTACCTTTCCCAGCATCAAAGCCTTCTCAAGTGAGTCCTCCCTTCTCATTTGATGTACAAAGTACTTTAGCTTCATCTTCACTATTTGTCCCTACAATGAACAGTCAGGGTTGATTTCTTCCAGTATTGACCTATTTGTTCTCTTTGCTGTCCAAGGGACTCTCAGGACTCTCCTCCAACACCACATCTTAAAGACATCTATTCTTCTGCGCTCAGCTTTCCTAATGGTCCAGCTCTCACACCCATACATTACCACTGGGAATACCATTGCTTTGACTATGCGAATTTTTGTTTTCAAGGTGATGTCTCTGCTTTTCACAATATTTCCCAGGTTTCTCATAACTTGTCTCCCCATAATCAGTCGTCTTTTTATTTCATAGCTACAGTCGCCATCTGCAGTGATCTTAGATCCCAGGAAAGTAAAATCTGTCACTGCTTCTACTTCTGCTTCACTCTTGGTCATGGTCATTGTCTTGCTTTCACTCTTGGTCATAGTCATTGTCTTGCTTTCAACACATAGGTTGGTATGCTGCCTCCTAGCTAGTTAATGGCATCAACATTCTCTCCCCCCTTTCAAACTGCTCAATGTCCTTTTAGCTTGGCTCATTCAGACGTAATAAAGGTATGTTTGAATAGAACATTTTATTTTCTTGTTCTGTTTTATTTGTGCAATAGATGATTTTTGTTTTTCCATGATACTGATGGCCCATATCTTGCCTACAGCTTGGGAAGGGGGGAACTAAAGCAGTGGTGAGGAATGGATAAGCGAGCCTGTAAGAACAGCACCCTCCAGAAAATAATATATTTGATACAACTGTGATTTTGACAGTAATTGCCCTGGAGGAAAGGCAGAATGGTGTAATAGCAAAGTTGTTCAGAAAGTGTTTTCCAAACATCTTAATGTCAAAACACAAAAACTAAGAATTCTTCCAAGCTTATTCAATAGCAACAAAATGTTGTGTGCTTTAAAACCTAAAGCTACTCCTCCAGAGCTGAGTAGGAATGGCAAATTAATATGGACATTACTAGGTCTTCACATATGTCTGCTGATGTAGCAGCACAATGATATCACAGGATCATACATATTTGTTAAGTGGTAAACATGCCATAAATAACCTGAAGATGCCTGAAAGAGTAGTATTCTACTCCTGCTTTTCAACTGTTAGTCACTGCTGAGTAATGTAGAGTCCTTACACATATAAGGGCAGTGTAAAATATCTTCTATTATACTGTACATCTTATTGCTGATGAATGCTAAATACTAAAATAGGAATACAGGAAGCTGCCTTATTCTGCGTCAAAGCATTGGGCCACTAGGCCCAGTGTTAACAATTTGCCAGTTGCGCACGCTCCTGGATAGGGATTCCTTGCTCATGGTCACACATTCACTGGTTACCTCCAGACTTGATTACTGTAACACGCTCTACATGGGGCTACCCTTGACGACCATTCAGAGGTTGCAGCTGGTTCAGAATGTGGCAGCCCGGGTAGCCCGGGTAGTGATGGGGTGCGGGCGCTATGTCCATGCTTCACCTCTTTTCTGGGAGCTGCACTGGTTACCAGTTTGTCTCCAGGTGCAATTCAAGGTGCTGGTAATGACCTTTAAAGCCCTTCATGGTAGTGGGCCAGGTTACCTAAGAGACCGCATCTCCCCAAGAGAGTCTGCCCGCCCCACTAGGGCGGACCAGAGTGGCTCTCTCAGTGTTCCATCGGATAGAGGGGCTTGCCTCTCTAGCACAAGGAGAAGGGCCTTCTCCATGTTTACCCCAACCCTGTGGAACCTCCTGCCAGCAGATCTACGGCTGCAGACAGAATTGCTGCCCTTTAGGAAAGGGTTAAAAACCTGGCTGGCAGGGCAAGTATGGGGGCCGACGGGGTGATGACTCCTGCTCGATGGCTCTGTTAGAATATAGGTCCATTTACTGATGGGTGGGGAAGGGAGGGGTGTTCTAAATTTGGGATGATTTTATATAGTTTTTAACTTATTTTATTTGTTACTAAGTTTTTAAGGGGTGGGTGTTTATATGTACGTATTGTGCGCCACCCTGAGTTGGCTTAGGGCAAGAGGGCGGGATAAAAATTCAAATGAATGAATAAATAAATAAATCAGCACGGGCTATCCAGAGTTTCAAGCAGGATTCCTTCCTAGGCCTGTCTGGAATTCCCTGGTAGTCTCTTATCAATCAATTGCTAACCAAAATTTGACAGAGCAAGTTAGGTAAGATGATTTTTATTCAGGGTGATATGGTAAAGTTAGTGTGATGGCATATAAAATGGATGTGAATCCCAGTGTGTGAAATACAGAGTTTTGTAAAAAAAAAAAAAAAGTCCCCACGGTTTTCCTCTGAACAAAGCAAAAAGCAGTTTTTGAAGGCATCTTTTGTTTCCTTTTGCTTTAGGCAATCTGAGTCAGGGATCAATGGGAGATTGATATAGGACTGATATGAGGAAGGGTGGAAGATATGAAGAACACTGCATTTGGACTTACACCTGGTGTGATCTTGGTCCACAACTGGTACCTTCTTTATCCAGTTAACTTGGACAAAATAGATTATTTTTTTGAATACAGTATGAGCCTCTTGTGACTTTACAGATAATTTTAATATTGGTTCAATAAAAAACAAGGGGGAAAATGAGTGTATGTCATCTGTAAATGATGTTCATATGAGTTGGCTGACTGCTGTGTGTGTGAATGAGCACTTCAGCAATAAATACTGGCCATTCTTCAATAGTATGTAGTTTATTTCTAATATTATTAAAATAAACTTGATTCTGAACAGAACGACAAATAAATGAAATTTGCAGTCTTCCAAGTTTGTCCGTATGATTAATTATGTAAGAGAGTCACAGTCAGTTCCTTTCTGTATTCAGTTTCAAACTGGCATATGTAGCCACATAGAGAAATAAATAATAGGGGGAAGGAGAGGGAGAGAGTTTTAAATGAATTTTCTATCAGAGGTAATGTTTACACTCTATGTATTAAGTGTAGTGTCATGGTTTCCACATGCGACCTTGTCTTAATTTTAAGGTGACATTTGATTCATGTAGTGTTAAGACACATTTTTGCATTTTTCTTAGGCTTAGAAATGCCAGTTTTCATTTTTAAAACACATTGCAATGCCAGGCTGTTAGTCTGACATTTCAATGATGTATAGTTAGAATAAGTTGCTTTCCCAAAGGGAGGAGAGAAAAGTGAGTGTCCAGAACTGGACGCATTCCAATGAAACACCTGCAGTCCCCACGAGGGTACTGACTGACAGCTAGGTCATCTGACTACACCACGAGGGTGATGATGCCTCCATTCCTGTCAATCAAACTAATTGCCAGGACACCTGTTAGAACAGAACTTTCCCAGAGAAAGCAAAGGTGGGGGCCACATGCTGAGCAGATGGCACCTGCACCTGCAAAGGTCCTTGGAGACATCACTCTTTCTCATGGGAACCAAAGGTACTTTCTCATTAGATCACTACATTCCAGAGCTCTTTTTCTCTATAAAAAGGAGCCCAATTTGTTCATTCGGAAGCCACCCCTGAGACAAGGGGGAACCCTTGTCTCTTATCACCATGATTTTGATTTCAGCGGGAGCTCTTGTCTGACAGCTCCCAAAATGTCTCTTCGGGGCTAATGCAATGCCATGAGGGGCAGAACCGCCCCAAATACTTAAAAAGCTGAACCTGCTAGGGAGCTAGCAAGATTTTTATTTCATTTATTTGTTTTATTAGATTGTGTTTTGTAGTGTAGATTATTTTAAGATCTGTATCCAGTATTGTGTTCCTTCAATAAATCTCCAAAAGCCAGTCGTGTGTTGCCTGCCTTTGTAAAGAAGAAGAAGGAAAAGCAGCAGAGCTGAAGTTGCTTCAATTTGTCCTCATTGCTTCGAAACCCGGAAGGAGGTGAGAGTAATTGCTCTGACTGTAAAAGGGAGAGGAGGAGTAGCAGCTCTAAGAAGCCTAGCTTCTGCCAAGTGATTAATATTACCTGCCATATGCAGAAGGCTACTCTGTCCCTGACCCCAGCGAATCGGGCTAGGGTGAGGAGTGCTCATTAAGGCAGCAGGATGCTGGATCTTAAGGTCCGCCCTGCCGGGTGTTCCCAAAAAGAAAAATGCTGGGTGCCCATTGGAGCCTCTGTGAGGCATGTTCCTCCCCCTACATCCCTGATACGTAGAATTTAATTCATCAAACCCCTACCCCCTTTTATAGATCTGGGCTTTTCCCCTGGTCACGCCCACCATACCATGGCCACAGTGTGGTAGTAATTTTTTTTGGAGTCCACCACTGGATGTACTGTGTCTGTATCCATGATTCAGAAAAGCAGGAAAGGGCCCAAGGATGCCAAGCTTTACAAAACGTATGCTGAATGTTGACAACATCAATGGCAGCAGTCAAGATTGTCTACATTCACTTAGAGAACAGTACCATTCATATAGTACTGTTCACATAGAGACACAAAGAAGAGAAAATCCCAGAAGCTGACCCTTTTCCCACCAGTTTACCACTCCTCACTCAAAGAGAAAGCAAATGTCATCTTTTTTTTTACAATTGTGAATAATAGTAAGCTAAAGTGGGTATCTGTTGATATTTACACAGATATATAAACCATCCCATAGGCATTCCCCCAAACTAGATTAAGTTCTATTCTGACCAACAGTGGCTTTCCACAGTGTGATAAGCAGACTTCAACATCAGTTGCTTCCTACAGAGGCTGGTTGAACCCAGGGTCTTGCTTATGCAACAAACACACTCTATAGATCTAAAATATCCTTCTCAATGTTTTGAATTACTTTTTTTCCTAACTTGAAACCAATTCATGTGTTGATTTCTGGTAGGGAAGGAGAAGGAGTATAAAGACACTATCACTTCTCTGAAATGCCAGTAATTTTTCCTAAGAACAGAAAGGATAGAATTACGTTCATTTATGCCTTTGCTGGCTGACCAAGTCAGTGTCACCATGTGGGAAGCTAGAAGAAGCCCCATTGCCACATCAAAAGCTCAATGGACTAGTTGTGTGTATGTTTTCCAAAATACTCCCTTTGCCTTGGCGGAGGGTGGGGTGAGGGCTGAGATTAGCAAAGACTGTCACTGGAAACCAAGGTCAAAATCACGCTATGTAAAAGAAAGACAGGGAATAAAAACAGGAGGGAAATCAAGTCATCTGAAACATGGTTTTGGAAAAGAGTCTTACAGATACCATAGAGAGCCAGAAAGGCAGAAAAAGACTGAGTTCTCTCTAGAGCAAAAATGAGCAAATTGGGTCTATCTAATTCATACCCGTCAAGCGTGGCTCCCAAAAAATACGGGAAATTTCTGCACGTGCGTGCGCATGCATAGAACCCATTTGTGCATGCATAGAACCCATTTATGCATGCACAGAACCCATTTACAACATGCACAGGACCCATTTGTGTGTGCACAGGACCCGTTTGCTCATGTGCAGAACCCATTTGTGCATGCACAAATGGGTTCTGCACGTGCGCAGTAACTCCTTTCCCCGCTGTTCAAAATACGGGACGGTGGCGGGAAAGGAAAGGAACGAGTGCCAAAATATGGGATTTCCCGGCCAATCCGGGATACTTAACACAGTGTTTTCTGCCTGGTGTGGACAGGTTTTTGGGATTTTCATTAGCTTGTGTGGATAGATTTGGCGCTCTTGAAATGGGGAACCATGGTGTGGTTGTTAAGCATTTGTTTTATGTTCTGCTGATTTAGTGTCAGGTTCCTTAAAAAACAAGACATGAGGAAGAACCTGTTTGTTCTAGTGCTGCACAGTTGCCCTCCTCCTCTTCCTCCTCCAGTTAAAAACCGTGTTTAAATGTGTTTGCACAGTTTTTTAAAATGTTGGACATTTGCATTTTGACATGTTCCCCTGTTGAAGTGTGTCTTATGTTGAGTTGTACTATACATCTTTAAAGATCACTTTATTAATGATTTTTGAACAGGTACCTTGTAAAAGACCTTTTAAAACTTTATTCTTGATGTGTGATGTTTTAAAAGTTGAAGTTGATGTTTGAAATGTTATTGTTTGATTTACCATGTCCTTGCACAGTATTGTTTTGCTTAATATTGTAATTTGTATTATTGTATTTACTTGAAACATTGTATTTATTATTGTATTTTGAACATTGTATTTTGTATCTTATATGTAAACCCCTTGAGTTGCCCTGGGGTCATTTATATGTTGTTAGCCGCCCTGAGTCGGCCATGTGTTGAGTAGGGCGGGATATAAATTGAATAAATTGAATTGAATTGAATTATGCAGTTAAAATGCACTTTATAAAGAATTTTGAATATTAAAAAATGGGGCTTTTTCTGAGGTCTGGAATGGAATATTTGTTTTTCAATGCATTCCTATGGGGAAATGCATTTTGCTTAAAGAGCAACTCACTTAAAGAGTGATCCCAAGGAACGCATTATTAAGGGAGGGTTTGCTGTATAATGAAAATACAGAACTGCCCAGAAAAGACAATATTGCCGAGGAAAGAGACAGGACAGTTGGAAAAGAAGAAGACCTAATAGGATATGGGCTGTCTCAAAAGAGGAAGCCTCACCTGTTGCTTTGGACGACCTGAACAGAACTTAATGAAAAAGAAAATATTGCTGGGATGGCAGGGGAAAGGGGCTAGGAAGCAAGAACACCCTAACATGAAATGCTATTGGTTTGCAAAATGTGAGCAGAGCTGTTAATGAAAAGACATTTTAGAGGTCATCAACTCATATAGACACTACACATTAGAAGTGACGTGATGACACATAGCATCTTTGGAGGGTTTTTTTAAACTACTAAGCAATTACATAGTGAGAAGATAGATGGAATAGGCACCAAAGGTCTTCTAACGTCAAATAAAGCCTGCCACAGCCACAAAACAAAAACCCACAAAACACCCCCCCCACACACACACACACACACTAATTTCACAGTTTAAACTCTTGGACCAATGTAGAGTAGTTTTTAGAAAGGTGGATGGGTTTGGCGTGGAGGAGCCAGAATGTGATTTTTAAATGTCTCTAACAAGAGAGGTAATTTCTTGCAACCTTTCTAATTATTCCCTTTTAACCAAGTGAAGGAAGTCTGCAAATGATGATTGCCTCTCTTCTCCTTCATCCCAGAGTATGATACAGTATCATATTGGGTCTGAAGCAGGGACTCACAACATTTATCCTAACACTTTGTTCTAGCGATTCTCAACGTTTTCAGGCCATGGGCCTGACCACACCTCCTGGGCAACTGATCGGGCTGGTCACGTGATTCCTCCCACCTGGAAGCGGAAGTAAAATGTGTGGCACGCATGTGCACAATGTTTACTTCCAATTCCGGGAGTGGCGAGGGTGTCGGGGGCCAGATGAATTGGCATCAGGGGCCAGGTCTGGCCCATGGGCCGTAGGTTGTGAATGCTTGCTGTATTCCATTCATTGTGCTCCAGTGACCATCCTCCATTTTTAAACTTTACATTTATCAATCAAAAATCCACATGAGGTTTTCCCATTTTCCCTATTCAGAAATCAAAAGTCAAATAAATGGATGGACTTTCCAAAACAAGATGTTGTTATCAGATCAAATGACTGGTCACCATAACAAACAACAACAACAATAACAAGAAATTGAAGAAAATGAGAGTGAAAATAACTTTAATGGCTCCATGTCTGGTTGTTATTTCTGTTATTATCATAGGCAACTTCCTCTCACTGACCCTCAAACTGCCTCTGATTACTGCTACTGCCATTATTTCTATTTTTAATTGATTTTCTAAATATAAAGACAACTGCTTTTGCATCTGCTAATAATTCCTGCATTATTATAAACAGATAATCTGAATTCTTTCACTGTGACACTGAAACAAATATAATCTGCCTATATTAGTGAGAATGGGTCTTCCCTATGTATGGTTTGAGATGGGGTTCTGCTTGCATTCTCCAAGTGTTTTCTCTGTCTCTTCCTCCCTCCATCGTGAATTTTACATTTTTAATGAATATTCACAACTGAGCTTTGGTGAGATGACATCAGTTCATTTTAATCAGTTGTATTATTTATGATGGATGACTAGCTTCTTTGAAGAAAAGATCATCATTTCATGTTTATGGACTCTTTGGGAACACCAGGCTCTAGGATCATTTCCACCTGTCCTAGTTGATAGATCTAACAACTTCTCTAACAAAGATAGCAATCTAATGAAGTATCTTCAGAAAACACGTATAAAAGTGAAACAGCATGTTCCAGTTAAAGTCATTACTTTGATAGCATGGTGGTTTTTTAAAAAAAACAACAACAACACATTTCTGTCTGTTTTCAGATGATCTAGTGGGGTGCTTCCCAAATTTTGGTTTTTGGACTTCAATTCCCAGAAGCCTAAGTCAATTCCCCAAAGTATTGATCAGCCAATGTACTGACTTAGGCATCTGGGAATTGAAGTCACCCTGTGTGTGGGGTGTGTGTATGTGTGTCCCACATTGGGAACCACTGGTCTAGAATAATCTGATGTATACTGGAACATGTGTTTCTGGGTTAGTCCATTCTAGGAAAAAGACATTTACAATGTGCTGAGACTTCTTCTGAAATAATTGTTTCATTAAAGTTACTAATAGCTAATACATCTTGAATATCAAAACTGGAATAAAACCTGAGAGTTTCCACAGGCATCTGTTGCTTTAGTTCATTTTAACCTGAGGCCCATGGGGATATTAGATGGAAATGGAGTTTATACCACTAAAAACATTTTAGGAGAATGAACCAAGTTCTGGCCAGTATTGTCAGTATGAATATGGAAAAAAGGTAGTTGTCATAAAGAAGAAGCAGTTTATTTCCCCCCTAAGGTTTATTGGCTGTATTTAATGTTAGGAAACTATCCTTACAGGGACAGGCTGGTTATCGGTTGGTTATAGACTACTTTCTAGTCTACTGTAGTGGATGTTTTCCAGTCACATGTTATTGAGCAACTCTGGCTTTTCCAAACATCCTGCTATGGTAATGGAGTAGACCATACAGCCAGTGACTCAACGCTGAGTGTTAGGCGGTGGTAAACAACCTGACTCCCTAAAAGGGCTAACAGCTATGGGCAGATGAGCTCCTTTATGTGCGGTAATGGTCCCCTCAGTGGAGTAAATGTCACTGAAACCATCATATTGGGCCAAACGGCAAAATGAGCAGAGGAGGAACCACTTCACTATTCTGATTCCCAATGGTAATGGAGGCAGAAGAGGCCATGCTAGATGGACTGGCTGTGAAGGCGCACATTGTTAATATCCTCAAGGCTGCGGCAGTCCATTGCAGTCCCGGTGTTAAATCCTGCATGTCTCATTTCATATGTGCTGCAGGAAATGGTTCCATAGCAAGGTGGGATCCTCCTTAAATAAATTCATGCCAATGGCATTTTTCCTTTTTGTTGTTATGATTTCCAGGAAAAATGCATACTCAGATACAAGTAGCAGTCGCCAAGAACAACAACTGCTTTTCTTGAGCAGAATATCTCAGTCTTGCTATCCATCTGGTTAAGAGGAGTGTACCTTTCATAGTCCTTGTAGATAATTTTTCATCTATAGCTGAAGGAGAAAATTCTTGCCTGTTAAGTCTAAATTTCTCAGCCATTGTTTTCATTATAGACTACTAGCTATTTACCTGGCCTTGTTTGAGTTTTTTTTCTTTAAAGGAAGTATAGTTCTGCCAGCATATCCTGCCTTGTAGTTCCACTTTCTTCATCACTGCCTCTGCCATCATTGCCTGCACTGTTGTCACTGGCTGCATTTTCATTCTGCTGCCTCTGTTGTCATTTCTGTTGTCACCTCCTGTGTTGTTGTTGTGTGTCTTGAGATTTTGCTGCCTGTATTGTTTTGTCTGTTGTTTCCTCCTTTATTGTTGCTTGCAGGCTTCTTGTTCAGCTGAACTGTATGTGTAGATGTATTATTTGTAATTTAATGCAAGACTTGTTGATAAACAATATTTTTAGTTTGACCATCAGGAGCAAGAATAAATAAATTAATAGGTGATACCACTCTTGACCATGCTACATAAAGTTGCCCATGGGAGAAACATGGTGTTGTTAATTGTACTTGACAGTACTTAATAGTCTGTCCTTGTGACTTGTTGATTGTAATAGAGAAGGCAAGTCTTACTGGAAATTGTACAGTAGTCTTTTAAAGGTGAAAGGTAGATCCGTTGGTATGAGAGGTATGTGTGGAATCCAAACTATTTCACCTCTCCCTTTCCCTGTTATGATAGTGGCTTCTATGACATTGGGCATTATGTTCTTTCACACCTCTGATTCATAGATATAGATTGTATGGGTGCCTCTTGGAGATTTCTGTTGAGCATGAGGTAAAATTCACTCTACGTTTTAGCAACTGAGATATCTGGCCAGTGAGTCCCATTGTGGTGATTGGATTTTTACTCCCAGGCCAAACCCATTGCAAGGTACATCTCTATTTTGTTGCTGACTTTCTTGTATTGTATCCCTGGTTTTTGAGGATTTCTTTCTCGAGCATGAGGTAATTCATTCCTTTTAAGCAACTGAGATATGTGCCCAGCGAATCTCGTTGAGTTGAATTGAGCTTTACTCCAAGGCCAAACGTGTTGCAAAGTGGCATACACTTTCACCATGAGAGGAACAATATCCTAAAAGGGTGAGTGGATGAAGGGGGCAATCCTAAAGTGACCAGCCTCGCCCTTCAACCATCGCCCTCTTCCCTCCTTCTTCTGATGGTGCCAAAAAAAGGCTCTAGCAATTTGTTTTTTCCTTCCCAGCCACCAGAGGAGAGCGATCCGGTCCATTGTACCACCCCACAGGGGTGCCACTATTCCATTTTCTCCCCCATTCCCCTCCCTTCTCTGTTCCTCAATATCCCGACACCATCCTGATACTTTTACAATAATAGCCCGTCGAAGGAACGAATAAAAACGGGTTTCTTTTCTTTTTAAATACTTTTTTTATTCTTCAGCTCTGGGAAAGGATCCCTCCCTTTTTAGTGGTGGTACGTGCTTTCTCTCCCGTCGGTGGGAGTGTCCCCTTTGTGTCCCAATTTGTGGGGCATAAACCCACAAATGGGATTTTGAGACCCCCCACAGTGATGATCTCGCAGGTTCAAGGTAGGTGTGTGCCAATTTTCAGTGAGATTGGTCTAGGGGTATGGGTTCCTTTAGAGCACATACAAGACCACACCTCTGTTTTTATAGATAGAGACTACATTTTCATCCTGTGAATTACCTAGTTGACAGTAAGGTGCATGCCCTAACTATTCCATGAGAGTTTGTGACAAAGATTTGATCTCAGCATGAAGCCTGTGAATGCATTTATTTATTAGTCATTTGCTGATTAAATTTGTATCCTGTTTTTTTGTTTAAAAAAATACCCAGGGTGAGAAACAGTGATAAAATCATATAAAAACAAATGCAATTGAATCATACAGATAAAATACACAGTTAAACAGAGAAAAACAATAACACCCACCCACTCAAAGCACCCTTTCTAAAAAACTAGTTCAGATATCAAATGCCAGTCTGAATAAATATTTGCTATTTCCAAGAACAAGTGTAGTTGGTGCACTAGCTTTAGCTATGCAAATTCATCCCTGGCAGCATCATAACCTAGATATCCAGGTTTAGTGCTAAATTCAGTAACACACCCAATCTACCATACTGATTCTACCCAACACTGTCTAGAATCATATGTTCTGATCTGGCTTTCAGCTGACAGGGAAAAACTTTCTCTTCAATATGTTTGTCCTCATCCGATCCATTTTGGACATCAGACTGGTTCAGAACTGGAACAAATTCCTTGGCTATATGTTGACAGAAGAGACATATTTGGGTGTCATCAAAATACTGTGGGGCAACAGATCCCAATATTCTGAACAAGTCGAAGAAGTATGCACATGCACACACACACACACACACACACACACACACACACACACACACACGTGTGTTCAGCTAGCAAATAACATTACTAATTCTCTCATGCATACCTAATGATGATTTCCCAACACAAAATAAAAGGTGTATTCATATAACTAGAAATACAGTAACTTCTTTTTGCTGAAACGTTGATTTTTGATACACCTATTTATTTGTTTGTTTGGTACATTTGTATACCGCCTTCCACACCCCAGGGTGACCCAGAACAGTTCACAGCAAAATAATAAAGCCAATAAGAAGAAAATAAACACATGACACATAAAACATGATGGAGCACGGCTCAACATCTCCGAAAGAACGTGGGGCTCAGCGTCTCTGACGGAGCATGGCTTGATGTCTCTAACAGAACCCAGGGTTCGGGGAGAGGCAATGGATCCTCCAGCAATGGGGCAGTGGTGTTGGTGTCTTTTCTAGCCCCCGGAGCAGGCAGGGCTTGCGGGTGAAGACGCCGGCCGCACCTGCCTCCCATCTCTGAGCCGGTGGTGTGGGCTCAGCAAGAGGCAGCAAGTCCTCTGGCGGTGGGGCAGTAGCGGTGGCAGCTTTTCTAGCCCCCAGAGCAGGCAGGGCTCGGGGGCAGAGACATTGGCCGCACCTACCTCCCATCTCTGAGCTGATGGCATGGGCTCGGAGAGAGGCAATGGGTCCTCCAGTGGCGGGGCAGTGGCATCGTCGTCTTTTCTAGCCCACAGAGCAGGTGGGGCTCAGGGGCGGAGACGTCAGCCGCACCTGCCTCCCATCTCCGAGTCGATGGCGTGGGCCCGGAGAGAGGCAGTGAGTCCTCCCACCAACAACACTGCCCTGTCGTAGATTACTCAGATTATAAGTAGGTTCCATCAAACTCAGCCATATCTGTTTTTATATGAATGTGCACAAAGTTTCAGAAAGATATAATATACAGTGGACCCCCGAATAACGACAAAGCTTGGTTCCCCAAGTCATGTCGTTATTGGGATTTTGTCATTATACAGATGGATTTTTCCCCACATTTTTGGGTCTCCCCCACCCCTGCCACCTCTGGGAGGCTCAGGGGACCTGATCCGGGCTGTTTCCGACACCTCCTGACCTTTTCCAACACTGCTGCAAGCCAAAACGCTGGGAAAAACTCCGTCAGCTGCAGGGGACAGGACAGCCATTTTGCTCTTCCTCCACCACATGGCACTTCCTGGTGTGGTGGAGGCGGTGGGACCCCCTATGAAATGGTGCCGCAGGCTGCATCCGGCCCACAGGCCGTAGGCTGAGAATCCCTGCACTAGCCCAATGCCCCTTCGTATGATTCTATAAGCCATGGATGGCCAGAGTTTGAGTATACTTGGGGTCACTGTCATTTTTCCAAAGATCCTGTTCACATCCTCAGTCTTCTCAAACTTCCACCACCGTAACTGCCAGCTGCTCTGTAAATTTCTGCCAAAGGGTGCTGGCTATTTTAGATCCATTTGTGAAATGTTGAAAGAACTGTCCATTGTTCAAACTGCAACATAATCATTCTTATAGAACAAACATAGCCAAAGTTACATCTGCAGGATCTGCATGAACTGCATGTAAGTCAGAGAGCATCAAAGAGAATTTATCTGCTATGTGCTGTACAAAATATTAACAGTAAGATGTTGAGTGATCAAGATCCTTTTCTATTGGGCCCTTTAACATATGAAACAACTGCAACTTGATTTCTCTGTATTTGGAGTGAGGGGAACTGAATGCATCATTGATATTCAACAAATAATTAACATTTCCTTCCTGGATAATTAAAGTGCTACATTTTATAAAATCAGATTGCTTAGCTAGATGATCAGCACCCAGGGAAATGCAATCAATCAACAGTAAAGTCTAAATTACCCTTGAAACTGTTATTAGGATCATCCTCTCATTCCTTAGTTCATTGCAATGAGGGCAGAATACAAATAGGCACAGAAAGCTGCAGATCCATACACAAAATTTGTCTACTGTTCGTTTTCATCTTGGAGTTTTTGATTAATTCTTACTCTTTATAACCTCTATTTGAGAAATACACTTTGACACAGAAATCTGTTCTTCCAATATCTTTTGTGGCCTTGATTAACAAGCTGTGGTCAACAGACTAGGTAAAGGAAGGTTTCTACAAAAGTAGGAGGTCATTTCTTTATGTAGAAGAAAATTAGATTTGTAAATGGCAAGTGAGCGGAATTTAAATATGGCCAACTAATAACAATTGTGTCTTGTCAAGTCAAATTTGATTTATGGCAACCCTTTCCAGGATTTTTAAGGCAGAGTACTTGAACATGTTTTACCATTAGTTGTTTTTTGTTTTTTTGTGGGGGGAGCTTTGGGACTATGTAGCTTGTCCCAGGTTACATAGCTTAGCTCTCCTGGGATGCATAGTAGCGAACTGAACTCCCAATCTCTAGCTCCACTGCATGGAGCTATCTAGCCAACTATGGCCACGTAAAGACAGCTTGATACCCTTAAGTATCTGTAGATTACTGGAGGAGGTTGGGCATTGGTTGGCAGGGAGATTGACCTATTTGATGCCTAACAATTAATATTTATTCCAATTCCAGTCCAAGATACCATAAATCTTTAAAACGTTCTTAGAAAGTTCCTTAAAATGAAGAAAAGCTCCCCCCCCCCAAAAAAAGGCTGATGGTTGGATATGTCATAATCTTGTTATTTTTACATAGCTTTTAAAATGTACCACCTTGAAAATGAATTCCTGGATTTTAGAAGTCATTTTCTTTACTAGTGGAGAATGATGTTTTGGAAAAGGGAGAGTGGGTCGCTTGGTAACTGAGCCTCACCCAAAAATTTTAGTGTAGAGTGTACTTTGTCATGAGGCTCCTATGAGAGGAGAAACCTGCTATTTGCCTGTTTCTGAAATTGTTTGCTTTTCTATTCCTTCTGTAACTTTTCTGTAAAACCCATTACCCCATTGGTTCAAATTGCAGTGTTTTTTTTTAATCAAAAGCCAAGCAGGCGTACCTTTTACTCAAGTTCTGCACATTTTCAATATGTGTTTCTGTGCCATTAACTGGGAACAAAAGCATGGAATGCCCAGCCCAGTCACCAGTGAAGGGACCAACAGTGAGTGTGTGTGGCACCTCTCCCAGAAAATGCTTCCACCACCATAACTGCCAGCTGCTCTGTGAATTTCTGCCAAAGGGTGCTGGCTATTTTGGATCCATTTGTGGAATGTTGAAAGAACTGTCCATTGTTCATTTCCATCTTTCAATAGTGAACTTAGCAGTGTTGTGCCAGCTAACTAGAGCCTTAAAGATTTGAAATAACCTGAATAAATAGGAGTAGGATTATAATCTTATTTTGTCATCAAGATCAATTCTTGATCACTATCAAGCTGCTTTAGTTTTATAGAAGTTTGCTCTGTTTCTTTTTAGTAAAGCAATGGTTTTATGCTACTGTACCATCATAATTTTGTAGCAATTTCTTTTTATTTAAAGGACCACTGCCCATTGTGTAAAAGAAAGTGGTGTTTACTTAAAAGCTGTGCATTAATACTTTTTTGGGAAATGTTTTCCATTTGAATATGAAACCATCTTTATCTGATTAATGTTCTGATTAAAGCCTTAAATATTGCAGGTGAAGTTCCTTGGAGGTTTATAATTTTGCCCAGAAACATAACTAAGGTTGTTCTTTAGTAACCAGATTTAACAATGAGAAGAAATAATGATCACCTTGCCAGAGTCATTGCCTTTGTTTTTAAAAACATCACTATTATACCTATTTTGTAGACTAACCTGTCATGAGAAATCTCTTAGATTTCAAGAGAACACAATAATTTTTAATCAGAAAAGGGTAATCATGCACATAGATGCCTTGTTACTATTTAAATTATGCAGATTCTTGATGCTGTGAAAATTTGTGCCTGATGACGCCAAGGCAGCTGCACGTTGTTAGCATTATAGGCTGTCAGATGATCATGTGGGATTCTTGCAGAATGCAACATTCAATAGGATTGAAAAAGGGCTTTTGATGCAAGGCATAGCTTCTGAATACATTTGTGCCTTTTAGCTACTTGTGATTGCTAACCAAGCTAACTTTAAATTTTAAAATGCTGCCTCATTTTTCTTCTGGTTGGTTTTATTTTGGCTTCAGTAGAAGATGCATCTGGTACATCCGCGATTGAGGAGTTTATTAATGCTACTGTCGTTCAGTCCACTTTCTGTTCTTTTAGACTCCTAGCTAGCACACAGATGACATGATCACACATTTGTTCAGTCACCACCATGCATGGTTTCTTCCTCTGCTTCCTCTGCATTGTTCCCTGTGTTAAGTTGCACTGTCATGTTTTCCCTTGTCATTAAGCCTTGTCTTTGTCTCTTCTTTTCGTCTGTGGTTTGCTATTATATTTTTCTCATGTTTGGTTACTGCAATATTATTTGATTAACTGGCTGTGATGATGATGAACCTGCACACTGGAGGAGCAGCTACTACGGTGGTGATGAAGGGATGTAATAATGGTCGCTATCCTCGGAATTCTCTCTACAGTGACTGCATTATAGAAGAGAAGGCAGTGGTCCTGCAGAAAAAAGACAATGAAGGATTTGGGTTTGTGCTCAGAGGGGCCAAAGGTATGTGGATTTTTCTCTTTCTGTGTAATTGGATGAAGAATGCTTATGTGAGAAATGGCATGCATTTACAGAAAGAAACAGACATTATTCATTATGCATTTGGTTGCTAGACAACAGTCTTCTCTCTGTGCAGTAGTACTGATACAGATCTTACTGGTTTCTGATTGAGCAGTGGATTTTTTTTTGGGGGGGTATATCTATATTATAGGTGTGTGTGTGTGTGTGTGTGTGTGTGTGTGTGTGTGTGTGTGTGTGTGTGTGTGTTCATCTGCAGAATAATTTTGAGGGAGCAGTTACCTAGCTATTTTCCTATACTGTATATTAATTGTTATTTAGCTTGTCCATACTCTTACCACCTTTGCTGGGGGAAAATGTCAAAATGTCTTAATTTAAAGCATTGATCTATGAAAATAATTCACTATGTGGAGAAGCATGTTGCCTTTTTGCTTGAAACAGGCTAGTGGCTTCTTGAGGTTAGAATTACTGCAGTTTTAGTATGAAAACTGTATGAATTTTATATCTTCAGAAGCCGTGTGTGTGTGTGTGTGTGTGTGTGTGTGTGTGTGTGTGTGTGTGTGTGTGTGTGTGTGTGTGTGTGTGTGTGTGTGTGTGTTCTATTTTGAGAGCTCCCTGACTTGCATATAAAAATGCTCTAACCATTTTTCTCTGCCACAACTGGTTTAACAGATTTTTAAGAAAGAATGAAAGATATCTATTGAATGCTCTGCTTGTACCTTTTGCATTTCATTTTTCAAAGTGGTAGTATGTCCCAATGCCCACCACAACCACCCCTTGATTGCTAGATGGGCTCTGCCGAACCCTACCCGGCTTTAAGAAAAGACTAGCCCATATGTGCTGTATGGAGGTTAACCCCCCCCCCCTTCTTCTGGGGATACCATTCTTATCATTCCTTGCTAGCATGGCAAACGCCTATTGGTCTTCCCTTGCAGTTTCTGATTAACCCTCCTGGCTAGATACACGTCTGCATGGGGTCTTCTGGAAACCCTGTTACTTCGTCACTATAGTGATCAGCTGTTGCTGTTCTATTCCTGCAGCATATCAGGTCCCTCACTATAAGTGTTAATTTTACAAGGAACTGTGTACTGCAGGTGAAATATTCATTTTCCCAATTAGAAATGTGATTATATGAAGCACCATGTATATTTTTTGCACATATAATTGGATTTTTTGTCATACTGCAGTTAAAAGGTCAATCATTATTCATTCCTGATCAAATCCAAGTGATAATACCTATGCAAAGAAAAGAGGAAGGTATATGGTGGAGGAATATTACTTACTCAGTTATTGGACTTGCATAAATAATTTATGATTAAGTCTTTAAGGACTTCTTTAAGTCCTATACATATATTAAAAAGTGTTTTTCTCTCTTATTTAAATAAATAAATAAATAAATATCATTTATTATTCCCAAAGCTGATACACCTATTGAAGAATTCACCCCAACTCCAGCCTTCCCTGCTTTGCAGTACTTGGAATCTGTGGATGAAGGCGGGGTAGCATGGCAAGCTGGCTTGAGAACAGGAGACTTCTTGATTGCGGTAGGAGAATTAGGAACATGGTTACTGTCTTTACTGTGGGAAGTACTGTATAAACACTTGACACAACCTTTGTAGACAAACTACAAACTGATTCATCAGTTTAATACCAACTGTATTTCTATAGTTCTTCATGATGATTTTGTTATTCCAATCTTTTTTGTTTCTATAGTGACACATTATTTGAATCTAGATACTTTGTCACAGTGAAAGGTTCATTAAAGAAACTACTAGAGAAATTTTATTTGTGTGCTTTTGTAAACATTTAATCCTACTGGTATCTGAATAGATGTTTATTACCATGATACATTACATTATTGAAAGAGTTGTGTTTCATTGAGTCTGGTCAATCATGTACATAGAGGCAGGAGGTGGGGGTCATTTGGTGATATCCCCCTTTCCCAAGGAAAATTGACTTCATAGTGACAGCCGCTTTATTATTTCCTTGTCCAGCAGACTAGGGGAAAGTTTATGCATTCATTTTAATAACTGACCCTCTTGATTAGGCATAAGGAACAACTGGTTCTCCAAACGTTGTTGTGCAACAACTCCTATCATCTGTAACCATTGAGCATGCAGCTGGTGCTTATCAGAGCCGTGGTCTAACAGCATCTGGAGGTTCATATGTGTCTTGGCTGTGCCCTAGTCTATTGTTTGTTTCTAAACACTTAATGGTGGCAAGTGCATCACATCAGAGCTCTCAAAGAGTAGAACAAGAGTAACGGAATATTGAAATGTATTTCATAAAAGAGGAAGCAATGTTTTTCATTTCTGATTTGGAGTCCCTTTTCCTTTTGCTCATTAGGGGTCTTTCCCCACATTTTTGCTTAGACGATACTGGAGATTGATTTACTGGATGAAATTAGCTATGGTTTGGATGGTTTTCCATAGTTTTCTGTTATTTTCAAGAAATGCTCACTCATCAATACACTCATGCTGCTTTTAGTATATTAAATTTGTAGCATAAATTTGAGCAAGTACATAATTATTTATGCAGTGTACATCATACTTTGGTGTTCATTTTGTTCCTCTGATAAAGAAGGATGATTCACTCTATTCCAGAAATGGTTATATATTATATATTTCTCAGAATTGACTTTGTTAAAGTTCAGGCACTGGACAAAAGTTATTTTAGGATATGTAGCATAAAAATGCAGAGTAATTTTCTCAAGTTCTGTATTTTCTTTGTGCAACATCTGTGACAGCTGGATTAGTATATCTAGTCATTTTACATCAGTGGGGGAGCTGGCTTGTTTTGCTTTCTGGCTTCTTAGCTTGGATCTATTAGACTTTGCATCAATACTATCATTTGCCAAAGAACGGTCCAATGTTCTGATGGCTGTCTTGGTTTTAGCAGGGATGTGTTGTGAATAATATGATATCAAACAAAATATATTAGATGTTTGTTTTATGGATTGCATTCATATCTACATAACTGTCTTAGAAATTTTGCTTGGCACCTTGGAGATACCAAAGTTATGGTATGGTCAATTCCTTCCCTTTCCCCACTCTTTCAGATAGAAGACATTCAAAAGAAGTTTCAAAGTGAATTTGCTATGTAATATAGGTGCTTTTTAAGACCCTCAACATTCCAAAGCCCTCCTTTTCTCAGGAAAGTAGTTCCATGGGGTTGTTTATTTTTGGATGCTGGCCAGTGCTACAAAAAATGTAATTGCATGCCAGCACTGCAGTGATGTTTCTCAGATGTTGCTAGAAGATGCATACTACCAAACATTGAGGTCTAACTCTAGAGGCTGTAAATGAAAGGGTGGGAAATTAGGAATTAACAGAAAAGTATAAAGGATTGTGAACATAATAGAAAAGATTTTTGGGCACAAAAAGTAAATATTGTGCACTAAAGATGCTCACATAAAAGCCGGGTAGATTGATTGAAATTTGCCAAGAATAAATGTTGGGTTAAGTCATTGATGTAAATCAAGTTTCCTGTTTAAAGTTCATTAATTTCTTGGAACACCATGCATGCCAGCTGGTTGCTGTTACAAATAAAACATATCCATTTGCAGTTGAATAGAATTTTTATACCAAGCATGGGAAATGTGTACCTTTGCAGATATCTTTGCCATTGGCTGTGCTGGCTAAAGCTGATCAGTCTTGAAGGCTGACAAAATCTGGCAGGCCAAAAATTGCTCACTTCTGCTTTATACAGTTTGGGAACATAATCCAAAATCTTTGGTCATGTACCAGATACATCTTTTGCATTGTGATATTGAATCTGATCTAAATGGAAGTGGAAGAGCCAAAGTGGATGCCACTTTGATCCTAATAACCTTCTAGTTCCATATCTAATTTAAAGCTCCCGCCCACTGACCTTCGGGCCCGCCATCCATGCCCGAAGGAGGATAAAGTGCTGTCACAGCGGTTGAAGACGCTCCCGCTCGTTGACCTCCAGGTGATTCTATATCTTGTATTTCTTTGGTCATTTTTGTGAACTTTCTGTTTTTGTTTGCAGCGGACTTTCATGTGGTACGTCGTTAGGTGCCCTGAGTTGCATCGTGAGTGGGTGACATACAAGTGTAAACATAAATAAATAAATAAAATAATAAAATAATAAATAATATACAATTTGCTTCTTAGTTTTGTAATTCTTTGCTCCAGAAGTAGATATTTTTTGGTATAGAAAAGCAACTTTTTCCTGTTAACTGGTTTTTGGTGGTGGTGGTGTGGTTTTTTAAAAAAATTATGTTGTTTCAAGGCATTGATTTTATCTGCTCTGTCAGATAGCTCTGCAAACTTCAGCCATTTTAAAAAATAAAAATATACAGGAAAGCTTGCTGAATCAGGCTATTTTTGGCAATGGCATAAAGAACGTTGTCAATTTATAGTGTAAGCAAAATACATTGCATGATAGTATTTCATGGTCATAATGATAAGTCCAATCACTTGCACTTTTAATTAATCCTATAAATATGATATAATCCTGTTATTTGGGGAACTTCAGAAAAAACTATTTTAAGCACATATATTTTTCTAAGAAACCATGGATTGGGTTTTCTTCTTTCTTAGCTTAACAATAATGTTGTACTTCAGGAAGTTAATTTTTGCACACATCATATACTGTTACCTCCCAGAATCAGTTCATTCATCATTAGAAAAGTTAGCAAAATCCCATGTACTTTCCATTGCTTTGCAAGCTGGTTATAATAATATTCAATGTAGTTGGGCTTATCTGTTGTTGCCAAGTGATAGAAAATCTTCAGTGACTCAGACATTTACAGTATTATAGGTACTGTATATGCTTTCAGATCAACCATTTGCTTCAGGCATATGCCTGGAGTGCCTTTTTATTAACAAGTAAACTATCTGATAATTTCATTAGTGTTATTTAATTCCAGATTGTTCCATATTTATCTCGAGTGTTCCTTTTAAAAAGGATTAACTTTGAGGTGATTTCATGATGTGCTGTATTGAAATATTGGGGGTTGGGGTTGGTTTTGCATGTGTCATATGGTCAATTGGGAGATCAGCAAAGCAACAAAACCCATAACCACTCCACACCCTTACCTACGTGGCTGTTCAAAAGCTTTTGTGTCGGGGGCGGGGTGGGTCAGCGGGGAGTTCTCAAATTGGAGTAAAATTTGTGTGGGAGACAGTTCTTTTTGTTTCTTTTCCTTTGCCTTGGGGTCTGAGTATATCTTGGCTGCAAGAGGTGATGAAATTGTTTTTCCCCTCCTCCACCATTGCAGGTGGATGAAAGTGGGGTTCATCAGGACTGCCTCTATGAGTGGTTTCTGGCTTCTCCCTTGTGTATAGCATTTGTCAGTCAACTGAAACTTGACACCTTCAGCAATTCACTGAGTAGCTCTGTTTGGGATGACTGCAGTAGTGTCCATGCAGATCTCTCTCTTCTTCTCCGCTCTTTTCTTCTCCAAAGTGTTGACAGCTGTCCTGATCCTTCATGTTTTCTTTCTAACCTTTTATAACTTCCTGATCTCTCTCCTAGATCTTTCATACCCCAATAATCCCCTCTGGACTTCTTCCTTTCTTTACAGGTTCCTTGCACTCTCGACCTTTTGAACGAGTTCCTTCACTGTTTTCACCTCCACTGGAGATTCTGGTAGGGTTGGTGGCTTTGTAGGAAGTGAATGGTGGACTTCCAGGGGTAGGGTGGATGAGAGGAAATCGCCCATAGAATGACTGAGGTGGAAGGTCTGAAGTCTGACCATGCCCTGACTCTACAGGGTGACCTGTAAGTCCCCACATGGCCACAAAGAGAGTAGGGCTCTGCTTGGGGAGGGAGGAAGTGCTCCCATTGGGCTGCCAGGCAGAGGGGTGGGGCAAACTGTGCTGGGAGGAGGGAGGAAGGGTTCCTATTGGACTGCTGGGCAGAGGGGCGGGCCGTATGCCCATGGAGAGGATGGGTAGGGACTTATGAGCCAGGTAGGAACTTACGGGCCAACCTGTAGATCCTTCTGGGGCTCCCTCATATAACTGTGTGATTTTTATTTGATGGGATCATGAAAGGCCATTCACACATACCACTCTCCCCCAAACCCTGTGTCTTTTGTGTAGAAAAAGTCACAATTTATAAAATAGTGAGTGGATTTGTTTGTCACTCTGTTGCATTTTGGTCTTTTCTCTGTTATCAGCCTTCTTCCAAATCTGATTTCTCACATTAAAAAACAAACAAAGTGCAATTATAACATTAGCCTGTTTAATGTGAACAGGAAAAATGATGTTGACATTTTTTAAGGATTCCTAGCCTTCAGTTGAAAACCTAAAATATCCTCTCGTTTCCGACTTCCTTATGAGTTTTCAAGTGTTTTCATTCCTGTTTTTTAAATGCCAAAGCAGTTGCATTTTGATATTAAAAAAGGAAATGAATTGAAGCTCCTCTTTTCCATGTGGACATTGGATCAATAAAGAAAGGCTATCAAAAATATGTTGCTAATGTCTCACATATGCTTATTGAGAAGCAACAATGAAAGCACGGCGCCAAAATGGCCACCGCTCTCTTTGCGGGCCCCCCCCCGGACTCAGATATCCAGGTGAGTTAGGGGGCGTGGCCACCCCTCTATAAAAGGGGTGGCCACGAGGCAGCCGAGCTGCCATTTTAGAATTGCGACGGAGAGGAGAAGTTTTCTCCGTCGCGTTCTCTCTTTAGTCCTCGTACCCGGAGCTGCTTTAGGCTTACCTCTTGGCTACCACAGTACTTCGGATGCAGGAGTTCGATCCCTGGATAGGGATCCTTCGAAGAATCATTTTCTTCTCCTAGGGAGACATGGCTCCCAGGCGGAAGGCCCCGGCGCTAAAGCCGCGGTCGAGGGGAAGAACTTTTACCAGCCCTGCACCGGATGGGGGCCAGCCTTTGGGTCAGAGGACCAGGGCTGTGCCCCCATGGCAGGGTGATGTGCCAGTCTTGCCCACTGGTACCAGTGGGGCTGGTCAGGCTACCACTTGGCAGCCGGGTTCCAGCTTGGTAGCTGGTCAGCTACAGGCCGGCCCCTCTGGGGCTTCGGCCCTTGGCCCGCCTTTGCCAGGCATGGGACGGGGCGGCCTGGGGGGGCTGGTGCGGGTGTCTAACATCCTTGGGCATGGCACAGCCTCCTTCGGAGGGGGCGTTACTCTTTCTTCAACAGGGGCCCCTTCGTCGGCCCTGGCTACCTTGCCGGCCGCAACGCTTCAGCGGGCGGCCAACCGGGTCGAGCTGCTTGAGACGGTCTGGCCGGCCCCAGCTGGTGTCTCGCAGTTCCCCGTTCAACCTGATGTCCAGGCTGGGAGCAGTCAGGGGTGGTCCCAGAGCCCGATTCCGGTTGCGAGCTCCGACGCCCACCATGGGCCGGAACCCCCGGTGGGGGCGGCTCACGGGGGTGCACCTAGTAAGTATCAGGTTCAATTTAGTGCACCAACACCACAGCCCACTTACAGTGGTGGGGTTCAGTGGCCCTGGCCTCGTCAAGTTGATGCGAGCGGGCATCAGTTACCATCCTAGCCCAGTATCCCAAAGTTTCTAAATGGTCCCTCGTTAAGGGCGGGGGTGTCCGCCCCTGGGGACACCCCAGTGCTGAGCATCGCAGGGGCTGTCCAGGTCCCGCTGCGTATGCCCTCTATGCAGAATGTGCCGACGATGGCTTTGCCGACGGCTGGTTATTCCTTGCCCCTGGCTGATCATTTGTCACAGGTCACGAGGGATAAGATCTGGTGAGGGGAGTACGTTGATATATTCTCCCTATTGAACCATGAGCCCACTGAGGAAGAGAGAGAGGGACAGGACGACAGAGACAAAGAGCTGTCCCGTCGTCATAAGCCACCATGCACCTGGGCCAACTGGTTGCCGGCATACTTTATATATATGGCGGTATGCCTCAGGGCCCAGCCTGATTGGGCCATCCCGATGGTTCAATCCCTTGATAATAATTTCAGGGCGATGGTTGATTTCATGGGCCCATAGTAGTTGGCTTACGATGAGGAATTTGGATGAGGGTGGCCCTACATCCTGAGATGAGGTGGGATGAGCCCTGTCAGCAATCGTGGCTCTCGTACATGACTCCCACATGACTGGCGCCTGGTGATAGGTACCATTGTGGTCATGCTGTGCAACACAGGCTCCCCGCTAACCGGTGGGGCAGGGGGTTCCAGCCCACCTGCTGTGTTGGACCTTCTCAGCTAGCGACGTGTGTAATAAGCGCCAGTGTCGTTACCGACACGAGTGTCCCCTTTTGCGCTGGCCTCCGCGTGCCCGCGGGTTGGTGGGTTACGGGGCAGAGGTAGGGGTACACAGGGGGCAATCAGAGCTCCATCTGTCAGAACTAGCCATGTCAAAGCCCCCCTCCCCAATTAGTGTACTCATGCTGGAGCGATGGCTCTCAGCTTATCCAAGAAGGGATGATGCGAGGTACCTGCTGGAGGGTTTCCAATGGGGCTTTCGTATTCCATTCGGGGGTGTTAGGGGCCCCAAGATGTTACTAATTTAGTTCCCTTGAAAGGTAACGGGGAGGTTGCTGCACTGAGCACAGCTAAGGAAGTTGAGGCTATGAGAGTAGCGGGCCCCTTCTTGGAACCACCTTTCCCTAATTTGAAGGTCTCCCCTCTGGGGCTAGTACCGAAGTAGAACCCGGGTGAATGTCGTCTAATCCCCCATCTAGCTTACCCTGCGGGTTTTTCGGTCAGTGATGCCATTCCTGATGACCTTTTTCAGTCAGGTAAACGTCATTTGTTCAGCCCCTATGGGTGGTACGCTCATGCGGTACAGGTGCTTTCCTGGCACAGTGTGATATGCACTCGGCTTTCTGATTACTGCCAGTGCACCCAATGGATTTTGAGCTATTGGGTCTTTAGGTTCCAAGGGGAATTTTACTTAGATAAGGCCAACCCCTTTTGACTGCTCTATTTCATGTTCGGCATTCGAACGATTCGGTACTTTCATTCAGTGGGCCTTTGCTCGCAGGTTGGGGTCTCGGTCTCTAGCCCATTACCTCGATGATTTTTGGTTCGGGGGTGAACGGGGCTCAGACATGTGCACGCGTCTCCTCACTACATTTCAGACACTCAGGTGGGAACTGGGTGTCCCCTTAGTGCCTGAAAAGACCGAGGGCCCAGCTACTAAGCTCACATTTCTAGGCATTGGAATTGACTCTGTCGCACAGGCATCCGGGTTACCCATGGATAAGGTGGCACGGATCTCCGCGGCGATTTTGGCATTGATTGCCAAACATAAAGTGTCCCCTCGTGAGCTGCAGTTACTTCATGGCCACCTTAACTTTGCCTGCAGGGTGGTTACACCTGGCAGAGCATTGGCCAGGCGCCTGTGTGACGCCATGGCTGGCCTGTTAAAACGTCACCACAGGGTCCGGCTGATCAGGGGCATACGGGCGGACCTTTCGGTCTGGCTCAAATTACTCCTGGGTTTTAACGGGGTCTCTTCCTGGAGATCAGACCTTATGGTCTGCCCTAGATGTCAAGTACGGTCGGATGCCTTCGGCTCCCTGGCTTATGGGGGTTTACTCTGAGGGTTGGTGGACTTACGGCCGAGGGCATCACACATGGCTTGGCACGGATCGCCTCCGCTATCTTACCTTCCTTGAGTTTCTTCCCAATTTGGGGAGCACTGATGCTATGGGGCGATGAGTGGGCCAACTCAGTGGTCCATTTTTGGTGTGACAATGCGGCAGTGGTGCACATTGTCAACACCCAGTCATGCAAATCACCCAGGGTCATGGCATTGGTTTGTCTATTCTTTTTTAGAAGCCTACGCCTAAATGTGCTGTTCAGGGCCAGACATGTTCCAGGTATTAATAATGATATTGCTGATGCTTTATCCCGCCTGCAGATCCCCCGGTTCCGTGCCTTACTCCGGAAGCAGATGAATTCCACTAGCCACTCCCGGCCGATATTTGGACGTTTGGCGAGGAGAGGTGAACTGGGCATGTCATTGGCACCTCGCACGCGTAAGGCGTATCACCATGCGTTCATGCGATTTAGAACTTTTTGCGAGTAACTACCGTTACCTCAAGTGTGGTCAATATCAGAGGACCAGGTTTTACAATGCATGTTTATCTTCGCAGTCAGGGTTTGGCCCCCGTACTATAGCCTTCGGGATTTCGGCACTGGCATTTATGGCCAACGTGGGGGGGGGGGGGTTCAATGACTGCGTGAGTTACTTCCGTATGCGTCGTGTTTTGGAGGGGTGGACACGTGAACGTGTCCGGCACCCGGACACGCGTCACCTCTGTTTGCCAGAGTTTCTGACCCACCTTGCACGAGGCTGGCATGACTTATGTCGGATAGGTGTGAAGTGGCTCTTGGTCACGCAGCTACCACGGTAGCCTTTTTGGGAGCGCTCCACATCAGTGAGTTGGTGCCAGAGTTGGTACCATTGTGTAAGGCGGATGTGTCCCGTAGGGCACTGGAACTCAACGATGTCTATGTTACACATGAGTGGGCTCAATTGGGGATACGGTCCTCAAAGGTTGTTCAGCACGGCGTAGGCAGTGGAGTTAGACTGCTACGAAGTTTCATTGGAGACATCTGTCCAGTTGGTGCCCTACATGAATTTTCGGCAGTGCCTGCTGCGCGCCCCAGCCTGTTTTTCTGCCACCAGGATGGGTCTACCCTTACTAAAGTAGAGTTACTGAGGGTGACCGGTGCCGCGCTTCGCGGTGTGGGGCCCGTTTTGGCACCCATTTATTTAGGATAGGCGTCGTGTTGATCGCGGCTACGTTTGGGGTACTCGGAGGCGGATATATGTGTACGCGTAATTTCATATATGTACGTCCCCTCACTGTATGAGTACCTAGTTATGTCCTTCACCTCTTCTCCTTTTTTACAGATCCTGTGTCTCTGCACACCGGTGGCAGTGGGGCTGGTGGGCCGCAGCTATGTACACTGGGCAGCAATATGCTGCGGTGACAGAGAGTGGACCCCGACTTGGGCTGTGTGCATCCGCACGTATGCGATGGTATGGTATGCGCGGCACAAGGGGGCGGGGACTGTTGCCATTCCTGATGCCCGTCAGGGATGCTGGACCACCCGATGTTCTTATTAGGCACCTCGGCGGCAATGATCTTATACGGATCACTGCTATTCCTAAACTGTCGAGGGGCAGCGACCTGGCATTTTATATCATGTATGGCTTACACACGGTCGCTATGGTCTAACATCGTGCCGAGACACCAATTTAGGGATGTGGATCTCCGTGGTTCGGACTGTTACGGCAGTCAGTGGACAGGGCTGTTGCTCGGTCCCTTGCTGAGCATGGCTGAGAGACAGCCATTGGAAACCTGTGGATAGGCTTACAAATTTTTTTTGCTGGTAGGCAGGAGATGGGGTCCAGCTGTCGGCTGGAGGTATGTACCTCTTTCTGGGCGTGGTGCAAGCAGGCCTGGCGACCAAGCTGACGGTCTGGGGGGCGGTGAGTCATCATGGACGCCTCCCCGTGTGGTGGGTAGCACTGGTAAGGTAAAGATTTATGACCCAGAGGTATCCGGCAGGTTCGCAATTGACTGGCCAACACTTAGACAGGTACAGGGGTAATAGCTTTGGCCGGTCAACGACGAACCAGGCAAGGGGAGATGGCAGGAGCTTAACAGCCTGCATCACCTTGAGATTTAACGGATACACGTCATAGGGTGGGGTCAGTAGATAGTTTATTGACTCCGGTCAACAATTTGTTTGTGTCAACAAACAAATTGATACAAATAGTTACATGTAGCCAATTGCCATTGGCATTTTGGGTGGAACCTTACCAGTGTTACTGCGGCCTGCTTGCCTTAAAGAATTACAATTGGATGATTACACCAATTGAAAGTTATAATTCGGACTAGGGCATTATTCAATAAAAGTGGTCCGATGCCTTTATCCATATACCGGTGTCTGAGTCTTTCTTTGGGGGGTGCGCCTGCAAAGAAGGCAGAGCCTAGAAATGTTAAATATTTTCAATGACTGACTGGATAAAAAACGGCATTGCCCAGACTGAAATTCTGGGGTTAAACTCAACATGCACACACACGTGTACCCTACACGCACACGCACGCACGTACATACACACACACACACACACACACACACACACACACACACACACACACACACACACACACACACACTTTAATTTATAAGCTACCCCTGATTTAACTGATGTTGCTAGGAGCCTTCCTGAACCAAACCTACTTTGGAATGAGCATTATTATAAAAGGAGTTTGACAGTGGTAAAAAAACATTGTTTGTATTATTGTGTTGACTAAATGCTTCCGTGGAACCTACATTTTAAATTATTAACAAGTAGTTGTGAAAAAGTTATTCCTTGATTTTAAAGGGTCTTGTGTAAACGCAGTTAGTATTGCCTCTTACCTTAATATTCAGCAAACCTTTGAACTGAGAGATCTGATGTTAAAAGGGCCTAGACACAGAAGAAGAAATGTCACTCTGAATATCCCTCCCAATCTTGTTAAACTGTCACCAACTATTCAGAGCTGCCGCCTCCCACCAATGCCTTATTTTTTTAAAATAAGTCCTTTTTTCTCTAACAAGATTGGGAGAGACAGTGTAATGGACTTCAACAGGTCCAGAACGCATTGGTCAGATTGATTATGGGTATAAATATATATTGTCACATCTCCCCATCTCTTGCCTCTTTACACTAGTTACCTGTTAGAGACTGCATCAAATTCAAAGTTTTTACCTTAACATATAAGAGCCTCCGTAGTTTGGGACCTTGCTACATGATGGAGTGCCTCCATCTGAGTATATCTACACCATATCCACCAAGTCTTTGCAGTTGAAGGTGCTTACCCCAAGAGAGACCCGTATATCTGTAACAAGAAATTGGGCATTTTCGGCAATACCACCCATTTTGTGGAATAATCTTCCACATGAAATCCTCAAATCTCCATCCCTCTTTGGTTTCAGAAACCAAGTTAAAATATTGCTATTCAAAGAAGCCTTCAGGGAGAACCATCATGTTTATTAAGTTAAATATTACAGCCTGCCATATTGTTGTTGTTTTGTATTGTTTACTCTTATTATTTTGGTAGACATTTATGTTTTAACCTATGTAAATTGCCTACTGTGCTAGATAGAAGACATAGAGAGATAAATAAATTACAAAGAGATAAATAAATTACATCCTGGTGTAGACTTCTTTAGGAATTAAAAGCTAGCTTCTGCTTCTGGTATTTTAGTGGTTTAATGAAATTATTATTATATAAGTCTCACTGACCCTTGTCTTTAATTAGTGTAAAAAGACCACACACCTTTTGTTTTGTTTTATGAATTGTTTTGAAATTGATTTAAGAAACTTTTGTAAAGTAGCAGGTATGTTATATAAGGAAAGAATTATGAATGCTTAAAATGAATTTGTGTATTGGAAAAGGAAAAATTGAATTTCTTATACAGTAATACCTCACACAAAGTCCGCTTCATACGACATCGAATTCATACAACATCGCCTAATTTCTTGAAAAAGGTTACCTCATACAAAGTCGCTCGACTTTGTATGAGCCATTCAGTTTTTCCCAGGTCCCATTGTGCCTAGGCAGTATAAAAGACAGGACACATGCATGCATTGCTCTTGTGGGTTTTGCACAAGGCAAAGAGTGTTTAGGAGTGGTTTTGAGCGTGATTTAGGATTTTATTGAATTTTTCATCAGAATTTTTAGAAGCATTCCTGGGATTTTTGCAGCATTTTTCAGGTTCTTGGACAATCCGGGTTGTTTGGCATGTTTTTGTAATGTATTTAGCCTTTAGACAATGATTTCTTAAAGTTCTGTCAGTTTCCTGTCTGTTTCCTTGATTTTGCCCTGACGTCTGTGCTGTTACAGTACAATGTATCTTTATGGAAATGATGTTGTACGAGGCATCGCAGCAAGGATTTGGACGTTGTATGAAGCATCGCGGCTAGGATTTTGCATGCCCTCATACAAAGTCCAAATCCGTATAAAGTCCAAACTTGTGGAACCAAGTTTGGACGTTGTATGAGGTATCACTGTAATGTACAAATTTATCTTTATACCTGGTAGTGGCAAAGAACAGAATGCATTGTTTGGAAATATTTTATTGTACTATACTGTATGTGTATGCCAGAAATATCTAACACCGCAGAAACAGTATTTCAGGGGCTAGGTCCAGAAGTAATGCAAAGTCATGTTTTAACATTAAGAGAACAAGCTACAGTAATATTTGCACTTGCACATTCAACCCTCACCTGCTCCTGCTCCTCATTTGAGATTGTAATTGAAAGATTCTATGATCACGTTTGCCATTATGTTTAAATTTGAGGAGCTGATTCATTCAAAATGGGGTTAAACACGTTTGCTGATGTTAGACCTGATGGAAAATTATGGTTTATTCAAAGCTAAAAGCAGAAACTTTCAGTGTTCTTTCTGGTATCTGAAATCAGAGGATGAAAGGGAAATAGAGAGAACACAAGCCTGTGCTTTGTTTTCATACTGATGAATATGGCTAATAATAATGCCCAAGCTTCAGGATTATTTAAGGCAGGGATTCTTAACCTGCGGCCTGTGGGCCAGATGTGGCCCACAGCACTATTTCATGTGCCCCCCCCCCACTGCCTCCACCACACCAGGAAATGGCATGTTGTGGAGGAAGGGCAAAATGGCCATCTGGCCTCCGAAGCTGTCTGAGGGAGCGTGACCTGGCCCCCGAATTTAAAAGGTTGAGAACTGATTTAAGGGGAAAATCCTATGAGGGCTTGTCCCATGTTTTGGTCTCCTATCTGGTTCACTCCTTTTTCCAGAGACCAGGTGATATACGTACCATTGTGAACCAACCTACGTTGATCTTTGTACACCACACCTTTTTGGGTGCTTTTCAAGAGCTATTGGGGTTTTTTTGGGGGGGGGTTGGTGTTGGTAGGATGCTTTGTTTCATTTTGGTTCCAGAATGTGTTGTTGCTTAAATCAAACCAAAGTAGATGGCATAAGCTGTCTCTTTGCTTAAATCGCGTCATAATCTTGGGAAATTTAAAGCTTCTTCCTGCTCCCCTTCAAGGGTGGGGTGGAGAAGATGAAGGCTTTTAAGAAAAAGCTGTAAGGTGACACTGATGCAATATGTCAGTTAGAAAACATTGAAAGTTTCTTCTCTCCCCCCCCCCCTCCGCCCCTTCAAGGGACTTGAAAGAAGATTTCCATTTCCTACAATTGTGAAGTGGTTCAAACAAAGCACAGAGGAGGAGATGGAGCAAGAAGGAAGTGGATTGTTTTTGTTATTTTTATTTCTTTTTAAAGAAAGTGCCAAATAGGGTTGCTTGAGGTGCGATATGGTCAATTCTTGTGCGTGGACACAAGAATAAGTCCAAATGATTATGGATACTTAAGGACAACCTTGGGGTTGGAGAGATAGGCAGGATATCTCTCAATGCCATTTCCAGGGAATCCTAAGCAGGTGAAGGCATCTCCTTGGGAATACCCTGAAGGAAATGGTGAGCCACTGTGTGAGACAGAATGCTGGACTGGATGGGCTGTGGCCTGTTCCAGCAAGGCTGTTCTGATATTCTTATGACATACTGCACTCCAGTGCCCCTATTTATTCCAATGCAGACTGGAATAATTTGACCATTGGCTGTTTAGTCACTCTCTCAGTTCCCAGAACTGTTTTTACCTTTACTGGGCAACTTGATAGCTGACTGTGATACATTCACTGTAAAAGCCAGGAATTCTCAACCTGTGGTCCATGGGCCAGATGCGGCCCACAGCACCATTTCATGTGGCTCCCCCACTGCCTCCACCACACCAGGAAGTGCCATGTGGTGAAGGAAGGGCAAAATGGCTGTCTGAGGGATTGTGACCTGGTCCCCGGCTTAAAAAGGTTGAGAACTGGTAAAAGCCATCAAGATAGCTACAGAGTACTTTGCATGTTATAATTTCTATAAATATGGAAATATGAACATGAAGCATTTATAATTTAATAATTTGAGGCTAAAATTGAAAAATAATGGTATACTGTTACTGGATGTCCTCCTTATCTGTGGGTTCCATTTCCTCAGTTTCAGTTTGCCACAGGGCATCTAAAAATTAAATTAAAAATCACTGATTATCAGAAGCCACTGTCTGCATTGTAATGTTGAGAAGGGATAGATTGTGTTTTTACAGGCATTTGCACACATGTGATCATGTGCGCACACACACATACGCACACACTTGTGTGATCAGGTGTATGTGTCAAAATACTGGAGTATGCGATTTTCTGCAATTTTGGGTATCCCTGAAAATTTTTGGAATGTATTCCTCATGGATGTGGCAGGGGGAAACTTGTACCATGATTTCTAATCAGAAACAGCTTGATGGTACAAAAACAACAACCATGACTGAAAATAATTGTCTATTAAATTTGACATGCAATTTTCAATTAATGAATGATTGCACAGCTGAAAAGAAATGTGTAGAAAGTCCCTTATTCCTGCTGTCATACGTAGTTCAGTTTTTTTCATAATTACCAAGCAATGGTATTGTCAACATTTTTCTTGTTTTAGGTTTACACAGTTTGTTTCTTGTACAATTGTGTTCAAAATGACATAGTTGCACCAACATGTTGTCCAAATTTAATGTTCTGGCCAATCCAGACCTTGAAACCCCTAGATTTGACAGAAGTATTTTAATAGGAACTCTTGGAGTAAATGTATATGTGTTGATAGAATTTTAATTAATATAAATATGCAAACAGAATATGCATGTCCCTTTGAAACATGGCCTGTGACTTCAAAATAAAAAGATTTTACTGAGCATATGAATGGAAATTAGCCTGCACACATAATATTATTTTGCCAAAGCTATTTCTTAAATCTTCAAAATATTTATATTTGGTTTCACTTATTATATTCCTGGGGTATGCTTCATATATTACAGATCAGGTAAACTACTCATGTTTTTTTGTTTGTTTGTTTGTTTGGAACAAGTTTAACATGCAGAGTTGAACACCCTGCTATGAGCCTTAACCAGTCAGTGAGCCCTAATTTAAAAGTGGATCTCAATAAACAGTTTATCATTTTCTAAAGTTATACTGTTTTCATGGTGATTAGAACAAAATATCTGTAGAGGTGCAAATTTCCATTATTATGAGAGTTTTATAACGTGTGTTTTAATTTGCATTGCATTTTAAAGGATGTATTGCTTCTTTGAGGTGACTCAGATTAAATAAACAAAGAGTCAAGTTTTTAAACACTTTCAGTTATTATCTGCATCCTTGCAAAATTTTATATTCTGTGTTGTTCATTTGACTTCAGTACAGATTTTTCTCTTCATTTTTTAGTAACTAGAAATTCAGTTAGGTTTTGGCATTATTCATGTCTACATCAATAGAGTTATGAACAGAGGAAGAAATAGATCTTACATGGAAACATTTGTAAAATAATCTGTCCATTTTACAAGTGTGTCAGTGTAATGGTTTGTTTCTGTCCTTATTCATGACTTTAGTGACAAAGCAGGTGAATTATGCCTTAATCAAATTTGAATCATAGCTCTCATACAAGGACAGGTATTTTTATACTGTCTTATTAGTAGAATTTTGTTTCTGTTCTGAAGTATTTAAATATGTGTTACTGTTCCTAAGGTGACATGTCTTTTGCCTGCAAGTGAGGCCTCTTACTAATACTGAAAGACTATACTCAAACTAAATTTTGTCGATAATTTTACTAGTTTAATTTATCAAACTGAATGAAAACAAAGGTGGAGATTTAGTGTGGGGATCAGGCATTAGCTTTTTTGTCATCTTTCTCAGTCTAAGGAGACACTCTCTTCCCTATAATCCTATGAGTTATGTTTTTTTACTCCCTTTCCCACCCGCTTCTCATTCCTGCCTTATCCTCTTTAATTTATGGATCTTTCAATTCATATGAAACTTTTGTCTTTGTTAACATGCCTACTGAACTGCTTCTGCTTTGGTGCTTGGTATCTAGTCATCCCTTTAGTTTTGACCTGCAAGGGCATTGGACCTCTGCCTCTTCATCTTTCAGCACACGGAGTATCCAGAGGTCACTATAATGATGATCACTATGATTAGGTTTTTTTTAAAAAAAAAAACATTGAGTGGCTATCCAATTTGAAACAAAGTACATTTGTCTATTTTCCCCAAAACTATTCATACTTTCTGTTTACAATGTCTGTACATAAGATTGCCCAAAAGGAACAGAAAATAAACAAGGAAACAATTTGAAAGATTCTTAATAATTTGGCAAGACATGTACCTATAGGTTACATCCAGAAATACTGTATATATCTTGTTCAATAAAGTGCAGACATTCTCTTTGGAAATATCCAGGTAAAGGTCACCCTTGCTCGAAAGCCCATCATATCCAACTCTAGAGTTCAGTGCTCATCTCTGTTTATAGCCAAAGAGCCAATGCTGTCTTCTTCTCCATGGACATGTGGCACCCATGACTAGACACCGGAGTGCACAGAATGCTGTTATCTTCCCACTAAAGCGGTACCTATTTATCTACTTGCAATTTCTTGCCTTCAAACTGCTAGGTTGGCAGGAGCTGGGGCAGAGACGGAAGCTCACTCAGTCATGCAGCACTTGGGTCTTGAACTGCTGACCTGCTGACCTTCCAGTCATCAAGTTCAGTGTCTTAACCACTAAGCCACCACAGTCCCTTGGAAATATCTAGTTATTGACTAAATTACTATTTTTCAGAATGTTGAGTAAAACAAACTATTTGATTAAAAAGCTGTTGTTTTATGGAGGAAGCATAACTTATACCTTACCCATGGCTGATAAAATTAAATGGAGTAGCAGGGGAAAGGTAGAAATGTAGTGGGAAGAAACGACCCTTTGCATCTTTGCATTTTCTTAGCAGTGATAAATTCAGCGTTTGCAAGTTAATACCAACCCTAAATCAACATCTTACAATATGTCAATTGCTGCCAACTTGGCTGCTCTTCCTTTTAGGAAACAAACTTCCCTTGAATTTTAAAAATGCTGGCAGCGCAGTGTCTTTTGTTGCTAGACAGCATATTCAGTGGGTAATTAAGTGAGACACCACATGAAGGCCTTTTGCAGGATTTTTTTTTTAAGGCCACATCTTTGAAGGCATAGAAGAGAGTAAAACCAAAGAGATTGGATTAATTCCCCTGTGAGGAAATTCACATTTGTGGCTGTTTCATGTGAGGGAAGCGGGATAGAAATATTTAAATAAATAAAAGCATGTATGAGGGAGGTGGGTTTATTATCGTAAAGGTATACAGTTATGCATTCTGTGCAGAAAGTGGTTAATAGGGAGCCTTCTCTCTCTCTCTCTCTCTCTCTCTCTCTCTCTCTCTCTCTCTCTCTCTCTCTCTCTCTCTCTCTCTCTCTCTCTCATAAACCATCTGTGGGCTTCTACTGAAGCTGAATGGTGGGATATTTCGAAAAGATAAAACTTCATGCAGAAATGGTAGAAACTACATCGACAAGAAGTAGGGGAGTGATACCTGCCAATCGGGTGGTTTTAAAGGGGAATTTTAAAATACAGCATAGTGTAGTGCAGAGGTGCTGAAACTATCTGGCCCCTGACACCAATTCATCTGGCCTGCCAAGCTCTTGTCGCTCCCAGAAGCGGAAGTAAAATGTGCCCGTCTGGTGTTGGGGGCTAGATCAGGCCCACAGGCCATAATAACCAGCCTCCCTGAACCACGTGACCGGCCTGTGGCCCGAAAAGTTTGGACACCCCTGGTGTAGTGGATAGGACTCAGAAGGCCTGGTTTCAAATTCCCACATAGCCATGGAAACTCACTGGGGGTTTGCCATTGGTACAAAAACACTCCTTAATGATTTCAATTACCTTGAAAGTCCTAGTTAGGGTCACTGTCAGTAAGTTCCAACTTGATGACACGTAACAACAAAGGGCAAATAGACACATTAATTGATAGTGCAACTATCAGTAGATGCTAATTATTATGGTTATGTATTGCTGCCACTTCCAGAGATAATATGCCTTTGTTGCTGTTAAGCACAAAAAAGCTGTTGCACTCCTGTCCTGCTTGTGGGCAATCCCACATGGGCAATCCCTTGGTGACCATGTGAACAGAATGATGGACTGTGTAACCTTTACTCAAATTCAGGGTAGCTTTCATTAAGATGTATCACATTTCTCCATATCTGGGATGATAGCATTTGATTATTGTATGAAATTGCATATCATGCAAATTCATTCTTTACATGGAACTCCATGCCAGAAGAATGTTTCATTCTATGCAACTCCCTGCCAGAAGAAGTGGTGACAGCTGTCAGTCTTGACAGCTTTAAGAAAGGATTAGACAAGTTCATGGAGGACAAGGGTGTCAATGGCTATAATTATGGATACCTAAGGACAACCTCCGGGTTGGAGAGATAGGCAGGATATCTCTCAATGCCATTTCCAGGGAATCCTAAGCAGGTGAAGGCATCTCCTTGGGAATACCCTGAAGCAAATGGTGAGCCACTGTGTGAGACAAAATGCTGGGCTGGATGGGCTGTGGCCTGTTCCAGCAAGGCTGTTTTTATGTTCTTATGTACATAATTTGATTACTAACCAATGATCTGAGAGAGTCTTTATAGTCTAATAGTTGAGAGTACCATACTTGCAGTCCTAGAGTGATTAGGATTTTGGCTATTCTCTGTGGATCATTGAATGCCCAGCCAACAGGCGAACCTTGCTGAAGTGCTTTGAAGGAATAGGTTAGGAGATTAGTCAGGGGAAGTTTGCTGCTTTCATCTCACAGACTATTAGCCCCTGAGGCTGAAAGGTTCTACCCTTAAACTCTCTTTCATTTGTATAGGTTTGGGGGAACTTAAATGGTAGCTCCACATTTTTAAGTTTTGGCTTTTGATTTGCAGCACTTTTAATTCTCCACACAGCATCTTAGCAAGTAGAGGTTTATGTATTCTGTTTGGTACCTTGTCTCATGGTCCATGTTTTTCCATCCCTTTACTTTTTTCTCTCAATAAAAATTATTTTTAAACCACTTTTTGGTAGCAGACTCATTGAGCATGATGGTACTCCAGGCTCAGTTGGATGGAGCAAGTGTTGCTTAGGTCAGCTACTGATGCCTTTCAGACATTAGCTCTGGCCAGAGAAGAGAGCTACAGGAGATTTGTGCCTGTAGCCTAGGCAGAGTGGTAGCTCCAGGAGATATGGGGGGGGGGGATAAGCCACACAGCTGGAAGGCGTGTAGTAGACTCTCCACATTACCTCAGTTCTATCTCTTGATATCTTTGCACAATGACTAAGGTGTAAAACCATTTAACTTTATTATACGCCTGTGCCTAAGCAAAAAATTCAAAGAGTACTATCCAGATAAATACACGTAGAATTAGTTTTTTTTAAAAAAAAATCTCTTTGAAACTCCTTTCCAGAAATTTTATAGCAGCCATAAATTTAGTAAGATTAACAACAATAATAATTAATCAGAAGCTTAATAGTTCAATCTCTCACGTCTGCTGTTGCTTTTCCCATGAAGTTTGTGTAATATAAAATAGAATTTTATTCTGGATAACCATTAAGATGCATAATATCAGAGCTTGGATTTATTTATTTATTTTGGATAGCAGGTCCCATATTCCATGAAACACATTCATCCCTGTGGGTTAATAGTATTCTATTCATAGTTTTCAGTCAACTGTGTAACAGATTTCAGCTGTCTTCAAACCAGACTTATTTTTTACAATCCAATAATCCATGAAACAAGTGAATATTTAGTTCAACTGTAAGAACCTGTCAAGCTTGGATCACTTATTAGCTAATCACACTGAATGGCTCATTTCTAATTGAACAAACAGGCCCAAACAGTGTTTTGCCTTGTAACCCTGGGTCTGTAAAAGCTAAAACAAACAAAAAGGGGGGGGGAGAAAAAGGGGGGAATAAAAGGTGCCTGATTGTGATTTCCCTATTCCCCACCTCCATCAGCAGTCTTAACAGTTGTTAATGGGATAAAGCAGGAGTTAATATGGTTATAGAATACAAAGTTGTTTTATCATGAGTAAAGCCATGTGAAGTTCTAAGTAGGTTACCATCGTCTGAAGTCATTTGTGCTTTTCTAACTGCTTCTGGAGTCTTCTGAAAATCCATCAAACACTAGCTAGCCCCAGCTTTTAAAAGCTCTTTCCTCAGAAAGCACATTGAGAGGTGTTAAATGAAATAAGGTATTAGAGCAGCAGACCCATCCACTTCTTGGACACTAGAGGACAGCTAAAAGTGAGGAAAAGTTTTCTGCACATCTCTTAAGCTCTAAATGATAAATCAAAAGAGGCCCGGCTAAATGTATGGAAAATAAAAACAACATGCCTTGCCCAATGGATAAATACTGGTGACTATGTCCCACCAGTACAAGATTCTAGCTGGATCTTCTGAAAGGCAATTATTAGACTCTAGGTAAAGAAGGATGTTCAAAGAATAATAAACTAAAATGGGGCCACTTAGATACGGGACAAATTTTCTGTGAATGTCAAGAAATACAGCCAGTGCAGCATTTCCAGCCATGCAATATATGCCGCAATACATGTGCAAAAGATGGTTCAGTAAATGACTGAGAGAATGCTATTGAAGTAGATTGCTTCTGGTCAAAAGTAGTCTAAATACTTTTAACATTTTTATTTGATTTAATGTTATCTATATTTTATATACAACTATAATTTAAATTCATTCATTCATTCAATTTGTATAGCCGCCCCAATCAACATATGACTCTGGGCGGCGTACATACCCCCCACCCCAAGTTTAAACTATAGAAACCCTTAAAATTCATAAAAACACTGAAAAACTACCTGCCACCTGCACCCATTAAAAATCTAGTTTAAAACATTTAAAAGCATGAGTGATCCTGCTCTAAATGAGCCGGGTGTCTGTGTGTGCTCCCTCTCCACCTTCCCACACCTGCCCTGCCAGCCAGGTTTTCAGCTCTTGTGAAATGTTCTGTTACAAAAAAAGAAAGAAGTACTTCAGGCTTGCAAGAGTATTTTGAAACATTGTTTTGCTGTTCTATAGTGTCTCTATTTGATTTATTTAAAAACAACATCAACAAAGTTTTAAATGCCTAGAAGCTAGAATATTCTATTTCTGGATGTCTTTGGGGTGTTCGGAATATGCTGCAAATGCACAATAGCAAGAGATAGTAAGAAAATGTTTTATTAATTTCTGTCCTCATGTTAAAAAAGAGGGGATGGGGTGGGTATTTGATTCTCAGTAAGTAATAGAAGTAATCAATGTTAACAAAACATAAATTAATTCTCAATCTTCTTTTGGTTATTGTAAAATATGTCTTCAACTGAAATCAGTTGTTAGTAAACAACTGTTGGGATTTTCATCTTAACAGAAGAGTCTATATAATCAGTCTATATAATTAGCTTGTAGTAGCCCAGAGAAATGTATCTCTACTGCATTCTTAACTAACTCTGCACTGTGTGGTTTTAATACTGGTATTGGAATTCTGAATTCCCCTTAGTATAAAGCACAGCTCACCATGAGACATACTGGGTCTGCTATTAGGAGAGAAAAAGAAGTCTAAACCCTCTGTTCTGGTAATGAAATGTTTTGGTCACATAAGGGGAGGGAGGGCAAAAACAAAATTTTGCAATGTGATATTTCTATGATCAAATTTAAGCTGTTTGGTACCCAGAGTTCCATTCCATTTACCCCACAATCCCTGATTGTCTCCATATTCCGGAGCTAACTGAAATTTACGAGCCAACAGGTTTGTAGGGTCTCAACTTCATTTCATCATCAATAATACAGGTCACCTTTCTACATTGGATACAATGTGTAATGCTGCTCTTTCTTGCTTTTAACCAAATTATGTTCCTTTATTTCCTTAAATCACCAATTAAAGGGATATTTACTTATCTTTTCCTTAAAAGACAACCTTATATCTACCACGTCCCATATTTGATCACGTTATCATATTATGGCCCAATTTCCCCCTTCTTTATTGCCACTTACTCTCTGATGGTTTAACTATAATAAAATTCTGAACTTTCTCTCCATTTTCCATTTAAATTAGAAACCTGTGGCCTATTTTCCTATTGTTGTGAATGCATTGTGTAAACAACTGCTTTGTTTGCATGGCCCTATTGTACTACCTGTTTCTACATGGCTTGGCACTACCTTTTGTATATGTGGATGGAAAGACTGTTTGGAAGATAGGTGACCTTTAAATTAAAATGCCATGTTGCTCTTCTCAGTGGTTGAAGAGCTAGCTTTAGTGGTGGTTCTCATCAAGAAAGTTTGGAAACCACAGAGACTGTGTTGTACTTCCATTCCTTATTAACTGTTGCAGGGTATGATTCACCAAAAATCCTGCCATTTAATAGGAGATTCACAGTACCCAATATTGTGCATGTATGTCTGTGTGTGACCGTTCTCAAGAAGGGGAAAATTCCTTGTCTGAAAGAAAATCAAAGATCCTGACTTTGGTGTATGCAAACCAAGACACAGGACACAGCCTCGGGCTGGGTTAACTCAGGTTTATTGCATCGTGGACAGAGGGAACATGAGGTAATGGCGGATCGATAGCTCTTTATATACAGTAGTAATACATTTGAACGTGGTGCCATGGTAGCCCATTGGCTACTGTCTGCGTGACGTCATTGCGGGTCACGCCCTTCTTGTCCAGGTGTAGGTGGTGGCGGGAAAACTTCCCGCGCTGTTGCCTTTGATGAGTTCGGACCAAGAGAGCTTGGACGCTCGCTGCTGCCAGCTGGTGGTCATTAGCTCGCGTCCTATTACAGGGTTTATATGATACAGCTGAAGGTTACATTGTTGCTATAGGCAAGGTTACATTGGCTCAGATACATTGTAATCCATGTGGAAGGTAAAACCATCAGAACACAACACCCCTCCCCCCTAGGACGAGACAAAGTCTCGAGCCCACACTTAAACACACTCCCCCCCCCTAGGAGACAAAGTCTCTCAGCCAAGATGGCTTATTTCGAACACGCTGGGGTCTCGATGCGGGCTGCCTCTCCCCGGGCTTGCTACCTTCTCTTTGTCCCCTGGTTTCCTGTCCTGTAATTGGAGAGGGAGACTCGTTAGTGACTTGCCGCGGCTGCGCGGCGTTGTTGGGAGGTGTGCTCTTTCTTAGGGAGGAACCGGGGGCACTGGGGGCTAATGAAAAACCCCTCTTCTCGCTTGGATGGGTGGGGGAACACTCCTGAAAACCCCCCCGGCTCGCAAAATCAAAATCAAAATTACAATCGGGGGCAGCGGTCGCGAACTCCTCTCCCCCTTCCCCGGCCTCTGATAGGACTGGTGTATCAAAAGGGTATGAGTCGGGGCCGCTGCTTCTGCCTTCCCCCCTTGCTTGGGACTTTTGTCCGCTGCTGTCTCCCCCTTGGGTTAAGCGGGTGGGGGAGAACCCTAACGCTGAATCCTGTTGCTGAGCCCCACTGACTGGCCCACTCACTCGGTGCCTCAGTTGGTCTGCGTGCCTCCTCCAGAGGAGGCCGGTGTTAGTCTCGACCCGGTACGACACTGGCCCCGTCTGTTCTACAACCGTCCCTGGTACCCAGGCCGGCCCTGCGCTGGAATAGTTCCTGCAGTGAACAGGGTCGCCGGCGGCGAAACCTTTCGAGACTGCCAACCCTATGTTTTTCCCTTTATCCTCGACTCTCGTCGGGTCTAGCCTGGACAGGATCGTGGTCAGTTTTCGCCGCATCAAGAGCTCTGCCGGCGAGTAGCCTGACGCTAAGGGGGTTACCCTATACGCTAAGAGGAACTGGCATACTTGGTGATTCAGGTCCCCCGGGCCCATGCGCCGCAGCGCCTCCTTTGTTGTACGCACCAGCCGTTCCACTTGGCCATTCGTGGCCGGGTGAAATGGTGCGGATGTGACATGCCGAATGGCGTTTGCCTCCATGAATGCCCCGAACTCAGCGGAGGTGAAACAACTAGCGTTATCGCTGACTAAAGTGTCGGGTAAACCGAACGTGGAAAAGACTTTCCTTAGCTGGCTAATTGTCGTGGCGGAGGACGTGCTCTTTACTGGGATTACCTCCAGCCACTTGGAGAACGCATCCACCACCAGGAGAAACATGGTTCCTCGGAATGGGCCAGCGAAATCTACGTGCACTCTGGACCATGGCCCCCTTGCTGTGTCCCATTCCCTATGCGGAAGACGGGCCGCCTCTGGTCGGGATCCCTGGCATGCCTCACAAGTGCCGACCATGTGCTCAATGTCCGCGTCCAGCTGTGGCCACCAGAAGTAACTCCGGGCCAGCGCCTTTGAACGAACTATGCCCGGGTGGCTGACGTGCAGCAGTTCGAGCACCCTCGGCCGCAGGGGCGTAGGGACCACCACCCGTTGGCCCCACAAAAGGCACCCCCTCTCTAGGGACAACTCTAGCTTTTTCCGAAAAAATGGGTCGAATTCTGTACTCGGGGACGATGCCGGCCACCCCTTCTGTACCCATGAACTAACTTTCTCCAGCGTTCTGTCCTTGCCTGTCGCCCTAGCAATGTCGGCTGGTACTATTGGGGTGCGTCTAAGACCTCAATTAGCAACACCTGGCGGTCTCTTTCTACTCTCGCCTTTTGGTCGTCCGACAAGGGCAAAGGAGATCTCGAAAGTGCATCAGCATGGCTGATCTCCTTTCCGGGCCGGTACTCCAACTCATGTTGGTATGCGTTGAGAAAAATAGCCCATCGCAGCATTCTCGGGGACAGGATCTGCGGCGTGGGCTTGCTTGCCGTGAAAATCCCTAACAGTGGCTTGTGATCGGTCACGATTTTGAACGGGCGGCCATACAAAAAATCGTGAAATTTTTTGGTTCCCGCTACTATTGCTAACGCCTCCCTGTCGGTTTGTGCGTAATTGCGCTCCGCTTGGGACAGGGACCTTGAATAAAACGCTACCGGGGCCTCCCTTCCGTCATCCAACACGTGGCAAAGCACCGCCCCCACCCCCACCGGGGATGCATCACAGACTAGGACCACTGGCCGATTGGGGTCGAAGTGCGTCAGGATTGCCTCAGATGTTAGGAGTTGCTTTAGCTCTTTGAACGCCCTCTCGTGCTCGTCACCCCATATCCATGTCTCCTCCTTTTTAAGTAACCGATGGAGCGGTTCGGCCACGGACGCCTTCCGCGGGAGGAATGTATGGTAAAAATTGAGGAGCCCCAGGAAAGACTGTAGCTCGGTTTTGGATGTGGGGCGAGGGGCCTTTTTTATGGCTGCTACTTTGGATTTAGACGGCTTAATCCCCTCGGGTGTGATCCGGAACCCTAAAAACCCGACCTCAGTTTCGAAAAAAACACATTTGTCCTTCCTCAGTCTCAGCCCCGCTTTCTCGAACACGGTTAGTACTTTGTCCAATCTCTTTGCCAGCTCAGCCTCACTCCCCCCTGTTATCAACACGTCATCAAAATAAGGCAACACCCCCTCCAGTCCCTTCAGGAGGCGTTCCACAAGCGACTGAAAAAGGCCGGGTGCCGAGTTCACGCCGAACTGCAAACGCGACACCTGGAACGCCCCTTTATGTGTAACTATCGTTTGTGCCGCGGCCGTGGCGGGGGTCACAGGAAGTTGCTGATAGGCTTGTGCCAAATCGAGTTTAGCGAAACACTTTCCCCCATTCAGCCTGGCCAAAAGGTGGCTGATCACCGGCACCGGGTATGCATTAGGGCGGATCGCCTTGTTAATTGTACACTTATAATCAGCGCAAATGCGCACCTCCCCGTTAGCCTTTAGAGCCGTTACAATTGGAGTTTCCCACTCCGCGGAATCAACAGGAATAAGAATCCCCTGGCCCACCAGTTTGTCCAGTTCCGCCTCTATCTTGTCCTTGAGAGCGAACGGCACCCTGCGCGGTTTGAGTCTTATCGGGCGGACCTCCGGGTCTAGGTCGAAGGCTACAGGGGGTCCCTTGAACTTTCCGAGTCCTTTCTTAAAAACGGCGGGATGCGCATCGCAAACCGCTTGTATTGGGTCCACCCCCACTGTATGCACTCCCCCTATGAACAAACCTAAGGGCTGAAACCACTGTGTCCCTAGGAGGCTACAACTTCCCCCCTTAAGGACAACTAGGGGCAGTTCCGCAGAATGTCTCTTAAAATTGACCCGAAATTTCCCGACCCCCAACACCGGAATGCTGTTTCCCTGTACGTCTCGTAGCGTGGACCTCAACGTTTTAAGTTTGGGCCGCACGTGGGGGTCGATTTTCAAGAACTCTTTCTGGGGAATTATAGAATAGGAGGACCCCGAGTCAATTTCCATCCTAATAGGGGCCCCTTGTACCAATACCTCAACGAAGTAATGGGACTGTCCCGCGGACACGCTGAACACTGGGGCGTCGTCCTCGCTGTCGTCCGAGACGCGGCCCACGCCATCCTGCTTCCTCGTGGTCTGGGCGCCATCTTTGGGCCTCGCTGGACGGTCCGGCCTGGTCGAACGGTCTTGTGACTGCCTCCGGCCCTCCTTCCGTTTTCTGCATGCCTTGGCGATGTGCCCCCGACGGCCGCAGGTGTAACACTCGGCCTTCCTGAACGGGCATCTCGCGCGCTCATGGGCCGCTCCGCAACCCTCGCAGCGTCGACCACCCTTTCGGACCTTCTGGACCTCCTCGCCGTCGCTGCCTTCCGTAGACGACTTTGAGGCCCGTCGAGTTGCGTGCACCGACTGTCCGGACTTCCCGTGCACCGAATTTTCCGCCTTGCCGGCTCTAGGACGCCACTCACGCCACTGGTGCATCTCGTCCACTCCAGCATTCGTGGACTCTGCGGCTTCCGCGGCCTCTACGACCTCTGCCAGCGTGGGTGGCGGCTCCTTGTTCATCAAGCTGCGCTGCACCTCCTTGTCTTTCAGGCCACACAGCACGCCGTCCCTGAGGGCCATCTCTAGGATGTCGCCCCATTTACAGGGGGCGGCGGCTATCCTCATGGCGGCCACGAATGCCTCAACCGACTCGTCCGGCGCTTGGACTCGCCTCCAAAACGCGCTCCGAGCGGGAAACATTGCCCTCGAGGGACGGAAGCGCTCTCACAGCAGCTTCATGATGTCGTCCGCCTTAAATTCGCTCACCTTCTTCGGAGCGATGATGCCCACCAGCGTCCGCTTGGTTTCCATCCCGAGCATTCTGGTGAGGATGGCCCTCTTCCTCTCCTCGTCGTCTCCTTTGACTTTGAGTTCCACCAGTGCCGCCTGGAAGTCCATCTCAAGCAGCTCCCAGTCTTGCGGTTTGGTGATGTTGAACCCGCTCTGTGCCCTGGCTGTTCCGTGGGGATCCATATCCCACCTTCGTCGCCAATTTGGTGTATGCAAACCAAGACACAGGACACAGCCTCGGGCTGGGTTAACCCAGGTTTATTGCATCGTGGACAGAGGGAACATGAGGTAATGGCGGATCGATAGCTCTTTATATACAGTAGTAATACATTTGAACGTGGTGCCATGGTAGCCCATTGGCTACTGTCTGCGTGACGTCATTGCGGGTCACGCCCTTCTTGTCCAGGTGTAGGTGGTGGCGGGAAAACTTCCCGCGCTGTTGCCTTTAATGAGTTCGGACCAAGAGAGCTTGGATGCTCGCTGCTGCCAGCTGGTGGTCATTAGCTCGCGTCCTATTACAGGGTTTATATGATACAGCTGAAGGTTACATTGTTGCTATAGGCAAGGTTACATTGGCTCAGATACATTGTAATCCATGTGGAAGGTAAAACCATCAGAACACAACACCGACAGAGCAACATTGTTGAGAAAAATGATACTCAAACAGTTTTCACACTAGATAATAAAGATTAGGGTCTTACCAACGATATTCATATACAATGCAGGTAGCCTCCTAAATTAACATATATTGAGTAACCTTGTGAAGTTTATCACATTTTTTTATTTTCTACTATTCTGAAGAAAACATTCTCTAGGTTTCAGTAGTTATTGAAGTGATTATGGAAATTCCTACTGCTTTTAACTGTGCAGGGTTTCAGCTATAGACTTCAATTAGTCTCTGCTGGATTCTTCCTCACTTCCTGTAATATGGTTTGAGAAACAGACTAGCAGCTATTGGTTATTAATTAAAGAGTATAAAGTTTATCAGAAAGTAAACAAAACAAAAGGACAAAAACCATTGTGGCACTGCTGTATTTTAATGTTAGCTTTCATGGACCAAGTCCACTTTGTCATACAGTGGACCCTAGAATAACGATGTTATTTGGTTCCCCAAGTAGCGTTGCTTTTCGAATAACGTCCTTATTCGAATAACGGCAAAAAAGTTGTTATTCAAATAACAACAGTAAAAATACCGTCGTTTATCAAATAATGACATCATTATTCGAATAATGATGGGGAAAGTATCGTCGTTATTCGAGTAAAGTCGTTATTCGAACAATCACATTGGGAGCGTCGTAGCGTCGTTAATCAAAAATGATGCTATTCAAACGCGTCGTTAATCGAGGGTCCACTGTACATAAAAGTGAGACTTGATGGCATCAGTTTATGCACATCAGATACAGAGGTACAGAATGGTTAGCATAACAGTTAAGTATGCAAATGTGATTTTTTTACATCTGGTAATACCTGTTATTCAGATTGATTGTGAAGCTTCTTCATCCTGTTTTTTATTTTTCAGGTAGATTGAAGTGATGTGAAACAGGTTTCTCTGTGTTGCCATTCTGGGTGTCTGATTTGTGTCTTTAAAGTGTCACAATGTTTTTTGTTTTTTTATTTTGTTTACTCTCTGATATGCTTGAGACATAGACTAACATGACTACCATTTCAAAAGTATAAAGTTTGTTAGCTATAAAAGACATATGCAAGGTTTAATCTGTATACTTTCTAAGTACCTTATTTTCCTTTTCTGATTGCTTATTAGTTTGAAAACTTTTAATAGAAACTTGATTAAACAGAATAAAATGTGTTATATAAATATTTTAAAAACTGTATGATGTCATAATTTGACACTTAAAATGGCTTCTTCAGTCATTTTGCTTTTATATGCCAGTCTCTGAATTTCCCCCTTAGATCTCTTAGTTTACTACTTGAGCTGTAGAAATGGTAAACTGAAAAGATGCATGACAGTTGTTTGAAGTGCTTTTCTCTTCAAAACCTCATGCTAGCTAATAATGATATACAGTATTTTTCACCAGAATTGCTGTTAAAAGTAGATAGACTCCTTATTGAATGTATCCATACCTTTTTGATGCATCAATCTGATTTTAGATGTTTTCACTTGTTGTGTGGAACTTCTAATAGAAATTTGCTCAACTCATGTAGGACTACATCTCTAGTGTGGTCTCCATTTGTTGTAGCTGCTTCACAGACACAAAGCAAGTTCTTAACTGTTAGCTGTAAATACAGGCATACATGTGCATACACACAGCTTCTATATATTTTGAACAGTGGTCAATTGACCCATCTGAAGTTAATGAATTGTAAATATATGTCAATAATTTTGTCTATTTTAGAAACCATATATAGACCATGTTTGTGAAACAAGGAATCATGTTTGTGAAACAAAGAATCTTTATCCATTTAAGTAAAGATAGACTTTAGACTTCTTCTTTATTTCCTCTTTTACTCCCCCGGTGTCAAGGGAAGCCTTTAGACAGCACCGTTAAAAAGGGCGGAGAGCCATTTACTCTCTGTAGCCCTATGGTGAATCAGTTTGGGTACTGAAATCCATTAATATGAGCACCATTAATTCTAAAGGAATTATTTAAAAGACAGTGCTCTGATAAAGTAGTGCATATTATATTAACTGGGTTTTTCAACTGATTAAAGGTAAAGTGACAGGCATTTGATAGTTACAGAAGTCACAGAACTTCAAACTATAGAACTGAAAGGCCCCTCATGAGAGATCTGTTCTAACCCCTTGTACTAAAGCAGAATTAATTAAGTGATATCCAGTCCAGGAAAGTGTTTGTTCATGATATATGTTTCCTTAACAGCTTCCTATAAGAGGAGTTCCATAATATCTTCAGATATCTCTCATTAGGTATGGATCAATCAAGTCTATTTTTGGTATCTGTCATTTCCTCAAGGGTTCACTAATATGTCAGTTTCATTCTATGTCACCCTTAATCCAGGTTTTTAAAACCTGTACGTAACTCCTCAAATGCATATGCAAATGCATATTAACAATTTTACATCTAAACATATGTTTTGGACGTAACTATTTGATTTAGTCTTTTCATCTTTGATACAAAAAACAAAACAACCCCCCCCCCCCAAACATCTCGGGTGGCATATTTGTATAACACTTACATGTTTCATGCCAAGATCGGCCTATTGAGTCACCAAAGACACAACCATCAACGAAGAAAATAATGACTTTCAGGGGGAAAGTATGCTTGGAACACGAGTAGCTGCTGATGCCGCCTGCACTTGAATAGCATAAACTTTGGGACAGGATACTAGAGCAGTGATGGCAAACCTTTTAGAGACCGAGTACTCAAAGTGCAACCCAAAACCCACTTATTTATTGCAAAGTGCCAACATGGCAACAGGAGAGGGAGTAAGCGCTCCCTTTGGGCTGCTGGGCAGAAGGGTGAGACAAACACTGTGATGGGATGATGGCACGCATGCCCACAGAGAAGGCTCTAAGTGCCCCCTCTGGCACACGTGCCATAGGTTTGCCATCACTGTACTAGAGTATTGCACTTAGGTTTCTGCACTGAGTGATAAGAAGTGATCAGAAGAAAATCTAGATTTGAGTAGCAGCGTCTTAAAAAGATATGTCTTTTGCTTACATTAGTATTGACTATAGCATTCAGATCACATATTTCTTCCTCTGGAGATGGTCAACATTTTATTAATGTATGTAACTACGTGTCAGATTACTGAGACACTAAATTTTGTTGCCAACCTGGATTGTTCAGTCTTACATTCTTTATAACAATCTCTATGCTCTTAGGCAGGCTTTTATGCTAGTGTGAGTCAGTCAGTGTTTTGCTTGAGCTCTTCTTTCTTAGTGTTCTGATCCAACCCTGGACTGCCAAAATGAAGTCACTTTCTTCTTCTTCTTCTTCTTCTTCTTCTTCTTCTTCTTCTTCTTCTTCTTCTTCTTCTTCTTCTTCTTCTTCTTGAGAGCATGGGCTCTCAAAACTGTGCAAAAGCTGCAACACCTAAACTATCAATTTGTTGCCTAGTGAAAGAGTGCAGGAAGTGACTCTGAGACATGCCTAGGAGAATAAATTGCAGCATAGCTAATGAGGAGAGAAGAATTTTCATTGCTGAACTTTAGACTTACTGATCCAAAACCTGTGCTGTTAAAATGATATAGGTGATCCGCAGTGGCTCTCATGACTCTGTATGAATATTTCCATGTTTCTATGAGCTGTTAGTTTTCCTTCCTTGGAACTCAAATAGCGTAAAGCCCTGTTTTTATGTGACACACAGCCACTCTGTGACACTGGTGAATAAGTACAATGAGACTGCTTTTCAACGGTTCTTCCCTTTGATGCAACAGGTCTCTGAACTACTCCAGGTAGTTCATGGTTTGATTGAATAGCTATGCCCTTTTGTTTTTACAGTTCTGTCATATCACCACCTTTTTCAGTGATAGTTCCATTGTAATCTATATGATTGTTGTAAATCCAGTGCACTTTGAAGCCCATCTTCGTTGCTGAATATAGAAATATATCCTTCTGCTAGTTTTATCACCATGCCTTGTACAGTAAGGAATAATTTCCTAATTTCTAATTGTGTCCAAAAGAAGAGAGGACAAAACCATTATGTATATCTCTGTTGAAATGTGAAGAATAAATATTAGGGTTAAATATCTGACGTGGGGATGCGCATGCAGAAATGCATGCACATACCTTAAGTTGACTTGTCAATTGAAAAACCTCTGTTGTGAGGATTTCTATTCTAGGGTCATGTGTTCTTTCATAATAAAGCAAACATTCAAAGATTCTTATTTGCCAAGTCTTTATTGAGATGCTTGGCATATAATTCAATAGGTTTCCTATTGAACAACTCAAGAATTCTAAGTGCTTTCCCAACCAACAAGGAATGTAATCAATGGGGTTCATACCCTGAAAGGGTTGTGTGCTATCTCAGTTCACTTCTGTCTCTTTCCTCTGTGGGTAAGTGCTGCGATAAAGGCAGACAATTCATCTTGTTCTGTTCTACAAACATATTAACTACAGCAAAACCCCTACTTATGGAAAAAGTCCATTCCATAGGCTTTTGCTTAAATCATTTTTTATGTAACTCGAAGCAAACCCATAGGAAAAATTATTTTTACGTAACTTGAAGCAAACCCATAGGAAAAATGAAATTTTTATGTAAACTGAAGCAAACCCATAGGGAAATGAATTTTTAAGCAACTCAAAGCATAGCAAACCCATAGGAAAAAGAATCTATGTAAATCAAAGCAAACCCATAGAAAATCGTGTAAATTGGGACATGGTTTTAGCACAATCATTATGTGAGTCGAATTTTATGTAACTTGAGGCATATGTAAGTTGGGGTTTTACTGTACTGCGTATTTAAAGACCTCTCAAAGTCTTTAAACATTGTTGCAAATAAATAGCAACTATGTGACTTTGAAAATCTCCACAACAACACACAATGATGGTGAACTGCAGGTTTTTTGTTGTTCAGTCGTACAGTCGATTCCGACTCTTTGCGACCCTATGGACTATTGTCCTCCTGGCACCCCTGTCCTCCACCATCCTCCTCAACCAGCCCAGTTCTGTGCCCACTGCATCTACAATACCATCTAGCCATCTCATCTTTGGCCTCCCCATACTTCTTTTGCCCTCCACCTTTCCCAGCATCAAGGCCTTCCCAAGTGAATCCTCCCTTCTCATTTGATGTCCAAAGTACTTCATCTTCATCTTTACTATTTGGCCTTCTAAGGAGCAGTCAGGGTTGATTTCTTCTAAGATTGACCTATTTGTTCTCCTCACTGCCCAGGGTACTCTCAAAACTCTCCTCCAACACCACATTTCAAAGGCATCTATTCTTCTGCGTTCAGCTTTCCTAATGATCCAGCTCTCACACCCATACATTACCACCGGGAATACTATTGCTTTGACTATGCAAATTTTTGTTTGCAAGGTGATGTCTCTGCTTTTCACTATGTTCCCCAGGTTTCTCATAGATTGTCTCCCAAGAATCAGTTACCTTTTTATTTCATGGCTGCAATCCCCATCGGCAATGATTTTTGATCCTAAGAATGTAAAATCTGTCACTGCTTCTACTTCTTCCCCATCTATTTCCCAGGGACTGATATGGCCTGTTGGAGGGGAGTGGGAGTGACCATTGCTCCATGGCAGGAAGACATTTTCCACCTTCGTCCCTGCCACAGAGCCCCCTTAGCTCCTCCCCTCAGCCGGTTGGAGGGGAGTGGAGGCAGCTGTTACCCATGACATGAGCCTTAAGTTTTATGTAATTTACCATCTTTGTCTGTAAATCACTTTGGGTCACCAATAGGGGAGGAAAGCGGTATAAACATATACTAACTAACTAACTAACTAACTAACTAACTAAATAAATAAATAAATAAATAAATAAATAAATAAATAAATAAATAAATAAATTCTTGGTTTTCTTGATATTAAGTCTCAAGCCAGCTTTTGCACTCTCCTCCTTCAGCCCAATCAAGAGATTCTTTAGATCTTCCTCACTTTCTGCCATTAGGGTGGTATCGTCTGCATTTCTCAGATTGTTGATGTTTCTTCCAGCAATTTTAATCCCATATTGTGATTCCTCCATTCCTGCATTGCGCATTATGTGCTCTGTGTATAAGTTGAATAAGCAAGGTGATAAAATGCAGCCTTGTCTTACTACTTTTCCTATTCCAAACCACTCTGTCATTCCGTGTTCTGTCTTAACTGTTGCTTCTTGATTCATGTACAGATTTCTCAGGAGGCCTATGAGGTGTTCTGGTATTCCCATCTCTTTAATTACTTGCCACATCTTGTTGTGGTCCACACAGTCAAATGCCTTGGTGTAGTCAATAAAACAAAAGTAAACTTGTTTCTGGTATTCCTTTATTTTCTCAATGATCCAACGTATGTTGGCAATGTGGTCTCTAGTCCCCCTGCCTCTTCTGAAACCAGCCTGCACCTCTGGTAGTTCTCTCTCCACATCTTGCTGAAGTCTATCCTGTATTATCTTGAGCATCACCTTGCTGGCATGTGGGATGAGCGCAATTGTTCGATAATTTGAACATTCTTTGGCATTGCCCTTTTTTGGGATTGGAATGTATACTGATCTTTTCCAATCCTGTGGCCACTTTTTTGTTTTCCAAATTTGCTGGCATATTGAATGCAGTAATTTGATGCCATCATCTTTTAGAGCTTTGAAAAATTCAATTGGGATACCATCATCTCCGCTAGCTTTGTTGTTTGCTGTGCTTCTTAGGGCCTTTCTAACTGCACTCTCTAGGATGTCTGGCTCAAGTTCAATTTCTTCATCATTGTTATTATCAGGAGTGTTCAGGTCCTTTTTGTAGAGTTGCTCTGTGTACTCTTTCCCTGTTTTCTTAATCTCTTCTGCATCAGCTAACTCCTTTCCGTCTTTGTCCCTTATCATGGTCATTTTTGCTTTAAATGTTCCTTTTATTTCCCTAAATTTTTTTGAAAAGATCTCTAGTCCTGCCACTTTTGTTGTTTTCCTCCATTTCTTTGCAATGTTCTTTTAGGTAGTTTTCCTTCTCTCTACTTGCTTTCCTTTGAAATTGTATTTTGATTGTATTTTTTTCTTTCTCCTTTGCCTTTTGTATTCCTTCTTTCCTCTGCTATTTTAAGAGCCTCATCGGACAACCACTTTGCTTTCTTATGCTTCTTTTCTTTTGGTATGGTTTTCTTTGCTGCTTCCTGCATGATGTCCCGCATCTCTGTCCATAATTCTTCTGGCACTCTGTCTATCGAGTCTAAGCCATTAAATCTGTTCATCACCTACACCGTGTATTCTTTAGGGATGTTGTTTAGGTGATATCTGTCTGGTCTACTTGTTTTCCCTATTTTCTTTAATCTAATCCTGAATTTTGCAATCAGTAGGTTGTGATCTGAGCCACAGTCTGCTCCAGGTCTTGTTTTTGCTGACTATATGGAGTTTCTCCATCTTTGGCTACAGAGTATGTAGTTAATCTGGTTTCGGTGTTGGCCATCTGGTGATGTCCATGTGTAAAGTCGCCTCTTGTGTTGCTGGAAGAGAGTGTTTGCTATGACCAGTGCGTTGTCTTGGCAGAACTCTAACAGTCTTTGCCCTGCTTCATTCTGTGTACCAAGACCAAAGTTGCCTGTAATTCCATTTACTTTTTGATTTCCTACTTTGGCATTCCAATCTCGTAAAATAATTTGGACATCGTTTCTTGGTGTCTGTTCTATGAGGTGTTGTAGGTCCTCATAGAACTGGTCCACTGTGGCTTCATCTGCACCAGTGGTTGGTGCGTATATTTGGATCATAGTGACATTGAAATGTTTGCCTTGAATTCTGACTGACATCATTCTGTCATTTTTGAGATTGTATCCCATTACTGCTTTTCTCACTCTTTTGTTGACAATTATGGCTACTCCATTTCTTTTAAGGTTTTCTTGTCTACAGTAGTAGATATAATGGTTTCCAGAGCTGAATTCGCCCATCCCTGTCCATTTTAACTCGCTGATTCCCAAGATGTCAATGCTTATTCTTTCCATCTCATCTTTAATTACTTCCAGTTTTCCTTGGTTCATAGATCTTACATTCCATGTCCCTATACAGTATTGTTCCTTGCAACACTGTATTTCTCCTCCCCCTTTTTTGTCGCTCCCCTTCTTCAGATCTGCTGTGCTAAGCATCCTGTTTCATCTAGATTGCCCCTTTGTTTTGCCTTTTGTTTTGGTCAATAGGGTTCTCTTGGCAAACTTCGTGGCATGCTTTGCCGATTTCTATGCCAGTGCCCTCCCATCATACATGTTATCACAGTTTAAAGCACAGTTTGTAGTTAAAAATATTAAAATTGCATCCATAAGGATAAAAATAGGAATATGAAATTCAGTATCAAAGGTACATGGAATAATGCTTAAAAATAAACATTATAAAATGTTTCGAATGTTTGCTTAATTAAAAAGAAGGCATGAACTTAGAATCAAATCCTATCAACAGAAGTTTCACAATTGATGAACCAAATGGGATTGGATATGTGTATTCACAAGTCCAAGATTTTGTCCTATAATAATAATTTTGTGTCAGAAATTATTCTGGGTTGAAAAGATTTTTGCTGAAGAAATTATGCTCAGGGGACATTGTTTTTGGTTTGATGCTTGTGCCTATCTTTTCTTCTTAATACATTGTTTAAAGTCAATATGTTTGTGTGGGTTTCTTAAAACTTTTTCCCTCCTCCTTCCAAGACTGGATTGGATTAGTGAAATATTAAAGCCTGGAAATCACTGCTCCTGATTGCAGACCTGCCACCAAGGCTACCCAGGAATGAAGGGGATCCAAAGGGATCCCTGTAACTTTATGGGTAAGACTAGAAAGTAATTATTCTAAAATGGCTGCAGAATGGCTAAAACTGATGAAATAATCCAGGTTGCACAGTGTTATTTGAACAGGATTTCAGTCAGTGTCAATTATATTGCATGTTATTTACAGAATTTATTTATCACTTTTCAGAAAACACTTCTGAAATAATTTACTGCATAAAATCCTATCAATAGATTCACAAATGAATATGATTGTAAGAGATGCCCAATAAATAATCTCCCTCTTTCCAGGCACTGCTATTGAGTAAAACATGTCAGGTCTGCTTTTTCTGCTTTCCTTGGTTTTGATTTGTTAAGTCAAGAGTTTCAGGGATGTTTAGTTGTGCTTCAGGGCTAACTTTGAAAGAAATGGCAAATGACTTGTCCACATCTCCATGCATGACAGCAGCAGTTCAAACGAGTATATCAATTTGATATAAATGTAGGTATTTCAGTGGCCAAAATGCTGTTTGTTTATGACAGTTGTGCAAGAGGGTAATCCTTATTATCTTGTACATATATAAGCTCTATTATTTTTAACCCCAGTACAAAAGGTGCATTACTTAGCTGGCATCCCTCCATCAAAATTTCATCGAGAAAGTTCTGCTGAGAAAGAGTGGGTCAAAGCAAGTCCCTCTGAAATAAATCTGCTATTTGATCACCAACCACCAAAGCAGAGACTGAAATCAAGGCATAGCTTCCTCACAACTTCTGCCCTTCCGAACGACCAGCTCCCACAGATTGCCTTAGAACTATGGAAGGCAAGCAAGGAGCTACCAGATAACTGGGCAGAACCACATGACTCTCTACCGCCTGGCCAAGAACAACCATGGCCCATGTGGAAAGCTTTAAAAAGACTACATGCAGGGGTAGGAAGATCAAGGGCCAATCTGAGAAAGTGGGGTTTCCCTGTAGATGACAGCCTGTGTGAATGTGGAGAAGTAAAGCGGTATATAAATAAAACTTTATTATTATTATTATTATTATTATTATTATTATTATTATTATTATTATTATTATTATTATTATTATTATTATTATTATTATTATTATTATTATTATTATTATTATTAAGTACAAACAATCTCCCATATGATACAATGCACACAATGCCCCTCAATGTGCACTGAGGAGGACCTTATGTTTGCAAGAGGAAATGCTGTTTATGTGGCCCGATATTGGGCAGATGTCATCTAACCCTTTTTAATTCTATTTTGTTTTTAGACGTGTTAATTTTAGCTTTGTATGTTATTATATTCTGGTGGTGCATCTGACATGAGTAAAGCAAAAATGGGGTGGCCTTTGACAAGCTTAACTGCAAGCTGGATGTCCTGTTAATAGGTAATTTTGGCAGGTACCTAAACTTCAATATATCTGTGTACATTAGACAAGAAGAGCTGGCATGGTTTGATTTCAAATCATGTTCTGCTACAATCACAGTTTTCTAAAATAAATTATTATTACGATTTGGAATAAACCATAAATTCATTCCAACCCAATTTGTATAAAATGTCAGTAAAGGAGTTTTCAAAACATTCATCAGTGAATACAGAAATAATTTTTAATGGATATGTGGGAAGAAAGGGCTGACTGGACAACAAGCAAAATGTGAGCATAACAAACTGTAACAAATATTCTTGCTAGAAGCACTATTACGCATTACTACTTCAGTTATTCAGAGCAACAGTCTCCTAGCAACGAGCATTGTGCTGTGTAATTGGCTGAGAAGCAAGACTTGCAGAAGAGAAGGAGAGAACAAGGACAGCTGTTGCAGATCTCAGGAGTCACCACTGCACTTGCAGATATATATATAAATATATTTAAAAAATCAACATACCTACTAGCAAATTGTCCTCGTTTACAACAGTATTGATTTCTCTCAAACATAATTTAAAGTTTTTTGTCTAATGCTGCATATGGTTGCATTCCCTCCATTTGTTTAACAAGTCCCCTTCCAATGCCCCTTGATATACATGGGGTTTACTTTTGCTTATATTAAATTAACTGCAGAGTTGTTCCATGTTGTCCAACAATAAGGAATTGCAGAAGCAGTGGGCAAATCAAGCAACAATATGTGAGGATGGAATAATGGTACAGTGCCAGGATTTTCATTCAGAGATTTTGAAGAGTAGTTAGAATAAAATATGAGCTTATTTTCATGCTGTCTGGACAATGGCAGTGACCCTTCAAATAACAACCATGGATTGTTTTGCATCTGCTGTGACCCGTAGCAAAACTCTTGTGTAGATGAAGCTATATATTGTTCAAGGTGATGTAGTGCTTTTGGGTTCCTAAATGTGGACAACACTGGTATACGCTAACTTCTGTATATTACACACATTTGGTAAGATAGGACAAACATCTCAATGTTTTCTAGTTTGTATCACTTCTACAACAAATATTACTTTATTCCTTTTCTTAACAAATAGACCTAAGCACCACCCAGGGCGATTCCAGGTGTTTTTTTTTTTAACCTCATTGAGTCAAAGCATATGTTCAGTGTCTGTTGCTTTAAATACTGTTATAGGCTCCTACCTTGTCAAGCACTGTGTCTTTTTAGAAGTGCTACCTTAGTTTTACTCTCTCTTGGAAGAAATCGTTGTCTGCAAATCGTATCCGAGAATACATTTTTTCCCCTGAAGCAGGAAAAATGCCATTGGCATGAATTTGCTTAAGGTGGATCCCAGTTTGCCATGAAGTGGCCCACACACTGTGATCATGGAGTCATTTCCTGGGGAATGTATGAAATGAGACACGCAGGATTTAACACGAGGACTGCATTGGACTGACGTAGCCTTGAGGATATTATCAAGGTGCGCTTTCACAGCCAGTCCATATGGCATGGCGTCTTCCATGACCATCAGAGTTCCTCCCCCACTGATTTTGCTGTTTTGCCCAATATGATGGTTTCCAGTGGCATTTCCTCCACTGAGGGAACCATCACCCCACCTAAAGGGGCTCATCCACCTGTAGCCATTGGACCTTTTAGGGAGTCAGGTTATTTACCACCGCCCAACACTCAGTGTTGAGTCGCTGGCTGTACGGCCTACAGCAGGATGTCTGGCTAGACAGGAAGAAGTATAATTGTGGCTTATAGAGACTTATAGATATAGAAACAGAGCATAGATGAAGACAAGCAACACAGGTAGTCCTGTGGGGAAGGTACCGTATTTATTCGAGTATAACGCGCAAAATTTTATACCCAAAAAAGGACTCAAAGTTTGGGTGCGCGTTATACACGAGGACTGGGTGCGCGCCTCTTTTAAACGAGCCTCAAGGGTAGGCACGGAGCACGCCGCGGCCCTCCTCCCAGGCGGCGGCAGGCGCCCAGGTCCCGCTGCCGCCGCCGCTCACCTGCACGCACCCGCCGGAACGGTAAGGGGGAGGCGCTAACGCCAGCCACCCACGCTCCCGGGCCGCGCGACTGAAGCCGGCGCCGGGTAGGCACGGAGCACGCCGCGGCCCTCCTCCCAGGCGGCGGCAGGCGCCCAGGTCCCGCTGCCGCCGCCGCTCACCTGCACGCCCGGGAGCGCGGGTGGCTGGCGTTAGCGCCTCCCCCTTACCGTTCCGGCGGGTGCGTGCAGGTGAGCGGCGGCGGCAGCGGGACCTGGGCGCCTGCCGCCGCCTGGGAGGAGGGCCGCGGCGCGCTCCGTGCCTACCCGGCGCCGGCTTCAGTCGCGCGGCCCGGGAGCGCGGGTGGCTGGCGTTAGCGCCTCCCCCTTACCGTTCCGGCGGGTGCGTGCAGGTGAGCGGCGGCGGCAGCGGGACCTAGGCGCCTGCCGCCGCCGCTCACCTGCACGCACCCGCCGGAACGGTAAGGGGGAGGCGCTAACGCCAGCCACCCGCGCTCCCGGGCCGCGCGACTGAAGCCGGCGCCGGGTAGGCACGGAGCGCGCCGCGGCCCTCCTCCCAGGCGGCGGCAGGCGCCCAGGTCCCGCTGCCGCCGCCGCTCACCTGCACGCACCCGCCGGAACGGTAAGGGGGAGGCGCTAACGCCAGCCACCCGCGCTCCCGGGCCGCGCGACTGAAGCCGGCGCCGGGTAGGCACGGAGCGTGCCGCGGCCCTCCTCCCAGGCGGCGGCAGGCGCCCAGGTCCCGCTGCCGCCGCCGCTCACCTGCACGCACCCGCCGGAACGGTAAGGGGGAGGCGCTAACGCCAGCCACCCGCGCTCCCGGGCCGCGCGACTGAAGCCGGCGCCGGGTAGGCACGGAGCACGCCGCGGCCCTCCTCCCAGGCGGCGGCAGGCGCCCAGGTCCCGCTGCCGCCGCCGCTCACCTGCACGCACCCGCCGGAACGGTAAGGGGGAGGCGCTAACGCCAGCCACCCGCGCTCCCGGGCCGCGCGACTGAAGCCGGCACCGGGTAGGCACGGAGCACGCTGCGGCCCTCCTCCCCAATTGTCGTCTAGCGCCCAGGAGCTCCACCCGCCGCTGCCCCACTGGAACGGTACGGGAACCCTCTGGGGGAGGCGCTACCGCCAGCCACCCGCGCTCCCGCGCCACGCGACTCAAGAGCCGGCAAGGGTAGGCACGTTTCTTATGTCAATTTCAATGCATGGTGTGAAAAAAATTTTATACCGAGATTTCATGGAAAATTAGGGGTGCGCGTTATACACGAGTGCGCGTTATACTCGAATAAATACGGTAATCCATTATCATCAGACCACAGAAAAATGTTCTTGCTAGGCATGGTATTTTGTTTTATAATTTTGCTATCCACCCCCTTCCCCCGGTTGATGGGTAGATATTTTTCCTGTTAGACTTATTTTTAAAATCATTATTTAAAATATCTTATTTGAAATCATTATTTAAAAAGAGCCCTGGTGACACAGTGTTTAAATTGCTGTATTGTAGCCAAAACTGCTGACATTGTGAGTTCGAGCCTGACAAGACTCAAAGTGGACTCAGCCTACCATCCTTCTGAGGTCAGTAAAAGAAGTACACAGAATGTTGGGGGTAAAATGCTAATTATGTGAACTGCCCAGAGAGTATATACTAAGTACTTTGGGGCAGTGTATACGTGTAGTTGCTAAATGCTAATTAATATTCTGACAGTGATGTTTATAAGTTAAAGCACAGTTCAGTTTTACCAAGATATTTTTGATTGTCACAATGGTTTAACATGTGGCCTCTCAAGGTTATGTTCAGTTTCTTTCTTGTATAAGTGTAATTTTTATTGGTAATGAACCCCTGTGGTGGATAGGAAAGCCAACAAGCAGAAATGCCACAGGATGTTCACATAAAGCAGCGTCTCTGAATTTGGAGCTGTCTGTTGTTAGAATTGCAGCCTCGTTGTACAGAATGTAAGATTGTTTCTGAATAAAGTATCTTTCTCTCAGGGAAAGATAGTATCCTTGTTCTGACATTTGCTCCATGTCTACCATCCTTATTTGTTTTTAGGGCCTGTTCAGGCTGACTATTTTGGCATAGGCTGGTATGGTGTAAATAGAGTTGGTTGAGTTGGAACGGATGAGCAATGTGCCATTGGGTGTTAACCTTGTGTCCACATTGGTATACCAACCTCAAGGAACCCTCTAGCTGAGGAGTTCTCAACCTTTTAAAGCTGGGGCCCAGGTCACACTCCCTCAGACAGCTTCAGGAGCTGGACAGCTATTTTGTCCTTCCTCCACCACACAACACTTCCTGGTGTGGTGGAGACAGTGGGGGGCCACATGAAATGGATAAGAGGAGGATAAGAGCCCCCATGGCCACAGGAGGTTGAAGGTGCCTGTGCCGCCACACCCTCCTGGCCCTTCCTACTGGCCATGAAGTTAAGAGCCCCAGTGTCCACGGGAGGCTGAATATGCCCGCGCCTCCATGCCCTCCTGGCCCTTCCCACCAGCCAGGAGGATAAGAGCCCCTGTGGCCACAGGAGACTGAAGATGCCACCACACCACCGTGCCCTCCTTGACCCTTTCCATCGGCCAGGAGGAGGACAAGAGCGGTGACTTTTGACTTTTGTTTTTGTTGTTGGACTTTCTTTGGGACTTCTCATATGAGTGCTGTGGGACTTCTTTCTTTGGGACTTCTCATATGAGTGCTGTGGGACTTCGCAAACGTCTTGCTGTGGGACTTCTCAAATGAGGTTGTTTTCTCTTTTTTTGTAATGCTTTTTGATACTTTGATACTTTGATACTGATACTTTTTGATACTGTGACTTGTGATGATAATATGTTGAAAAGTTTTTGTATTATGATAACGTGGTACCTTGTAATTGAAATTGTAACTGTATACAGTATTTTGTATCTTTGTTAACCGCCCAGAGTTGCTTTGCAAGTGGGGCGGCATACAAGTATAATAATAATAATAATAATAATAATAATAATAATAATAATAATAATAATAATAATAATAATAATAATAATAATAATAATAATAATAATAATAATAATAAAGAGACAGAAGGCCTGATTCTGGTAGCTCAAGAACAAGCCATCAGAACAAATGCAATTAAGGCTAGAATAGACAAATCAGGTGATGACCGCAAATGCAGACTCTGTAGAGAAGCGGATGAAACTATAGACCATATACTGAGCTGCTGCAAGAAAATTGCTCAGACTGATTATAAACAGCGCCATAATACAGTTGCTCAAATGATTCATTAGAATTTATGTCACAAATACCATTTGCCCATAGAAAAGAACTGGTGGGATCATAACCCCGAAAAGGTGATTGAGAATGAACATGCAAAAGTACTCTGGGATTTTAAAATACAGACTGACAGGGTTTTGGAGCATAATACCCCAGATATTACGATTGTGTGTGTGTGTGTGGGGGGGGAGTTTGGATCATCGATATTGCCATACCTGGTGACAGCAGAATCAGCGAGAAACAGCTTGAAAAAATTACTCGATATCAGGATCTGAAAATTGAACTGCAGAGACTCTGGCAAAAACCAGTACAGGTGGTCCTAGTGGTAATCGGCACACTGGGTGCTGTGCCTAAAGTCCTAGGCAGGCACTTAGAAACAATTGGAGTTGACAAAATCACCATCAGTCAGCTGCAGAAGACCACCCTGCTGGGAACTGCTCACATAATTTGCCGATACATCACTTAGTCCTAAACGCTTGGGAAGTGTTCAACTAGTGATTTTGATACAAAATCCAACATTGTTATCTTGTTGGCTGTGTGTTTGAGGATAACAACAACAACAACAACAACAACAACAACAATAAGTGGCACCACGGGCCACAGGTTGAGAATCCCTGCTCTAGCTCCTTCCTCCTTTGCAACTTGTACTAGGACACACTGCACCTCACATACCACCAGCCTCCCTCCTTGCCTTCACTCATCTCTCACACAAACACACATACACATCGATTTTGTTATACTCATTCCCCCAGCCTTCTCTGTTTTGCATACCACTTCTCTTACATCTACACCCTCAACCATTCCTCACACAAGTCACAAAACTCAGTAATTATTTGAAATGTCTGTTTGAGATCACATCTTCCACCCACCAATTGCCTTCTTCCTCTCCTGCTTCTCTCATGTAAAAAAAACTCAGCCTCTGACATTGTCACTACTTCCGCTTCCCACCCTCTTCTGCCCTCGTGGTGCAGTGGTTATAACTGCTGGACTGCACCCAAAACCTTTTGAGTTCATTCCTGACCAGGCTCAAGGTTGACTCAGCCTCCCATCCTTCCGTGGTCAGTAAAATGAGTTTCCAGCATGTTGGGGACAAAATGCTAATTAACTTGTGAACCACCCAGAGAGTGCACTATGGGGTGGTATATAAGTGTCATTGCTATTGCCTCTCCTTGATTCTGGGGGAATCTCCTCACATTCACCCACCAATGCTGCTTGGGGCCTGCTGTTACCATCATCCCTACCCTCAAATGCTCAAGCATGCACATGGACAGGATTGGAGACTCCACGGCTGTGACTAAAGCGCTGGCCGCCATACAGCTGCTTTCTTGCAACCTGTGCCCCAGTAGAGTACCACAATTCCTCTGGGTTGGGGCAAATTGGTCCACTCCAGCAACTTGCAAGTGTAAACAAAGGGGAGGGGGTAGAGGAGACCAACCTGTTCCCTCAGTACAACATATGTCTGTGTGGATGGACTCTTAGTTTAATATATAGGTCTGAAATGTTTCTGTGAATGTGTTTGGCTGAACGTATTTCCAGAACTCTTATGTTCAGCAGGTGTAGCAAACTGTAAGTACAAGGATAATCCAAGGACATCTTCAGGGCCACAGGCAAAGGTTCAGGTTTTACAAAATTAGAGGTTCGGGTAATGCAGTGTCAGGGTCCAAGATGAATTGCTCCGACAAGAGCTTGCCATCTTGTCCCTTCTTTGAAGGAGACGTGGGCCTCGCAGCTGATTGTCATCCCTGGAGGCATGCTCTAGCTGTCCTTCATCTCAGCTGTAGGTTTTTTCTTAAGAGAGCCCTGCACCTTTCGGACATGCTGGGTTCTGCTTGGTCCAGTGCTGACACCTGGTTCTTCTGTCAAGCCCCGATGAACCTGACTGGCTTGGCCATGAGGAGCCAGCTTCACACTGGCAGCAGGCTGCAGTATTGGTGCCAGGTCCATCTCGTGCTCAGAGTGTGGATCTGGGCCAGCAGCAACTTGAGGAACCTGCAGCAGGTCCTCTTCAGACTCTGACTCCAGATCGGAACCGGCAGCAGGCTGATGAGCTTCGCCAACTGTCCTCCTCCTTGCACCCAGGCCACAACAGCTTGGAAATAATTTATTTTAAAAGTTTAAATTGGTGCTCCTTTTTCTTAGATGCTTTTAGTTTAATGCCAACAATGTTAGTTCACATTATTTTAATAGGTGTTAACCATTTTAGTAATTTTCAAATACATTTTATTTTAAGAAACTAATTAAAGACTAAATTTTAAAATTAACCAGCAGGTTTAATTTTTATAAATTAATTTTAAGTTAACATATTATTACACTAACATTCCAAGCTCCACTACTCTAATACAATTAGACTAGCAAATAGGTCACTGATTTCTGTCATTAGGGTATGTCAGAATAGAATTTAAATATGCAAAAAACGTAATGTGGCTAATATATAGTAAGATGGTGCTTCAGATTGTGCAGATATCTAGTGGTATAGTTGTGTACCCAATACCACTGGAATTGAGACTTTCTCTGTGTGAAAAGAACTCTGATCCAGAAAATATTCAGATCAGGATTTTAGGGTGCATAGAGGGCTATAACAGAAGGATATCTGGCTTTAGCAGAAACATTGTCATCCAATAAAAGTTCATCACTGGATTCTGTTCAGAGCAATTAAATGCCAAATTCCTTTTCATCCACTCTTCAAAACCAAAGAAAGTAACACATGGTGTTTCAATATTCAGAGATATCTTGTAGTAGGGAGGGAGAAGACAGTACAGGCAATGCACAGTTTTCTGTCTTCCTGGTCTTTTAAGCTATACTAGAACTTTTAACCATGAAAATGAAATTTGAACAAATAAATGATAGAGGATAGTGGCAGCCAGGTTCCTTCAAATGGTTAGATGGCCAGGAAACTTTTTGGTTCTTGCTAAGTGTTCTCTGTTATCTGTGGTTTCACACATTCGTGGTAGGTTTCAGAACATATCCCCTGCAGATATGGGGGTGACATGTAATATCATGCAAAGCTCTTCAGTTCAGGGGACCCAAACGTGAGCCCTTTCTAAGCATTCTCCACCCTGCGGTCCCCACACCAGAGTGAGTTCACATCCCATGACCTCTGTCTTAAGAGCCCTGACTGTCCTGCCATTGTGCTTTTATAATTCTACCAGCATTACAATTTGGGTGGTATTTATTTCAATGGAGATTTATTTATGTCTTCCTTGATGCTAGAGCTGTGCTTGCCCCCAGGGTGGTGGTTATGCCAAGCATTTTTCATGTGCCCTCTCATGGTGCAATGGTTAAACTGCTGTATTGCAGCAAAAACTGCTGACATTGAAAGTTAATTCCTGACCAGGTTCAAGGATGACTCAGCTTTCCATCCTTCTGAGGTTGACTCAGCTTTCCATCCTGCTGAGGTTGACTCAGCTTTCCATCCTGCTGAGTTCCTTTCCAGGTGCCTGGAGGCTATTGGAGTCTGGATAGGGGCCAGCGGGCTACAACTGAATCCAGGAAGACTGAGTGGCTATGGATAAGGCTATCCCGGGAGCTACCATCTTTTGGTTCTGGATGGGGCTATTTTGCCCCAGACAGACCAGTGCGCAACTTGGGGGTTCTCCTGGACTCACGGCTGCTGCTAGAAGAACAGGTGGTGGCTGTGGCCAGGAGGGCGTTTGCCCAACTTCGGGTGATTCGCCAGTTGCGCCCACTCCTGGACCGGGACTCCTTGCTCATGGTCACTTACGCTCTGGTGACCTCCAGACTAGATTATTGCAATGCGCTCTACATGTGGCTGCCCTTGACGACCATTCAGAGGCTGCAGCTGGTCCAGAATGCGGCGGCTCGGGTGGTGATGGGGTGTGGACATTATGCCCATGCCTCACCACTGCTTCGGGAGCTGCACTGGTTAACAGTTTGCCTCTGGGTGCAATTCAAGGTGCTGGTTTTGACCTTTAAAGCCCTATATGGTAGTGGGCCAGGATACCTAAGAGACCGCATCGCCCTAAGGACGTCGAACCGGAGGAGCTCTCTAATTGTTCTATCAGCCAGAGGGGCTCACCTCTCTGGCACAAGGAGGAGGGCCTTCTCCGTGTCCTCACCGGCCCTCTGGAATCTCCTGCCAACAGAGTTACGTCTCCAGATGGAATTGCTGCCCTTCAGAAAAGAACTCAAAACCTGGGTGGCAGGGCAAGTATGGGGTTCAGGTGGAAGGGTAACCTCCATTGGGTGCTTGGTATTGAGGATAACTCCTTCGCCCAAGGTCCTTTCGGTCCCTGCATCCTTTTTTAGGGGGTGGGCAGTTTTAATTAGTTTAAATTATGTTTTATCTGTGGTTGTGAACCGCCCTGAGTCGGCCTAGGCCAAATGGGCGGTGTAGAAATCAAACAATTAAATTAAAATACATTAAAATTAAATTAAATTAAGTGACACTTACTGATGAGATATACAAGGCCTGGTTTCTTGCATAATAAAGAACTAAGCTTCACGTTTGAATTTTTTTTTTGGGAATAGTAGCCTTGTTAGTCTGTGTTTCAGGCACCAACTTTATGAAGCCACATTGATTTGTGTGCTTATCTGTTATGCTAACCAATCGCTCTGTACCTGATGTGTATAAATTGATGCCATGAAGCCTCACTCCCATGTCTGATGAAGTGGACTTGATCCACTCAAGCTCACATTGAAACATAACAGTTAGTCTTAAGTGTTACAGTGTTTTTGTTTTGTTTATTCTCTGATAAGCTTCATGTATCCACTATGTAAAACCAGTTATGCTGTAGAATAGCCTATCTCTCATGGTATACTAATCTTGATGGAGAATTGATGAGATTGTACCTATGCTGAATTTTGAGGGAAAGTAAATACAGATTTCTTCATTCTAAAATGGATTCAAACATCATGTTTGATGTCTGGTTTAGTTGGTCTGTGTACAATGTGTTTATTTACAGCCTTTCTTCATGTCCCTTTCTCATAGGTCCCTCAACTTGCTTAATGATTTACACTTATTTAACATCCATCTGGTATTCTTTGACTGCCAAGAAAAATGTATATTTATTAATCATTCTAAAATGGTGAGGAGAAGGTTGATGGTAATAAATTAGTCAATGTAATTCAAGACAATGCCAACTCCGTACAGTATATCAATTGTGCTTCATAACCTTTGGCATAACAAAGAGAAATAGAAGGTTGTTAAAAGTTTTTTTAAAGTAGCATCACTGACATTAGTTTAAGTTCAAGAAGGTGGTCTAAAAGTTTGATTGCTTTCCAGTAAATGGAAAGCATGAGCCTATTTGAAGTTCTTTTTCGGCATAAGTTTCTATGTGTTGATTCTTGTATATAAAATTACTATCAGTTTGCAGTACTGCAGTCTTTTACTCAAAGCAACAGTCTGCCAGAAAGATATAGTTTATTCACAAGTAACATAATTGAAGTACTATTACCAGCCATTTTGAGAAGTCATGAACATTGAAATGTTCCATAGTAACATATGGGAAAATACATATGCTTATATGAATCTTGGAGGGAAATGTTATTTTTCATAGGTTGGTGTGTGGATTCTGCATAGAATTAGGTACTATAAGCCAAAAATATTGGAACATGCACACATATGTCTTCCTTGGCAATTTATCTGCATCTACTATTGTGTAAAGTTTCCCTTGCCCGAAAGCCAGTCGTATCCGACTCTAGGGTGCAGTGCTCATCTCTGTTTCCAAGCCGAAGAGCCAGGACTGTCAGTTTCTGCAGATGTTTCCATGGTCATGTGGAAGGCATGACTAGACAATGGAGAACATGGAACACTGTTACCTTCCCACTGAAGTGGTACCTATTTATCTACTTGCAATTTCTTGCTTTTGAACTGCTAGGTTGGCAGGAGCTGGGACAAAGACGGGTGCTCATTCCGTCCTGCAGTACTCGGGAATCGAACTGTTGACCTTCTGCTTCCCAGTCCGCATCTTAGCTACTTGAGCCACTGCAGTCCCACTATTGTGTAGCACATTTAAATTTTAAAATTTTAGGCAAGGATGAAAATACTCTTCCTAGCATTATATTTAATGGAAGTCATGGTCAATTGAAAAGGTGTCTGATCATTGCCTCAGGAATCCTTCAGAACCAATAGAACAGGGGTTTGCAAGCTTTTTAAGCCTCATACTGTGGCCTGGACTGGTGTGTCCACCAACATCAATGCTAACGTCTTTGGCAGCAGTGGGACCACCTGAAGCCCCTATTATTCCACTCTGCTGCTGATGCCAAGACTTCTCCCAAACCACAAGTCTGGCCTGCCAACACGTCCCTCCATGCCACCAACCTGGCCCACCAATACTCCTTATGCCAACACCAGTGCCACTTTCCTGCTTACTGGCCTGCTGTGGGTGAAGGAGGGGTCCTGCCTGTCCTTGTCCACACTCAGCCAGAGTGTCCCCCAGGAAAGATGCAGGTGGCCACATCTGGCTTCCTCCACTGCCACCGCCATCCTTGTCCCCTCCGCCTGGGCCCTGGCTTGGCATGTCCCTAACGCTGCTTTATAGCAGGGCGGATGTTGTTGGAAGGCTTACAAAATCTGTCCTGCTATGGAGCGGCATTAGGGATACACCAAGCCAGGTGGAGGGGACAAGGATGGCGGTGGCATGGGCTGGATGGAATGGTGCCATGGGCTGGATTCGGCTCGTGGGCCATATGTTGAGAACCCCTGCTATAGACCTCCAAGGAGGAGGGTGTCAGAAGCCTGAGTTTGTCACAGTTGACATTTATCCCAATGAAGGGTTAAATTCAGAATGAAATCAGACACTCATTTGAAATCATATCAAATTTATCTGGGTATCAAGGTACAAGTATTTTCAGCATTGTCATAATTCTAGGCAACATCAATTTGTATATTTCTATCATCTTAATTTATTGACAAGGCTTACAATGGTGGAGACATCAAATTCTTACAGTCATAAATAACTGTGGGCACACATTCTTAAGAAAATAGAAACTAAACTTAAGCTGCAGGCAAAAGTTTGTCAAAATTCAGTCCACATACTGGAGCATGAAAAGTTAAAAATACAGGGTGCTTAAAGTATAAACCCATCCTTACAACATGTGAAAAGCTACTGCAAAAACAGCATATTAAATTTTTAAAAAGACAGTTTAGCCTACATTCAAAAAATGCAGAGGCATGAAGAGTACAATAAAATTACCAAAAAGAATCTTCTAAATACATTCTACAAATACAAAAAGGCACAGTCAAAAAGCAGAGAATACAACTCTCAAATGTAAAAATATATAAAGAAGTATTTTTAAAAAACAAAAAATTCTTAAAAGCAAAACAATAGTTATAACTTTAAGCAGTCTTAAACCTTTAGCATTTTTTAAAAGAACACACACAAATTTCATGCATGAATCTATAGGGAGAAATTCATTATAATCTCCTGCTGTTGGAATCTGTACTACATATCTCTGGTATTGCAGTTATGTGCAACAGGCTGTGGCATAGCTTCATGTAGACTGGTGATGTGTTGTTCCTGCTGTCCTCTCTAGCCATTATTTATGCCCTTAATTAGTTTCTTTATAAACATAAGATGTTCTAACATATGATGTTCCTAGGGTGCTTAAGTCCTGCTTCAATGCAGATTCTCATAGGTTGTGGTGATGTTCTCACTCATATCTTAACAATGAAAGGAGCTGGCAAGCAGCCATCTTAACAATGACATAGTTTATTTAGTATATCCTTTTCAGTCTGAGGCAGGGGTTCTCAAACTATGGCCCACTGGCTGGATATGGCCCATGGTGCCATTTCATATGGCCTGCACCCTCACTGGAATTGACCACTGTCACTTCAATCCTTTTCCCCTCCGCTTGGCTTGGCTTGTCCCTAACAGCACTCCATAGTAGGGTGGATGTTGTAAGGGGGAAAACTTCGAGGTAGCGGCGGCGGAAGTGGCAGGCACACATGACTGCCTGTGTCTTTCCTGGGGGCCACTCTGGCTGAGCATGGGTGAGAAGGATAGCCTGGACTCCTCTATGCAGCTCCTCCAGGCTGGTAAGCAGAGAAACAGTGTGTGTATGGGAGTGTGGGGGCTCGGGTTGGCCCCGCCGGTGGCAGGGGGGGAGTGGTGGCTTGGGGTGGTCCCGCTGCCACCACAGGTGGCGATGGTGGCAGTGGCAGGGGGTCCGGCCCTCCAACAGTCTGAGGGAGCATGGTCTGGCCCACAGCTTAAAAGGTTGAGAACCCCTGGTCTAAGGTAACAAGACTGGTTCTTCGCCTGTATATATCATACCAAATGTCTTGTATTTTACAAATCTCAGTAGGTAGTGCTATAGGATCACTAATGTTTTCATCTTTGTTTCACAAACATGTTTACATATTGCAAGACAAAATATTTTCCAAGATAAAAATGCATTTGCCTCCTTTTTAAGTTCTCCTTGGAGAACTGGAGAATTGGCTAATCTGTATTTAAAATATAGTAAATTATTTTTCAGGCTTTAATTTTAAAAACACTTTCATTTTTCATTTTTAGAGTTACTCTCTGTATACCCTATAATACTCAGTATAAACACCATTGCATACTCAACAAGTACTCCATTCCATATTGAAGAATACAGTTTTAATCATGGCTATTATATCGATTTTATGTTAGGCAGCTGTGCTGGCTTTTAATCCCCCCCCAATGTTTTATATATCTATTTTGTTTTATTTTTGTTTTTTGTGTTTTACTAGCTGCTTCGAAGGTCTCTATTGGGAGGAAATGGTTTTCAAATATAAATATACTTATTGAATATGAAGATAATTGCCATTTTCCTGTTGAATTGCTGGAAACTTTTTTGAAAAAGAAGTATTGAGATTAATGACTAAGATTAGTTTCTGGCAGGAATTAATGTGTATGCATTAATACTTACTTTTCTGAAGAATCAGGGGATTGTTTTGAAATTTCAGATCTGTTGAACTAATGTCTGAATGAGGTTAATGATTATTGAAGGGTTTCCTGTTTTGAAAGAAAATGACATCTTTCCTTAATAGCCTTTAAACAGTACAGATTAAAAAGCAGAGAAAAATACTACACAGGTTGTGCTTATCTGGTGTTTTTTAATAATAGGCAGTGGCAAGTAATTCAGTTTATCTAAGGAAAAAGAGGCATTTGGTTTTCTTATTTAAATTAAACTGTTCAAGACATTTTAAAACAACTTTTCTTTTAGATCACAAACTCTTGTCAACAAACTTAATGATGACTCCAGCTGAGAGCACCAACATAACCACACTATAAACAATGTAAATGGTATTAGCTGACTTTATTATTTACAACTGGTGTTGTAGTCCTTGGTGCAGTCAAAGAGAACAGTTTTTATACCACCCCAAAAAGCAACTAATCGTGACCCCATGGTCATCATGGGGGTAACCACATAAATGTATGCCACAAGTGACCCTCCCAGGAAACAGAAGAGTGCACAGCTGCTCCTGAGCTGGATATGCAGATGCTATTTCAGCCAAACATCCTATAGGAGAGTCATCTGGCGGTCCTGCATCTAGAGAGGGTATACCACCTGGATCCATTTTCATGCTTCAAAACATCACTAGAGGTGGAAGAGGATTTACAGAGTCCCCAATCTCCTCCCTCCTGCCAGAACTACCACAGTTGTAACCAATCACACAACTCATGCCATATGTCACGTAGCAAAAATCCATCCCCCAGTGAGGCAGATGCATTCCATCCCAGCAAAACTTCTCAGTCAATCAACTTGTCTTTCTGTTGTCACAGTGTACACTCCAGCTCACAGCACAATGCCATGCCCACAAATCCAAATCCAGATTTTGTTTATCCTCGTAGTTAGCAGAATATGAAATAGAAAGCAGCACAGACAAAAAATGGAGATATTAGCTCAGTGCTCATTAGTTCTGCCCCCCACCACTGACTTATCACTTTGGGTGGTAAAAATACTCTAGAAGCATTTAAAGTAGAAAAATGATATCTATACTTACAGCTGCCATCTATATTTACAGTCAGTAGACAATAAGGAAATTTGTGTCTCTAGCACATAGAGAGAACCTCCTTGCTTGCTTGTTGATTGGTACTCAAAGCAAGAAGATATCAACAAAACAATGGAAACAAACATAAATGGTGGGGGGAGGGGTGGCTTGTCTCAAATGCCAGAGATGATAATGGAACCATACCAATCAGGGTAATGACAAAGGACAGACACAGTAGACTATAAAGCTCCCTCATACTAATATTAGTGTATGCAAGCCTGTTATTTACTCAACAGGAGCTCCCAGTCTAATATGAATTTTATGTATTGTCAGTTTCTACCACCCAATGACCATGATACATTATTTTTGAACACCTATCTTGACGGCTTTCAGGTATCAGTCCTGAAAGAGTTGAACCTAAACTCACCAGGTTTTGAATTATCAGCAGCCAGCATAGCTCACAGGACCCCAGTCAACTGGAAAGTTGTGAGTGACAACTGATTAGCGTGTAGGAACAAGGGGGGGGGGGCAGACAATGGTGGTGGAATTTGTCAGTATTTTCTTAATGTTTTGACCAGACAGGGAGCCTTATCCTCTGAATGATGAGGAGTCAGCTGCTTCATTTTTTATTTCCTAATCATCAGACAAACTTTGTTTCCTGCCAGCAGCATCTCTCATTTCAAGAGTAGATTTATCAAGTGTCAAAGCTACCACAACCTCACATATTCTGAGTGCCTGCAAAAATTACTCTGAATGCTGCTTGAGGAAAGGAGGGCAAAACCTTAAACATCCTTTCAAAGACATGTGGAGTGATGGGCTTGCATTTATCTAGATTAGTGGGATGATTCCTGTACCATCCTTCCAACCCCTTCAAGGCCAAAAAGGCCCTGCAATTGTCCTTTGAGCCCCACCTGCTTCTCACACAAATGCCATGTAACATAGGACCCTGCTTTCTGACTCTGGCCATTCTTCCACCCCCAATTATGTCTACCAAACTCAAATAAAAACCCTCTTTCTGTTAAACTCCTGAGTATTAAACTGGAAACTACCATCCAGTTTAATACTCATTTCATAATGCACTCTTCCCAAGCTCCAAAAATTCAGATGGAAGTGGTCTGGGGTCTTCTGGGGCAACGTGAAATCTTCCTTTCTGAAACTGAAAAAGAGCATTTTCAGTATCACTATTCATACCAGATATGTGATGAGCTAAGAATAAGATGTAATTTTTAAGGCGCACTAAGCACAAATGTGCATAGAAGTCTTATAGCCCACTCAGAGCATAATGTTTGTTAGTTAATGACCCTAACTATTGCATTTTTGTCCCACAAGGCCCTGACCTATGATTCCTAAGAATAGCCTTCCAAGCACGCTGCCACCATTATGGGTGGAGAAGTCTGAAGCTACCTGCACATTGTCTGCTTACCCAGTGGAGTGGCCAGCACTGAGCATGGAAGAAAACCCCAAACCTGAACATGCAACTGTCGCAGACAAGCTGAGTAACACATTGCTACCCAACAATTGTGCAGCAGCTTGTTTCCTCCACACTCATGTTGTTGGACCTACTGACAGAGCTGCCTTTCCTGAGGTCTTCCATGGCCTTCCTGCCTGCTCCTTATGTCACTTCTTTTGTATCTGCAATCAACCTTTTTATGCAAATAGAACACAGTTATTAACTGTTGGCCTGCTGCCAGCTGACTACCCAGCGCCACCTGTTCATCCATGAATGTGTGCCTTAATCTTCCTCCTTTTCACAAGTATAATAATAACTGCAGTCTCTGTAACTCCTCATCATTCTCTTGCATCTAAACTGTCTGCTGATTCCCCAGCCTCCTAATCGGATGTTTCATGCAGTGAATGACAGGGGAGTTCCCCAGTAGATACTCTCCAGGGCTTCCCAACTACCCGCCATCCCCTTTCTCCCCTTTTACTCTACCTTACCTCTCTATTAAGAGTGTTAATTACAACCACAGATTTAAAAGTCCCTCTAATTGCCATCTTCCTTTCTTCTTTCACTGCCTTACATTTCAACATCATCTCCCACTATTCACTTACCATGTCCTCTTTACTCTCTTGTTCACCCCTAGAAGTTACAGGGAGAAACTGGTTTCTGGCTCACTTCTTCTGCTGCTGTATTTAATTCCGAATATTGACAATCTTCATGGTGATCAGCCATGAAGACTGTCCTGAGAATATAATGCAATGGTCTTTCATCTGCCTTCTGCATCGCAGCATGACCCCTGTACCACTGATCCAGTTCCATGAATCACTTTCTGGTCCTGAGCCCTTTTGGCACACAAAGTCCTCATCAGCCCCAGGCCAGAATTGTTGAAGCTGCTGCCCTCCATCAAGATGGATTCAAGTGGGATTTAATTCACTTGTGGACCATCACCTTTCCCTGTGGACTTTGGCATTCAAGGCCATTGGTCCTCAGGGTTGTCAGGTTAGTTAACTGCCACCTGACACTTGTTGTTAAGTTGCTAGCAGTATGGTCTACTCTATTACCATAGCAGGATAACCTGGTTCTCAAAGCAGCATATAGCCTTCTCAGATGAACCACATGCCTCTCCAGTCCACATGGGTACTATTTGTTCCCCCTGGCTACCCTGATTGGCCAGTTTGAATATGGCATCCACAACACTAAGGCTCCTCTCTGGAAAATGTGTATTCACTGTTCCCAGAATCACCACTGCAGAGAAAACACAGCCATTCAGATGATTTTCAGTCTGGCAGCCCTTCACTTTCATTACTATTGAAAATCAGCAGACCCTATTCACTGCTGCCACTAAAGCAACCAATCATCCTGAATATTTGGGCATTGGCTTTTCAGGCAGGGAGAGGTGTGACAGGATGTTTTGTGTTGTTGGAAAAATCAAATGCCTTTAGACGATGTGAAAAGATTTTTTCTTCTATGGATTGTTAATGTGTTGAACATGAAGTGTGTGTGTGTGTGTGTGTGTGTGTGTGTGTGTGTGTGTGTGTGTGTGTGTGTGTGTGTAGACTTGTCCATGTGTGTTCATGCACATATCTAAAGGCATAAGAGAGCCAGAATTGCATTCAAGTAGTGAAGTTATGCTTGGAAGGCAAGGGGTTATTAAAGAGGAAACAGAGAGACTCAATGAATTCTTTGCTTCAGTATTCACTGAAGAAGACAGAGACCACATGCCCAAAACAGAGCCTATCTTCGTAGGGAGGGAAACCGAAGAATTAAGCCATATAGAAATAACCAGGGAGGAGGTCCTTGCATGTCTTGTTAAGCTAAACACTAACAAATCACCAGGACCAGATGACATCCATCCACGAGTTCTCAGGGAACTTAAAGATGAAATTGCTGATCTCCTAGCCAAAATATATAATCTTTCCCTCAAATCAGGCTTTGTGCCTGATGACTGGAAGGTAGCGAATGTAACAGCAATTTTCAAAAAAGGATCCAGGGGTGATCCAGGAAATTACCGACCTGTCAGTTTGACATGTGTCCCAGGTAAAGTGATGGAAACCATCCTAAAAGATAGAATTAATAGGCACATAGAAGAGAAGTCGCTGCTAAAGGAAAGCCAACATGGCTTTTACAAGGGCAAATCATGCCTCACTAATCTGTTGGAATTTTTTGAGAGTGTCAACAAGCATGTGGATAAGGGGGATCCAGTTGACATTGTTTATATGGACTTTCAGAAGGCTTTTGACAAGGTCCCACACCAAAGGCTCTTGAATAAACTTACCAGTCATGGAATAAAGGGACAGGTCTTGTCCTGGATCAGCAACTGGCTAAGGGACAGGAAACAGAGGGTAGCACTAAATGGACACTTCTCCAAGTGGAGGGAAGTAAAGAGTGGGGTCCCCCAAGGTTCAGTATAGGGACCCCTGCTTTTCAACCTCTTCATAAATGATCTAGAGGTAGGAGTAAAAAGCAAGGTAGCTAAATTTGCTGACGACACTAAATTATACAGGGTAGTGAAAACTGTGAGAGATTGTGAGGAGCTCCAGAGGGATCTCTTGACACTGGGGGAGTGGGCAAAACAGTGGCAAATGAGTTTCAACATTAGTAAGTGCAGAGTGATGCATGTTGGGGCAAAGACATTTATAATTACATTTATAAACTGATGGGGTCTGAACTCTCTGCGACAAACCAGGAAAGGGACCTTGGTGTCCTGGTGGACAACTCAATGAAGGTGTCAACCCAGTGTGCCTCAGCAGTGAAAAAAGCAAACTCAATGCTAGGGATCATTAGGAAGGGTATAGAAAATAAGTCAGCAAGTGTCATTTTGCCTCTTTATAAATCTCTGGTGAGGCCCCATCTGGAATACTGTGTACAGTTCTGGGCGCCATACCTCCAGAAGGATATTATGGAGCTGGAAAAAGTGCAGAGGAGGACAACCAGAATGATTAGGGGACTGGAACACCTTCCTTACTATCTGAGGCTGCAACGGTTGGGCCTCTTCACTCTTGAACAACGGCATCTAAAAGGTGACCTGATTGAAGTTTATAAAATCATGCACGGTGTGGACAAAGTAGATAAGGAAAAACTGTTTTCCCTATCGCATAACACTAGAACTAGGGGACGCTCCATGAAACTTTTGGGTACTAGTTCTCAAACAAATAAGAGAAAGTACTTTTTCACCCAGAGGATTACTGGTCTATGGAACTCCCTGCCAGAAGAAGTGGTGACAGCTGTCAGTCTTGACAGCTTTAAGAAAGGATTAGACAAGTTCATGGAGGACAAGAGTATCAATGGCTATAATTATGGATACTTAAGGACAACCTCCGGGTTGGAGAGATAGGCAGGATATCTCTCAATGCCATTTCCAGGGAATCCTAAGCAGGTGAAGGCATCTGCTTGGGAATACCCTGAAGGAAATGGTGAGCCACTGTGTGAGACAGAATGCTGGACTGGATGGGCTGTGGCCTGTTCCAGCAAGGCTGTTCTTATGTTCTTATTCTAAATGGTCATCCCTATCAGAATGTGAAAACTGCAAAAGCATCTCTAGACCAAATAGTAGCAAATGTGATACAATAATCCAGATGTCTGGATAGCTCAGTAAGTTGAGTACCTGGCTGCAGAACCAGAGGCTGGCTGTACAATTCGTTGCTGTCCCTAGCAAGATAACAGCTAGCCTGTGTCACATTGAGTGACCCTGGATGAGCTTAACAGTAAACCACTTCTGAGTAATTCATACCTAGAAAACCCTGGAAAGGGTCAACATAAGATAGAATCAATGCCATTGTTATGTGTGGGGGGAAAATGCCATATCTTAATATCTTATTTGTTTATTTAGACCTCCCCTTTGTCCTGCAGAGAGTCCCAAGACAGCTTAGGAAGAATTTATTATTTCTTTGTTGTTCTCCATTCATACTGCTTTATTGCAAGATACGCAACATCCTTAGCACTAATAATTTTGTTTATGAGTGTGGTGAGTCTTCTGTGTGAGACAGAATGCTGGAATAGATGGGCTGTGGCCTGTTCCAGCAAGGCTGTTCTTATGTTCTTATGTTCTTATGAGCAGCAATTTGTGACCGTACCTTATATGCCCTGTGTCCTCAATATTTTGTATATGTGGAAAAGAAATAGTGATCAAAATGGAAGAGTATGTACAGTGAATAGTGATCAGACAGTGAGTTAGCTGCTTCATGTGTGTTTGAAATGTAGTTCTTGTTTTTAGTTTAGATTAACTTTCCTATTCAGGGGATTTTCCGTGGGTAGAATAAATTTATGTTAGAAAGAATTAGGAAATAATTGACTTGCCTTTATGCAAAAACTGATATATAGAATCATAACTATATATTCAAAAGGGTGAATAGTGTACTGGAGCTCAGACCCCAACTCGGACTGGGACTCAGGTTCTTTACCTTTTTGGGGGAAAAATGTTGGTGATTCCCTGTATCTACCACCGTGTATTGTGATGACACATGTGATATCTTCTCACAGAGGTATAAAATTCATTCTTCTGAGCACAATCAAACATAATCGTAGGCCTCTCTTAGCTCCTTCCTCTTCACTGATCTAGCCCTTGTACAAACTGAACATCTTCATCCAGGATTTTCCTCATGATACAAGATTCATAAGTCTTCTACTGTTCCAGTTTAGTATTCTATGCATGTTTGCTTTTTGTGAAGAGAGCTGTCATCACACTAGAACATAGACTCATCATTTCCCCAGGGTAAAGAATGATAGAATTCCTTTCTATTGCTGCCCTTTCCTTGATCTTCCTTATGGGATGGGATTTTGAAAAGTAGTGTGTTCAGTGTTATTCTTTCCTGCTTTGCTTATTCTGGCATGTAAGAACAGTCATCACAAGCTGGCTAGAGAATTGCTCTCCCTCACCTTACCCCACTTTTTAAACTGTTTAACATGAAGTTTTAATTGCAGAGGACAGGATCCTGTTGCTTTTCCCTTCAACATACAAATCCTGTTGTGTGTTATTCCCATGCAAAGCAACATAGTACTTCCAGGGTTTGGTTGCATCAGAGGAAACACTAGCTAAACTTTTTCAAAAATAAAAATAAATTACTTCCCTGACCATCTTGTAAGATGAGAGACAACCTCCCCATTGTTGTTCCCTGGAGCAATTAAGGTATAGAATTTGTTACTAGAGGGCAAAATAAACAGGAACATGATTTTGTGGCCCCCAACCTCTCCCCCCCCCCCCAGTGATATTTTCACCTATGTGTTTTGGCAAAGGAACAAAAATAATAATGGCAGTTTCCTTTAAAGTTTATCATGAAAGTCTTAGCATTCATTTTTTTCTACTTCAAAATCTAAAAGTACCGTAGTATTCTCCATTCTAGAAACATTTCTATGCTTTCAGTTGGTGTATGATTTCCTCTATTTTTTAAAGTAATAATAAGATGTAGCATACAATAATTTAAGGTTCTAGCTAGTTGTATTAACAGGTGTGAAAAGAATTTCTGAGGGAATGGTACTGTAAGAATTGATTCATTCTGCCATCTCCTGTTTCACAGATGTGAACAAAGTGGGAAGCATAATTAACTTGAAATAAAAATAGCTAGTCCTTTTCTGTAATGATACTTCACTAGATCAGAACAAGCTTCTGGCTACTCCTCTGTTTTCAGTACACTGGGTTCACATTCCCCTGCTATAACATATTATATACAGAAGTTTAAAAAAATGAGACCCTTTAAATATAACACTACATTTTCATGCATTTTTTTTTACAATAACTGTATATATTTATGCATACTTAGTCAAACATGCTATGGACACTTCATGCTATAATCAACTAGGATAGGGTACACAAATCCTTTCAGTAGGATAACTTGAATTTCATTCATTTTTTAGTTTCTGATAATCAAGCAACTTAGATCAGAAGTGTGCCCTCTAAGCCTTAACAAAATCAATACAATTATTACCTCTGCTTTCTTATGTTTAATTTCACTGGTGTAAAAACTTATTCATTACTGAATGATCTCAGATTGTCTAATTATCTTTTCAAGAAGCTTGGTGTAGATATGGTAAGCATGGTTTGGCAAGCTAACTCTTCCTCTGGCAAGTCAACCATAAGAACATAAGAACAGCCTTGCTGGAACAGGCCACAGCCCATCCAGTCCAGCATTCTGTCTCACACACTGGCTCACCATTTGCTTCAGGGTATTATTCCCAAGGAGATGCCTTCACCTGCTTAGGCATTGAGAGATATCCTGCCTATTTCTCCAACCCGGAGGTTGTCCTTAAGTATCCATAATTATAGCCATTGATCCCCTTGTCCTCCATGAACTTGTCTAATCCTTTCTTAAAGCTGCCAAGACTGACAGCAGTCACCACTTCTTCTGGCAGGGAGTTCCATAGACCAGTGATCCTCTGGGTGAAAAAGTACTTTATCTTATTTGTTTGAGAACTAGTACCCAAAAGTTTCATCGAGTGTCCCCTAGTTCTAGTGTTGTGCGATAGGGAAAACAGTTTTTCCTTATCTACTTTGTCCACACCGTGCATGATTTTATAAACTTCAATCAGGTCACCTTTTAGACGCCGTTGTTCAAGAGTGAAAAGGCTCAACCGTTGCAGCCTCAGATGGTAAGGAAGGTGTTCCAGTCCCCTAATCATTCTGGTTGCCCTCCTCTGCACTTTCTCAAACTCCATAATATCCTTCTGGAGGTATGGCGCCCAGAACTGTACACAGTATTCCAGATGGGGCCTCACCATAGATTTATAAAGAGGCAAAATGACACTTGCTGACTTATTTTCTATACCCTTCCTAATGATCCCTAGCATTGAGCTTGCTTTTTTCACTGCTGAGGCACACTGGGTTGACACCTTCATTGAGCTGTCCACCTGGACACCAAGGTCCCTTTCCTGGTTTGTCGCAGAGAGTTCAGACCCCATCAGTTTATAAATGTAATTGGTTTTTTTGCCCCAACATGCATCACTCTGCACTTACTAATGTTGAAGCTCATTTACCACTGTTTTGCCCATTCCCCCAGTGTCAAGAGATCCCTCTGGAGCTCCTCACAATCTCTCACAGTTTTCACTACCCTGTATAATTTAGTGTCGTCAGCAAATTTGGCTACCTTGCTTTTTACTCCTACCTCTAGATCATTTATGAAGAGGTTGAAAAGCAGGGGTCCCAGTCCTGAACCTTGGGGGACCCCACTCTTTACTTCCCTCCACTTGGAGAAGTGTCCATTTAGTGCTACCCTCTGTTTCCTGTCCCTTAGCCAGTTGCTGATCCAGGACAAGACCTGTCCCTTTATTCCATGACTGGTAAGTTTATTCAAGAGCCTTTGGTGTGGGACCTTGTCCTCTTGTACCTGGCAGTGCCCTTTTTCCTTTTGGATATGCATTCCAATTGGGCCTCTGTTATTGTTTTTGTAAACAGCCTCCATGCCTCTTGGAGTGATTGGACTCTCTCAATTTTCCCTTTCAGCTTCTTTTTTACTAGTTTCCTCATCTTTGGGAAATTTCCTTTTTGAAAATTTAAGGTCTCTGTGTTAGATTTTATCAGTGACTTGCGGTCTGTGATCAAGTTAAACATAATTGAGTTGTGGTCACTGTTCCCTGTTGGATCAGTCACATTAACATCTTGCACCAGATCCTGAGTATTACTCAGGACCAAGTCAAGGATTCTTGTACCTCTAGTTGGGTCTTCAACCATCTGTCCCAGGGAACAATCATTTAGCATATCTAGGAACTTTATCTCTTTATCATGTGCTGAACAACAGTTCACCCAGTCTATGTGAGGGTAATTAAAGTCCCCCATTATAACCAGACTTCCCTCTTGAATGCCTCCTTTACAACATTCTCCAACTACCAGTCTCCCTCAAGAGTTTGGGTCGGAGCCGATAGTATATGCCTACTGTTTAGACCATCCTTGTGGCCTGGTACTCTTACCCACAGAGCTTCTAATGGTGACTCCAAATCACCTAGATATTCCAATTCATACGATTTTATTACTTCTTTGACATACAAGGCTACACCACCTCCCGTTTGCCCCTTCCTATCCTATCTGTACAGTTTGTAGCCTGGGATAACTGTATCCCATTGGTTATCATCCATCCACCAGGTTTCAGTGATACCAATAATATCAATATTCTTATCTATTGCTAAGTATTCCAGCTCCCCTATTTTGTTCCGGAGGCTTCTGACATTTGTATACAAGCATTTATATATGCTTTCCTGATACAGTCTTTTGTGTCCAGTTGCATTGTTAGACTGCCTCTTGCATCCTTCTGCTAGAATGCTAGTGACTAGCTCCTTGCTCTGCTCAGTAATTTTTGCATCCTCCGCACTACTCAAGTACACACTTTCCCGAACCGGATGCTGCCCAGCTCCTGTCGGCTTTCCCCCAGTTACCAGTTTAAAAGCTGCTCTGCATATTCATGCATATTCATCTACTTGGGAAGAATGAGACTGTACCTTAGGGTATTTGTGCTATGTTTCTTTTAATAAGAAACACATCTGAAATTATTGCAATGTGCTCTACATGGATTATTGGATTATTGCAATGCACTCTACATGGGGCTGCCCTTGATGTCCATTTGGAGGCTACAGCTGGTCCAGAATGCAGCTGCTAGGGTTGTGATGGGGTGTGGGCATTATGCCCGTGCCTCACCGCTGCTTCGGGAGCTGCACTGGTTGCCAGTATGCCTCCGGGTGCAATGCAAGGTGCTAGTTTTGACCTTTAAAGGTATCCATGGCAATGGGCCAGGATACCTAAGAGTCCGCATCACCCCAAGGTGTCATACCCATCCTACAAGGGCAAACCGGAGGGGGTTGATTATGGTCCCTGCAGCAAAAGAAGCCCATCTTGCTGGGACCAGGAGGACGGCCTTCTCCGTGTCAGCCCCGGCCCTTTGGAACCTCTTGCCACTCAAACTATGCCTCCAGATGGAGCTGCTCCCCTTTAGAAAACAACTGAAAACTTGGCTATTCCAGCGGGCATGGGGCATGGATGCATCAACTTCCCAGTCCCGCTGGCTTATTTAGCCTATACCGGTTTGTCCTGATTTTTTTGTTTTTTATTTGTTTTCAATGTTGTTTTTGATTATGTTTGTGAGCTGCTTCGAGTCACTCTCGAGTGAGGGAAATGGGATAAAAATGTATTTAAATAAATAAATAAATAATCCACATTCCCAAGCATTTTCTTCCCCAATGGGCCATGCATATTCCTGGTAGTAATGTAGGGTTGAGAGAGCTGGACCATAAAGAAAGCTGAGCGCAGAAGAATAGACGCCTTTGAAATGTGGTGCTGGAGAAGAATTTTGAGAGTACCCTGGGCAGCAAGGACAACGAATAGGTCAATCTTAAAGGAAATCAACCCAACTGCTCCTTGGAAAGTTCGATATTGAAGATGAAGCTAAAGTACTTTGAACATCGAGAAGAGAGGATTCACTTGAGAAGGCCTTGATGCTGGGAAAGGTGGAGGGCAAAAGAAGAAGGGGGCGGCCAAAAATGAGATGGCTAGATGGTATTGTAGACACAGTGGGCACAGAGCTGGGTGGGTTGAGGAGGATGGTGGAAGATAGGGGTGCCTGATATGCGGTGGTCCATGGGGTCGCAAAGGGTTGGACTTGACTATGTGTCTGAACTGCAAAAAAGAGTTGGATTAAGGCAAAAGTCTGGCCACATTGGATTTTGGCCCATCATGTACAAAAAAAGATCGAGTAGTGCTGATGTGGGGAAGGGAAATATCCTGTTGTAAGATTATTAAGCATTGCTAACCAGATGTTGGGTCACAACTCCCATAAACCCTAGCCAGCACAACTGGGATGGTAGATGATAGGAATTGCAGTCTAAGAATATCTTGAGGGATGTACATTTCCACCTCTATTGAGATACATCCCAAAATAGGATCAGCCAACCTTAGAGTCTCATAGTCCTCAACAGAACAGAACTCTTCATTTTAAATGATTTTATCCTAATACCAAAGTTTATTTTAAGAAATAATGCCCTTTGAAGAAAATCTCACTGTCTGGCTAATATTTATTTTGTTGGCTCTTTAGTATTAGTACAGTTATATTCTAGTCATTTCAAAGTAATATATGAAATTATCTGCCTTTTTTCCATAGCTGTGATGTTTCCCAGTTCTTTAGCTTCCATTCCATCCTCCTCCTTAACCATGTTGCTTATCCACCTCTTAAAAATCATATAATCCTTTTGTGTCCTATCCTAAACCTATGCAGCATGTGACACACTAATGCTAGCACAGTCTATTAGCTATATATTGCAGTTTGTCATGTGTTGGTCCGGTTTCCAACTGCAGAGAACTGGATCGTGAACAGATTCTTTCTTTATTTGGGTCAGATGTACCACCAGCATATAATAATTAGGTCTATTTGTGCCATGTGTCTTTTAATAATGAATAGATGAAACCTGCAGACAAAATTTAAAAGGTTTTTAGATATGGTTCTGTGGTATGTTATTTGTAGGTGTTCATCCAAAATAGATGAAAGCTCGTAGGAAACAAGATGGTGGGTTTACCAGTCTGTCAATGAAATCCCAAATTCATCAAAAAGCAGGAGGTTTGCTGAATGCATAGTGGTTTGCTTGGATTTACTGGATAATATGTTACTATGAAGGCCAAGCACAGGCTATATTTTATATTTTCTTCATCACTCCCTTTCTTGAAGCTCCTCCTGCCTTTTTATATAACAATCTCAGTATTAAGTAGCAATACCAAAATATTGATATTGGTCTTCAGTACTTTAAAATCCAAGTATCACATCCTCCCATGACCTGTTTCTCAGTTATTTCCATATCTTAAACATCTTATATAATTGAGGGTGGGGTCGGTTAAGCCAACTTTGTGGCCATGCTGTAAACCAGCATATGGAATTTGTTCTTATTAATTCAGTCTTTATACTTTTTTAAAAAAAACATCCAGTTTGGAGTGCTTTATAAATACCAAATTCTGCATTAGATCCATGCCTAATGATACTCAAGAGTACATTCTCTAAAATCAGCCACAGACTCATGACTGATTTAAGGCAGGGATGCCCAAACCTTTTGGGCTGTGGGCTGGTCACGTCGTTCAGGGAGCCGGTCACTATGGCCCGAGGGCTGGATCCAGCCCCCGATCCAATTCATCCGACTCACGACGCCCTCATCGCTCCTGGAAGTGGAAGGAAAATGCGTCCATATGGGTGCGTTTTACTTCCACTTCCAGAAGTGATGAGGGCTTTGCAGGCTAGATGAATTGGCATTGGGGGCCGGATCCTGATTTAAGGTAAGGTATCTGAAACAAATCTAAACAGATTTATTCATTTCGAGTGATTTCTTCATTGAAATTGTATAATACATAGAAGAAATATAAACATGAAGACAGGGATAGGTGAGAAGTTTTGCTTAATTGACAATTGTTGGATGTGTCTAAGACGCATAATCAGTTGCGCAGGTGGTATTCTATGTGTGGCTTTTTCTAAAGAGCAGGAGGTTCTGAATGCCAGCATTTGAAGGTGTAGGAGGATAAGGAGTGGAGGTGGCTGTAGACTGCAGAAATTATAGCTATGGCAACGGTGTCCCTCTTTCTTTTAATCCTGTTTAATAAGGTTTGCATGTCTTTCAAATGAGTGTTTAATCTTTGCAGCAAATTAGTATAAGCCCTTAATGAATTGATTAAAATGCAACACTCCATTTCCACATTATATTGCTTCCAATAAGACTCATTGCCCATGAACATTTATAAACTTTCCAAAGGTCTGCCCTTAAATAGCTGGAAATCATTACGTTGATTTTACACCTGTCTGTTCATCATTGAATGAGAACATTTGAATGAAAAGACATCTGAGACTTCCTAAAAATCATACTGTGAGCAGGCCATGTAAAACACACACATATATAAAGGAAAGTGCCAAAAATTACTGCACAGCTGGTGTGGTAATAAAGAAACATCTAGTATAGCAAAAATATTTAAGTATTTGTCCTTTTGAAAAATATTATCCACTAAAGGTAGTCTTCCTGTTCAGTATTCCAGCTAGCCGCATCCATTCCCCAGAGTACTATAAATTGTAGAAGTTCAAACAGTCACTTTTTTAAAAAAAATCCTCCTGGACACTATTCTAATTTTCTTAAACAACTGAAGGAGCCAGAGGTTCCTAGAAGCCTCTGTGCATCTGTGGGAATCAGATGATCTCAGTGTTCAGCACTTTTTGCCATGCCTATTCTTATTGTTTGTAGAGTTGTGTACTTCTGCATAGCTCAGTATTCACCCAAAGAATGAAAATACCTCTTGCTTCTTTTTTCATTTTGGATCCAATTGTGTTGACTTTCAGTTTCATCTTGTTGTTCAAACGAATAGTCAAGTCCGACCCTTTGCGACCCCATGGACCACCACATGCCAGGCACCCCTATCCTCCACCATCCTCCTCAACCCACACAGCTCTGTGCCCATTGCATCTACAATACCATCTAGCCATCTCCTTTTTGGCCGCCCCCTACTTTTGCTCTCTACCTTTCCCAGCATCAAGGCTTTCTCAAGTGAATTCTCTCTTCTAATTTGATGTCCAAAGTACTTTAGCTTCATCTTTACTATTTGTCCTTCTAAGGAACAGTTAGGGTTTATTTCTTCTAAGATTGACCTATTTGTTCTCCTCGCTGTCCATGGGACTCTCAAAACTCTCATCCAACACCACATTTCAAAGACATTATTCTTCTGCACTCAGCTTTCCTAAAGATCCAGCTCTCACAGACATACATTACCACCAGGAATACCATTGCTTTGACTATACGAATTTTTGTTTGCAAGGTGATGTCTCTACTTTTAAGTATGTTCCCCAGGTTTCTCATAGCTTGTCACCCAAGCATCAGTCACCTTTTTATTTCATGGCTGCAATCCCCATCTGCAGTGATCTTTGATCCTAAGAAAGTAAAGTCTGTCACTGCTTCTATTTCTTCCCCATCTATTTTTCAGGGAGTGTTAGGGCCTGTTGCCATTATCTTTATTTTCTTGATATTGAGTCTAGTTTGAAATATGCCTTTCTGCAACATACCCTTCTGCACAGAGATCAAATGAGCTGAGAAGAACCATCATCAATAAAAGGATTAAAGGCAATTCTAGTGTTTCATAATATATTAGAGCATCTTGCTCTTTATCTCATTAATCCAGGGTTTCTCAACCTATGGCCCATGGGCCAGCCCCAGCCCATGGCAACATTTCATGTGGCCTGCATCGCCACTGCCATGGGAAGCGGACGTGAACATGTTTATAACAGCTGTAAATGTGTCTGTGTCTGTCGTAAACATGTTTATGAAAGCCGCAGGCATGTTTTATGGCAGCGTTTACGGCGGGGGGAACCACCAGTCTGGCCCATTCAGCTGCTTGAAGGGGCGTGGTCTGGCCCACAGCTTGAAAAAGTTGAGATTCCCTGCCTTAAACAGAAAACTAAAACTCATCTGGCATCTGCAATTCAGCAAAGCTCTATCATGCTACTTCCTGTGGTGTGGTGTGTGGGCATTACCTCCTGTCTTTTATGCTTAGACGGCGAGGTGAGAAAAGCTGTAACTCTCTGTTACATCTTTCTGGTTCTGTGTTATGTATGTAGCCTAGTCATACATATTTTGGGGTGAAATCTACAACTAGATTAAAGGACCTATAACTGTATGCTGTAATAGCATCTTCATGAAATTGCTACAGTCTGGATTATGATGAGAGTGTGAAAACATTTGCTAATAACTTGAGTTGAAGCTTATAGTAAAACACAAACACATATGTATGTGCTCAAAATTATGTATGGTCAAGTGTTATCCACAAATGCCATGACCATTATTATGTAGTTTCTATTTTGCCAGTTACATGTAATTTTCTTTATAGAGGAGGATGGTAGTCTCTACTTGATATCTTGAAATCAGTTATCTTAGCAGCTATAGTTTAAAAAGTTTTAGATACAGTTCTGCAAATTGCTACCATCTTATGGCTGCATATAAGCACTCATACATACAAACAGGGAGAGGAATGTGGAGAGATACAGAATCCGTCTCATTTACTAGTCTGCTGATTACTGCCAGAAACATGCACCAGTGAGGACTTAAGTTTGGGCAATGACAAAGCAAAGAAAATTGCTTCATTTTGGCAGTCCCAGGTTTGATTGGGACATGAAAGAAACAGCAGCATTAAAGTTATGTACTTCTTCTGTAGTCATGATTTTTGTTTTGTTAATGTTCAACTATAGTCTTGCTTTGTCACTTTCTTTTCTTATTTTCACCAAAAACAATTCAAATCATGCTGCTTTCCTCTAATAGGATGGTGTCATCTTCATATCTTAAATTATTGCTGATTCTTCCACATCAGTAGCAAAGTGAACCTGCTAAGTATCCAGGTTTGTAATGACATCTCACTTCCTGGTGGCATTTCCCTTGGCTTCTATGAAACAGTCAAGCCCTCTCATCACATAAATTTGTGCAATCAAGAAGGGGATTTATTCCATCACAAGAAGAAAAAGGTGGAAGCAGTAGGAGAAAAGACAGTTGCTATTGTATATAGTCAATCAAACCCCTTACTAGAGGAACACAGGCATTCCTCCACAGTCACGAGCCCTGGTAGCGCAGTGGTTAAACTGCTGCCCTGCAAGCTAAAGGTTGTGAGTTCAATCCTGACCAGGGATCAAGGTTGACTCAATCTTCCATCCATCCAAGGTCAGTAAAATGAATACCCAGCATGTTTGGGACAAAATGCTAATTAACTTGTGAACCGCCCAGAGAGTGCACTAAGTGCTATGGGGCAATATATAAGTGTGATTGCTTTGCTTTGTCATAGAAATGGGGGCTGTGGGTTTTTTAGAATAGTGATGTGGATTTCTGCGTGCTGTTCACTTGAGGGAGGTGGCAGTATTGCATTATTTTGGTGTATGCAAACCAAGACACGGGACACAGCCTCGGGCTGGGTTAACTCAGGTTTATTGCATCGTGGACAGAGGGAACATGAGGTAATGGCGGATCAATAGCTCTTTATATACAGCAGTAATACATTTGAACGTGGTGCCATGGTAGCCCATTGGCTACTGTCTGCGTGACGTCATTGCAGGTCACGCCCTTCTTGTCCAGGTGTAGGTAGTGGCGGGAAAACTTCCCGCGCTGTTGCCTTTGATGAGTTCGGACCAAGAGAGCTTGGACGCTCGCTGCTGCCAGCTGGTGGTCATTAGCTCGCGTCCTATTACAGGGCTTATATGATACAGCTGAAGGTTACATTGTTGCTATCGGCAAGGTTACATTGACTCAGATACATTGCAATCCATGTGTACAGTAAAACCATCAGAACACAACATCCCTCCCCCCTAGGACGAGACAAAGTCTCGAGCCCACCTTAACACACTCCCCCCCCCCTTATGAGACAAAGTCTCTCAGCCAAGATGGCTTATTTCGAACACGCTGGGGTCTCGGTGCGGGCTGCCTCTCCCTGGGATTGCTACCTTCTCTTTGTCCCCTGGTCTCCTGTCCTGCAATATGAGAGGGAGACTCGTTAGTGACTTTCCGCGGCTCCGCGGCGCTGTTGGGAGGTGTGCTCTTTCTTAGGGAGGAACCGGGGGCACTGGGGGCTAACGAAAAACCCCTCTTCTCGCTTGGATGGGTGGGGGAACACTCCTGAAAACCCCCCCGGCTCGCCAAATCAAAATCAAAATCACTATCGGGGGCAGCGGTCGCGAACTCCTCTCCCCCTTCCCCGGCCCCTGCTAGAGCCGGCGTATCAAAGGGATACGAGTCGGGGCCGCTGCTTCTGCTTCCTTCCCCCCATGCTTGGGACTGTTGTCCACTGCTGTCTCCCCCTTGGGTTAAGCGGGTGGGGGAGAACCCTAACGCTGAATCCTGTTGCTGAGCTCCACTGACTGGCCCAATCACTCGGTGCCTCAGTTGATCTGCGTGCCTCCTCCAGAGGAGGCCGGTGTTCGTCTCGACCCGGTACGACACTGGCCCCGTCTGTTCTACAACCGTCCCTGGTACCCAGGCTGGCCCTGCGCTGGAATAGTTCCTGCAGTGAACAGGGTCACCGGCAGCGAAACCTTTCGAGACTGCCAACCCCACGTTTTTCCCTTTATCCTCGACTCTCGTTGGGTCTAGCCTGGACAGGAGCGTGGTCAGTTTTCGCCGCATCAAGAGCTCTGCCGGCGAGTAGCCGGATGCCAAAGGGGTCACCCTATACGCTAAGAGGAATTGGCACACTTGGTGATTCAGGTCCCCCGGGCCCATGCGCCGCAGCGCCTCCTTTGTTGTACGCACCAACCGTTCCACTTGGCCATTCGTGGCCGGGTGAAACGGTGCGGACGTGATATGCCGAATGGCGTTTGTCTCCATGAATGCCCCGAACTCAGCGGAGGTGAAACAACTAGCGTTATCGCTGACTAAAGTGTCGGGTAAACCGAACGTGGAAAAGACTCTCCGTAGCCGGCTAATTGTCGTGGCGGAGGACGTGCTTTTTACCGGGATAACCTCCAGCCACTTGGAGAACGCATCCACGACTAGGAGAAACATGGTTCCTCGGAATGGGCCAGCGAAATCTACGTGCACCCTGGACCATGGTCCCCGTGCTGTGTCCCATTCCCTATGTGGAAGACGGGCCGCCTCAGGGCGGGACCCCTGGCAAGCCTCGCAAGTGCCAACCATGTGCTCAATATCCGTGTCCAGCTGCGGCCACCAGAAATAACTCCGGGCCAGCGCCTTTGAACGAACTATGCCCGGGTGGCTGACGTGCAGCAGTTCGAGCACCCTCGTCCGCAGGGGCGCAGGGACCACCACCCGTTGGCCCCACAGAAGGCACCCCCTCTCTAGGGACAACTCTAGCTTTTTCCTAAAGAACGGGTCGAACTCCGTACTCGGGGACGAACCCGGCCACCCCTTTTGCACCCATGAGCAAACCTTCGCCAGTGTCCTGTCCTTGCCTGTCGCCCTAGCAATGTCGGCTGGCAGTATTGGGGGAGCGTCTAAAACCTCAATTAGCAACACCTGGCGGTCCTTTTCTGCTCTCGCCTTTTGGGCGTCCGACAATGGCAAAGGGGATCTCGAAAGCGCATCAGCATGGCTGATCTCCTTTCCGGGCCTGTACTCCAACTCATGTTGGTACGCGTTGAGGAAAATAGCCCATCGCAGCATTCTCGGGGACAGGATCTGCGGCGTTGGCTTGTGTGCCGTGAAAATCCCTAACAGCGGTTTGTGATCGGTCACGATTTTGAACGGGCGGCCATACAAAAAATCGTGAAATTTTTTGGTCCCCGATACGATTGCTAATGCTTCCCTGTCGGTTTGTGCGTAATTTCGCTCCGCTTGGGACAGGGACCTTGAGTAAAACGCTACCGGGGCCTCCCTTCCGTCCTCCAACACGTGGCAAAGCACCGCCCCCACCCCCACCGGGGATGCATCACAAACTAGGACCACAGGCCGTTTGGGGTCGAAATGCGTCAGGATTGCCTCAGATGTTAGGAGTTGCTTTAGCTCCTTGAACGCCCTCTCGTGCTCGTCACCCCACATCCACGGCTCCTCCTTTTTCAGCAACCGATGGAGCGGTTCGGCCACGGACGCCTTCCGCGGGAGGAATGTATGGTAAAAATTTAGGAGCCCCAGGAAAGATTGCAGCTCGGTCTTGGATGTGGGGCGAGGGGCCTTTTTAATGGCTGCTACCTTGGATTTAGACGGCTTAATCCCCTCGGGTGTGATTCGGAACCCTAAAAACTCGACCTCTGTTTCGAAAAAAACACATTTATCCTTCCTCAATCTCAGCCCCGCTTTCTCGAACACGGTCAGTACCTTATCCCACCTTCGTCGCCAATTTGGTGTATGCAAACCAAGACACGGGACACAGCCTCGGGCTGGGTTAACTCAGGTTTATTGCATCGTGGACAGAGGGAACATGAGGTAATGGCGGATCAATAGCTCTTTATATACAGCAGTAATACATTTGAACGTGGTGCCATGGTAGCCCATTGGCTACTGTCTGCGTGACGTCATTGCAGGTCACGCCCTTCTTGTCCAGGTGTAGGTAGTGGCGGGAAAACTTCCCGCGCTGTTGCCTTTGATGAGTTCGGACCAAGAGAGCTTGGACGCTCGCTGCTGCCAGCTGGTGGTCATTAGCTCGCGTCCTATTACAGGGCTTATATGATACAGCTGAAGGTTACATTGTTGCTATCGGCAAGGTTACATTGACTCAGATACATTGCAATCCATGTGTACAGTAAAACCATCAGAACACAACAATTATGGGTTGTCACTGGGCAGGAACTGTTTGCTAAACTAAACATTCTAACCCTTGTGTTCTTGAAGAAATGAAACCTAAAGTTTTACGGTATATACAAGGAGTACTAAGTAGTCATTGGCTGGACACCTTCAGAGGAAGGCCCAAAGGGTGGAGTTTGTGAGAGGAGATAAAAAGGAAGGGAGAAGGGGGGATGTTCCTTTTGCTCTTGTGCTCCATGGTGTGTAAGTCTATGGATGTGCTGTGAACTCTGCAATTGCCCAGCTTCCTGTAGGAGTGGCATCCTAACTCCATGAAATATTTTGCTGTTCTTAAGATGAGAGCCTGGCAGACCACCACGCCTTGAACATTTTAATACATGCCAGAAGAAGTGGTCTTGAACTATGAAAGCTCACACAACATTTTGTTTTTCTTAGTGATCCAATAAAGGTATCACTTGTTTCCTGCATCTTTTGCATCTTTACAATTTGAATATGGATCATACAGCTAATCTTCCTTGTTTGCAATAATGTAGTCACTTTTAAGCTAAGAGGGGCCCCTCAGGGCTTCCATACTTAGATAGGTTTCCATTATTTTAATTGTGCTTTCTGAATTGTTCCATTTGCCTAGAATTTGCTTCCTGAAACTTTGTTTCTGTAACCTACTTTTGCTGAAATATATTTTTAAAGAACATGAAGATGACTGGAGTTTTTGATTGTTCTATCCACTATCTTACTAACAGCCTGACTCAGGTCAGGACATGAGAGAAGCCAAGCTAAAATCCTGGATTGCTTAGCCACAGGACATCAATTCAGGTGTGGTCCCGCTTACTTGTAGTCCCAAGGATCTACTCGAGAGCAATAGGTCCATCACATGCTTTTGCTTTCCTTCTCAAGTGTACTAAACTGTGTATTAAACTGAGTTATATAAAAAAAGGGGGGAATGTTAAAATGCAAATCCTTCCTATTTCATAATATTGATGCAAAATGTTTGGCAAAGTAGTTGCAAGTGAATATACAGTATAGACAGATTTTCATTGAGGGGTTAAAATGTTATTTACTTCCTCTTCGAGTGCCAGCAGGTCATTTTGTCACTTTCCATTTCCTGCGTTCAAAATACTGTTTTATTCACCTAAACACATTTTAACCTAATGAATGGGTCCATAGTGATGTTGCTCCACTCTCTGGGAATCCAAAGGCTCTTGGCCCTTCCCCATAATTGTATAGATGCTGCTGATTTAGATAGATTGTACACAGTTGTAGTAAGACAGTACATCTCTCTTTTTTATGAGACTTGTTCTCAAAATATATGTGCACACAGTGTATGTTGATGTTACAATTTTTGTACTAAATGAGTGAGGTTTCACTGTTGTTAAAATCTCCTGTGTATTAATGGAGGTATTTACATAATAGACCCTTTAAGGTAGATTAAATATGAAACACATGATTGTTCACTTCTTCTTCTTCTTCTTCTACTACTACTACTACTACTACTACTACTACTACTACTACTACTACTACTACTACTTCCTCTGGGTCTGCCTTGTGATCTTAGTTTTTCTCCTCTTTTCACATATGCCTTGTATGGTATGGAATACCAAGACATTCTCTCCAAAAGAGAAGATCACTTTATTTGTTGTCTCTGTGTGTAGTTTAATATTGATTCTATTCCATATCTTTCCCTTATGATCTCATTCCTAATTTTATCCCTTTTTTTGTTGTAAGTGTCCATGTTTGGCATTGGCAACATACTGTGGGAATGAATATGCTTTGTATTAGGTGCTTCTTTGTGCTGGTCAGTATTGCTTTATGTTGTAAGTACGGAGATAGGTGTCCCAATATTTGGTTTATCTTACTGCACCATACGTTAATCTCTTTGTCCATTTGGCCATCTTCGGTAAATTGTGTTTTTAGGTATTTGAACTCTGCCACTTGTTTTATACTTGTTCCTTTTATCACAATATTTAAAGTATGCAGTTTCCTTCCAGTTGCCATTACCTCAGTTCAATAAGACCTGGGAAATAATGATGCTTCTCTTTTTATGATCACTTTGCAGTACAAGAAGTGGCTCTTCTCAGTAGGTCTTTTGTTTCTTTTAAATATCACACTTATTTTGCTCTTCTTTTATTTATACTTGTTCTTTCAGCAACTCCATTAGAAGAAAGACCAGCGTATTAATGTTTCAGACAGGGTTATTTAGTTACTGACAAGATAGTTTCATTCTTTATTTCAATAGTTACTATGTGAACCAGAGTTTTTCTCTTAAGGCCAGATGATGCCTTTGGCTGGAAGCCTGTAAACACAGATGCTTCTTATTCCGGAGATGGGTGCCAGAATTCATTTCAATGGTAGAAAAGCAGACAGGAATTACATCTTCATAGAATATCTATATTCTAGACATGTATATTTAGTCCACTTGAGAAGGCCTTGATGCTAGGAAAGGTAGAGGGAAAGAGAAGAAGGGGGCGTCCAAAGATGAGATGGATAGATGGTATTGTAGACACAACGGGCACAGAGCTTGGTGGGCTGAGGAGAATGGTGGAGGATAGAGGTGCCTGGAGGAAAATGGTCCATGGGGTTGCAAAGGTTCAGAATTGACTGTGCGACTGAACAACAACAACAACAACAACAAATGACATACAGTACAAGACAATTTCTACCATATTAGAGAATGAAAATGTGTATTAAGGGTATTTAGGCATTAAGCGCGCCTTGCAAAATGGGCGCCAATTTGGCAGCAGCTGATTCGCCAATATTTTCCCACTCCCCCGGAAGTCTTCGGTAAATGTAACAACTATGTCTGTATAAAAGCTGTTGCCTTGCACCTGTTTCCTGTTTTTTGCTTTTTGCAATAAACCAATGTTGTTGTTTGAGTCAGCTCTGTCCGAGTAATCCTTTCCTGGGTTCAGACATGACAATTGGCGATGAAGGTGGGATCCCAGTGGCGGTGGCCGCCCCAGTGTCAATGGGCCCCTTCAACGTTTCAAATCCGGAGTCATGGACTATGTATGAGTACCAGTTCGAAAACTATTGTACTTCTCAGAAAGCCGACCCAGCTTTAAAGAAGTCAACGTTCCTTGCCTTTTGCGGTTTGCCAACACTTGAGCTTCTCAATGACTTGGTTCTACCGAGGCTGCTCAACAATGTTTCTCTCAAGGATATCCTGGATGTCCTTTGAAATCACTTCAGGCCCAAGGTTGCGGTGATCCCAGCTAGGGTGGCGTTCTACAGGCATGACCAGAAGGCGGGAGAATACGTTGCCAAATACATTGGTGCACTCCGACACGCTGCCATCCCGTGTCAGTGGGAGCATCGACATAGCCCTGAGGGACAGGTTGGTGGTGTGCATCAGGGATGAATCCGTGCAGCGGTACTTGATGAAACGGAACGTTCAAATGTTCACTGCAGCCCTGGAAGAGTCTCAAGCTGCAGAGATTGCCAATGCTGGGGTCCAGTTCTTGCAGTCAAGACCGGCTAATTCTGTACAGAAGAACACAGCTGTACATAAACACAGGGTTTCGAGCTCTTTGTCATCTTCTGGTGAGTCAGAGGGGGAAGGCGACATCAGTCAAGTTCGGCGATGGCCACCTTCACCTCCACACAAGGACACCATCGCACTGTGCCGAGGGTGCGGGAGGTGACACCTTTGTGCTGACTGCCCATTTAGGGAGGCTGAGTGTCACCATTGTGGGAAGAAAGGGCACATTTCCAAAGTTTTCCACCAGACTTCGATCAGGCCATCCAGGGACAACTCTCATTGGGAGAAGGATCACCTGATTTCCAAGGTCTTTGAGGGCTGCCGTGTCATTTCCAGTGTCAAGGCGATCTCCAGCAAGTTTTTTATTGACGTCACCATTCAGGGGTGCCCCATCAACATGGAAATTGACTCAGGAACTCCTTTTTCCATTATCATCCAGAAAGAATTTTTCCGCATGCCCCCGTCTGCCCGTCCCAAGTTGCGGGCTCTGAAGGTCAGACTGAGTGACATACAGGGAGGACACATATCTGTGTTGGGTATTGGGGGCTTTCGTGTGCACTACCATAACATGTCTGCTCTCCCTCCCCTGGTTGTGGTTAAGTCGGGGAGGAGCAACCTCCTGGGGACTCAGTGGTTCGGGCCTCTGGGGATAGCCTTTTCGGGCATTCATTCAGTGGGGTCTGACCCCATCCAGTCCATCTGTAAGAAATTTCCAGACGTGTTCTGTTCAGGGTTGTGCACTTACAAGGGCCCTCCTGTTCACTTTGAGTTAGATCTGAAGGTTGTTCTGATATGGATGAAGCCCTGCAGGGTGCCTTTCACCTTTAAGGACTGTATCTAAGCGGAGCTGGATAGGTTAGTGGCAAAGGGTATCTTAGAACTGGTGGACTCTGCTGAGTGGGAAACCCCAATTGTTACTGCCACCAAATCGAATGGGGACATCCGCATCTGTGCGGATTATAAGTGTGCCATAAATAAGGCGATTCACCCAAATTCTTATCCTGTACTAGTGGTCATTCACCTTCTCACTTCACTTCATGGGGGTAAATGTTTCGCCAAACTTGATTTGGCACAGGCTTACCAACAGTTGCCTGTGACTCCCGCCTCGGCTTTGTGCCAAACCATCACCACGCATATGGCTTTTAAGGTCAATCACCTCCAGTTCAGGGTAAATGCTGCCCCGGGGATTTTCCAGGGTTTGGTGGAAAGGTTGCTTAAGGGTCTCCAGGGGTTTTTGCCTTATTTTGACAATGTTCTTATATCAGGGACAGATAGGGCAGACCTCGCTGCTAAATTGGAAGGTGTTTTGGAGCATTTTCATAATGTGGGTGTCTGCCTAAAAAAGAAAAGTGCTGCTTTTTTGCCACGGAGGTGGATTTTTGGGGGTTCAAAGTTTCCGCTGAGGGTGTTATGCCAGCCGAATCCAAGGTGTCTGTGGTTTTAAATGCTCCACGTCCGACTTCCAGGATGGAGCTCCAATCATTTTTGGGCTTGCTCAATTTCTATCATTCATTCCTCCCTCAAAAAGCTACGGTGGCGGCGCCCCTCCACAGCCTATTACGGAAGCAAGCTGTGTGGTGTTGGGGTCCCCTGCAGGAGCAGGCATTAAAGGAGGTCAAGAAACGCCTTACTTCAAATGCTATTCTCACTCACTTTGACCCTGGCAAGCCAATTGTCCTGGTTTGCCACACTTCTCCTGTGGGCAATGGGGCTGTTCTTTGCCATGACCTGAGGGAAGGTCAGGAGGCCTTGATCGTGTTCTTTTCCAGATCCCTGTCGGACATGGAAAAAAGGTATGCCCAATTCAATAGGGAAGCCCTGGCCATTATTGCGGGGACCAAGATATTTCATGATTTCATTTATGGGTGTCCGTTTACAATCGTTATGGATCACAAACCGCTCTTAGGCATTTTCGCCCCAGATAGGCCGACACCACAAATCTTGTCACCAAAGATGCTGCAGTGGACAATATTTTTGCAGGCCTATCAGTTTACGTTGCAACACTGCCCAGGTGCCTCCATTTCTAACGCGGATGCACTCTCCAGGTCCCCTGTTGAGTACATGGGAAAGGTCTCTGAGGACCATCAAGTACTGATGATTGAGGTGCTAGAGTCCCCACCCATGTTCATTGTGGATGTCACGGCTGCATCCAAGAAAGATGCCATCCTGTCTAAGGTTAGGTCATGGGTTCAGAAAGGCTGGCCTTCACCCGAGGAGTTTAGGGGGTTCTATACAAAATGGCAGGAGCTGTCGTTGGAAAGAGGGTGCTTGGTCTGGGGAGATAGGGTGGTCATCCTCCTAGCACTTCGAGGGAAGGTTCTTCGTGCTTTACACATTAGTCATCCCAGTATTGTTCGCTCTAAGGTGCTGGCGAGAAGTTATTTCTGGTGGCCCCGGCTCAATTCGGACATAGAGGATTGGGTGGGGCATTGTCGGGAGTGCCAGTCATCCAGACCCGAGGAAATTCACCAGCCCACCAGGGAGTGGGACATAGCAAAGGGCCCTTGGTCAAGGGTCCACATTGATTATGCCAGGCCCTTCCGTGGTGCATTATTCCTTTTGGTTGTCGATTCCTTTTCTAAATGGTTAGAAGTAGTCCCTGTCTCTAACACGTCAGCGGCTGTGACAATCCAGAAACTGCGGAGGCTTTTCTGCACTTTCGAGTTACCCAACATAGTTGTGTCTGACAACGCATTGACTTTCATGTCGGTGGAGTTTCAGGACTTCCTCAAACGAAACGGGGTTCACCACATAACGGCTGCCCCTTTCCACCCGGCTATGAATGGGCAAATTGAAAGACAGATACGAACGGTTACAGAGGCCCTCAAGAGAATGAGGTCTGGGGATTTAGACTTACAATTGTGCCAGTTCTTGTTCACCCACAGAATTACTCCTCTAGCCTCAGGGTTTTCTCCTGCAGATTTGGTAATGAAAAGAAAGTTATCTTCAGTTTTTGATCGTTTAGACCCCCATCAAATAATTGACAAGGGGCGAAACCCTGATGTGTGCAATTCCAAATGGTTTTTGGTTGAGCAATCCATGTATTGTAGAAAGTACGCCCCGGGGTCTCTATGGTTGGGGGTGGGAGGTCTTGGAACAGACCGGCCCAGTCTCATACAAGGTGATTATGGATAACAGGTTGGTTTGGAGAAGGCACGTGGACCAAATACGTTCCTGCATTATTGGACAGAATGCTTCCCAGAGACGGAGCTGGATGAGTCATTTGACTCGAGCCAGCCTGGAGTAGACTTGGAGCCCTCAGATTTCGAAATAGATCCGGACCTTTTCAGCCAGTCGACATCACTGGGGTCATTGCCGGAATATGTTTCTCCGGGCTCCCCCCCCCCGAGTGGACTGTCTCCGGAGACAAGGCTGCTCCAATTTCCCATCATCCGTACTCAGCAGCCAGGCCAGCACAAGAAACACCTGGGGCCAACCTTAGTGCAGGGCAGTCTAAAGGGTCTACGGGGACCACTAGCACTAATGGGTGCCCTATGCCTGTCTCTCAGAGTTCCCCGCAGATAGGCCATCCAAAGAGGGCCTGTAGGCCTCCCCAAAGGTATGGAAGTTGGGTCCCCCATTATTGGGGGGAGGAATGTTGTGTATTAAGGGTATTTAGGCATTAAGTGTGCCTTGCAAAATGGGCGCCAATTTGGCAGCAGCTGATTCGCCAATATTTTCCCGCTCCCCCGGAAGTCTAGGGTAAATGTAACAACTATGTCTGTATTAAAGCTGTTGCCTTGCACCTGTTCCCTGTTCTTTGCTTCTTGCAATAAGCCAATGTTGTTGTTTGAGCCAGCTCTGTCTGAGTAACCCTTTCCTAGGTTCAGACACGACAGACCATAATCTCTTTTTAGTGTCCATTTTCCTTTCCAGCTAATCAATCAATCAATCAATCAGTTTAATTTATATCCCGCCTTCCTCAGCCGAGACCAACTCGAGGCGGCTAACAACATAATCCAACAAAGTAACAATAAAAAGATAATACAGAGAAACAACAAGTTCAAAATGGAAAACAATCCAGATAAGCATAATATCATAATACAAAAACTACACTACATAATTAGGTCATAAAAATGCAATAAATATAATTATACTACAGCAAACCCAACATAGCAAGACCCCCATGTCCACTGGAGAACAGTCGTAGGAGCTACCACTCCCCCAACAGCTTGGGGAAGGAGGTCCACGTCTCAGTCTCAACATGAGCCAAGGCAGCCACAGCAAGGAGCCAAAGACGGCGATGTTCCTGGGGCGGCGGCAGTCCTGGGCCTGGCCCGGCGGCCCACGGCCCTTTATCTCCCCGCGCAAGGGACGGGAGAGGAGGGCGGGGCCAGGTGGAGAGGCCGATGGAATGGCCCTCTCTTCGCCCCCACCGGGGCAGGACGCGCAGCGGCGACAGGTTCACCTGGGCGCCCCTCGCCTTTTAAGTCCAAGGGCGAGGGGAAGGCGGGGCCCGAGGACGCCGGCCAGGTGAGAGGACGATGTAATGGCCCTCTCTTCGCCCCCACCGGGGCAGGACGCGCAGCGGCGACAGGTTCACCTGGGCGCCGCTCGCCTTTTAAGTCCAAGGGCGAGGGGAAGGCGGGGCCCGAGGACGCCGGCCAGGTGAGAGGCCGATGGAATGGCCCTCTCTTCGCCCCCACCGGGGCAGGACGCGCAGCTAAAATATTGATGCAATGGTCTAGAAACAATTAATTAGAAGCAATATGTATAAATTATGCAGACCAACATAACTCATGACAATAAAAGACATGTGACTCATAACACACCTAATATAACTGTGGTAGAAAAGAAGAAGGCCTGGTTTATTGACACTGCTATACCAGGAGACACACAATTTGAGGACAAACAGCTGGAGAAAACCACAAAATATCATGATTTGCAAATTGAAACTGTTTATGGGAAAAGAAATCTGTTTTTGTACTCATAGTAATCAGAGCCCTTGGAGCAATACCTAAAGGACTCTCTATTTAGAATGTTTGGATTTATTGGATTTATTGGACTTGAATATAGAAAGTCTAGGTTGGAAAAATATTTTCCCAGAAATTGCTATTCTAAACCTATGGGCTTTTAACTTATTTCAGTATCACACAACTATATAACTTGGTGGAGTTTGAATTTTTTAAAAAAAAATCCCTGCACATTGTATTGCAATTTGCAGCTTTGAAAGGACATGCATCTTTGCTTATGTCTATCTTTTAATGCAAGATAATAAAAAATAAAAGTTGACTCTCATCTTCAGGTTTTTTTTTAATTTGGTAAATTGTCAAACGAAGACTTAAAGGGCCTAAATCCAAAAGATTTATCAGTATTTTTGAGAAAAATATACAGTAACTCCACGTACTGTTTTTATATGCTGTTTCTGACTTGTGTCTGTCTGCCCTGTAAATTGACCCCTGATCTTTGAAACCAAAATATTTTTAGTCAATCCATTTTATGTTAAGTCTTTCTCATTTCATGCTGCCTTTAACTTTACTTAGCACAATTTTCTTTTTCAAGGGTTTTTGTTTCCTAAGGATATGTCTAAAATGTGTTAACCTCAGATTAGCTATTTCGCTTCTAGTAAGTACCACTTCGGTGGGAAGGTAAACAGTGTTCCATGTTCTCCGGTGTCTAGGCATGCCTGCCACATGATCATGGAAAGTCAGCAGAAGCAGACAGCATTGGCTTTTCAGCTATGAAACAGAGATGAGCACTGAACCCTAGAGTTGGATACTACTGGCTTTCGAGTCAAGGTGACCTTTACCTACGTTATTTCTGGATGGCCATGGTGGCTTAGTGGTTAAGACACTGGGCTTGATGTCCAGATGTTTGGAAAGTCAACAGTTCGAGACCCGAGTGTTGTGCAATGGAATGAGCACTTGTCTTCTTTTCCAGCTCCTGCCAACCAAGCAATTCGAAAGCAAGACATTGCAAGTAGATAAATAAGCATCTAGTCATGCCTGCCACAGAAATCTCTGCAGACAAAGACAGCACTGGCTCTTTGGCTGTAAATGGAGATGAGGACTACCCCCTAGAGTCAGACACAACTGGCTTCCGAGCAAGGGTGACCTTTACCTTTCTTTACCTTATCAAGTAGACCTTTGCCTAAGTTATTTCTTCAATTGTTTTGAAAGCAGCATTCAATTTACTTAATGAAATTGCAAACCCTTCATCACAGAATTCTTCTTCACATGAATATGTAATTTTTGCATCTCCTTTATACATTCTTAAGTATATTATTTTCACCTTGTCTTCATTTTATCTTGTTCAATTAATTTATCAAGTAATATATTCTTCCGTTGTTCTTCCTGCACCACTAACCCTGCTTTAAATTATTTGATTTCTTGTATCTTAGCTAAGAGGTCTCTTCTTTTTGTGTTGTTCTCTTTTATGTCTTTGCATTGGTTATTATAATGGTTCTTTCTGACTTTATATGCCTGTTGCTGAACAGTTACATTTAAGATTCTGTGACATTTTGTATTTCATATGTCATTAACAACTTTAAGAGTTTCATCAGTCATTTTCGCTTTCTTTGTGGACTACTGGAATAGTCTTTCTGCTTTTTCCCCTTGATAATATCCCTGGTTTCAATGCATTGTTCTTCTGGTTTATAGTCATTTGAGCTTAGCAATGCAATTTTTAAAAAATGTATCTTCAAATTCTACCGGAATGTTATTTAAATTAACTTTTGGCTCTATGGCAGTTTTGTTGATCTTCATCATTACTGTAATTTTGAATATTAACCAGTTATTCTTAGAAAGAATAAAATTTGTCCATTTTCACTTCTAATTATATTACAAGGCTGCAGTTTGTCACCCTGCCTATTTAACTTATACACAGAGCACATAATGTGCAACACAGGGCTGGATGAATCAAAAGTTGGAATTAAAATCACTGGGAGAAACATCAACAATTTGAGATATGCAGATGACACTACCCTAATGGCAGAAAGTAAAGAAGACCTAAAGAAGCTCTTGCTTAGGTTGAAGGAGGAGAGTACAAAAGCTGGCTTGAGACTTAATGTCAAAAAAGCCAAGATAATGGCACAGGCCCTATCACTCCGTGGAAAATAGATGGGGAAGAAGTAGAAGCAGTGACAGACTTTACATTCTTAGAATCTAAGATCACTGCAGATGGAGATTGCAGCCATGAAATAAAAAGGCGACTAATTCTTGAGAGACAAGCTATGAGAAACCTGGGGAACATAGTCAAAAGTAGAGACATCACCTTGCAAAAAAAATATTGCATAGTCAAGGCAATGGTATTCCCAGTGGTATTGTACGGTTGTGAGAGCTGGATAATTAGGAAAGCTGAGTGCAGAAGAATAGATGCCTTTGGCATCTCTTGTCGGAGGAGAGTTTTGAGAGTCCCCTGGACAGCGAGGAGAACAAATAGGTCGATCTTAGAAGAAATCGACCCTGACTGCTCCTTAGAAAGTCAAATAGTAAAGATGAAGCTAAAATACTTTGAACATCAAATGAGAAGAGAGGATTCACTTGAGAAAGCCTTGATGCTGGGAAAGGTGGAGGGCAAAAGAAGAAGGGGGCAGCCAAAAATGAGATGACTAGATGTTATTATAGATGCAATGGGCACAGAGCTTGGTGGGCTGAGGAGGATGGTGGAGGACAGAAGTGCCTGCATATGTGGTGTTTTCCGGTGGTCCAGCTACAATGCCAGCTCTTGGAAGTTACCCTGTGGTTAATGGACAACTCGCACTTAATTGCCTTGGGCTGGTGAAACCCATTGTTCCTCCCCTAATCTCGGAGTCTATGTGTATTGACTCCGGGTGCCTAGCTTGTTCTGCTGTCTGGCGCGGCTTATTTGCCCAACTTAATCTGCAGCCAGAAGCGGAGGATTGTGTATTTCCATTAAGGTCATATCCTTGGTTTTTGCCCTGTTTCTATCGTAGCCATCAGCCAAGGCTTTATGATTTGCCCCCCAAACTAACTAGCTAGCCCGCACCCCAATTGCCTTTCCTACCAAGCTCAGTTGATCCCCGGATCTGTGGAAGACTGAGCAAATCCCTGGGGAAAGCTTTAGCCAATTATTCCCGCGGGCAGCCCACATTACCCCTTCCTTTATTAGTTAAATCAGCCTGGCTGAGGGCACGGTAGATATAAGGCATGATCTGCTTGGGTTTAACTATTTCTTGGGGTCTCTGCCATGAGGTACACATTGGCAAGAGTGAAGGAATGCAGTGCGCAAAGCAGCAAAGCATAATCCCCACTGCTATGATGATGATTATGGTATGAGGCACAGTCTGCACCCACCTCCAGGGGACCCATGACTACAGTGCTAGCCCAATTATGACTTCTTGACTGAGGTGTCAAGTTTAGTTATCTCTTCCTGGATTTTGCGAGAGGTGTCCGTCAGGTTGAGACAGCACATGTCCCGGACAGATTCACAACCCAAATGGTGTCAAAGCAGCAAATAGTCAATTGCTGCGGGGCTGTCTAAGACCGCATGTCTCAGTTCAGCCTGCTCTCTGTTTAACATTACAATAGCCAGGGATTTCTTTGGCTGCGGGATGATCAACCTTTGTGTAGAGGTGGCCCAGTTTGGCCACTTTCTCCCACCCGTAGGTGAAGACATGACCTCCTAGCAAGGGGTGGTATTGGGGTGGCAGATGTGAGGGTAATATGCAATGGGGTGTGTGCAAAATTCACAGTCTAGTTCATATGTCCCTTTAAAATCCCACCTTGAGCATTGTATAAAGGCAAAGAATTCAAAGATATGCAAAGACAATACAAGCAATAGCAAATAGTGAAACATATACACAAACATTCAGCTGCTTCTCCTGACACTGATCCTTGAAGTGGGGTTACATGTGGTGAAGCCATGAATTGTCCCAATTGTCCTTTGGTGTGGATTTTATTGTATAACTCAACATGTCCATTGGTAACTTGAAGAGTCTGTATTTGTGGCAATCTAAGTTGGCATAAAAGTAAAGCAAGGTTGTGTGTTTAACTGAGCATGAGGTCCTTTGAAGTCCCAATTGGTGGGTAACATTGAGTGGCTTGTGTGTATGTGTGTGCGGTGTCCATGTGCATGTGCCCCAAATCCTCCCCCCTTGGGGTAAAAGCATGCCAAAATCATCGAAAAATGGATGTCTGGTGTCATCTTTGGCTGATGTCTGTGCTTGCTGCGTTTTTGCTGTTGGCTCCTGGGCTTCTAGGGTCGAGGCCTGGTTCTGGCATCTGAGCCTGGTCTGGCTGGCCTCCAGAAATGGACCTGCAGAGGGTATAAAAGCTGGCTGCGGAAGCAGCCTTGGAAATCCTGGGGGGAGAAGTCTGAGAGAGTTAGTTTTTGTAATTTAATTTAATTTTAATTTAATTTAATTATCACATTTATATACCGCTCACTCGGCCAAAGCCAACTCAGGGCGGTTCACAATAAAAATTAAAAACACAAGTTAAAACAGTTAAAACAGTTAAAACTACCCACCCCCTAAAAACAAGGGCTGCAGGATCCAAAGGCACCATGGGGAAGAGTTCTTCTACACCAACCACCCAATGGCGGTTACCCTTCCACCTGCACCCCACACTTGACCCGCCAGCCAGGTTTTAAGATCTTTTCTGAAAGGCAGCAGTTCCGTCCGGAGACGTAGCTCTGTTGGCAGGAGGTTCCAGAGGGCCGGTGCAGACACGGAGAAGGCTCTCCTCCTTGTGCCAGAGAGGCGAGCCCCTCTGGCTGATGGAACAATTAGAGAGCCCCTCCGGTCCGCTCTGGTTGGACGGACAGACGTCCTCAGGGCGATGCGGTCTCTTAGGTAACCCGGCCCACTACCATATAGGGCTTTAAAGGTCAAAACCAGCACCTTGAATTGCACCCGGAGACAAAGTGGCAACCAGTGCAGCTCCCGGAGCAGTGGCAAAGCACGGGCATAACGCCCACACCCCATCACCACCCGGGCTGCCGCATTTTGGACCAGCTGTAGCCTCCGAATGGTCGTCAAGGGCAGCCCCATGTAGAGCGCATTGCAATAATCTAGTCTGGAGGTAACCAGAGCGTGAGTGACCATGAGCAAGGAGTCCCGGTCCAGGAGTGGGCGCAACTGGCGGATCACCCGAAGTTGGGCGAAAGCCCTCCTGGTCACAGCCGCCACCTGTTCCTCTAGCAGTAGCCGTGAATCCAGGAGGACCCCCAAGTTGCGCACTGGGTCTGTCTGGGGCAAAATAGCCCCATCCAGAACCAACGATGGTAGCTCCCGGGTTAACGCAGAACCCCCTATCCATAGCCACTCAGTCTTGCTGGGATTCAGTTGTAGCCCTTTAGCCCCCATCCAGACCCCCACAGCTTCCAGGCATCTGGAAAGGACTTTGACGGCATCACTGGGGTCCCCATGGGCCGAGATGTACAACTGAGTGTCATCCGCGTACTGATGGTACCGCACCCCATGGGAACGAATGATCTCACCCAGCGGCTTCATGTAGATGTTAAATAGGAGAGGAGAGAGCACCGAGCCCTGAGGCACCCCCCATTTGAGGGGCCTAGGACTGGACCTCTCACTCTCCAACCACACCGACTGGGTACAACCACTCAGAAATGAGGAAAACCAGGACCACACATTACCCTGGATTCCCAATCCTCGGAGCCGTCCCAGAAGGATACCGTGGTCAACGGTATCGAAAGCCGCTGAGAGGTCAAGAAGAGCAAGGACGGATGGGTGACCACCGTCCCGCTCCCGCCAGAGATCATCCATCAGTGCGACCAATGCCGTCTCGGTACCATATCCTGGCCTGAATCCTGACTGAAAGGGGTCCAGATAATCCGCTTCATCCAGCACCCCCTGCAGCCGACACGCCACTGCCTTCTCCAACACCTTCCCTAAAAAGGGGAGGTTAGAGACAGGCCTATAGTTGGTTAGGACAGCTGGGTCGAGGGAAGGTTTCTTCAGGAGGGGGCGCACCAAAGCATGTTTTAAAGGTGCAGGAAACACCCCCTCCCGCAATGATGCATTGATCACAGCCCCAACCCAGTCACCTGTCACCGCCTTGGAGGCTTTCACCAACCAGGTGGGACAGGGGTCCAATGGGCAGGTAGTGGCGCGCACAGCTGCAAGGAGCCTGTCCACTTCATCAGGGGCAACTGGATCAAACCGGTCCCAGATGGTATGGCAAGACTGTACTCCAGCTCCCTCCGGACTCTCCCCATCCACGCCAGGATTAAACCCAGAGCGAATCCGATCGATTTTCTCCACTAGATGGTCAGCAAAGTCCTCAGCCGACCCCTGCCAACCAGGCACCGGGGTCCCCCTACCAAGGAGAGACCTGGTAACCCGGAACAGGGTGGCCGGGCGATTGTCAGCGGAGGCAATAAGGGTGGTGAAGTATTGCCGCCTCACCACCTCCATCGCCACTAGATAGGCCCTAATAGCGGCTCTAGCTAGTGTCCAATCGGAGTCTCTCTGGGTCTTCACCCAGCGGCGCTCTAGGCGTCTCTTTGCCCGTTTGAGCTCCCGCAGTTCATCTGTGAACCACGGAGATGACCTAGCTCCATGAGCTCTGAGAGGCCGTAGTGGTGCGATTTCATCCAAGGCCGCTGTTGTCATCCTGTTCCACAGGTCAACCAGCGCCTCGGGCGAATCGTGTTGCCGATCCAGAGGGAAGTCCCCCAGTTCCCTCTGGAATCCATCAGGATCCATCAGTTGCCGGGGGCGGGCCATTCTAATAGGCCCTGCCTCCCTACGATGAAGCGTCGCACCCAGGAAGTCTAGAGCCACCAAATAGTGATCTGACCATGGCACAGGTGTTATGTCTAATTTCCGTAGTCTCAGATCACTCTGCCACCGCTCCGACAAAAAGATTAAATCTGGTGTGTGGCCACTGCCCCTGGTCGGGCCCTGAATTACCTGAATCAGGTCCATATCTGCCATGGAAGCCATGAACTCCTGAGCCACCCCGGAGCCAGTCCCCAGCGAAGGCAAATTGAAGTCCCCCAGAACCATCAATCTAGGGAACTCCAACGCCAACGCTGAGATGGCCTCGAGGAGCTCAGGCAGGGAGTCCCTTACCCTGCAAGGGGGCAGGTACAGGAGTAAGACTCCCAACTGACCCTTAAAGCCCAGACGCAGAAGCAGGGCCTCACAACCCAGAATTTGTGGAGCGGTGGCCCTGGTGACTCCCAGTGACTCCCTGGCTATGATGGCAACGCCACCGCCCTTACCCTCATCCCTAGGCTGGTGCCAAATACTGAACCCAGCTGGACACATTTCTGACAGAGGGACCCCATCCTCTGGTCTCAGCCAGGTCTCAGTGATACATGCCAGGTCGGCCCGCTCCCCCATAATGGAGTCTTGTATCAGGGGGGCCTTATTACATACCGACCTGGCATTCATCAGCAGCAGCCTAAGGGCAGGGTCACCCTGGGTCAGCTGCTCAGGACCTAGAGGTGTAACCGTGGGGCTGGAACGAGGGACAGATACTAAGCATCTGCCCCGCATTCCCCGAGTGCGGCCCGCCCCTCGGTACCCGCTATATCGCCCCATGCCCATCACAACCTCTATATTGGCCTCCGGAGCCTCCCTGATTGCCTTGGACAGAATGCTGCCTCTCCTTTCTGGCTGGCCGAGCAGTCTCTCCCTCCCTCCCTTCCACCCCCATATAAAACCGCCCCACTCACTCCTCCGCACGGCTCCGGCGGTGATGGAAGTGGTGGGGCATTCTTTCAGATCTATGTTGAGCCCTCAACTGTGGTGAGACATTCCACCCACAGTAGCGTCCGGGCATGGACGTAGCAGCGGCACCTGGCCTCCCATCCACCGGGACCAGATGTTGCGAGTCCCGAGGAGAGGTAAGACGGGTCCTCAGGCGGCGCGGGGCAGCGTCCTTTAAACCCTCCGAGGCTCGGAAGGCAGGGACGTAGCGGCGCCGCCCGGCCTCCCATCCACCGGGACCAGGTGTTGCAAGACCCGAGGAGAGGCAGGACAGGTCCTCGGGCGGCACGGGGCAACGTCCTTTGAGCCCTCTGGGGCACGGAAGGCGAGGCCGAGCGCAGCGGCGGTGGTGGTTCACCCGGCAGGCCCCCTCGCCTTTTGAGTCCTGGCGAGGGGGGGAGGGCGGGGCCCAGAAACGCCAGCCGATGGCGTGGCCAGCGGGCCTCTTCGCCCCCGCCGGGGCCGAGCACAGCGGCGGTGGTGGTTCGCCCGGCAGGCCCCTTCGCCTTTTGAGTCCTGGCGAGGGGGAGGGTGGGGCCCGGAAACGCCGGCCGATGGCGTGGCCAGCGGGCCTCTTCGCCCCCGCCGGGGCCGAGCGCAACGGCGGTGGTGGTTCGCCCGGCAGGCCCCCTCGCCTTTTGAGTCCTGGCGAGGGGGGGAGGGCGGGGCCCAGAAACGCCGGCCAATGGCGTGGCCAGCGGGCCTCTTCGCCCCCGCCGGGGCCGAGCACAGCGGCGGTGGTGGTTCGCCCGGCAGGCCCCCTCGCCTTTTGAGTCCTGGCGAGGGGGGGGAGGGCGGGGCCCGGAAACGCCGGCCGATGGCGTGGCCAGCGGGCCTCTTCGCCCCCGCCGGGGCCGAGCACAGCGGCGGTGGTGGTTCGCCCGGCAGGCCCCCTCGCCTTTTGAGTCCTGGCGAGGGGGGGAGGGCGGGGCCCAGAAACGCCAGCCGATGGCGTGGCCAGCGGGCCTCTTCGCCCCCGCCGGGGCCGAGCACACCGGCGGTTGTAGGTAAATATCGCCTTAGCTGAGGATCGGGGGGGGCTCCCCCCCTTCTTTTAACTGAAAGAAAAGACAGTGTAGGTTAATTCATTCCACAATTGCTTGACCTGGAATTGTAAAAAGTGCCATTTAGATGCAGAACTTCCTGATTCCTGCTAGGAAGGTCTGCCAGAAAACAAGAATGTTAGATCAAGAAAGAAGAGATTCTAGTGAAATCCTGCATGTCTCGAGGGGAAGCTGTGAATGTTGAAAAAATCAGCAATTAGAATAGAAGGAGAAACAAGCTAAAAAGACAGTCTTAATGCGCAATTCTATGGTATTAAAAAAACATCAAAATGAAGAAACGAGCTGAGAATTTCATACAGTGTTACTCTAATGACAAGGAGCCTGCAGCAAATGAAAAGGTCAGAGGATGAAAAAGTCAGAGGTTAACTTCTTATCAGTTAATGAGAATGTATCACTCCCTTGAGTTCCTGTTTCTGTGGAAAGATATAGCAATCTTGTGAATGAAGAGTTAATTAAATAAGGAGGCTGTGGAAAAACACTACACAATTCACAAAGAGGTTGGAACTTAGTTCCAGGCATGTTATGACTGCAGAAAAACAAATTGCCTTTGAAATGTGGCGCTTAGGAGAAAAGTTTTCAAAAATTGAAGCATTATTTATGCAATGTAAAGGGATTAGACATAGTTATAGTAGGAGTTTGTGGGAATAAATCCAAGTTGTTAGGCTTGTTCATAATGTAATGGATTAGTGACATTTTACCTTGATCAAGATTCTATTTAACTTCAAGTGCCAGTGCCATACCTAATGCAAAATCCGAACCTGTAATTTTTACATGCTCAGAGCCTCAATTTCAGGCAATCTGACTTTACTATATTCTTAAAACATTTAGACAAGACTAGACAAGACTTACTATTCATTACCTATTATTTAACCAGTTATGAGACATGTCATTTGTAGATAGGGGTCCCATTTTGTGAAGATGAACAGGATTTTTTTCTCTTCCCCTTTTTTTTTAGAACACTCTTGCCAGTTGAGAAACTCAGAGACAATTTTTCAGGTTCGCAAGACCGTAAAAATTGTCTCTTCCAGTGCAAGTCTCTTTAATGTAAATGAATCAATTTCTTCCCCACTTCTCACTCTCCAATTAGCTGTCTGCTTTGTAACAGCACTAATTGCTAAGCAGGCTTAAGAATGTGGAAGTTGCAGCTTAATTCTTTGAAGAGGCCAGCGACCAGAAAAAAAACCTCCCTTGCACATTTAAAGGCATGCTTGGCTGAGAGGGAGGGGGGTCACTTGCCCCTTTTGTGGCTAGAATTTTCCCCCTCCTTCTTCCTCTTTCGTCCCTAGTGCTTATGCTGCTAGGCAGGCAGCCAGGAGACAAACAAGTTTTTGCCCACCACTCTTTCTCATACTTTCTCTAGCCTGCTGCTTGAATGAATCAGGGCTGGGGCGACTTTCTTCCTCCCATTGAAAGCAATGTATCTAACCCATTAACGAGTTAACTGTCACCTTCCTTATGACTTCTAGAACACAATACCTGGCATCTCACGTTTAATGTTGCAACATTATAACACAACCATGCAAACACATAACAACTCTCAACAATTCTGTAGTCACACTGGTGCACCATTCATTCACACATCACACACTCAAACCTTGGATCAAACCTTGGATATCCACATTCCTTCCTGGGGACATTCTCCCTCCCCAGGTCTGCAATGCTTCACTCTACTCATGAGGAAATGGTTCCTCTCTGCCAGATTTTTTAGGCTGTTCTCAGGTGGCTTTTTACAACCACTCTGGGCTTTTGCTTAGAAGTTGGTTTCCTTTCCAGTTCAGTTACCTTCCTATCCAATCTAAACGTTTGGACTTGGCTTCTGGGAGTTCCTACCCAACTCCTTCTGCCCCTCCTGGTTCTGCTCTCTTCCTGAGTTCCCTAGTGAATCAGCTCTGGAGCCCTGTGTCCGTAGTGGCTTTGCAGGTCTCCGCAAGCAGCCTGGGACGGGCATGTGGATGGTGGTCTGTTTGAAAGTGCGTCTGCTTCTAGGCAGACTGGACACAACAACTGAATTCCGGCCAGTTCTGCTGCTGACAATCCCCCCTGGCATAATTCTACCTTTATCATCTGTTGGGAAGGACTCCTGACTGCCTGGGAAGCGCCTGCGCTTCCGGAGTCCTCCAAGCCCCCATGCTGGAATTTGACGGTCGGGTAGAGACACGCTGGGGCTGATGGTTCTACATAAGCTGGAAGTTTCTTGGTCTCTACCCGGGCTGGGCCTACGGCTGCAATTATCTGCCTACATTTGCTCCCTATGATTTTAGCGGGTGCTCAGGGTTCCTCTTTGAGGCATTTCCCTACTCTGTCCATTGGATCCATCATGCCTGCTTCTGGGTAGAACAGACTGTGTTCCCCCAGATGCATCACAAAGTCCGTCAGGCTGTTCCTCCTCACTCCTATCTAAAACTGCTTGGCCAGAGCTTTGAGCTCCTCCACCTGAACCTGCTGCCTGACGGTGGAGTTTTGCTCCCCCATGCAAGCCCCCATTACTACCTGGTCGGGGGTTCCCTGGATGCGCTTCCGCGGGATGAGTTCTAGGTAGTACAGATGAGTTCTAGGTAGTACGGTGGGGCAAGTGATGCACAGGACGATGTCCCTCAGGTCTGGTCAGTGGATTGGGGTTGTGGCTATGGCTCTGCCACGGGCTTCTGCTGCTCTGCCTCTGCTGTTCAGGATCACGGCTCTCCCCTGGCTTTGGAACGTGTCCGTTCCAATATGCGGGGTCTGCCAGGCTTGTGGTCACATTGGCTTCCTTGCTTCAAGATCGTCGCGGCCTCCGCTATGGACCGTGCTGGCCTAGCCTTGAAATTGCGTCGGGTTCTGATCGGGGTAGCGTTCCGATCAGAATCACGTCATGGCTTCAAAGAAGAATCACGTCGGTGTGTGTAGGTGTGTGTGTGTTGTTGTTGTTGTTGTTCAGTTGCACAGTTGATTCCGACCCTTTGCAACCCTAATTTGATTTTTGTAATTTACCATTTGGTGAAGTCTATGTGTATAATCAATTTTTGTATTGGCCATCTGGAGTTCTATAGGTATAATTGTCTCTTAGGTTGCCTGAAGCATGTTCTGCAATAAATGAATTATTGGTTTTATAAAATTCTTTGAGTTGCTTTCCTGCTTCATTTTTGATTCCTAGACTAAAATTCTCCAACAGTGCATGCTTCTGATTTCTATTCTACTTTTGCATTCCAGTGTTTCACGATTATTAGCACATCCTGGGGTACACAGAAAGAGCCTTCTTGAAGATGCGAATACAATTGGGCGTACCCTGTGCAGCAACCTAGCCAGCTAATCTTTCATATTTGAGAATTTGGATATGAAACAAAACAGTAGAAGAGCTTGGAAACTCTTTAAAAACCTAGGTGGAGATTTAACCCAGGCGTAACAAAACTATACTGGAGTAACAACAGACCAGTCAGTTGCTAAAGAATGGGAAAACACAAGGCAAAAAGGTGTGGGGAAAAGGCATCTGACCAGAAGAATAAGAGGGGTGTTTACTTAATAGCCCCTTTGTGGCCCCTGAATTGGAGGGAGCTATAAACAGCATGAGACGAAATAAAGAAAGCAGGTATTGATGACATAAGAACAGAGCTGTTTTATCTGTTTGACAAGGCTGTTTGGTCCTCGTGCTTTGGAATGGCTCCTGCAATTAATAAACAACTTCATAGATGAACTTGAGGTTCCTAAATTGTGGACAGAGGCTAGAGTTGCTGCTTTATTAAAACCCAGCATGACCCGAAAAGTTACTGGCCAGTGTCACTCCTTTGCCACCTTTATAAGACACTGGAAGAGAAGATTTACAATTATATTTTTGAATTTATTGAAGAAAAGATCATGAAGGAGCAAGCAGGCTTCAGGCCAGGCAGGTCATGTTGAGGTCAAATTCTTAACCGTACACAATACATTGAGGCTGGCTTCAAAAGAAAGCTAATTATAGGAGTGGCTTTCATTGACCTAACTGCAGTGTACGATACTGTCAATCATAGGACTCGGCTCCGTAAAATAAATACTCTTACCAGAGATAACAAGCTTACTAGGGTCATTAGCAGCTTCCTTCAGAACCAGAGATTCTATGTGACAATGAATGGAAAGAACAGCAGATGTCGGTTGCAGAAGAATGGATTGCCCCAAGGAAGTGTATTGTTCTCAACACTGTATAATATATATAAACACAAGTGATCAACCAGCAGCAATGAAGAATAATGTGAAAAGGTTAGAGTAAATGTAGATATAGTGTCATACAGTCTTCTTCTTTCATGTCTTGAAAGTAACCCTGGACTGCCAAAATTAAGTCACTTTCTCGGCTTTCTCATTGGCCAAGCTTAAGTCCTCATTGGTGCATATTTCCAGCAATATCGGCAGACCAGTGAATATGAATATAAATATTTGCCATGGAACAACGTACCAAAAGGCACATTGTAACATCATATTGGCATTGTTAAATGAGACCTTAGACCAGTGTTTCTCAACCTTTGTTTTTTGGACTTCAGTTTCCAGAAGCCTAAGTCAATTCTGCAATCACTGATCAGCCAATGTACTGACTTAGGCTTCTGGGAATTGAAGCAACCTATTGACACTTGCAGAGCTCATTTCTAGCCCATTCTTAGCAACCACACTTACAGGCTTAAAGTGAACATCTCAACAAAGTAGAATGTCCTGGTGGGTTTTCAAAAAGCAGTGTTTGGGGGGAAGATTGGGGTTCTGTAATCAATTGCTCCAGTTTCTCATTTGATCCACATTAAAGACAGCTTCTGTGCATACAATCGTTGTTTGGTTCTGTCATATCATATGGAATGGGAGAATACATATTTACTCTGGTTGACTTTTGCTGATTTGTAATGGTATGTTGTATATACTGAGCCAATTGAAATACAGCGGTACCTCAATTAACAAATAACTCGCTTAACACAAAAATCACATAACAAAAGGAAATCAATAGAAAATAGTAGCTCAGTTAACAATTTGTTTTGAATTGATTAATTGGTTTTCAATGCATTCCTATGGAAAAGTGTATTTTGGTTAACAAATTTTGATTTTCAGAGCATTCCTCTGGGAAATTCCATTCAATGCATTTCTATGGGAAATTTGCTTAACAAATTTTTCATAGTACAAAAGGTCCCAGAGAACGCATTAAATTTGTTAAGCGAGGTTCCACTGTTGTGTTTTTTATTTTGTTTTTGTTTCTTTAATCAAGTTGCCATTACAAATTTAAACAGAATGTGGCTTACTTCTCAGATACCTGTAATTGAACATGAACTTTATATGGAATGTAAAATTGTTATTTCAGTCCAAGAGACCCATATTCCATCACTGAAGCCATCATTGCAATACTATTGCATACCAGATACAGAAAGAGATTTAAATATTGGGTAGCTAAATTGTGCGTGTGGGGCGGGGAGCAGCAGTAATTTAATTTTGCTGTCCTTCAGTAGTGACATATTTATTGCAAGTTCTACTGCCAATTCATTGTCAATTCTACTATTTATATAATATCTTTCCAAAAAATCTAACTGGGCACTTCAAATTATCTAATAATTGTAAAGTTTTTTATCTGAATATTTTCTCTCTCGTTTTCTCTCTCTAATTTAGGCAAGCAATTTAGGATATACTATACTGTATAGAGCTTCTCTTCCTTAAGTCGTCAAATAACTTTTTTTCATATTTGGATATATATTTAAAATAGGATAGCATCTATCAAAAAGTGTAAGGAGGTGCTTAATAATAGCAAGGATCTTTAACCTCAATGTTCTAAAGTATCTTCTGCCTAAATAGCTTGTAAACACTGAGAAAAGAGTGACAGATTGTGACATTCCACTTTGAAACATAATAATAAAGGAAATATGCAGCATCTTGTACGTTTAGTTAGGTTAGGCTTTCTTTTTGATACTTTGACTGCTTTTATTAACTTCATTTGCAGTTTGTAATATATAGTGAGACTGCATAAGGTTTGTTCATTTTGTATATCCTTGAAACTGTCTAGAACGTAATTATTAGGCAGTTGACAGGGACATATATGTTCATTGATGTCCAGTCTCATACTCAACCTCACTTCAAAGGCCTAGGAATTATTTTTAAATTTTGTGCATATTGGACCATGCATTTGTAGGATCATTTCCTAAGCACTTTAGAATGAATGTTCAGTTCCTGAAATCCATCCGGGAAATCCATCAGAAAGGTACCATTAACTACTTTCACTAGCTAATACAGTAGTAGCTTTTAAGCATGAAGAGGTCCTTTTTGGTTTCATCATCACTCTACCTTTGGTTTACCTTCTCCAAAGTACTGAAGCCAGTGTGTTTTAGTAAGCTTAATTAAGTACTCAGTGGGATCCCATTTTTAGAAACATTCAGATGGGAAGCCCACATGTTTTAATAAATATATTGATCCCTCTCAGTGGGATCTCATGGTATTGAAGCCCACATATTTGTGTAAGCTTAATGAAGTGCTCAGTGGGATCCCACAGTCAGAAACAATCAGGGAGATGACATTCACAGTGGATTTCAGTTTTCAAAGGGTGAGATGTGAAGGTCCAATCACAAACAAGCTCAGTGAGGGAGAAATTCATGAAACATCAAAACTGTGGTTGTTGCTTAAAGTAGTATTGTAGAAGCAGAGATTTAAAAGTGGCATATCTAGGAAAAGTGGGAGAGATCTCTAAGGAGACTGTAAATGAATTGCCAGTGTTTGTAAGGGAAACGTTGGGAATAACTAAAGCTCAAGAGAGGTGCAGGATGGTTGTTGTTGGTTGTTTTTTTTAAAAGAAACTCAAGATACAAATAGGCCTACTGTTTAGAAAAAGAATGTAAGGATTCTAATTGGTGACTGAGAATAGATGGAATAGCTCAATGTTTACTTCATTATCTTCTACCACAAGGAAAAGAGTGTACAACCTGAAAAAATAGAAACACGTTCTTGAGCAAGGACTGATGCCAAAGACACGTAGAGAGGTAATGTGAGAACAAACAGCCAATTTAAATGTTTAAGTTCACAGGAGTAAATGAATTGGATCCAAGGATTTGCATGTGTGTGTAGGTAGATGGATAGATGGACGGATGGACAGATAGATGGACGGTTGTCATTGTCTGTATCCTATTTCATTCCTTGCACCCATAACAAGTTATGCTGTGTGTGCAGCTGTGGCTTAAATATTGTACTCCACATTCTAGAAAAGCGTGTTGTAACCCATGCTGCTAATGGAAATCAATTAGTCCTCAGACCATGTGAATATTTGTTTATTTATTCTTCAAATTTCTATTGCCTCCCAACTAGGCAACAACTCTGGGCAGCTAACAGCAATTAGAAGTAACATCAAAAACTAACTAAAAGCCCTTTAAAACCCCATTAAAATTCTAAATAATGTAGATGGAACCAAAAGAAAATCCTCTCCTGAGAATATTAAGACCCGGACAGGATCATATAGGAAGATACAGCCCTTCCAGTAGCCTAGACCAATGATGATGAATCTTAGCACTCCAGGTGTTCCGGGACTTCAATTACCAGAAGTCCAAGTCAGCACTCCTGCTGATCAGAGCTTCTAGAACACCTGGAGTTCCAAGGTTCGCCATCACTGGCTAGACCAGAGTTCAGCAAATTTGGCTCTCCAGATGTTCTTGGATTTCATTTCCTAGAAGCTCAGATCAGCAGGTGTACTGACTTGGGTTTCTGGTAATCAAACTCCAAAAACACCTGGGGAGCCATGTTTGCTGATGCCTGGCCTAGACCCTACCCATGTAGGACTTCATAGGCCAGAAGCAGCACTTTGAATGATACATGTAAATGGGCCAGTAGCTAATGAAGCTGTTGGACAAAAAAATAAATCATATTCTCACTATCTCTGGTTAACAGCATGGCTGTAGTGTTTGGGACTGCTGGTGATTTTGCACATTTTCCAAAGGGATCCCTGTGTAGATCACAGTAAAGTAATATGAATGGGATGTAAATAAAGCATGTATCACTTTACAGAAATTGACACAACTTTCATACTCTTATTTGTTTGATCTGCTGAGCACAAAGAATTTTAAGTACTTGTATCTTTTGAGCTCTTAGATGGTATGTTAATTGTCCTTCTGCCTCCGTATAATTTGTCATCAAATGTCATTGCTGTTCTTTTTACAAACCTCAGCCGTTTTGCTCTAGGCACCCTAACACTTCTGAGCTACTGAAAAACTACGTACTTAATTTTGTATGTGTTCACAATATTGTGAAAACGTACTGTAAGCATGTTTGTTTTGATTTCTGTGTGGTTGGTGATTTAAGAAGATACTTGGAGTACTTCAAATTAAATAAGCAATTTTGCTCTTGTGGGCAAAGCAATAAAAATGGAAGTACAATTGGAGGTTTGTTGTGCTCTTTGTCAAGCATAACTCCTGCTTGCACTGGCATGTAAAGGGAGAATACTGAATAGCAGTTTGTTTTTTATTGCGTGTGTACATTGTTGGGTGTATACATGCTCTTTCCCCAAACCACTATCAATACATTGTTCTATTAGAAATGAGAGCATGTAGTTTTTTAAATATGTTTTCATGATATTTTGCAGGTCTCTTCATAGGCTGCCCCATGTGATTTTTTTCAGTAGTTTCCCAAGCATGTTTTCAGCTAAATCTAGGATTCTCGACCTGCAGCTTGTGGGCCAGATGTGGCCCACAGCACCATTTCATGTGGGGGGCCCCGCCTGCACTACACCAGGAAGTGCCATGTGGTGTAGGAAGGGCCAAATGGTCATCTGGCACCCAAAGCTGTCTGAGGAAGCGTGACCCAGCCCCCAGCTTAAAAAAGTTGAGAACTCCTGAGCTAAATTGTACTGGGATAGAACCATCTGTTTCCGCTCGTGTTTCTTTTTTCCTGCCAGCCTTTAGTATCTTGTCTAAGTAGCTGACAGTTACAAATGTATAATCATTCTATAGCAGCCATTGCCACATGGTTGACAATACAGTATGTTGTTCTCATTGCCTTTCTGCCATTCAGTACAGGGTGACATTAGAAGGAATGAACAGATATTGGAATTCATAGATGACATCCTATATGAATGTTATGGTTCTATGGCAATTCCAAGATGATGAAAAAAATGAGCAAAGATTAATGTCTTTCATACACATCTATCAGGTGGTACTATGGTGCCATTCTAGTCATTTTCTTACTCAAATGTTTAGGTTTTTTTTAATCCTGTCAGAAGCACACAAAGGTGCTTTCTGGGTTCAAAGGATTTTTGCTGGAAGAACTCTGCTCAGGGGACACCCAAATGAGGCTCCTTTCATGTCCCCAAGATCTTTTCCCACCGAAGTAATCCCTATTTATGTACTTGCATATTCTTGCTTTCGAATTGCTAGGTTGGCAGGAGCTAGGACAGAGATGGGCACTCATTCTGTCATGTCGTACTCGGGTCTTGAACTGCCGACATGCCAACCTTCCAGCTAACAAGGTGAGCTTCTTAACCAATGAGCCACCACAGTTCCAATGTTTAGGTATACATTTGGGAAGAACAAAATAGAAGGTGTCCTTATTTCTAGTTCTAGATCTCTGTTTGACATTCACTGAAAATTTGCATTCAAGAATCTGACTCTACTTTTGTCACCTTTTAATTTTGCTTCTTACCTATTCTTTACAATTTCCAGTATTTCTTCTGTTAGCTATCTAGGTTTTTATTTTCTTCTTACTGCAGGCATTGCAGGCGCACCCCCCCAAAGAAAGACTCAGACACCGGTATATGGATAAAGGCATTGGGCCACTTTTATTGAATAATGCCCTAGTCCGAATTATAACTTTCAATTGGTATTCATCCAATTATAATTCTTAAGGCAAGCAGGCCGCAGTAACACTGGTAAGGTTCCTCCCAAAATTGCCAATGGCAATTGGCTACAATGTATCCACTTGTATCAATTTGTTTGTTGACACAAACAAATTGTTGACCGTAGTCAATAAACTATCTACGGACCCCACCCTCTGACGTGTATCCGTCAAATCACGGGGTGATGCATGCTGAAAAGCTCCTGCCATCACCCCTTGCCTGGTTCGTCGTTGACCGGTCAACGTTGTTACACCTGTACCTGTCTAAGTGTTGGCCAGTCAATTGCGAACCTGCCGGATACCTATGGGTCATAAATCTTTACCTTACCAGTGCTACCCGCCACACGGGGAGGCTTCAATGAAGACTCACCGCCCCCCCCCCAGACCGTCAGCTCGGTCAACAGGCCTGCTTGCAAATCTTCCAAAAAGAGGTTCATACCTCTAGCCGACAGGTGGACCCCATCCCCTGCATAAAGATCATAATTTTGTAAACTAATGGTGGGGTGTCGGATGACCCTCCCCAAACCCTTGTCAGCAAAGAACCGGGCAACCGCCCTGTTCACCGAGCGACGAGCGCGGTCAAGGGCACAGAGGTCAATACCTCCCCTGTAAGTGTGACGTGGTATGATGTCCGACCATAGCAGCCTTGTGGATGGCCACACATAATGCAAATAAGCTAGGTCACTGCAAATCGTGAATTTTAAAGAAAGGCCAGTGACCTGGCCGAGGTCATTGCCCCCGAGGTGCAGTACAAGGACATCAGGCGGTTCAGCATCCCTGATGGAGAAAAGGAATGGCAACAGTTCCCGTCATCTCATTCCACGCTTACCGTACCAACGTGTGCATGCGGATGCACACAGTCCAAGCTGGGGTCCCCACTCTGTCACCGCAGCATACTGCGCTGCCCAGTGCACGTAACTGTGGCCCACCAGCCATACTGCCACCGGTGTGCGGGGACACACAGGGTCTGTAAGAGAAAAAAGAGAACAGTGACTTAACTGGTACTCATACCTGAAGAGGGCGAACATATAATGCAAAACGCATAGATCCCCATCTTCCCATACAGCGTATATCAGCCTCAGAGTACCCAAATGCAGCCGCAGTTGAAGCAGCACCTATCCTAAATGAATGGGTGCCGTAACGAGCCCCTGGGAGGCCAACACTGGATAGTGCCATACCGGTCACCTTCCAAAATTGAAATTTAGTAAGGGGAGACCCATCCTGGTGGCAGAAAAACGGGCCAGGGTGCGTGCCACGCACTGCCAAGAACTCCTGTAGGGCACCAACCGGACAGATGTCTGCAATGGAACATCGTAGCAGTCTAACTCCACTGCCTACGCCGTGCTGATCAACTTTTGAGGACCGTATCCTCAACTGAGCCCACTCATTAGAAACATAGACATCGTCGAGTTCCAGTGCCCTACGAGTCGCATCCGCCTTAGACAGTAGTACCAACTCACTGATGCGGAGCGCTCCAAAGAAGGCCACCGTGGTAGCCGCATGAAAAAGAGCCGCCTCATACCTGTCAAAACATAGGTTATGCCAGCCTTGTGCAAGGTGGGTAAGCACCCCTGGGGAAATTGGGTGACGAGTGTCCGGGCGGCGGCCACGTTCCCGTGTCCACCCCTCGAAAACATGTCGTATGCGGAAATCATTCATGCTGTCAGCAAAACCCCTCACCTTGGCAATAAATGCCAGTGCTGACAGCCTGGATGCTATACTGCGGGGGGCAAGGCCCTGACTGTGTAGATAAACCATAAATTGTAAAACTTGTTCCACTGGAATGGTCCACACTTCGGGCAACTGAAGTTGCACACAAAAATTTATAAATTGAACGAAAGCATGATGATACGCCTTACACGTGCGGGGCGCCAAGGACATGCCGATCGCCCGGTTCACCTCTCCTTGCCAAATGTCCAAATCTCGGCTGGGAGTGGCGAGGGGAATTCCTCTGCGTCCGGAGCCAAGGCGCGGAACCGGGGGATCTGCAGGCGGGATAAAGCATCGGCAATATCATTATTAATGCCTGGTACATGTCTGGCCCTAAAAAGCACATTCAGGCGTAGGCTACGTAACACAAACTGGCAAACTAAAGCCATCACCCTGGGTGATTTAGACGTCTGAGCATTGACAATGTGCACTACCGCAGCATTGTCACACCAAAAGTGAACCACAGAGTCGGCCCACTCCTCGCCCCATAGCATCAAAGCTCCCAGGATTGGAAGAAACTCAAGGAATGTAAGATCGCGGAGGCGATCCGTGCCCCGCCATGCTGGAGGCCATTGGCCATAAGCCCACCTCCCCTGGAAGTACCGTATTTATTCGTGTATAACGCGCAAAATTTTATACCAAAAAAAGAAATCAAAGTTGGGGTGCGCGTTATACACGAGGACTGGGTGCGCGTTATAAACGAGCCTCTTTTACTTCCTTTTTAGAATTGGGTCGGCTGTCTATTGCTGCGGCGGGTGAAGGGGAGGCGGGGGGGTGGCTTTGAAGAAATTGACGGGATCTGATTGGGTGGCGCGGGAGACGAGGCGTGGCCCGGAGGTAGCTCGCAGTTCGAGCGAGGCTCCTGGAGGTCGGAAGTGCTCGTTTCGGATTGCATTTTCTGCAACAGGTGGGTCTGATTATCCCCCCCTCCCTCAATATTTTAAGGCGTGCTCTTTTTCACCGATATAACTGGTTCCCCTTTAGATGGCATCTCAGGGTATCAAGCGTAAACGTTGTGCATATGACGCTTCGTTCAAGCTCAAAGTTGTTGATCATGCTGAAATGCATGGAAACCGAGCAGCTAGCCGAGAAAATTTTATACCGAGATTTCATGGAAAATTAGGGGTGCGCGTTATACACGAGTGCGCGTTATACTCGAATAAATACGGTAAATCCCATATCCCAGGGAGCCGGAGGCATCCGACTGTACTTGAAACCTAGGGGAAGCTAAAAGGTTGGATCTCCAAAAGGGGACCCCGTTGAAGTCCCGCAGGAATGTGAGCCAAACCAAAAGGTCCGCCCGCATGCCCCTGGTCAGTCGGACCCTATGATGGCGCCTTGACAGGCCAGACATGGCGTCACATAGGCGCCAAGCAAATGCCCTGCCAGGCATAACTACCCTGCAGGCAAAGTTAAGATGGCCATGTAGAACCTGAAGCTCACGAAGTGACACTTTACGTTTGGCCAGCAAGGCCAAAACCATCGCGGAGATCCGGGTGACCTTATCGATGGGTAACCGGGATGCCTGTGCGACCATGTCAATTTCAATACCCAGAAATGTGAGGGTAGTGGATGGGCCCTCGGTCTTTTCGGGCGCTAAAGGGACACCCAGTTCCTGCATTAGCGTCTGAAATGTGGTGAGGAGACGCGTGCACGTGTCCAAGCCCCGTTCACCCCCGAAGAAAAAGTCATCGAGGTAATGGGCTACAGACCGAGACCCGGACCTGCGAACAAAGGCCCACTGAAGGAAAGTGCTAAAACGTTCAAATGCTGAACAGGATATAGAGCAGCCAAAAGGCATGGCCTTATCTACATAAAAATTCCCTTGGAATCTAAAACCCAATAGCTCAAAGTCCTCTGGGTGCACTGGCAACAATCGGAAGGCCGATTTAATGTCGCATTTTGCCAGGAGGGCACCAGGACCACAAGAGCGCACCATTTGCAGGGCTTGGTCAAAGGACGTATACCTGACCGAACAAAGGTCATCAGGAATAGCATCATTGACAGAATAACCCGCCGGGTACGATAAATGGTGGATTAAGCGAAATTCCCCCGGGGCCTTTTTGGGTACCAACCCCAGAGGGGAGACCTTCAGGTTGGGAAAGGGTGGTACAGAAAAGGGGCCTGCCACCCTCTTGGCCTCAACCTCCTTAGTAATACTCAGGGCAGCCACCTCTTCTCTACCCTTCAGGGACAGTAAATTGGGTGCATCTTGGGGTCCCCGCACTCCTTTGAATGGGATACGGAAGCCCCACTGAAAACCCTCGAGGAGGTACCTCGCGTCCTCTCTCCTTGGATAAGTTGAGAGCCATCGCTCCAACATATACACATTAACTGGAGAGGGGGCCTTTTGTTTGGCTAGCTCCATCAGCAGAAGCTCTGCCCGCTCCCTGTCCACCTCTACCTCTGCCCCGTGACCCACCGGCCCGCGGGCATGCGGCGGCGGCGTGGGGGCCAGCGCAAGAGGGACACTCATGTTTGTATCGGCACTGCCGCTTATTGCACATGCCGTTAGCCGAGAAGCTCCAACACAGCAAGCGGGCTGGAACCCCCTGCCCCGCCGGCTGGTGGGAAGCCTGCGTTGGAGCAGCTCGCTGCACGGCATGGCCACAATGGTACCTATCCCCAGGCGCCGGACGCGTGGGGGTCATGTACAATAGCCACAATTTCTGACAGGGCTCATCCCATCTCATCTCCGGGTGCAAGGGCACCCTCATTCTAAATTCCTCATCGTAAGCCAACCACGATGGGCCAGGAAAATCCACCATTGCCCTGTAAATATTGTCCAAATATTGGACCATAGGAATGGCAGGTCAGGCCGGGCCCTAAGGTACACCGCCATATAAATAAGATATGTGGGCAACCAGTTGGCCCAGGTGCGTGGTGGCTTACGACGGCGGGACAGCTCTTTGTCTCTGTCGTCCTGTCCCTCTCTCTCCTCCTTAGTGGGCTCATGGTTCAATAGGGAGAATATATCCACGTACTCCCCCCACCAAATCTTTGCCCTCGTGACCTGGGACAAATGATCACCAAGGGGCAATGAATAACCAGCCGTCGGCAAGGCCGTCACCGGCACATTAGGTACACGTGGCATACGCGGCGGAACCTGCACAGCCCCTGCGATGCCCGGCACTGCCCCGGGGGCGGAAACCCCCACCCCAACGTTATGCCAGTATGGAACCAAGGGGCACTGGGATAGGCTGGCAACTGATACCCACTCGCCTCGACTTGATGAGGCCACGGCCACTGAACCCCACCACTGGAAGTGGACTGTGATGTGGGTGCATTAACTTGAACCTTATACTCACTAGGTGCACCCCCGTGAGCCGCCCCCACTGGGGGTTCCGGCCCACGGCGGGCGTCGGAGCTCGCAACCGGAATCGAGCTCTGGGGCCACACCTGACCACTCTCCTGCTGTAGCTCTGGATGAACGGGGAGCTGCGAGACACTGGCAGGCGCAGGCTGGAGCGTCTCAAGCAGCTCAACCCAGCTGGCCGCTTGTTGCAGTGTGGCGGCCGTCGAGGTAGCCAGTGAACACGAAGGGCCCCCGGCAGAGAGAAAAGGGCCCCCTGTCATAGGGTTGTGTGCAATCCCCAAGGATGCCTCAAGCACAGCTAAACGCGTTAGCAATGCATCCACTGCCACAGATCCCCCAGTATAAAGTGGGCCGGGTGGGCCGGATGGCCCACCAGGCATTTGACCAGGAACCCCAAAATGAGAGCCTGGGCCCGAATAGGGCCATGACCAAAACTCCAGCCCATGAGGGGCCGGAGGGGGAATGTGCTGAGCACCAGCACCGGGCCCTCCCCCGCTGACCTGACCCATGGCCGGCAACTGCGGGCCGAGGGCCGAAGCCCCTGAAGGGCCGGTCGGAGGCTGGCCAGCCGAGGGCCAAGCACCAGCTTGCATCGCCCCACCGGTATCGGGGGGTAGTGCCCTGCCGCGTGGGCGCAGCCCTGGTCCTCCGACCTGAGGGCTGCCCCCCGCGCAGCGCAGGGCCGGCAAAAGTCATCCCCGTTGGCCGCAGCTTCGTCGCCGGGGCCTTCCGTTTGGGAGGCATATCGTAGAAATAGCAGGATCCCTGTCCAGGGATCAACCTATGCCAATAAGCACAGAGCAGCCAGCAAGCTAAAGGCTCTGTGCAACTCCTTCCTTCCCAGCCGGGAAAGCCAAGGGCTAAAGAGCCGAAGAATCGAAGGAACAGCCACGGAGAAAACTTCTCCTCTCCGTCGCTATTTTAAAATGGCAGCTCGGCTGCCTCGTGGCCACCCCTTTTATAGAGGGGTGGCCACGCCCCCTAACTCACCCGGATGTCTGAGTCCGTGTGGGGGGGCCTGCAAAGAGCGCTCTGGTTGGATGGACAGACATTCTTGGGGTGATGCGGTCTCTTAGGTATCCTGGCCCAGTACCATATAGGGCTTTAAAGGCCATAGGGCAGTGATGGCGAATCTTGGCAATCCAGGTGTTGTTGGACTTCAATTACCAGAAGCCCAAGTCTGCCCTCCTGCTGATCAAGGCTTCTGGGAATTGAAGTTCCATAACACCTGGAGTGCCATGGTTCACCATCACTGTCATAGCGTGGGATGGAGTGGGGTTTTACTTGGGTTTTTTTCGGGGTACCATACAATGTATTTATATGTTGAGTGTTTGTATGTTTCTGTCTGAACTTTCTTGTCTATATGTGGAGAAAAGATAGTAAGATGTAGAATTTCAAGCTCACGGTCCTGTTTCTACCCTTAGCTTAGTTTTGTTTTTAGATTATAAATCTGAACCTCCTCAGTTTGCCTTCTGTGTGTCTGAACAGATAAAACAAAACTTTACTTTCAATTTTAATCTCTACATTTTTGTTTGAGAAATGGGTGTTTTATGCCCACATTGGACCTACATTATTAATGGGTAAACCATCTTTCCCAAGGAAGCTATTTTGTGACAGCTCACTATACTGTACTCTAGAAATTCTTAAAGTGTCCACAAACCTACATATTTTGAGGGCATCTGTCATAAGGAAAGCCCTGGGATTTAGAACCTGTTTGGGCTACTCACATTGGTTGTAGGGAATTTTAACAAAAATGCCCACTCTGGATCAGGAGATGCACTGGCATTTTAGATTGCCAAAATGGCAAATAGGAAACAGGCCATTAGGTGGCTATTTTACATCGCAGAGAATGGTGTTGCTAGCTAGCATACTGACGTGTCTTTCTGTGCCACTGGCAGTCTGACCGCTTATCAGGGTCATAAGAAGCTCTGCTTTGTTTTTGTGGAATAGATAGGTGGGTCTTTTGCTATTGTAAGTAAAACCTGATCTATAGAATAAAGTTTGTATAAAGAAACATTACTGTAAATGCCCTGTGACCTAAGCTTTAAAACATTTGGGTGATTTTTGCAGGCCCTAATCTCCTGCTGAGATTTGTGAAAAACTCACTGCCAGCCTATAAGGAGTTTTTCAGTCCTTTCACGTTCCTTCCATAGCTTAGGACAGTGATGGCGAACCTTTTAGAGACTGAATGTCCAAGGAGGAGGAGGAGAAGAAGGCAAGCAGGCCAGCATGCACGTGCCATACACCCTCTGGTGAAGTCACATGGGTGCACCCCCATGGGTACTCCCAACACCCAACCCCTCCGGTGGGTGCGGCCGCCTCCCACATGGGTATGTTTGGCCAACTCAGCTCGTTCTGCCACCACCTCCTGAGTGGTATTTCAGCCTCCCTTCTCACCTCCCCATTGATGTGGAAGAGGGGTGGTGGGGAAGCAGCACCTGCCAGACTGGGTCAGGCGGGGCTTCTCCTTGACAGCGTGTGTGCCAACAAAGAGGCCACTACTGGCTAAGGAGCATAGGAAGTCATCTTAAAATGAGTCAGACCATTGTCTCATCTAAGCAGTGGTTCCCAACTTTTTTTTGGCCATGCCCCACCTAAGCATCTTTAAAATCCTGATTTTACACACAAAGGTTAAATATTGAAGGTGAAGCTAAAGTACTTTGGACATCAAATGAGAAGAGAGGATTCACTTGAGAAAGCATTGATGCTGGGAAAGGTGGAGGGTAAAAGAAGAAGGGGGCAGCAGAGTATGAAATGGCTAGATGATATTGTTGCCCTTATGAACTTTCATGCTAAAGTAAAAGCTGTGTTACTTTCAAACAAATTCTGCTTGTTACTGTCTGGGTGGAAGTGAAAACACTACACGGGCACCTCCGCTGTTGCCACAAGCTAACCGCTTAGCTCTGCAGGATTCACACCCAGTCCCCACACTAACACTAATGTGGTGAGTGCCCCTACTCAAATGCCTTTAAGTGCTTTAAGTTGTTTTCTGAATGTCAGAAAATAAGTGATCTGGTGCAATTCCACCAGAAGGGAGTTCCATAAGGTTGGCGCTGCCACCAAAAAGGCTCTTCTCTTGGTTGTCACCTCCCTTGGCAATTTCGGCATTGGTACCAAGAGCTGGCTCATCTGGGAAGATCGAGTGATGTGGGAAGATGTTCTAAGAGGGAGACGCTCCACCAAATAGGATGGTTCCAAACCGTTTAGGGCTTTTAAAGTTAAAACTAACACCTTTAACATGATATGGAATGAAACGGGCAACCAATGCAGCTCTGCCAGGGAGGGCTTGTGAAATGTGCTTGAACTTCCTCACCCCGGTAATTGGTCTAGCTGCTGCATTTTGTACCCACCGAAGTTTCCGTACCAGGATCAGGGGATGCCCCATGTAGAGAGTGTTGCAGTAATCTATATGAGAGATTACCAATGTTGTAAGGGACCACCTTCCAAGTAGGGATGCAACTGGCCTATTTGATACAAATGGGAAAAAGTGGCTGACACGATCTGGTGCATGTAGAGATCTTATCAGCCTGAGGCAGAGCAGTTTACAGCCACAGATAAACAAAGGAAGAATTAGGAATTCTAACGAAGGCCAGCTCCATTAGGCAGAATAGGGAAGAGACAGAGATAAAAAGAAACACACACACGACTGCAGTCTTAGAGCTCAACAAAGGAATCATGGCGTCTCTTTATTAAACAGAGTATATAATACAAGAGTCATACGCACAGCAGCCTATCAGAATCTCAGACCCATATACGGAGGGTGAATCAGCATTTTTCACACTGTCTGCGCACGTACAAAACAAGGATCATCTCACGTTACCCAGTCCATAGACTCAGAAACACACTCAGAGAGGCAGTTAAGGCAGCTTGCAAGATCAGATAAACTCCCACATGTCCTCTTTCTTTACTTTAATGTTGAGAGAGGGACGGCTAATCATAACCCTGCATGTCAGCATACTCCATAACTACTCCTCCATATACATCATCACTGTCCTCCTGGACATTGTACCCCTCCTGACTCCTGGTACCTTGTTCCAGAGGATGATACCTCATCGAGTACAATTGCCGTCGTGCAAAACCAGATGTCTCCCTTCTACGCAGTGGACATGCATTACACATAGAAATAAGATTAGGAATACAATAAATGCAAAAACATAAAAATATAAGGCAAATAATAGCAATGACCCCATAAAAGAAAACTTTTCTAAGGACAGACAGATCAGGCAACCAAGAAGTCATCCAATCAAAGAGATTAACATCAGTGTGTACATTATTAGTAATGCTCTCCTGTAAATTCTGAAGTTCTTTCTCAATAGTATTATTCAGATCCTGGAATTTTACCTGACATCCCTGGTTCCCAACCAGTTTACAAAATCCTCCGGATTTTGCTAATAGGTAATCTATGGCCAGTCTGTCCTGCATTTGGTCTTGATGGAGCTCAGTGATTTCCATTTGAAGATCCTGTATAACCCTCCCTGTGGCGTTGATTGATTTCTCCAGCCTACAGGTGAGTCCCAAAATGGACCTTCTATTCTCCTGGGAAATGACACCTGGGTATGATCCCAAGGTGAGTGCTCCAGTGATAACACTCCCTATAGCTCTCCCCCAGGAGCTACCATCCGAAAGCTGAACATCGATTATCACTTCATCATTGCAACTAGAACCCATCGGGCCGGCAACAGCTCTCCGGCGCCGTGCATCTGCCTGAAGCGGCATTTGCACTTGTACGGGTAAGGTAAAATAACCCAATGCTGCACATTGATATTGTCCTGGGTGGAAATTCGTGGCAACTCCATTAAAAAAGAACCACATGTTGGGATCCTTAATTTGCCATCCATTGCAAATTGAACCACTATCTATAGCAGAATAATCAGGAGTAAACATAGGAAATACATCATATATATCTTCAATAGTAGTGTTAAACAAGGTATAATTAAGCTTATAAGAACTGTTATAACTACCCCATAACCAAAAACAATCATCACAACCCGTATAATTGACTACATTCCGCAAAACCCTTTTTGCTTGAGTCCAGTGCTTCCATTTACTATTCCAGACCCCAGAACTATGACAGCAGAAACAAAGCCCTTTAGTGTATTTCTTGAACGTCATGCTTCGCCAGCGGGTGTTGTTAAACTGTTCTGGGGGATTAGAGAAGAGTGTAGACCTGTCAATATGTTGCAAGTGTCCAATAACCAACTCAGGCATGTTGAACAATGCTGGAAGAAAGGCCATTTGAGACACTGCCAGTGGATGCTCATAGTATAATGTTGCATTCTTACTATGAACCTCAAACATATAGTTAGCATGGCGAAGCCAAAAGTTGGGGTTGCCCCCATGAATCATTGTTCTTACAGCTGGAAGCACAGTAAGAAAGAAAAGAGCAAATGTCAGCAAATTTAGTTTACTGGTGAACCACCGTCTTGGAGCTGAGTAACCTTCTTTTCTCTCAATGGGCGGATCGCGCGGGCAGGGACCCTTCCACTCAGGATCCGGTTGTTGCCGATAAACGACCAATGGCTTAGGAAGACACTCCTCTAAGAAACTGGAACATGCCCTGTTTGATGACCAGTGCCATGTTATTACTAGCACCATGGAACTAGACATGAAACATGCCTGACATATAACACAAATGCAATATCACAAACCCATTTAGATATGTAGGGTACTGAAAACTCTTCCATGTACTTCTGGAGGTACCTTGAGATATGCAGTTACATAAGGCAAAATATAGCATAAGCAAAGAGAGGTCTTTCACCTGCAAGAGAATAAGCAAAACATTTAAGCATGAACAAAACATGAACATTTTTCTTCTTCCTTACATGAAGGAAGTTTCTGTAGCATTCTAGCAAGCATTTCTCACTCCCCAATTACATGAGTAAGGCATTACATTTCTTCTTCTCTCACTAGGTATAAATGAAAGAGGCATTCAATATCTTAAAACCAGCATAGCATGGTAAATCAAATAGGTACAGTACAAATATCATTAGAGCATTTCAAACTCATAGCATGAGCATGTAGACAATTTTAAAAAGGTTTTCAGGTTTGATAATGCAAACAAAGCCAATTCTTCTTCAGAGTCCACACAAACTTTTTAGTCCAATTAAAATGTCCAAATTAAGAGTCCAAATGTTGATTGAAGATTTCTTCTTCTCAGATTAGATCTTAAACACCATCTTCTCTCCAGCACAGTTCTTGGTATGGCAAGGTTGAAATTAGGCCAGGAGTTAATTCACACTGAATTCACAAGACAACCAGACAACCCTCCACCCTCCAAACAACCACATCTTTCAGCTTTTCAGCCAAGCCACACTCATTCCTTCATGCTCCAGGCACACCCATCTGTATTGAAGCAAGCAGATGAGGTATGAGCACAAAGAACAGCTTCTCCAGAAGTTGCAAGTAACTTCCACACTGATGAATAGTACAGGGAATTCCCAGTTGCTTCCCCTACGATCCTGATGCTTGAAACTTGGAACTGCCCACTCTGGATCTCTTTGCTTAAGGGTTGAGCAATTCAAAATCAGCCAAAAACTGGAGTATGTCTTCTCCCTCCTTGTATTTTTGCAAAAGCCTGCTGTCCATAGAGGAAGGATCCACACCACTTTTCCTCTGGACTTCTTTCATCTGCAGCATCTGAATCTCAACTTGATGACAAACTGCACCTGTTAGGTTGTATTTGCGAGAAGACCTCTTTCTGGGCTTGGGTTTTCTGCATTCCTCCTCTGGCCCATCCTTCCAATTCCTGCCCACAAGTGAGGTATCAAGCTTACCACTCAGCTTCTCCTGCTTTTGTGATGAGGGTTGCTTCAGGGGCGATCTGAGGTCTTCTGTGCTGTCCTTGGAATCACAATCCTTGTTTCCTTCCACTCTGCATGCATTAATAGCTTCCATCTGTGATGAGGTCCTCACCATTTGTTCCCAATCAGCTGGCACTAGTTGTTTTTTAGACTTGGCAGGAAGTATTGCTGCATTCCCATTTGCCAGAGCCTCTCTGTTCACTGGATATACAGCAACAGGTTCCATATCCAGCACAGCTGCAGTTAAAGCAGCAGAGAACGGGGCTTTTGTAGGGCTAACAGTGCTTGATTGCTGCAAGGCAGGATATAATGTCCCATCTCCATTTCCACCCCCACCTCCATCCGGGGGCTCATGCTGTTGTTTCCCATATGGTGGGGGGGACGTAGGGGGCAGAGGCCCTCCCTTGGCTGGTGGCAAAAGCTGTGGCAGTGGGGCAGCAAGCCTCTGGGACAACAGAATATTTTTTGGAGTAAGTCTTTGAAGACAATTTCTGACTTCATTCCAGGTATATTGCACTGGGACAGAAACTCCAGCATATTTCTGCAAGTCATTTCCAACCCTATCCCATGTTCTTAGATCTAAACAGCCATTCTGATACCAAGGGCAAACCTGTTCTATAGTTTGAATCAAATTTTGCACCTCTTTTGTGTCTGCCCATTGTCCATTCTTATTCAGAAGATATGATAGATCCTTACAAAACTTCTGCTGTGGCGACGTTAAAGCACCCCCCCATAATAAATCTGTCACTCACCCTGTGGGATCCAAGGGAACCTGGATGATTTTCAAGCGCTTGTCAGACCTTTCCGGTCGGGATGAGTGACAATAGACCTTGTCCCAGTCGCTAATGAGGTGATAATGAGGTGTTAATTGCCGTAGCAGAGTTCAAAGAAGGCTGTATCAGAGTTCAAAGAAGGCTCTCATTGCAGTTCAAAGCCTCCCACGGAGCACCACTTGACGCGATCTGGTGCATGTAGAGATCTTATCAGCCTAAGGCAGAGCAGTTTACAGCCACAGATAAACAAAGGAAGAATTAGGAATTCTAACAAAGGCCAGCTCCATTAGGCAGAATAGGGAAGAGTCAGAGATAGAAAGAAACACACACGACTTCAGTCTTAGAGCTCAACAAAGGAATCATGGCGTCTCTTTATTAAACAGAGTATATAATACAAGAGTCATACGCACAGCAGCCTATCAGAATCTCAGACCCATATACGGAGGGTGAATCAGCATTTTTCACACTGTCTGCGCATGTACAAAACAAGCATCATCTCGCGTCACCCAGTCCATAGACTCAGAAACACACACAGAAAGGCAGTTAAGGCAGCTTGCAAGATCAGATAAACTCCCACAAGTGGCCTTGCACATAGCCGTGATTTGTGTTTCAAGGGTCAGATGATGATCGAGAATGACCCCAAAGTTGTGTACCTGTTTACTTGGTGATAATACCATCCCTGCTATTGTTGGGTTACAGAATCCAAGCCAGGCAGATGGACCCTCCAACACCAGAACCTCTGTCTTACTCGGGTTCAGCCGCAGCTTGTTAGCTCTAGTCCACTCCAGCACCATGGCCAGGCAGTCATCCAAGCACCAGGCCACATCCACTGCCGATGATGTGAAGGAGAAATAGAGTAGACCGGAAGGCTTTCTAATGGTTCCATCAGCCAGAGAGGCTCATCTCTCTGGCACTAGGAGGAGTGCCTTTTCGGTATCTGATCTGGCCCTGTGGAACCTCCTGCCAACCAAGTTGCACCTCCAGGCAGAGCTGCTACCCTTCAGGAAGGGTCTAAAAACTTGGCTAATGCTGCTGACATGGTAGCCCCCCACCCCCAGGCTGGCTTATTTAAGGCCATCCGGGTTTTAATGTTATGGGGGGGTGTATTTTAAAATGATTTAAATAGTTTTTACAGTTTTAACCTTTTGTATTGGGGATGCTTTATATTTTGAAGCTTTAATGTTGTGGGCCGCCCAGGGTCGCTTTGGCGAGAGGGACGGCAATATAAATGCAACAAATAAATAGAGTTGCATGCCGTCCGCATATTGATGACAGCACACCCCAAATCTCCAGATGATCTCTCCCAGCGGCTTCAAATATATGTTAAATAGTATAGGGGAGATAATTGAACCATTTGGAAGCCCCCATTGGAGCATCTATGGGGCCGATAAACTCTCCCCAAGCTGGACCCTCTGAGGGCAGTTGCCAAGAAAGAAGCGGAACCACTGCAATGCAGAGCCCCAAACTCCTAGCTCAGATAGTCACCTGTTGTGTATTCAGGCAGAATTGCAAGTTGCTCAAGCAACGCCTTGCAAAGACAAAATGGCAATTTCCCGCCATCAGAATTAGGAGCTAGATTTGGCGCGCAATCTCCCCTTCAGGGCGTGCTCATTATGATAATCAGAATTCGGTGATTGGTTACAACTTTGGATCATGTTCCTGATAGTTTAATACTTGTATAGCATGTTATGATTGGTTATTTATGATTGTCCGGCGGGTTACTACATTGTAGCAAGGAGTCACCGCTGGGGAGACACTATATAAGCCCCACAGGTAAACAAGGGTGGGGCCGGGCAGGATGTATACTTCCCATAACCAAGGCAGGTTAAGCCATGGAGGGCTAACCTGGGGTCTCCTCTATATGCACACCCACAGAGTGTAGCTTAGTGCATTGCCTTCTATGGTGGAATTCAGAGGGACCGATTACATGGGACTTGTGTAGCCATCTGATGTCCAGATAGCCTTGTAAGAATAACCAGAAGGACTTTACAATAAACCCTTGTTGCTGTGCTGTTCATCGTTGCCTGGACTATTCTTTCTAAGGGCCGGACATGACATCACCCCAGAAGGATACCATGACTGATGGTATCTAAAGCCACTGAGAGGTACAGGAGAAACAGGATGGACAAAGCCCCCAGTCTACCTTCTGGAGCAGATCATCCTGCAGTGCCACCAATGCAGTCTCGGTGCTGTAACATCGCCTGAAGCCCGACTGGAATGGATCTAGACAGTTGTTTTCATCCAGGAGCTCCTGGAGTTGATCTGCCACTACCCTCTCAATCACCTTCCCCAAGAAAGGGATGCTCGCCATGGGTCTATAATTATCCAAGACATCCATTTTGGGTTTTTCAGGAGAGGGCATATGATTGTCTCCTTTAGTTTTATTGGCATCTCGCCCTCCACCAAGAAGGGATTGGTAATGTTTAATAGCCACTCTCCTATTCCCTTAGCAGACTTTAAAAGCCAGTATGGACAAGGGTCAAATCCAGAGGTTGTGGTGTTACAACATGAAAGAGCCCTGTCCTCCTCCTCCAAAGACACAAGCCAAAACTGATCCCTGGAAGCATGGATGGGTGTCTCACTGGACACCCCTTCCAGATTAATTGCAGAAACTATGGTATCAAGGTCCCGGCGGATGGTCTCCACCTTTGATTTGAAGTGGGATGCAAATGAATCAGAGGACAGATGGAATGGTCGGGGGCCTACGGAACGGCCAGCTGTGAGGCTACAAACTTTGTAGAAGGGCTAGAAAATAATGCTAGGAATACAAAAAAAATTGAGCCAAATTATCCTAAAATCAGTCTGCAAAATTCTTCTTTATTTCCTTTAAGTGTGATTCTTTCAAAGAAATAAAAGCTAAATAGACATGTTTATATTACAAAAAATTACATATTTACATATTCAAAAATGTACATTCAGGAAATAAATGATGCCTTAGAAAAATAAAGTGAAGAGCTAAATATCATACAGTACTTTGAACAACCCTCCCACAGTTGCCTGCCCCTACCTACCCCACATTTGACTTTGCTGATACAAAAGGTGGCTGTTGTGCTGGTGTCTGTAATTGCCCTCCAAGGATACCAGTAGCTTGATTCTATTACTAGATATTTTTCAGATTTTTCATTAGTAAATACAATACTAACTATTTCATACCATTTATTTAATGATGAGTGGATCAGTCTATTTTTCATACATGTATGTTTTTTTCTGTCTTCTTCTGGAACTCAGTTCCCTTCCATTTTCTTGTGAATCTAGATTTTACAAATATACATAAAGATGTATTTCAGTCTGTATTTTAACCTTTATTTTCACTTTTTAAAAGTTGGAATATATTTTCCTACCTTTTCTGAATTGAGAACTGCATGAAAATGACAAAGCTGTACATTTTGATTTTCACATTAGTCGAAGAAGTATGAATAAGGTCACAGAGATCTAGTTTCCGAAATATATTTATCTTAGAGATTTTATGCATCTTTTAACACCAGTTATTCAACACAGATTTAGTTTAATTTTTTCCCTTTCCCCCCTGCAGGTTAATAATGAAAATGTAGTAAAAGTTGGCCACAGGCAGGTGGTGAATATGATTCGGCAAGGAGGAAATCACTTATTACTTAAAGTTGTCACAGTAACCAGGAATCTTGATCCAGAGGATACAGCCAGAAAGAAAGGTACATTCTTTTCATTGTTTGAATTGTTCAGAATCTTCCATATACTGCAGTTTGTTCATCATTGCACTAATATATAGTATATTCTTATGCTAACTCCAATGTTATTGCCAGCTATAGCAGACCTATTGAAATAAATGCAACTTGTTGGTCACCCTGTAAATAAGTCTCAATTATTTTGATTATTTTAAGCACTGAGTTTAGCTGGGATTTTTTTTTTTTTGGATGCTAGTGCAGTATATTGTTGTTGTTCAGTTGCACAGTCTGACCCTTTGTGACCCCATGGACCACAGCACACCAGGAGTGCAGTATACATACTGTTATAAGTGTATGGATATTGCAGTACGATTTGTTATTGTCTCCTAGATGAGTATAAGTTTTTTTTCTTGCAGGATACCAACCCATCTTTTATGGGTGGGAAAATTTGCATACATTATGCAGAGAGACTTTACCAAAGGAAATCAATTCCTTGATGTAAAAGGGGACTAAGGCATAGCACATTTGTTTTTAAATTAATTTCTTTTTTGCAGTTAACCCACCAAGAAATATTTCTTCACATATACACCTCCTTTTTGCAAAAAGTAACTTAATAATATGCACAAGAATTTAATGGGTAATTTAATTTTGTGTATTGTTTCTGGTCTTATGTGTTAATTATGTTTTAGGTTTGGGTGAACTTAAGCTGCAGTAACTTTTATTTTATTGGTATACTAGCATTGCTACCTGGCTTCGCTGGTTGGGTCACTTGGGCCGTCTTCTTACCGGAGGCCAGGGCGGAACGGAGCTCAGTTCTCTGCCCTGGCCTTCTGGGGAAGTGGCTCACTTCCCCCAGTAGGCAGGAGCTGAAGTCAGCCGTGCTTTCGGCCTCCGCCCTCCAGGGTAGACGCTTGCTTCCCTCCAGGAGGCCAGAGCATAACGGAGCACTTCCCCTGGCCTACCGGGGAAGTGGCTCACTTCCCCCAGTAGGTGGGGGCTGAAGGCAGCTGTGCTTTCGGCCTCCACCCCCTGGGGTAGGCGCTGGCTTCCCTCCGGGAGGCCAGGGCAGAACGGAGCGCCGTTCTCCCTCATCACCTGCTCTCCAGCGGCCCTAAAAAGCTGCCTCCCAACCACCACCACTGCAGCCATTCCCGCCAGCGGCAGGGAGGCGTCTTTTTAGTGCCACCTGAGAGACACCAGATGTTGTGGCTCTCTCCTCCCCACCTCCTTCTCCCCTGGCCAACCTACCGGGCGAACTCTGCTAGACCGATGGTGGCGGGAAAGGCAGAGGTGGGGAGGCCACCAGAGAGACCCCAGGTGTTGTGGGTTTCTCCTCCCCGCCTCCTTCTCCCCCAGTCGACCTCCCCATCGACCTCCGCTGGGCCATCGGCGGTGGGAATGGTGGCGGCGGTGGCAGGGAGGCGGATTTTTAGGGCCACCAGAGAGCAGGTGATGAGGGGGGAAAGGCGTGCAGCACGGGTCGGTTGTTTTTTCTCTCATGCGCACTCCAGCTGTCCCACCTCCTCTGCGCTCACGTCCTCCTGCCTGATTGGCTGAGGTGTGCTGTGGCACAGAGGATGCTGGGTACCATATTTTTCCCCACGTTCATGGGCCATTGGCCCCACTCTCGGTCCCTGGACCCTCGCGGTGATGATGTCCGGGACAAAAGGTAAGTGTGGCCGGCGCATTACGGGATAGGCTGCTTGTGTGTGGACATGCATTCCGCACACACATGGCCACATCCCTTCCTTATAGGTTAAGATGTTCAGAAATTCAATCAATCAATCAATAGGTCAATGATTTGTATAAAGCACAGAAGTGTCATGTGCCTTTTTATATCTCTTACAACATATTGCCATTGTTACCTGTCATCTTCATCAGGTAATTATTATTCTGTTTTTATGTTGCCAATCTAACGACTCAAGTCTTTTGTGTCCTTTTCTGGTTCCCATGTTGGACATGGAAAAAATTCCAAGGAGCACAAAAGATTGTGAAATGCAACATTTAATTTGTTCTGTTTCTCTGATTTCTCAGATTAAATCCCTTTTTCTGTAGTTTTTGTAACAAATAAATGATCTCTTCTTGTCTTTGATTTAAAATACTTTTACTAATCTTTTTGTTTAATTTTAAATTAATAATTGAAATGTTTCTCAAAAAGGGGGAGGTGGATGATGGTAAGTGAGAGGTGAAGAGGCATGAAAGTTTCTCAGAAATAAAATGGGAAATATGATGTCCAGCTTGGGTACACCTTGTATACATATCTTAAGTCATGAATATGTACTGCTTATTGTGAAAAGTAGCCATTACAATGAGTCAAAAAAATTTCCTTTTTAAATTTTATGAATTTTCTAATTGGTTAAAGTGTGATGTCTCTTTATGAGAGAAGAGAAATAAATAATTATTAAAAATGTATTGCCGAGTTTGAGCAGTGGTAGGTTCTGTTGTTGAGAGAAATACAGGAGAAAATCATTATGCTTTTAATGTAACATTCCCTCTGGACAGAGCTACGATACACTTTGTTTGGGTCATCACGGGATACCAAAGTTGCATATCAAAAATAATGCTAAAAGAGTGATTAAAATTACTTTCTGGTGTTTCAAGTGTTTTAAAGTGGATTCTTGAGTAATAGTAACAAATTGCTTTTCAAACCTTGTAACAAGGAATGAGGACCATTGACTTTTAAAAATAGATTTCCGGACTTTGGATCTGCTATGGCCGTGATGGCGAACCTTGGCACTCCAGATGTTCTTGGACTTTAATTCCCAGAAGCCCAAGCACCCTGTGAATCTACATGAATGGGTTTACTGCGATTCATCTGGCCCGCGCTGCCCTTGTTGCTTCCGGAAGCGGAAGAGGGCAGCGTGGGCGGATGAATCACAGTAAACCCATTCATGTGGATTCACAGGGTGCTTGGGCTTCTGGGAATTGATGTCCAAAAACATCTGGAGTGTCATGGTTCACCATCACGGTGCTATGGTTTGCTGCTATGAGCTCAGACTAGCATAGAAAATATCTCAGGCATGAGAGTAGTCATGTGTATGGCTGAGTAGTCATCCTTATTTTATGGAAGGTACAGATAGACATTTTATATCTTCCTTCAGAAGTCTTATATAATGGATATTTTGAGTTTAATATGTCACTAAATGTAGTTTGAATTATTTTCTCCCTCAGCCTTTTTAATTTAGTTTTACAAAATAGAAGATGTATATCTTTTTCTGCTAGGTCTTAATTAACTCTAAACTGTCATCTGTTGCTGCCCTGTTCATTTGTTATGTCCTGCCATGATTTTTTGTCCTTTTTCCTTGTTAGTCATCAGATAACATTCTGCTATAATGTAAATTATTGATAGGGGGCGCTATATATATATATATATATATATATATATATATATATATATATATATATATATATATATATATATATATATATATATATATATATATATATATATATATATATATATATATATATATATATATATATATATATATAAGTAGATGTGGACGTGTTTGCGATAGCAGTAAAATGTGCATGCGTACACGCACCTGTGACTGTTGTAAACGCTGCCGTAAATGCACCCTGGCTGTCATAAACACGTTTACAACAGCTGTGGACATGTTTTATGGCAGGAGGAACCACATGACAAGCCTTGTATACTTACAGATTTATGAAATAAGATTCAATAATATGAGTTTAATAAACAACGTAAAATGTATGTCTGTAAACAAAATATATGTCAAAGCAGTTCTGTTGTGTTTTCCTCTAATATATATATAAACTACTAAATGTAGTTACCAATTTTTGCTAGAGATCACTTCACTGATTACTTTTAATACTCTAAAGAAACTGGAATTGTGTTATCTAGCATACCTGTCAACCTTCCCGAATTGGCTGGGATTTCCCAATTTTCGGCGCCGATTTGCGCCATTTCCCGCCCGCAGCTGCCAAAACCCCGGAATTGGCAGCGGGGGAAAAGAGGTACTGCACATCCCTTCTGTGCAAGTCGCATTGTATGCAAGTGTAAAAGGGTTCAACGCAAGCATAAAAGCCTTCTATGCATGCGTAGAACGCGACTTGCGCAGAACTATTGTGTGCAGGTCCCGGATTGTCTGGAGCCGCGGTTGACAGGTATGTATCTAGTAATATCATTTTGGATTTAATTTGAAGAGTTAATACCTAATCTTGTAGTATGTTGAAGTGCTATTACTTACAATATATATCTTTCTGTTTAATGCAAAGCCCCACCACCTCCAAAACGGGCTCCAACCACTGCACTGACCTTGCGGTCTAAATCAATGACCTCAGAGCTTGAAGAGCTTGGTAAGAAAGTTTTTTTTAATGAGCATGCTGCAATAATGGAGATATAAAGAGAATATGAGACTGTTTGAAAGTGAACTGCACTATGTACTGAATTTGGTGCCGAACATTTTACATGGGAATGTTGCATTGGAGATTTCCATGTGTGCATGACAACCATGAATGATCTTGTTCATTTTTAATTTTTTGTTTCTGGCTCTGCGAGAGAGAATGCATTATCATTTGTGAGCATCTTTATTTCACACATTATAGAAAAGCTATAGCATATTTTATTAGCTTGGGGTTTGTTTAATAAATCAGTTTATCTAATATTGTTTTATTTTAAATTTATGTGGCCTCTCATTAGTGGATAAAGGTAAGCTGCTAGCCCTCATTGTTTAAAAATGACAAGAAATATACAGTAGCTTTGTTCTTATAGTGCATCTAATCCTGATCCAGTAAAAGCAATCCATGAGTTGAAATAGGTTTCTAAATAAAGCCCCTGAAGAAGCGCCTTTTCAAAGGTTAGCCACCCCACCTTACACTTGAGATAGGTTGCCAGTTTGAAGTGCAGGGGTCCTGGGTACAAGCAGTATTATTAGCCCTTATAAGTCCCAAGCTTGTAGTCGAGGTAGCCATTTTCTCTGTAATTTGTGTGATTGAGATTTGGAGGTGATAATACTTCTTCCCAGAACACCTACAGTTTAAATCTGTACATACCTCAAATGTTAGGTGGAGATTTTTCCTTTCTAACCCCCCAAAAAATTATATTGGACAGGTCATCTACAAAACATAGAGTGGCTTCTAGAAATACAGCACAAAGCACACAATCTTCTATTCTCTACCTATATTGAGACCCATCATTATTATTATTTTTATTGCTAAATCTTTGAGAGATTTGCATGAATGTGACTGTACTTTATTCTGTTGTTTGCAGAGTAAATGTTTCATTATTAGTAATGATAACATAGCTATATAGTATAACATATTTGTATCATATCCAACTGCAACATTTTTATATGCTGTCTTCTAAAAGAAAATCCACATTTCCTCCTAGTCTAGAGAAGATTGTATGATAATTAGTTCATATATTGTGAAATATGGGAATTATTGTACCATCTGTTTATACTTGAAAGACTTTTATCAGAGGCCAGTTATTCCCCTTGTTGGTCAAGAAATTAAATCAGTGGCCAGAGTCCTATTACTTATGTATGCCAAATAGTATAAAACACATCAGAAAGTTGCTATAAATTAGAAGCAGAAGCTTGTATTCCTAAATGCAGTTGGCGCACTACAAAGAATGCTAGCCTAACTTCTTAATTAGCTTTGATTTATGCCATTTTGTTTATGCTGGATGTATATAAATAATAGAATTCTGGCCATTTTGATAGAAAAGTCTCATCTCTTATGTGAACCCAAGATGACAAATTTTATAGTCATTCCAATATGTCAACATTCATTTAGATTAAAATCTGTAGCAAGAAATGGAAGGTTTTAGATATTAAATGTTAATGTTCAAGAAAAGAGAAGTTCCTTGGGTTCCTCAAATGGTTAAATTTAAATATTTATTGTGTTGGAATTATGAACATTTTCTTCAGAAAAATCCTTTTGTTTATGCCATTTCTAGCTCAAAATTAACTAGTTTCATTTTTAAATTTTTAATCTGCATGAGGACTTTCAACTTTTTTCATGGAAAATAGGGAATTTTGTTTTGTGCTTTAAATTTTGCTATAGTTAAAATTTCATATGTCCCTCACTAGGAACGGTGTGAAGTTATTTGTCTTACTAGGTTTTTGCATCATTGCATACTCTCTTTTCAGTGAGCATAGACAAACAGGGAAGAATTTCAAATACAGTAGAACCCCATATTGTGTTTTTAATCCATTTCACGGAGCTGATCGCTATGCGGTTTTTGTCGTTGTACGGTCGTTCTTATGGGAAAATCCGCACAACAATTTTCCTTATGGGAAAAAACGTACAACAATGATTGGTGGTTTTTCCTATTGGGAAATCGTTGTACGGATTTTCCCACAGGAACGATCGCTATGCGGAACGGCTTTCCCCCTCCAAGCCTCATTGCTATGCGATTTCATTGCTGTATGGGGCGATCGTTATACGGGGTTCTACTGTACGTCAAAAATAATGAACATTTAATAGGCTGAAATAAATTATGGCTAGTTAAAAAATATTCCTGCCATTCCAAGCTCAAGAAGGTTTTGTCACTTCCAGGCCAATATGTTTTATCAAGATATGCACCTCTTGCAGAGAGGGATATTTTCCATTCTGGAAAGGGGTCAAGACTCACCTGAGGCAGAACATTTTGGTTGGTTTTCTCTTCATCTATCTCTGCATTACTAGTTCCTAAACATTTATAGAGTCCCACACCCTCTAGAGCAGGTTTTCAGGAAGGAAAAAGGAAACAGGTCAGGAAACAGGTCAGGAATAAAGGGACAGGTCTTGTTCTGGATCAGCAACTGGCTAAGGGACAGGAAACAGAGGGTAGCACTAAATGGACACTTCTCCAAGTGGAGGGAAGTAAAGAGTGGGGTCCCCCAAGGTTCAGGACTGGGACCCCTGCTTTTCAACCTCTTCATAAATGATCTAGAGGTAGGAGTAAAAAAGCAAGGTAGCCAAATTTGCTGACGACACTAAATTATACAGGGTAATGAAAACTGAGAGATTGTGAGGAGCTCCAGAGGGATCTCTTGACACTGGGGGAGTGGGCAAAACAGTGGCAAATGAGCTTCAACATTAGTAAGTGCAGAGTGATACATGTTGGGGCAAAAAAAAACAATTACATTTATAAACTGATGGGGTCTGAACTCTCTGTGACAAACCAGGAAAGGGACCTTGGTGTCCTAGTGGACAACTCAATGAAGGTGTCAACCCAGTGTGCCTCAGCAGTGAAAAAAGCAAACTCAATGTTAGGGATCATTAGGAAGGGTATAGAAAATAAGTCAGCAAGTGTCATTTTGCCTCTTTATAAATCTATGGTGAGGCCCCATCTGGAATACTGTGTACAGTTCTGGTCGCCATACCTCCAGAAGGATATTATGGAGTTTGAGAAAGTGCAGAGGAGGGCAACCAGAATGATTAGGGGACTGGAACACCTTCCTTACCATCTGAGGCTGCAACGGTTGGGCCTTTTCACTCTTGAACGATGGCGTCTAAGAGGTGACCTGATTGAAGTTTATAAAATCATGCATGGTGTGGACAAAGTAGGTAAGGAAAAACTGTTTTCCCTATCACACAACACTAGAACTAGGGGACACTCAATGAAACTTTTGGGTACTAGTTCTCAAACAAATAAGAGAAAGTACTTTTTCACCCAGAGGATTACTGGTCTATGGAACTCCCTGCCAGAAGAAGTGGTGACAGCTGTCAGTCTTGACAGCTTTAAGAAAGGATTAGACAAGTTCATGGAGGACAAGAGTATCAATGGCTATAATTATGGATACTTAAGGACAACCTCGGGGTTGGAGAGATAGGCAGGATATCTCCCAATGCCATTTCCAGGGAATCCTAAGCAGGTGAAGGCATCTCCTTGGGAATACCCTGAAGGAAATGGTGAGCCACTGTGTGAGACAGAATGCTGGACTGGATGGGCTGTGGCCTGTTCCAGCAAGGCTGTTCTTATGTTCTTATGTAACCTTTCTCCAGTTTGAAGTATATTCTGAGTGGAAGTCACTACCAAGAAATCTATATCCAATTTAGAATATACTAGCAGGGGTACCCGGCATTGCCCGGGGCGTAATTTTTACCCAGACACTTCACACACCCACACAATACACACAATACACACGATACGCATGACACACACGATACACACAACACACACAAAACACACCCAGACACATCACACACATGACACAACACACACACACACACACAATACTCCACACACACACAATACACACACACACACCACAGCCACACACATCACACCACCCTTGCACATCACACACACACACACACACACACACTTGATTACCCGGCCTTGCCGCCTCCGTGCCATCTCCAGCACCATCCCAGCTTGAAGCGTCCCTGTTGGCGGACGTCTCAGCACACCCCTGGCTGGCGGAAGCAGCGGAGCAGGCCTCGGCCGTAACCTGGAGGCCTGAGCTGGAGCCTGGGTGCCGGAGGAGGGAGACTCTCCCTGTGCAGGTAAAGTGGGCGATGGCCAGGGTCTGTGTAGGGGGAAACGGGCCTGGGTTTCTCTTAAGGAGATAGCCCAGGTCCAGGGGGAGAAGGGGACCCAACTCAACCCCACCCTGCCTGAGGAGAAACCCGGGCCCGGGTCTCCCTGGGTCTGGGCCACCTTACCTGCTTACGTGCACACACCAGAGGGGAGCACACAAAAGGACCCCCCTCTGGCACATGCCTCTCTGCATGCGGCCATCTGCCAGGAGATGCATGGAAGCACCAGGCTGAGCTGCACAGAGGGCCCCCTGCATGCTGGCTGGCCACCCCCGTGCTCCTTGGGGTTCGGCCGCAACCTCCCACCCTTTGACGGGTGCCTTACCTGTGGGGCTTCCTCCTCCGTGTAGCCCGCTTCTGTGCATCGCTGCCCCAGAGGCCAGCCAGAACGCGCACGTAGTCTGGTGAGTGGACAGGGACTGTGGCACATGCGTAGTCACCACCATCCTTGTTGGCCTCGCTTGGTAGGCCGGCCGAAATGCCAGCTCTTCCGAATTGCGAGCGCATGTCGTGCATGCACAGTCCTGCATCCCCTTGCTGGCCCCGCTAGTGGGTGGGGGTGCCCCCTTTGTGGCCCCTTTTCGGCATGAAGGAACCCATGTCGGGCTGACGGTTCCCAGCGCTGGCACTCCTGAATGCTCAAGGTAGGCATGGGTGCGGTTTCAATGAGATTGGTGCCAGGGTGTCATGGTACATAAGTAACTCACAGCACGAGAGAGAGAGAGAGAGAGAAGAGACAAGCTACATCAGTGTGGTTGGAGTAATTATTAGCCAAAAAGCTGTAGTACTAATTGCAATTAAAGTTACTGCCCTTATTGGTTTTAGATTATTTTGAGAACTAAGAAACAGTACTCATTTAGCTGTACTCATTTCATTTCTCCAAAGAAAATAGTCATTTCCCAAATAGCGGCACTGAAAGCAGATCTAATGCTTGATTTGAATTCCTTGTAACATAATATTATCCTTAGTGCTTGATTTTTCTAATTTAAGGGATGGGTGAGGTTACTTTAAAGAGAATGTGTGTTAAATTTTGTATGCGTAAAAATCTGCTATTAGTTTGGGCTGGTGTGATTATCTTGTGAAATCTTTTTTTGTGTTTAATTCTTAATTAGTTCACATGTAATATAAATAATAGGATTGGCAAAATCTTCTAGGTTTTTAAAGCCAGCAGTAATAGAAAAAAATGTCCCCCAAAAGTTGTTTTTTACCCCTCATGTAGGTGATTTTTTGAAAATATAAAAGCAAGTACTTTGATAGTATCAAATTTTCAAATAGCCACTGTTAATTTGAATCAGAGTTTCTGGGGTGTACAAAGATGTTCCATATGGATATAGATATCTTGTTCACTTAAATTCCATACTAATTGCAAGAGAAAAGCTTTTTCCAGTTTTGAAGAGAACAAACAAGCCAAGAACATGCACAGTGATATGATATCCTTGCATGCCTACCAGTGCATGTTTGGTTGCAAATAATTACCACTGAACTCAGTTTATCTTTATAAGATAATATGCTTAGGCTTGGCTTGTATGCACTGTTATAACTCGTAGTGTAATATGTTTTGTTGGGAAGAGTATATAAGTTTTCATGTTGCACAGAATATGTAGTGAACAATTACACTGAAAATATTTTTCCACTTCAGCATAATGCTATACAGTAGAACCTCGGATAAAGTCCAAACTCCCACAAGTTTGGACTTTATCTGAATCAAATGCGTGATGCATCGGATAACGTCCAAAAAATGGACTTTATCCGAGGTTCCTATAACAAATACCTCAGTCAATGTCCATTTTTTAGCGACTCAGGGTGGCTAACAACAATATCATATCCAATCTTAACCTATAAATCCAAGGGTTAACCGTTGGAACTGGCTATAGGTTGCTATGCCTCGCCCTACTTGCCTGCACTCACCCTTCGTGCACCTGGGTACGCAGGTCAACGAAGGATTGAGAAAACCGGCAGTGGGGCAACAGCCCCACAAACGCGAAGAAAGGGAAACAACTTCACTTCCCAACATTCCTTGTGCCGCGCTGCACCAGAGCCAATCAGGCTGAGAGGCTCTCGCACGGCGCAGCGTTCGGAAACACGCCGCAGCCAATCGAAAGAAAAGCATTTTAAAAAAACGCAGCACAAACACAAAGCAGCAATCCATAACTACAAGCCCCAGCATCCTGCGCGCCATGAGCGCGCAGAGCGCTGAGGAAACCGGCGCCCGAAAAATGAAAAAGAAAAACAACTCACCGCCTCACAGCCAAGCACACACCAGCCGGCTTTCTTTCCCTCACCCACGGCGCCTGAAGCTCCCGAATGGAGTTTCCCCTTTAATATCAGTGGGTGGGGGTTGCGATCCCCCTCTCCGCTGGCTACCCTAGGGTTGGGAGGTTTGTGGGGAGAAAAGGGGTATATTGCCCCAACCCTTCTGGACCCACAGGAACAGGCAGAGTGGATCGATCCCCCACCCCCCCTCCTTAAAACAATTCCGTCTTTTCTTCTCTTTAAAAACGGAGTTGTTTTAAGGAGGGGGGGGTGGGGATTCGATCCAGTCTGCCTGATGTCCTGGGTCCAGAAGAGTTGGGGGACATACCCCTTTTGTCCCCTCAAACCTCCCAACCCCAGGGGAGCCAGTGGAGAGGGGGGTGCCCTCCCCCCACCCACTGATATTAAAGGGGAAACCCGATCTACTTTCATGACTCCACACAATCAAAGCACCATAACACACTAAAGCCCCCCTCCCCACCACCTAGCCCACCCTTCATAAGAACATAAGAACAGCCTTGCTGGAACAGGCCACAGCCCATCCAGTCCAGCATTCTGTCTCACACAGTGGCTCACCATTTCCTTCAGGGTATTCCCAAGCAGATGCCTTCACCTGCTTAGGATTCCCTGGAAATGATATTGAGAGATATCCTGCCTATCTCTCCAACCCGGAGGTTGTCCTTAAGTATCCATAATTATAGCCCCCAATGACCATGCCCCCCCTCCCCACCACCGAGCCCACCCTTCCTAACCCCAACAACCACGCCCCCTCTCCCCACAATCTAGCCCACCCTTCCTAACCCCCAACAAAAAACAACACCGCCTCACAGCCAAGCAAACACCAGCTGGCTTTCTTTCCCTCACCAACAACGCCTGAAGGTCCCGACTGGAGTTTCCCCTTTAACATCAGTGGGTGGGGGGTTGCAATCCCCCTCTCCGCTGGCTACCCTAGGGTTGGGAGGTATGTGGGGAGAAAAGGGGTATATTGCCCCAACACTTCTGGAACCAAAAGATCAGGCAGAGTGGATCGATCCCACCCCTCCCCCTCCTTAAAACAACTCCGTCTTTTATTCTATTTAAAAACGGAGTGATTTTAAGGAGGGGGGATTCAATCCACTCTGCCTGGTCTTTAGGTTCCAGAAGTGTTGGGGCAATATACCCCTTTTCCCCCCACAAACCTCCCAACCCTAGGGTAGCCAGCGGAGAGGGGGGTCACAACCCCCACCCACTGATATTAAAGGGGAAACCCGATCTACTTTCACGACTTCACACAATCAAAGCACCATAACACACTAAAGCCCCCCTCCCCACCACCGAGCCCACCCTTCCTAACCCCAACGACCACACCCCCCCTAGCCCACCCTTCCTAACCCCCAACGACCATGCCCCCTCCCCACTACCTAACCCACCCTTCCTAACCCCCAACGACCATGCCCCTCTCCCCACCACCTAGCCCACCCTTCCTAACCCCCAATGACCACGTCCCTTCCCCACCACCAAATAAATAAATAATTTTTTTAAAAAATTACTAAAAACAGTCAAACACATCCAAAAATACACAAAAACAAAAACACCAAAAACAATACAAAGTAAACAAAGACACAATCAAAAACAAAACAAACAGACAAAAAATACAAATTCCAACCCCACCCCCCCGCCCACACACACACACACACACACACACACACAAAACAAAGAAAACAAGCAAACTTACCAAAAGATGCGCTACCTCCACCAGGACTGAAAAAGAAATGAATAAAGAAAGAGACTACTTACCAGAAGAAGCTCCACCCAGAGGCCAGGAGAAAAAAAAAGTCAAAATACAATAACCCCTACCAGCACCACCTGCTGGCCACAATAGTAAAAACCATTCAAAAACACACAACAGCTCCAAATAAAAGGCCACAAGAGTAAAAACAAATCAAAAACATAACACAAATTCACAATTTTACACAAAAGGTCACACCAATAAAAACAAGTAAAAAAATTACACTAAAACATATGTCAATAAAATACAATAGAAACTTTTAAAAATCCTGTGCTGAGTTATAACTCAAATTTAAACTCTAAACATCTAAACACATTTTAAAAACATTGAATGTAAAAAACATTTACTTTTACATTATTAAAATTATGACCTACGGTACAACTAATTAAAAAATTCAAAAAACTAAAACATTATTCACTTACATAAAACAATTTGAAAAAATTATATCATACTTTCTTCTTTTATTAATCCTAAAAAAAACCCAAAAAAGCAGATCCCAGTTAATAACAGCCAAGCCAAAAAAATTTTTACATAAATAAACATTTGAAAAATTAAAATTACAGACTAAGCAATTTTTAAAAAACATTAACACAATTTAACCTTCCAACACAATTTAAAACTATTGCAAAAATAAAATTGGTTCATTTTTTATTAAAACACACAGAGAAAAAAAGCCCGGCAACACCGGGCAACCCTTGCTAGTAAAATATAAAACAAGATACAATTAGCATACACTAGAGAACAAGATAGAATTAGCAGCATATAATTAGCATACAACAATAAAAGTCACCCAAGTCAAAACATCCCAAAACAAGAATTTGACCGAAAGAGTCCAGGCGTCCGAGTCCAAAGTCTAGGCTAGGCAGGGGATGATGTCCATCCCCACGCCCCAGCGGCCAAGTCTTTGGACAAGTCCACAGTGCCAGGTAGCAAAGGGGGCACGAGACTCCGCCGCACCAAGGCCCCTGCCACCGGCCCGTGTGGCCAAGAACCCATTACACAGCTCTGAAGCTCCCACTCTGCCATGACTCAACCAACGACGGACCCGTCACACCCGACGCCGACCTGGCTGCAGGTGAGACGGAGATGGAGGCGCCGCTGCTGCCCCAGTTGCCAGAGGTCTCGCGAGGCCAAGATGGAAAAGGGTCAGAGGTCTTGCAGGGCGGTGGCCAGAGTCCTCTCTAGCCACTCACCCACTATGGCTGCAGGGCTTTTCAACCTCCGGCCAGATGGAAAAGGGCCAGAGGTCTCACAGGGCGGTCAGAGTCCTTTCTAGCCACTCACCCTCTATCCATGAACTATAGACAGTTTGATACCTTACTATCCATGAACTATAGATAGTTTGATACTTTAGGAAACCAACATCTATCCATAAATACTATCCATGAATACTATCCATGAACTATAGACAGTTTGATACCTTAGGAAACCAACATCTCACTGTATTCATATTTTTGTAATCTTTTTTTCCTGTTTTTTCATTCCTGTGGTTCAACATAATTACATCTTTGACCAAAATGATTAAATTAATTTTACCAACAAAACCTAAATAGAAAATAGCCTGTAGAAAATGAAATGTTTTATTTCCCTGTTTACATGACTTCAATGATATGTATGTTATTATTTGGCTGACATCTGGTTGGACCTGTTCTGTCTGTGCAGGATTGAAAAGTTGTCAGTGACAGATTGCCACTGATTAAAAACAGACTTTTTCAATTTCAATTTCATTCCATGGTGCATATAATTTTACCTTCAGGCAAGCCCTAATACACTCTAAGTTTTTTAAAAGTATTTGATTGTTAGTAATCCGCCTCTACTCCTGTCACCATTCTCATTGCAGAATTAGAAATGCACAACATGATTGGTATTTGTCACCTTAACTGGCTTCTGTAAAAAAGAGAGATAGAGAGATTTAGGAATTGAAACCTGCCTTTTATTTAATCTTACCATTTAGCCAGATGTATCAGTGTTTTTATATTAGTTAGTGGCCATTTGCCAGGTTTTCAAATTCTAGTCTATGCCAGACATACCTGGAGGTACCATGAGCTGTACACAAAAGCCTCTTAACAATATTCTGCTCCTCCAGCTTGACTCAATGTGTACAAATGCCATATGCAAAATAATAATTAAAAAAAAAACCTCCAGCTTCAGGGGACAATTCGTCCTGCCATATGCAAAAGATTAAAAGAATTATCAGTGACTTTTGGGAGGACAGACAAATTCAAAGTAATATTGGGCACATTAAGGATGTGGTGGCCTGAGGTTGTTGTGTTTATTTTTGGAAGACACATATCCATACAAATCCTTTGCCACTTTGTATAAAATCATCCATACCTCAAAGGATTTGTAAAGTGGATGGATTGCCCCAATGCCCATTTTAAAAGTAACCAAGGTTTAAAACAAAATACTTTAGTAGGACACTGATTTCCCATGCCTAAGCCATTATTGCAAATGGCGGTTAAGATCCATTTACGTTCAAGCAACTATTTTTGAAACCCTCTTAAATTTCAACATAATTTCTTTACTTGACATATGACAAAACTGCTAAATTAGTGTGAATGCTCATGTCTTTGAGTGTCCTCATTTCTAATGGCATGAATGTTTTCCATTCATTAATTGATGATTAACAAGAATAAGCAACCCAACCAGCTTGTAGAAACCCTTTAAATTCAAGGGCCATTTCCACATGATCCTCACATTAGCAAACACAAAGTACTGTTCAGTGATTCTGTCTTTTTTTTTTTTTTTTTTGGATTTTCTGCAGGAGGGGGGAATAGAAGTGTTTGAAAAACAAGGAAAGATTAAAAAGGAGAACATTATATGAAGGCTGTGCAAAATTCGGTGAATGAAACAAGGTTGTGCTACATGTGAAACTGTTTAAGATGATGTTAGAAAAATTCCATCACACTATTATAAGTTTCCCAAACATGATGTTTAACTTTTATAAATAAATCTTGCTCTTTGCCATTAGCAAGATATTCTCCCTTTTAGTGTAGACTTGTTCTCCTAATTGGAATTTAAATTCTACCGATGCCTGATCTGATGCCAGTATTGATAGTCTGTAAAAAGAAAGCTACAGTGCTCATTGTTGGTAGTTGAAATTCAAGCAGGGGCATATCATTTTAGAACACTCTTCACTTCAGATTTTATTTACCATTCATTCCCTTTCTATTTCCAAGCTTCAGTACGGAAGAAGAAGGGTAAGGGGAAGCATTTTGTCTCTTATTTTTAATCTGTTTTTAACCACATTTTCATTAAAAAGAAACATATAGTTATCAATGGGCTAGTTTGTTGATCATCAGATAAATATTGAAAATATGTTTAGTTAGTTAGAAATTGAATTGCAAATGTGTGAAAAGACTAATTTCCTTAGGGAATCATGTTTGAAATAAATGATCCCATTTATTTCTTTTGTCTTTCCTCCTTCATTCCCACTATTTTTTTCTTTTCTCTGTTTAAGATCCTTTCCAGTTGTGTCCCTATCATTACCTCAAAGTTACTATGCTGACTGGCTGCTCCTTGTAGGGTTGTTCCATACATGACCTCTTCTTCTATTAGGAAGCCTGTTGTAGTGTAAAATATGCATATCAAAGTTAAACCATGTATCTCTTCTGCTGTGATTACATATATTTGGAACCTCCTGCTGCAGCTTCAGAATATGTGTAATCTGGGCAAAATGGACACACAACATAGTTTTTTTCCCTACATTAAGGTTCCCTTTGCATCAGAATGTCATGTGTGAAGCAGCCCTATTAGAAACAGTAGCAAGTAACAGGTGTCTGGTGTAGTCCTGCATCACTTATTTCACTTGCTTGCTTAATGGCCAATTGTTATTCAATGAACCACACTGCCTCTGTCTCAAAATATAGGCACCTCACACACACACCTTACGTTTCTACCTGGAGAACTGCTGCTCTGCATAGTTTCAGGTTTAACATAGCATCCTCCACACTATCCCGTCCGTATGCATGGAATGCCCTACCTAAACTGATCCATAAAGCTGTGACTCTCCTCTCCTTTATCTCCTTGAGACTCACCTCTGCTGCAAAGTCTACTGAGCCTATTGCACAACTTGCAATGGCTCATTGCTAAGTGAACAGACAGATGGGGATTGTGGACATCTTGTAGTGAAATCAAATATATGTATATACAGGTTGCATATATTTAGCTGCATCCCTTTCCCTTACCTCCACTTTTTGTACATCACCTGCTTTCTTCAAGACAGAGAACTGGATTTTTTTCCTTTTTTGCAAATGTGAATGCACAGCACACAACTGTTTATTTAAGTGTCACACAGGTAGAGGCAATTAATGCCAGGCACTAATAAAAATTACAGAGCTGTATAAAACATTAATTTTGATGCCATCTTACAATAGTGAGTTCATGTGGCTAAAATTAAACTTGTTTTGCTTTGTTTCTCTTTTGTACACCAATATTTTACCAGCATACTCTCTTTCTCTTACTTATTATCTTTATAGTGGCCAGGAATTCAACTTACTGCTAAAACATTTCCTTGGTGCGCTGTCATTCAAGTTGCTAGCATACAGAGAGACTAGCATACAATAAAATTTATTAGACTTTTATAGAGCTCCAGCACAATGACGGCAGTATAGTTATATTACTCAAAGGCTTGTTGCATAGTTGTATTATCCAAAGATCTGTAGTATAATTAAGTTATTTAGGTGTGTTTGTTTCTTGTTCCTCTTTTGCTGAAGAAAAATAAATGACCTTGGCATCACTTGTGAAGCCAAGGAGAGTGTTTAGCCAGTGACATGCACATCAATCTGATAATGCTAAAACAGATATGTAGTATACACACTAAACATTAACATTTGTTTTGAAGAAACAATATACAGATTTTAAAAGTGACTTGTTTATACAAGGAAGCCAGTAAATTGTCCCTGCTACACATGGACTTATTTAAAACACAGTTGTGTCCTCTTTGTACCCTGCATGCTTTAGCTTAAAACTCCCATAAACCCCATTCATTGCTGTCTGTGGAAGGTGTTTTTGGAATTGTAGTTTTTAAAAAATTGAAAGGCCAAAGATTCCCAAAGATTCAGTGGCAGATGTAAGTTCTTGTGCACACATTCTCCCATTGTTAAAGGACTAAGATTTGAAGGAAGCATTTTATTATTATGAATTGAGTGGCAATTTCTTTTTGCATGCAGCTCTGTGTTTCAATCAGAGCCCCATATATACAACAGAGCGACTGGATCAGGGCTATGTTTTATTGGATAGTGAACAGCTAGAGGTCTTTAAAGGGTTAAAATGAGAGCATTGTGTTTCCCTTTACTTTTATGAGCAGTTAAAACAGGTAATTGAAAAAAAGAATTTTCAATCTGTAGTAATTTTTGCTATATCATATTTGCTCTACTAAAAATTAAGCTGGCAGCCCTTAAAATGAACTTTTGGCAAACAAAATTTCCCTCCCCTACTATTTCTTCAGGATGATAGTGTTTTGGAAAGAATGAATGCAAATTTGCCACATTACAGCCTATATACCGCCCCATAGCACTTAGTGTACTCTCTGGGTGATTCACAAGTTAATTAGCATTTTGCCCCCAACATGCTGGGTACTTATTTTACCAACCTTGAAATGATGGAAGGCTGAGTCAACCTTCAGCCCTGGGTCTCAATTGAACTCACAACCTTTTGTTTGAAGTACAGCAGTTGTAATCACTGTGTCACCAGGCCTCCTGGTGTAAAGAAGCATCATGCTTTGTTGTCGTTCAGTCACATGCCTGTGTCTGACCCTTTGTGACCCCATGGACCACAGCACGCCAGGCTCCTCTGTCATCTGCCATCCTCTGTAGTCCACCCAGATCTACGCCCACTGCAGCCTGCTATGATTAAAATAAAACATTTGTTTCTGTTGTATATTTCACATAGTTTGAGAGGAATAAATAGCAAATAATTCTGTTGCCACCATATAGTTATTATGCATCTTAGCCCTGATCTAGATATTACCTGTGAATACTAACAGTGGTATAGTTGATTGAGTGAGGAAACTTGGCCTTGAATACCTGCTTGGCCATGGAAACATGTGCAGAAGAAGAACTGGAACTGAAAATCACTCCTTAAATATCTCATTTTGAAAGCCCTGCAAAGGTCTCCCTAAGTCAATTCCAGCTTGATGACAAATAACAATAACAAAGATTTCTTAAAGGCCTTATTGGCTTACTGTGATTATGTGGTCTTAAATCTTGAGGGATTCCTCATTCATTTTGGAAGACAGGTTCAGCCTACATGCATAATATAATGTATGTATAGATAGGGCGCCTCCACTGAAATGAATGGTGAATTCTATGTTCTATTTGAATGAAAACAAAATCACACAACGTAAAATATCAGTATAGGTGTTTGTGTAAGGTTATACTTAAGTGCCCTCTACAAAAACTGGTAATGTATGGTAATTCTTTCAGCAGCACTAGTACAACTGCATTAGTTTTAGAAAAGGTATATAATACTAATTCATTTTTAATGTAAAATGAAAACAACAAAATAAACCGATCCATCTGCAAGTTGTTAAAATGAAATCCAGAGGTATTAAGGACTTTACAATGTCAATGAAAGAATACCTGTGTTTAGCCTATAGGATTTGTGGATTTTCTGCATAAATGCTCTGAACTATTTTAATACTTTGTATTTTATCTTCTGAAATCATTCTATTGGTTCAAATTTTATTCAAGCACATAATTTATTTTATTAGAAAACTTTCTATTTCTTGAGGCCTTAAACTTTTTCTCTCTGTTGAGTCTAAATTGGATAGAATTCTGTTCTCCATTTACAAGCCATCCCAAATGGTGATATAATATATGAAATAAGTAGCCGAGGATAACCTCTTTTTATATGTAATTTGTTTTTTATTTAGAACAATGCTGAATTTGTATTTTTTATTTAGAACAATACTGAATTGCGGGAGCCAAATATTTTTTGGACTAGAAGGGAAACTATTTTTGCCCAATTCAAATAAAAACATTTCTCTGTTTTTGTTGATCTTGCTCATGAATGTAGCAGTATTCATTCTGTTACAACAGTTAAGATGTCATTTATAGATACAGAAAAATAAGATTAGGTAACAATTATAATGTCAGTTTTGTCACGGAAGAAGTATGAAATTATGGCATTTGAAATAATGAAGACAACGTATGTTTAGTACCTTAATTCCAAACAAAATGGGTACTAGAATGTGACCTCACATGTGAAAAGGCTGTGTAATACATCCAGGTTATTCCCTACTGTGGAACAAATCACAGAACTTTCACTACAGAAATATAATGAAAACAGCTACAAGGCTAACTTTATTCAGCTCATTTCTTCAAATATGTGGATAACATTGGAAGACATTTTGGACAGAATTCTTAAAGCCATCTGATCTCTTACCACAGAAGATATTAACAAACATTTCTGCAGCTAGCAGTTTAAATGGGACGGCTGAAACATACATGTAAGTGTTAACTGATAAGAACGTAATTACCTTTATTTTAATATTGAACCATTTGTACAAAAGGATCCACAATATTGACTGGAATCATGTTGCACTGCTGTGCAAAAGGCATAACTTTTGGAGGCAAATTGCCTCAAGTTAAGACATCTCCATAGACATTATCTGTGGCCAGCAATTTTAGAAGCCCAACTCACACAAATGTAGGAGAGGGACTTCTTCTGTATTGTCCCAAATTAAAGAAGGAACTCCGTTTTGAGCTGAGTATAGTTTTCATTATAACTACTTTTTAAAAACCACCTATAATTAGACAGGCATTTGATGTTTAAAGTGCCTTGCTCATTCCCATCAAGCGCGGCTCCCTAGAATACGGGAAATTTCTGTGCATGCATGGGCACGCACATGCAGAACCCATTTGCACATTGCAGAACCCATTTGCGCATGCACAGAACATGTTTGTGCATGTACATACGGGTTCTGCGCATGCACAGTAACCTCTTTCCCTGCCATTCAAAATACGGGAATGCGGCGGAAAAGGGGAGGAACGAGCGCCAAAATACAGGAAATCCCGGCCAATACGGGATACTTGACAGGTATGGCCTTGCTGTATTATTTTAAATCTGTGTTCTTTTAAATTTTTATTTGTTTTTACCTAGATTTTTAAAGTTTTACAGTGTGGCAGGTTTATATGTTTTATTAAGGTTTTAGGCAGTGGTGGGCTCAAAAAAAAAATTACTACCACACTGAGGGCGTAGAAGAATGTTTCTTCTTGCCAGAGTTTCTGCTACCGGTTCTGGCGAACTGGTGCGAACCTGCTGATGCCTACCACTGGTTTTAGGCAAATGTTGGTTTTATCTGTTTTTCTTTCTTTTAGAAACTTTGTAAACCATCTTGAGCACTGTTTTTAGTGGAAAGGCATCATATAAATGTAATAAGTAAAAAAAATGGGTCAACAATGTCTACAAAGTTTTCTTAACTTGAGGCAATTTTGCATAGCAGTGCAACAAAATTTTAGCCACCAACCTCTAGTGGAGATGTTCTCAGTCACTACCCTATCTATTCCTTAGAGTCAGATTTGTATGAGTAAACAAAGATTTCATTCTTTTCCCAATATATGCTAATAAAAATTACTCTTTGATAACTACAAAAGAATAATTGTAGGAAGAAATATAAGAATTAAATAATCAACTCAATATTATAATAAATCCTCAGTTTCCTTCAAAGTTCAAGTGCTGAGTATTTTTTGAAACATCCAGTGTTGAAAGTTTGTAGTGCTTCTGAAGATGTTAACCCAAGTGAAAACATTTTGGTTTTTAAAATTTCCGTCCTAGCACTGTTATTGCAGTCTACTATGAGCAAAATATCCATATAATTTGCTCATATGAAGTACTTAGTTGTTTCTCTTTGCTACAGAAAACTAGTTGAGAGTGATTTTGCCATCCCAGTATAGAAGCATTGCAGGAGAAAATAGAACCATGGAATCGTAAGTGTTCAAGATATTCATAATTCTATGGTATATAGCATTTTCAAACAAGAATGTTTGAAACTGTGAAATCGAATTAGTAATACAGCCATCACAATGAATTGTCATTAAAATTTTCAGAATGTAAGATTATAAATGTAAAGCACTTTTAAGACTTTTAATCTCTTTATGTTTTTCAGATTCCTTTCTGCAATGTAATGTAACAGCCACTATGCGATTAGCATAAGTATCTGCAGGTGGACAGTATATTCCCCATCTTTAAAAAGGGGATTTCCTTTTCCTGCAAATTTACATTATTTTTCCATTGTTGTTAATTTGATGTTCAGTTCTGATGAAAATTGTAAAATAAATATATCCAGGCATTCTGTGGTTTGTTTTTATTTCCTTCATTCAGCTTTAAATGTCAGTTCAGTTGTTTTAGGATGAAAACTTTAATTTCTGATGTTTGGAAAACTGATTTCTATCTCTAGATTTCACACCGTCTTCCTAAATTCAGTATGTGATTCTCAAAATCAACTAGTTTTCATAAAAGAAAATGCTGAAAAAGTGTTTGCAGAATCTAAAATTTGAAAATGTTATAAATTTTTACTTGAAATATTACACTAAGAAAGCAACAGTCTCACCTGCAGTCCAAAATATATTTCATTATTCAATTATAAATATATATGACACACCTGAGAAAACAGTTTTTTTATGAACCTTTGAGAATCTTGCTTGGCGTCGTTATGACTGAATGAAGTAGTAAGACAGAATTAGATAACAGGAACAATGCTATCATGATTTGCCATGTGCTTAGTGGTGGGGTGGGTAGGTTAAGTGTCTAATTAGGTAAAAGATTTCTTTATTTTGTCATTAGCTCAAAATGGAATTAAAGAAATCTTAGGGTTGAAGGATGGCATGTTCATAAAACATTCTAGTAGAATAGGTTCAGCAGGCAATATTAGCGAGTATTTCCAAGACAAAGACATTTAAGTATGGCCATTCAGATTAACATGAAGTGAAAGATTTGGATTCCATATAGTTTTAATGCTATACTAAACCTTATACCATTAGAAAACCTCAGTGCTGCATCTTTTAAAATGGCTGCTACATGTATTCATCATGTATCCATCATAATCAAAATAGTCTCTTTTAAAATTTTGTCTTTTAATGAAATAATATACTAATTAATTACAAGCTATATATCATACTATGCATTTGGGTAGTACTAGGTTACTGGCAGATTCCCTTTTCACTCTGCCATTATTTCTCTAGATTTATAAGTGATATAAATATAGGTTTGATGAATCTTTAGCTTTAGTAGTATAATTTAGAGTGACTTGTATAAAATATGCCCAGAAATGCAAGTACATATTAATTTTCAGTTCTCTCATCAGAAGATGTATCAAGCATACTTTGAAGTAGTCATTTTTCCCCATTTAGCTGGATGATTGAGTAATTTAGACTTGACTTCTGAATGAATTATCAATTTTAGTAATACCATGTTTCACTGTAATCAAATGGAACCTTGATTTGAATCAAAACTAGGGTTTGAACTAACAAGTCTAGGGTTGCCATATGTCCCAGTTTTCCAGGGTTTTCCTGGATTCAAGCTGTCCTGGCCAGTTCAAGAAAAAAACATGTAAAAGTCCTGGGTTTTTTAATTTGAACAAAGGAAGCAAGATCCCTCACCAAGGGATCTTTGCAAAGAGTTAATTCACTGCCTCCCTGCCTTGCTTTCAGTTATCCTTCTTGAAAGTGGTGAAGGCAAAACAGCACCCTGAGAAGCCTGCTGGGGAGGGGAGATACTTGCAAGTGAGATAATTGAAAGAAGGGCACGGAGGCAGTGAAATAACTCTTTACAAAAATCCTTTGGCTCACCTTGAAGTTTGGGGGACAAGGAGTCATCCTCAGCCCTTTTCCTCGAAAGCTGGGAGGGAGCAAGAAATACCCATATCTAAGAAACCAAACCTCCACCATACACTGGGACAGAGGATTCCTTCTTCTCCCTAACAGCCCCATCTGATGCATGCACAGTTTGAAGAATGCAATGATGTGACTTGGCTGTCCCGGTTTGGTGGGAGAGAATTATGGCAACCCTAGGCAAGTAATGGGTTGTTGTTGTTTTTTCTTCTGTTTATTCAACACTCCCAACCTGCAGAAGCAGAACAAAATTTGTAACAATGGTTCTTCAAATCACACATTGAGCAAAATCATAATGCATAAAATCATGATTTATAAGCTCAGTTCAAACCATGTTTTCTATTTTATCAATTCAGGTGTAGTACCAGAGCATAGTCAAGTTTTCTTATCCATGGTTTGGTGTGATCTCTGAATCTGAGTCATGTCTCACTCCACATTATGATTATTTATTCTATAAACCTTTTTGAAAACACTTTTAAAACTCATAAATAGCATTTTTACACACAAAATTTCAGACATCTAAGAATTTTACAAATTTTTCACATGGAATGAAACTGTACCTTGCATTTCAAAATTTATATGAAGGTATAGTAAATCTATTTAATTTCTTTTTGACATCTATAAAAGGTGTACAATTGGTAAATAAATTAACTAGAAACCTAAACTATCAGTAACTATTTATGATATGTAAATAATTTTTTTCTTCTTTCATGTCCAGATCAAACTTTGGATTGTCAAAATGAAGCCACTTTCTTGGCTTTGTCATTAGTCAAAATTAAGTTGTCATTTCTGCATATTTCTGGTAGTAGTCAGCAGACCAGTCAATGAGCCTGGTTCTGTATCTCTCCACATTCACAGAGCATGTTGTTATCCACCAGCAATCCCCACTTGAGCATGTTGATCTTACATTTAGGCACTCCAACCCTCAGCCTGTTCAGTGTCCTCCAAGTGATATACGGAAGGTTGAGTTCCTCAGCAATATCCTCCTTTAATATTATTCTTTGTGCAGTGAGCTCCTTCCTCCATCTTCTAATTTAGTTTTGCTCTTGCAAACCCTCAAGAATGTTTCTTCTTGCCATAAAGTTCCTCCTGGATCTGAGCTGGTGGACATGAGGCACATATCCATTCAGGGGATGTTGAGGGTCATTCTAAATGAAATTAGTACCCATAATCCACCTAAAATGAATCACAGCATTTAAAATGTATTTAATCTTTTTAACTAATTACAGTGGAACCTCGGTTAAAGTAATTAATGCATTATCTGAGATGTTTCTTACAGCAAAAATTACTTTAACCAAATTTCCCATAGGAATGCATTGAATGCAATTTCCTATAGGAATGCATTGAAAACCAAAATAAATTAACCAAAATGCAGTTTCCCATAGGAATGCGTTGAAAACCAAATACAGTAATCCATTCAAAAAAATTCCATAAATGGAGCCACTATTTTCTATGGATTTCCTTTTGTTATGCGATTTTTATGTTAACTGAGCTATTTGTTAATCAAGGTTCTACTGTAATTGAATCACATTGATTCAAATCTAAATATTCATGCTTTACTGGTTTCTAAATTAGGTTATACATTTTAAAAAATGCAACTTGTGTCTAAGCTGTAGTTCTTCAATTTAAGAGTTTTTTAAAATGTAATACTTATTTTTCATTGAGAAACTGTTCTAATTTCCTTGTGTTGTTGGATTTAAAATGAGAAGTGTGTATCTGCACTTGTAGATTGCAGTTTCCAACTTACTGTGGAGTAAACTTGGAGTTGACTTAAACCCAGCAACAAACAGTGGTACCTCGGATAAAGTCCAATTTGGATAAAGTCCTATTCGGATAAAGTCGTGGTTTTCATGCACACGTGATGCATTGCATAAAGTCCAAAACTACTAAAAATGGACGTTATCCGAGGTATTTGGTATAGAAACCTCAGATAAAGTCCATTTTTGGATGATATCTGATGCATCGCCCATTTGATTCGGATAAAGTCCAAACTTGTGGAATGGAGTTTGGACTTTATCCGAGGTTCTATTGTACTTCTAAATGATTTGTGCATTATATTCTTATAAATTTATTTTCTATTTGAGACATTCACTTTTATACACAGAAATCAGCCATTTGACCCATGAATACAATCAAAAAAATGCAGGAGGAAGGTGATGCTTTTTATGGAGTCACTTTTAAATTACACATTGTTGCAAGCTTTTGTAATTCAGGCAGATGAAACTATTACTTTTATACCTAATTCTTAATTACAACACAAAAATGGCTTTATTGTAATGTCTATATGCTCAATATATTTTCAGTATGTCTCATACTTTCCTTTCTTGTTTCAATTGGTGGCTTGAAAGTGAGGAACTTTAGAGTAGCTTCACTTGCATCTCAGATTAGCAACCTCTAGTTGCTCCCTTTCCCAGGAAAAATCCTGTTTGAACACTCTCCATTCAACATCCAGCATATAGTTAAAGGCTCCAGGGAGAAATCAAAATCACCAGTTCCACATTTATGTGGAGGCACTTCAGTCACTTATAGAGGTCTATTTACATCCCACCTGTAATTGTTACAGAATTAAAATACTGTGCAATGGTATAGTTCCCCTTTTTAGCTCTGAAATACTAACAAGGAGGACACATTTTAGTGTTCTGGAAAATCTTTTATATTTCTTATTTCTTCATGAGTAATAATAAAAATGTCAACAATATTAAAATCTTCCTACATTTTAAACATCAAAAAATGCCACGAGTACAGCTAATTAATTTTAAGTATTGAAATGATTTTAATTCCGGTAATAGAACTAAGCACACATGTGACATTGCAATCCTGTCTGTACCTTCCTAGGAATACATCCCTTAAAACTAGTTGTATTTAATGAAGGGTAAATATGCATATGGGAGGGACTGTGGTGGCTTAGTGGTTAAGCCGCCCTGAGTCGGCCCTGGTCGAGTAGGGCGGGGTATAAATCGAATAAATGATGAATGATGAAGACGCTAAACTTGGCAACTGGAAGGTCAGCAGGTCAACAGTTAGAGCCTCGAGTGCTGAATGACGGAGTGAGCTCCTGTCTGTCCCAGCTCCTGCCAACCTAGCAGTTTGAAAGCAAGAAATTGCAAGTAGATAAATAAGTACCAATATGGGGGGGAAGGTAACAGTGTTCCATGTGTCTAGTTATGCCTGCCACATGACCACAGAAATCTCTGCAGATGCAGACAGTGCTGGCTCATTAGCTGCAAATGGAGATGATCATTGTACCATAGAGTCTGATATCACTTGCTTTCAAGCAAGGGTGACTTTTACCCTAAACATGCATATGGTATGGCTGCATTGAAACAGTGAGACTTGAAAATGCTTCTCTTTGGTTTGCTATATATTTCTACATTACACATGCTGTGTTCTCTCTTTCTGTGCTATTTCTTTCTCTCCTTATCTCTGTTTAATCTGTTGAAAGATCTCATAGTTCTTCTGTGATATACATAAACCTAGATGCATTTTTTTGCAACTGAAATATCTAGCAGAAATGAATGATAGTAGTATAAACAATGATAATGAAGTACAGTAAAACCTCGACTTACAAATGCTCCGAGTTACATAAAATTTGGCTTACATAATGATTTTGTGCTAAAACCATGTCCCAATTCACATAAATGTCCTGATTTACATACATTTACGTAGCATGATTTCCTATGGGTTTGCTTTGAGTTACATAAAAAATTCATTTTTCCTATGGGTTTACTTTGAGTTATGTAAAAATTCATTTCCCTATGGGTTTGCTTCGATTTACATAAAAATTTTATTTTTCCTATGGAAAAATATGGGTTTGCTTCGAGTTACATAAAAAAACGATTTAAGCAAAAGCCTATGGAATGGACTTTTTGTGTAAGTAGGGGTTTTACTGTATGCAGAGAATTTGCAAACAGATTTTAAATGTGTATTTATGTTCACTAATACTTAGGTATAATCTGGTTATATTCATGGCAGGTATTTGCCTGGGGGCTTTATCTTTCTTTTTCCCCTTTTTTTTTAGATTTAGAATTGGCCACAGAGTAATTGATAGATATTTTATCGGTTGACTTGTTTTTATTTTGCTGGGAAAGTAGGAAGTAAATTGATTTATACAAATGAAGCACATTGTACACTGAAAGAGATGAGAGTTTGAAGTGGTTCCAAGGTTTGCCTTCAGTGTTGGAAAACCTCTGTTCATTGACGTTGCATTCTGAAGGATTCTGCCAGAATGGAGCTTTACCCCTTCACCAGGAAGAAGGCAGGAATGCTTTCTGCCTAGTTCATTGCCTCCAAATATGAATCCAACTTACAGAACCTGAATTTATACAACATTTCTGAACTGCACATATCATTATTATTATTATTACTATTATAGTGTAAGATGTGTATAAAACTACAGTTTGGTAGGCACACAAGCCATTCTCAAATATTTGGGTGTGTGTTGAGAGGCAGGAATTAATGTGTGATAGATTGCTTCATGAGTTTTCCTTTCACATAGATCTCAACTAACAATATTTGAAAAACATCAACATGCAGATAAATCATATTTTCATGTGCTGTGTGCAGGTGTAAGTATTAGGAAGGTACAATGGGAAGCCATATCCATTGCATCCAGAATTTTTTTGTAATATCTTGTGTTTGGGAAAGGTTTTCTCCATGTCTGTCTTTGGTATTCAAAGACATTCAGCATTATTTTAATCAAGTTAAGTAGTGTAAAAAAGAAGAGACACAATACAAACTTGGATCCAAATGTATGGAAACAATTCAAGCCTTCAAGAAATTTGTCAGTATGGTACTATGTCATATTTCTAGAATTCCTTTTGTATCTCCAAGCAAGAAGATAATGCTTACTTGTAAAATCATACTATTAATGCTATTAATTTGGAGGGAGGACAAGATTATATTTGAAAATGAAAGTAATCCAAAAGAAGAGACTCTTTGAGATCATTACATCTCAGGGCAGCTGCCAATACAAGTGGCAGGTAAGACTCCAAAATGAGAATAAAATTCAATTGTTCTCAATTATCAGATGAGTTATTTTCTTGTAACTAAAACCTTTGTTTATTATAAATATATACTCTAACCTAGGGGTAGAAAACCCTTTCCTGTTGGAAGGCTGCATGAACTTAATAATAAAAAAACTTAATTTTAAAGTTACAATAATAAAATAAAAGTATAGAAGATTAACAAAAATGTATTAATAAAAATAAAAGGATTTGCTCTGTAAAATGTGGATTCAAGCAAACAGCCACACTTAAGGACCTAGAAGGCCACAGGTGGCCTTAAGGCCGCAGGTTCCACACCCCTGCTCTAGCCTGTACTCTTTTCGTTTCACAGCCTTCCTATAACTAAATTGCTCTAGCAGTTTTTCTGTGGACTTGAACAAAAAAATAAACTGCTATTGGGTTTAATGAGAAACATCAAGCTCTGTTGCTATGCATGTGCGACAATGACTTCTGTGTTGTCAAAGAGCCAGCAATACTCTAGCAGCATGATCTTACTCATGCATCTATGGAGCTGGTGTAGTTTTGACTTCTGGCAACACCTGACATATGTCTGCCCTGAACAAACAGCTTATTCTATAGTAAAAGAGAATGGGCGAACTATGAATAATGGGCACATATATAAAAGATTTGTTAAAGATGTCACTCTGTTTACTAGAAGTTACAACTTTTGATGCATATTACTATATCAAGAAACTTTGAAATGCATCATGCACATGAAGGTAGCAGAACAATATGGCCTGTTACATAACTGCTCATTTGTTTTATTATAGAAACCAAGGAGGCTGCTATTCATACAGAGAGGGACAGTGGGGGGAAATAACACTGTATTTTGCATAAAACACTTTAATAGGCTAGCTGTTTGTCAAATGAAGTATTTCAGGGGGAAACTCAAAAAAACCTGAATACACTGTACTTTGTTTTTATATTTTTAAGTGATGGTGGAGACGGCTAGATGTGATTATGGAAATGCTATTGATTTATTAGCCATAGTTTGATATTGGACCATAAGATACGCTTGATTCTTAGCCTTCTCCAACCTGATGCCTCAGTATGTTCTAGACAATGAACAAAACCGTCTGTATGGGAACGCCACTCAAAGTCTCCAAAGAGTACAAATACGTGGAAAACAATGTACTGTATAATAAATTCTTAATGAGTTTTAATTGAGAACCAAATTTTTCCTTCTAGTAGATAATATAAATCAAATGTCTTTCTTCAGATAACAACAAAATTCCTTTGCAGGCGCACCCACCCAAAGAAAGACTCAGACACCGGTATTGGATTAAAGGCATCGGGCCACTTTTATTGAATAATGCCCTAGTCCGAATTATCACTTTCAATTGGTGTATCATCCAATTGTAATTCTTTAAGGCAAGCAGGCCGCAGTAGCACTGGTAAGGGTCCACCCTAAATGCCAATGAAAATTGGCTACATGTATCAATTTGTTTGATGACACAAACAAATTGTTGACCGGAGTCAATATACTATCTACTGACCCCACCCTATGACGTGTATCCGTTCTAATATCAAGGTGATGCAGGCTGTGAAGCTCCTGACATCACCCCTTTCATAGTTCGCCCTTGACCGGCCAAACCTGCTTCCCCTGTACCTATCTATGTGTTGGCCAGTCAATTACGAACCTGCCGGATACCTATGTGTCATAAATCTTTGCCTTACCCAGTGCTACCCGCCAAAAGTGACCAAAGTCAACTTACCCCTATCTCAAACACTAGCGACAGTGTGGGATGGGCGAAAAAGCCAAGAACCAAAGAGCCAATTGTAGGTTCAACCAAAAATTCCCACCCGGCCCCGAAGCGACCAGAAAATCACACTGTCCACTAGGGAGGGGGTGAAGGGAAAAACTTCTCCGCTCCGTCGCTTCTAAAATGACAGCCAAGCTGCCTCGTGGCCACCCCTTTTAAAGAGGGTGGCCACACCCCCTAACTAAACCCTAACTAACCCAGATGTCAGAGTCCGGGTGGGGGGCCCCCGCAAAGAGCGCGGTGGTCATTTTGGCGCCGCGCTTGCATTGCAGGCGCACCCACCCAAAGAAAGACTCAGACACCGGTATTGGATTAAAGGCATCGGGCCACTTTTATTGAATAATGCCCTAGTCCGAATTATCACTTTCAATTGGTGTATCATCCAATTGTAATTCTTTAAGGCAAGCAGGCCGCAGTAGCACTGGTAAGGTTCTACCCTAAATGCCAATGAAAATTGGCTACATGTATCAATTTGACCGGAGTCAATATACTATCTACTGACCCCACCCTATGACGTGTATCCGTTCAAATATCAAGATGATGCAGGCTGTGAAGCTCCTGCCATCACCCCTTTCATAGTTCGCCCTTGACCGGCCAAACCTGCTTCCCCTGTACCTATCTATGTGTTGGCCAGTCAATTGCGAACCTGCCGGATACCTATGTGTCATAAATCTTTACCTTACCCAGTGCTACCCGCCACATGGGGAGGCGTCCATGATGACTCACCGCCCCCCCCCGACCATCGGCTCGGTCACTAGGCCTGCTTGCACCTACTCCAGAAAGAGGTACATACCTCTAGCCAACAGGTGGACCCCATATCCTGCCTATAGGTCAAAATTTTCGCAAGCCTATTGTCAGATGTCTACTGGCTGTCCCCAAGCCAATCTGAGCGAGGAACCAGGCAACAGCCCTGTTCACTGACCGCCGGGGACCGTCCAGACCACAGAGATCCATGTCTCCCCTGAAATGGTGTCTCGGCACGATGTTAGACCATAGCAACAGCTTTACGGCCATAAATTATGTAAAAAGGGCCAGGTCACTGCACCTCGACATTTTAAGGAAAGGTCAATGATCCGTGTGAGATCATCGCCGCCGAGGTGCAAAATAATAACATCAGGCGGTCCAGCATCCCTGATGGACATCAGGAATGGCAACAGTTCCCGCCCTCTCATGCCGCGCATACCATACCACCGCATACGTGCAGATGCACGCAGCCCGAGCTGGGGTCCACACTCTGTCGCCGCAGCATATACTGCCGCCCAGTGTACATAGCTGCGGCCCTCTAGCCCCACTGCCACCGGTGTGCGGAGACACACAGGATCTGTCAAAAAAGGAGAAGGGGTTAAGGACATAACTAGGTACTCATACAGTGAGGGAACGTACATATAAGGAAAATACGCGCACACCCCCACGCGCCCACATATATTGCCTCCGAGGACCCAAAAGCTGCCGTGGTCAATGCGACGCCTATCCTGAATGAATGGGTGCCATAACAAGCCCCACACTGTGAAGCGCGGTACCGGTCACTGTCCAGAACTTAAATTTGGTAAGGGGAGACCCATCCTGGTGGCAGAAAAAACAGGCCAGGGCGCGCAGCAGGCACTGCCAATTGCATGTAGGGCACCAACCGGAACGATGTCAGCATATATACGTCATAGCAGTATACAGCACTGCCCACTCCCTTCAAGGGACGAATCCCCAACTGAGCCCACTCTTGGTTGATATAGACATCTTCGAGTTCCAGTGCCCTACAAAACATGTCCCCTTTTGACCATGGGACCAGCTTGCTGAGTCGTCGAGCTCCAGAAAAAAGCTACAGTGGTAGCTGCATGAAAAGAGACTCCTCCTACCTATTGCAACATCATCTATGCCAACCTCGTGCAAGGTGGGTCAGAATATCTGTGAGGATAGGGCGACATGTGTCCGGGCGGCGGCCACGTACACGTGTCCACCCTTCGAATACATGGCGTATGCAGAAGACCCTCGGATAGTCAGTAAAGCCCCGGGCCCTGCCCATGAATATCAAGGCTTAAAGCCTGGTGGCTATGGTGCGTGAAGCCAACCACAGATCATAAGGGCGGAGAAGACATGATAAAACCCAGTCGACCAATGTCGGACACATTTTGGGCAATTGCCTTTTGCTCACAAAAGGCTCTAAAGTGAAGGAGTGGATGCTGATGCGCCGTGCGCATGCGAGTTGCCAAGACACGCCACTCGCCCGGTTCCCGTCTCCTTGCCAAATGACCATATCTCAGCCAGGAGTGTAAGGGGTAGTTCCCAAGCGTCTGGATCCCAGTCACGGAACCAGGAGATCTGCAGGTGGGATAAACCATCAGCAATATCGTTATAAATGCCTGGCACATGTTTAGCCCTAAGGAGTGCCTTAAAGCGCACGGACCCAAGAACAATAGGTGAGCTGAGCCCATGACTCCGGGGGATTTAGACGATTTGGGCCTTGACAATGTGCACCACTGCAGCATTGCCACACCAAAAGCGAGGCACAGAATCTGGCCACCCATCCCCCCAGAGCATAAGGGATACCCAGAATTGAGAAAAATTATTAGAAACGTAAGATCGCGTAAGCGATCCGTGCTCTCCCATCCCTGGGGCCAATGACCATAGGCACACTGTCCTTAAATAAATCCCCCCACCCCAGGGAGCTGGAGGCATCCGACTGTACCCAGAACTGGTGGTGACCAGAAGCTCAGACCTCCCAAGGAAACAGCAGGGAAGTCCTGCGGGAATGTGAGCCAAACCAACAGGTCCGCTCGTAAACCCCTAATCAGCCGTACCCTGCGGTGTCGTTTAGCGAGACTCGCCATAGTGTGACCCAGACACTAGGCAAAAGCACTGCCTGGTATTACCACTCTGCAGGCGAAATTGATGCGGCCATGCATCACCTGTGACTCTCAGAGAGGCACCTTCCACTTGGCAACATTGCCACATTGCAGCCGGGGCTGATCTCCTTGACCGACAGTTCGGTCACCTGGCCCTCTTGGACGTTATTCAAAAGAGAGGTGCCTCGACTTGTTGACAGGTGAACCCCATCTCCAGAATACAGGCTAAATTCCTGTATCCCTATCCCCAGACGACAAATGGCTGTTCATGAGCAATTCCAGGCAAGAACCAGGCAACAGCCCTGTTCACTGACCGTCGGGCACGGTCTGATTCCCGGGTCAAAGTCTCGCCTATGATATTGCATCGGCATGATGTATGACCATAGCAATCGTGTAGACGGCCATAAATGGCAAAGAAACGCTAGGTCACTGCACTCGGAAGTCTTTAAGTCCGGGCCAGCAATCCGTGCAAGATCATCGCCACCGAGGTGCAGAATTAAAACATGTGGCGGCCCAGCATCCCCAATGGACATCAGGAATGTCAACAGTTTCCACCACCTCTATGCCGTGCACACCATACCACTGCATATGCGCGGTTACGCGTAGCCCGAGATGGGGTCCCCATTCTGACGAAGCAGCATACTGCGCCGCTCCAGTGCACAGAGTCGTGGCCCACAAGCCACACTACTACCAGTGTGCGGAAACACACAGGGTCTGTAAAATAAGGAGGGAAAATAGAGGGCAAACAAGGCACTCATTCAGTGAAGGGACGAACAGACAGAGAGAATTGGTTGAATCCACACCGGCCTATGCAACATATGTCAGGCTCCGGGCACCCAAACGCAGACGCAACTGATGCGGCGCCCAACCGGAAGGAATGGGTACCAATTCTAGTTCAGTCAGTGTAGACCCGGCTTGGTAGCAGACGACAGGCCAGGGCGTGCAGCACGTGCTGCCACAAACACCTGTGGGGGAGCAACCGGACATATGGCAGCGCCAGGCTAGTACCCTCTTCCAGCTGATCGGCCCTTGAGAAGCGAAGCCTCACCAGAGCCCACTCCTGATCGAGCAACTCATAATCTGGGGCCAGTTCCCTGCCCAACCTGTCCCCCGTTGAATGGTAGCAGCTAACTCAATCTGAGAGCTCCAGATCGAGGCACAAAGGTGGTTGCCCGAAAGTGGACTCTCCGCACAGGGCATAAGCATTGCCACGTAAGAGTCACATATAATAACTACAAGTGCTAGCAGGGCTCGCATCTCAGGGTGAAGGGCCGCCCTAAGCCTAATGTCTTGACCTAGGCTAACCACAACGGGCCAGGGAAAATAACCACGGCCCGGCAATCATTGTCCAAGCACTGGACCATTGGAATGGCCAAATCAGGACGGGCCCACATATATCCTGCCATGGATGCCCAATAGGCAGGTAACCAATTGGCCCCATAGGGAGGCAGGTCGTGGCGACGGGGCAACTCTTTGACCCTGTCGTCCTGCCCCTAATGCCCTAACCAGTGTGTTCACATTGCAGGAGGGGAAAATGCGAATATAATCCCCAAACCACAGAGTCTAGCTAATAGCCCAGGACAAATGGTCACCCAGGGGCATAGAGCAACCAGCCATCGGCAAAACCACCGTTGGCATGGATTGGAGTGGATAAACACATAACCGGCCCTACGGGCCCAGAGAAATTAAGGAAAAGCATAGGGGGGTCACCCCAGTAAGAACCAGAGTGTAATTAGCCTGTTGCAACCATGGCCACCATACCCCCCCCCCCCAGCGTGATGCACTAGTGTCACAGGTGTGCTGTTTTTACCAGGATACTCACTCGGGGCACCCCCACGAGCCGCCCCCACTGGGGGTTCCGGCCCATGGTGAGCATCGGAGTTCGCGATGTCCATCCAGCTCCGTGTTCCCGTGGGTCCAGGCCAGATGGGGAGCCGCGAGGCACCGGCCTACGCTGGCCTGATGGCCTCCGGCAGCTCAACCCTGTTGGCGGCCCACTGTGCAGCCATGGCCGGCATGTGGGCCGGAACCGCCGAGTTGGCGCGCCCACCATCCAAGGTGGTGGATCAATTACCATTGATGCCTCCATTGCCAAATTGCAGGCAAGGGAGCATCCGCAGCTTCGAACCCACCAGGACAAGGTGGGCCGGATGGCCCCACCGGGTAATTGATACGGGATAACCCATGGTAATCCCCGGCTATAATAGGGGCATGCCTAGTAATCCGGCCCATGAGGGGCCGGAATGACGGCGGGGCAGAAACCCGCACCGTGCCCAAGTGGGCCGCTATGCCCAAGCCGGGCAAATAAGCAGCGGGGGTAAGAACCCTAGCGGGGCAGGCCTGTGCCACCCCCCGCCCAAGCCCTCAGCCTGGGCTCATTGGACCTGCGGGGTTGCCATCCGAGCCCTCCGGCCCGATGGAACTCTGAAAAATAGAGGGGGTGGGCTGAGCTCCCCCCCAGAAGGAACAGTGAAGCATTCCGTTCTGCAGTACTCCGGAATCGAACCGCTGACTTTCTGCCTGCCAATCAGCCTCTTAGCCACCTGAGCCACTGCAGTCCGGTGCTGTGAGAAAGGAAAACCTCCGATTGAAGGAGACTCAAAAGAGAGAGACCCATAAATGTCTCTCTCCATGGAAATCCTTGCTGAAACAAAGGGCAAATCAAGCCTCTTGCAAAGAGGCGAGAAAAGAGGGGGGGGAAGAAGCCTCGAACAGAGGCTAGCAAGCAAACTCGAGCCTCTAGCAAAGAGGCGAGAAAAGCGAAACAGAAGCCTCGAACAGAGGCTAGCAGGGGAGGAAAGCAAAATCGAGCCTCTTGCAAAGAGGCGAGAAAAGAGCTGGGAGGAAGTGACGGGGCAAAAACTTCTCCGCTCCGTCGCTTCTAAAATGGCAGCCAGGCTGCCTCGTGGCCACCTCTTTTAAAGAGGGTAGCCACGCCCCCTAACTAACCCGAATGTCAGAGTCCTGGTGGGTGGGGGCCCCGCAAAGAACGCGGTGGCCATTTTGGCGCCGCGCTTGCATTCTTCAGGTGAGTAATGTAAATTACATTTCTTTCTTCGGATAGCAAATGTCTTTCAATAAACCAACAATATACCAATGCACAACTCAAATTCTAAAGTATAATATTGCACCAACACTGTTCCGGTATGCAATGGCTTTTCTCAGAATTGCTTCTTCAGGGTGTTCTACAAATAAACAATACAATTACAATAAAATTACAATATACTAACTGATTCTATACGAATATAAAAGCCTTTTGTTCTTTAAATAGTTGTTTTACAGTTTGCAGCAATGAGCTAATATTTTGGATGATTTTTGGAATGTGACATACCTGTATGTAAAATTATCTTACCTTACAGAATAATGTAATTGTATAGTATAGTTTATAATGCATCAACAGCCTCATAGATAAATGTTTGTGATGTGCTTCCGACGTTAAAAGTTACTATTGTAGTTACAGGTATTTAAAGGTAATACAGAATTAACCATTGACCTCATTTAACAGCAGGAAATAAACTTCTTAAAGTGATATACTATTCCCTTCTCCCTGTGTGCGGTTTGTAGGTTTGTATGGGAAACCAAGGAAGTAAGCTGTCCGGACAAAACTTACACACATAGACTCCAGAGCTTTACTAACTGTAACTCCACCCATGTTATTTACATGTGGATTTGCCCCTGCAAGAAACATTACATCGGTAAAACCTCGAGACCACTAAAAAAACAGATCACCAAACATCGCTCTAGGATCCGTAGCCAGTCCCTCTCCGCGCACTCGTAGACCACTATTTGGAGAAAGGACACACTGAAGATGAATTTCGGTTCATCGCGTTGGGAAAGGTTTCATTTAGACATTTTGAAAAGATCAATATCGAAAGGCACCTTCTACAGCGAGAGGCATTTTATATACACCTCCTTGAGACTGACACCACATGGTCTTAACCAAGATTTGGATCTGACTTGTTACTTGTGATTATTTCCTCGGCACACTTTAAGAAGTTTATTTCATGCTGTTAAATGAAGTCAATTGTTAATTCTGTATTATCTTTAAATACCTGTAGCTACAATAGTAACCTTTAATGTCGGAAGCACATCGTAAACATTTATCTATGAGGCTGTTGACGCATTATAAACTATACTATACAATTACAGTGATACCTCATACAACGTCCAAACTTGGTTCCACAAGTTTGGACTTTATACGGATTTGGACTTTGTATGAGGCATGCAAAATCCTAGCCACAATGCCTCATACAACGTCCAAATCCTTGCTTCGATGCCTCATGCAACGTCGTTTCCTTAGAGATACATTGTACTGTAACAGCACAGACTTCAGGGCAAAGTCAAGGAAACAGACAGGAAACTGACAGAACTTTAAGAAATCATTGTCTAAAGGCTAAATACATTACAAAAACATGTCAAACAACCCTGATTGTCAAAGAACCTGAAGAATGCTGCAAAAATCCCAGGAATGCTTCCAAAAATTCTGATGAAAAAAATCCAAAGAAATCCAAAACCACACTCAAAACCTCTCCTAAACACTCTTCGCCTCATGCAAAACCCACAAGAGCAATGCACGCATGTCTCCTGCCTTTTATACTGCCCAGGCACAATGCAACCTGGGAAAACCCCAATGCCTCATACAAAGTTGCACGACTTTGTATGAGGCAACCTTTTTCAAGGAATTAGGCGATGTTGTATGAATCCGATGTTGTATGAAGCGGACTTTGTATGAGGTATTACTGTACTTTATTCTGTAAGGTAAGATAATTTTACATAAAGGTATGTCACATTCTAAAAATCAGCCAAAATATTAGCTCATTGCTGCAAACTGTAAAACAACTATTTAAAGAACAAAAGGCTTTTATATTCGTATAGAATCAGTTAGTATATTGTAATTTTATTGTAATTGTATTGTTTATTTGTAGAACACCCTGAAGAAGCAATTCTGAGAAAAGCCATTGCATACCGGAACAGTGTTGGTGCAATATTATACTTTAGAATTTGAGTTGTGCATTGGTATATTGTTGGTTTATTGAAAGACATTTGCTATCTGAAGAAAGAAATTTAATTTACATTATTCACCTGAAGAAAAGAATTTTAACATTTGATTTATATTATCTACTAGAAGGAAGAATTTGGCTCTCAATTAATACTCATTAAGACTTTATTATACATTGTTTTCCACGTGTTTGTACTCTTTGGAGACTTTGAGTGGATTTCCCATACAGACGGTTTTCTTCATCCTCTATATTACTACTGCCTGGCTAATTTTCTTGTTGATCAGTATGTTCTAGGCCAGCATTTCCCAAACCACAGAACACTGGTGGACTTCAATTCACAGAAGCTTAAGTCATTACATTGGCTGATCAGTGCTTTGGGGAATTGTTTTTGGCTTCTGGGAATTGACATCAAAACTAAAGTTTGGGAAGCGCTGTTCTAGACTGTGGTTCCCATCAGTTATTGCCATCTTTGACAGTGGATAGGGCTTCTTGGAATTGTGGTCCAAAATATCTAGAAGGCATGGGGTAAGGAACGCTGGTCTATCCTCTGTGTGTCTCAAACATGCTTATCTTCCTCTCTTTCTTTGTCAATTTTAACAGTGTTTTTAGTATTGAAGTTGGTATGGTTTGTTTCTAATTTTTATTATTTTTGAATAATTTTGAATGCTTTAATGAAATACTTATGTCCTGTCTTATATTACAAGATTTAAGGCTAGGATACAGAAAACAAAATAATTTAATGCAATTTAAAACAGTGTAGACAATGTACAATACACTGTATTAGGAATTTACAAACTAGTTAGGTTATGATTCCTAGGCTCCAGAATTTAGGTTTAGTTATAAAACCTAATTTTAGAGTGTTAAATGTTTTTTTAGAGTGTCTTAGTCATTGTCTTTCATGTAGTATATCACTTTGTACTGCTTTCTTATGAAAAAATGGACTGATTTCAGATAATAATAGTAGATCTTCATTTATACTAACCATGATTATAATTAGTTTCTTGTTAGTTCTCACTAGGATTTGAAATCATGCTTAAAGATAGCAAGCCCCTATTAGGAGAGAAGGAATAACTATGACATTAAACTATAGGTTAATAGAATAAGAGATAGGTGTGAAAGGGAACTCATTTCACCACAGCTTGCTCCCAGCTAGGATTAAGAGACCAGCAATGTGGCATCTGCATGTGGTGTGAATAACTTTTGCCATATATTGATATCTTTTTAAAAAATAATCTTGAGTGTACACAGAGATTAGTAGGATAATGTTTGGTCTTTGTAATACATCTTGTTTTGTGTTCCTATAAAAGATCCAGTGAAAGGAGTAAGATTGTGGCATCTAATTCAGCAGAGAGGGCGACTTGGTTTTAATTTTTCTAGTCATGTAACCCAAAGATTTATTTATTTATTTAGATTTGTATGGCTGCCCAATCACCAGAGCGACTCTGGGCAGCTCACAATCCAATTGCACATAACCCTGTATAAAAAGACCCAACATATCATTAAAAACCTTACATGAAATACATTGTAAAATCTTTGCCGAACCCACTCCCCAATAAAGAGGCGGACACCTTATTGGTTTAAAAATTGGGCCACTTTATTAACTTGTAACTTTAATTAACTGTGTTAAAGCAAATGGGCCAGAATAGCACTGGTAAGGACTAGTTGTCATTTCCTGATCTTAATTTGCTACATTGTATCAATTTGTTTACTTCATTAAACAAATTGTTGACCCCAATCAGAAGTGATACTTGTTAACTCCAGCTTCTGATGGACATCTGGTGAACTCTCAAAGGTTTTGCAAGTCTCCGAACTTTGCATTACCTTGTTCATGGTCCGCACTTGATTGACCAGTCCAACTTTCCCTCTACCTTGTTCTTCTGGTGGCCAACCAAATACGTACCTGCCGGGTCCCTAGGGGTCATCCAATTTGTCCTTACCAGTGCTAACCGCCAAAGTGACCTGTAAGGATAACAACAACAAACCTCATAACTCAACCATCAGTAACAGTGTGGGATGGGTGAAAACTACAAGAACCAAATGGCCAATGCAGGTTCAAGCAAAAATTCCCATCCGGCCCCAGAGCGACCAAAAAATTAATCACACTGTCACCTAGGGAGGGGATGGAGGGCAAATGCGCCCTGGCCCAGCTGATATCTTGAAGTCCGGCGGGAGCGCGCAGAGCCCCCTTTTAAAGGCGGCTCGGCTCCACCCCTCCGCTTGGCCTGAGGTGCCCGGATCAAGGGGCGGAGGCTGGCAAAGCGCACGCCGGTGAGAGTCCCCACCGATGCGTGTCCCTTGTAACAGATAACTAAACAAATAGACTAAAAACCCAGATTGCGATTAACATCTTCATATCAGCCAATGGGCTGATGGGGGGGGTGGCAGCTATTCCTCTCCAGTCCCCACACCTATTGGGCCAGCCATGTCTTCAGCCCTTTCCTAAAGACCGACAATTCTGGCTGAAGATAGAGGTCTGTTGTCAGGAAGTTCCAAAGGGCTGGAGCAGATACCGAAAAGGCCCTCTTTCTTGTACTGGAGAGATGAGCCTCTTTGACAGATGGTACCTTTAGAGAGCCCCTCTGGTCCACTCTCTGGTCCAAACATTTTTGCAGTTGAGTGGCATCAATTCTAGACAATCAAAATTCCATTCCCTCCATTCTACCAAATGCACTTTTCCCGCACTGCCAACATTGCAACTGATGCCATCTCAACAAATTTAAGCCCTGAATTTTACCAAGAAAGGGATTTATCAAGCACAGCCTGATACATTCTACACAGTGATTTCCAACATTATCCCAGTTTACCACAGCTTAAGGCCATACCTGGAATACTCTTTTTCTTCTCTGTTCCCCATATTTATATTAAATAAAGGCTGCAACCCCTACTATTGAACTCTTCATATGGATAATATTACCCCTTTTTTTGTTAATAGTTTAAGAAATCACAACATATATATTTGACAGTAGTATCAGAGTTAAGTCTACTGACTGTTTAAAAGTATTTGGTGGATATTTTTGTTATTTGTGTGATCACCTATCCATGCCATATAATATCACACACACTCTCTAAAGGTATTTTATGAAAACATATACCATATTTGCTGGCGTATAAGATGAATTTCCCCCTTAAAATAAACTTGAAAATGGGGTGTGTCTTATATACTGGTAATCAAAATTATCATGTTGATCAGTGGCAGCTAGAGCCGGGCAGGCAGCTTCAAAGGAGCCCACTCCCCCCCCATTCCAACCTTCCTGGCTCTTGGGGGCCAGTGGCTGTGGGATGGGGGAACGGGCTTTAAAGGATCCCTCTTTTTCCCCATTCCACCCTCCCCATGATCCCAGAGCCACTGGCTGCCAGGAGCAAGGGAGGGGGAGGGGGAAAGAGGGACCCTTTAAAGCCTACACACCCACCCCAATTCCAGAGCCATTGGCAACCAGGACCTGGGGAGGGTGGGATGGGGGGAAGTGGGATTATTTGGAAGCCCTTTTCCCAGTTCCTGGTGATCAGCAGCAGGTGGAGCCGGGCGAAGAGCCTTCCAAAGTATCCCACCCACCCACCCCCTCCCCTCCCCGGTTCCTGAAGTTAATTTTAGAAATTCATTTAAAAATGTATATAAAATGCAGGGTGCATCTTATTATCCAATGTGTCTTATACACCAGCAAACACAGTATATATAATATAATAAATCAAATTATCATAATATTTCTCATCAATAAATACTTATTGTAATATTCATGAAAATAGATTTTAAAACAATTGGCAGATGAACTAGAAACATAAATAACAAACAATCCCCTTAACTATTATTTCAGAATAACTTTACATACACGTTAGCTGGCACCTTAGATTTTATTGTATATCTTCTAGCTTTGATAGGTTCTAATCTAAATCCTCAAAGAAATAGAATAAACAAATATGAAAAGTGTCTTGCTTCACATTATCACCAATAAAATACCTGTTTCAAGAACAGGGATGGCTAATACAGCCCGGTAGTAAGGACTTTCTTTGAATTTCAAACACTGTTTAGGGGCCATAAGCATATTTTGATTTAACTTTGTCATAGCTAATCAGTATGGCCTAGCAATAAAGACTTCATTACTTATGATGTATACGTGTTTTTCATATTTAGAGATTGCTCCAATGTAACGTGGCCAGCCTCTCGTACAACTATTTAATAAACAATTTTCTATTCTATGTATAAAATATATTAAACTTTGATAGGTCAAAGAGGACTGGGACAGAGAATATTATTTCTTGAGCCTCATTTTGCTCATGGGCCATTGCATGGTCATATATCCTCTAGAACAGTGGCCCCCAACGTTTGGGTTTTGGACTTCAATTCCCAGAAGCCTAAGTCAGTACATTGGCTTTGGGGAATTGACTTAGGCTTCTGGGAATTGAATTCCAAAAACCAAAGGTTGAGAAACACTGTTCTAGAAAATCAAGATTTGCTCAAATGGCTAAAAACATTCCATTTTTTTCTGTGCAAAGTTTTAAGAAAATTGATTTTTGTGGATTGTGTGCCATATTTGAGCAACTAGTTACAGCTGTTGCTGTTGTAGATGGAGGAAAGCTGGGAGTAAAAATGCAAAAGCAGCAGGCGTTATATTGAAATTGATTCGTGGTGTCCTTTTTTCAAAATATTTGTGCAGTGGAAGATCCAACGCTTACATGCCACTCTGTCCCCATATCCATTTTCATAAGAATCTCATACATCTTAAGCAAATACAACTTCATCCTCACTTTCCAAAACATGCAACTGAACAGGCTAAGCTGGTCCAAACAAAATGTGAATACTTTGAATGTGCATTCTTTAAATGCAAGATGGAGCAATAATTAGTACTTTCAGCATTAAATCTTTATCTTGTTTTTTTACCTTTAGATTTAATATATATCCAAAGAGATTGAGGTGGTGAGATAGATCATTATTATATCTGGGACTCATGCCATGGAAACTCATTATCTTTTCCTCCCTAAATTACAAAATATAATCTCAAGGAAGAATCTATAAAAGAAAATTATAATCTGACACATACATTCACCCATGCCCCTCTGGTGCAAACACACAATTCCAAATAAAGTTCACAAGAGCAGCATGCGGTGTGTGTCAATGAGCAGGAGTTACACCTAACAGAACACAAAAGTTGAATAGGTGCAAATTATAACATCCTAACTGCACAGAGCAATCAGTTCACCAGAAATTATCAGAAGTAGTTACTGTTATTTAAGAGGTTGACACAATCAGAATCATTTGGTTTATATACAACTCTTCCTTGAGAGCGGAAGATGTGGTATCTTGAAACAGTGGTTATTATAACAGTTCCAGTGGCAACCTCAGATAAATGTAAATTATTAAATTTTCCCAGAGGCAGAAGATTTGCTTTATTTTTTCCAGCACAGGGTCTTTCTCATTCTTCACTAGACTGCATAACGTAAATCATGACAGTATATTCAGAAAGTGCATGCAATATATATTTATTTTCCAGTGTTGAGAAATAGATTTGCTTCAGTAGAGATATGGATTCAAATCATATATTCTTTTAAATGCTTAAGTTTCTAAGTTGCACTGTCATTTGAAAGCACATTTTATATTTGCATTGTAAAAATACTGAGACAAGGAGTCATCAAAGAAAGTGCAAGGCAAGTCTTCAAATGCAAGCAGATAAAGTAATCCTAGTGAACAATGCTGATGTATACAATTATTTTCAGTTTAGAAATAGTAACAAGAAAATAAATGTGTGCAGAAAATAAGATATTTAAGAGACATTGTTCAAAGGATAAGTTTGAATGATTGGCACACAGTTTTTGTGGCAATAGTTCTGAAGGAGGTTTAGGGGTGAGAGAACACGCCGGACAAAAGAGAAGATAGCAACCAATGCTTCAAGGGCTGCCACACAAGCCAGTGGTGGAGCACATCTTGACACTACAGGAAGCTCAGGTCGCTTGGACTATTGACCCAAAGTTCATCACAGAGATTTCTGACTGTGACTTCACTACAATGCATAGGTGAGCTTTTTGATAGGTTCACAGACATTTGCACAAAAAAGGTATATTGAACATTGTGCCTTGGGATCCAGCATAGTTGTATGTGTTATGGGTAAAGGACAGTGTGCATTGTATAAAATAACAATTTCAACCACTACTTGCACTTTTAAATCTCTAAGCTATTAGTGTGCGCTACTGTTTGCCCGAACACAAACAATCTGGTTTCCCAACTGGCTTCTTTCTGTGTGTTGTCCAATGTATGTAGATTCCTCCATCTTCCTGGCCTCAGATACAGTGGTTGTTGCTCCTCTATTTGATTGCCAGATGTCACTGGGGAGCAAGATGGGGAGGTTCCTGGATCTTCAGGACAGCCCAGGTGCCGGAGAGGAAGCTCACCATCCATACCTGCAGAAGAACAAGAGTCTTCAGTTCCCGCTTCTGATGAAGACTCTGCAGCCAGAACTACTGAGAGTTGGCCTTGGCCATTGTCATCCTCTGAAACTCCCAGCAATGTTGGAGAAGATTTTGAGGGATTTCCAACACCAGAGCGGACTCCACAGTGCTCAATGGACATGCAGTCTTCTGGCGATCAGTGTCTCAGTAGAACTCCCCAGTATGAAAGTGACTCTCTTGAGGAGGGAAATGATGAAATAAACGAAGAGCACCATGGTGTTCAGCCTCTCCCTAGCGATCGGGGTTGGAGGGGGCACACTCAGCTGACAGAGGGGGAAAGATTGTTGATGGAAACCAACAGTAGGATTGTACAGCTGCTGGAGAACATAAAGAGAGAGCATGCACAGTCCATGGGCCTCATGTCACAGTCCATGGGCCGGATGGAATTGCAGCTAGGCATTGTGGCAACATCCACAAGAGCCATCCATAACTACCTATCTGAAATTTTAGCTTTTCTCAAACAGCCAAGGACACAGGTCCTTGAAACACGTATCTCCCAAAGAGCCACCCCTCATGTTGAATTAACTAGCGCTTCAACGTGGACAGGGGAGGATGCAGTGGCATTGCCCAGTGGATACTTAGCAGGGAAAGAAGGGATTAATGACTCTCATGAAACACCACAAGCCACAGTGCCTCGTTGCAGTGGCCGGATGCAGAGAGCCATAACAGAAAGGGCATCATTGCCCATGCCCATGCGCCAGGCAAAAGGGGGAGGGAAGAAGAAATAAATGATCACACTAGTGATAGTGTTTTTAAGGGTTTGGGTTTTTTTAAAAAAAAATGTGCCTAACCTTTTAACTTCTTAGCCATAAGGCCATGAATGGCAGACCTTGACCATTTTTACATTTTGGCTAACATTGTATTCTGGCTGACTAGATTAGTCTAACATTTTGTAGTTTATATTTGCATTGTTAACAATGTGTGCTGCTGGTATTTGAAGAACATTTGCTTCTATTCTTTCACTTTAGCTTCATGAGAGCATTTTTTACACTGTGCCAGACATTCATTGCTTTTCTTACAAATACAAATCATTTCTGGACATAGCTGTATGAGTTTTCTTTTTCCTTTCCCCTCCCCTCATTCCCTCTGAGCAAGCATACTGAAGTTCTTGGTAAGTATATGGATCTTGGCAATGAACGGCTCAGAAACCGTATTCATCCAGTCTTTGCCTGGTGTTTCTGGCATGCTGGCCTGAGGTGTTGGGATTAGCCTGTAAGTGCCTTTCTGGATCATGATAATTCTTATCTCTGAGGGTATGACATTACTTATTTCTAGCCCATTGTGTGAAAACATTTGACACACCTTGGCTATGTTGTGTAATGTACAACTGGTCAAGATAATATTGGCATGCTTTGTGACTGAAGACTAGGACCTATATAGAGACATTAACCTTTTCAAAAGTCCCCTTTTTATTGAGTATTGATTGATAACAAGATTATATTGTAAGAGAATTTAGAGATTCAGAAATAGAGAAAATGGCAAAATGCTTATATTAGTTAATTCCCACAATAAACATATATAATGTATGTGATAAACTATCCTTAGTAATATCAAAAGTATTCTTTCTGCAGGACAAAGTTATTTCCTCATAGCCAGACCTCAGAATGTAAGAGTCATGACCTGCTGTTGGGTTCTATGTCAGAAAAATAACTTTATTCCATGTAGATGTATATATTGGTAGCACAGAATCTCTCTTTCTGCTCTAGGCCACCTCATTTATTGATACTAAAGTGGTGTGAGTTGAAGTGGGATCAATACAACATGCCATGAAGATAAATAATGCACTGTTGGAGGGAGTTATTACTATTGGGACTGCTTCAAGGGACAGTTTAAAATAGTAATGCCCAGCCTCATCTGTATGCATGGCTACAGTACAGAATGGTTGTCTGAGAAGAATCTAGATTATTGTTTAAAGATCCTGTTTTCGGGCTGGGCAATTATTGTTACCACATGTATAGACACATCATAGGTCCAGGCTGATTTTCCAACTCCAGACTAGGTTGCTTAAAAGAGTTGTGAGATCATACTTATGATTAAACTATCGTTGGCTGTGGTCAGACATTTCAAAATCAATTCAGCCTTGTTCTTTCAGATTGAAGAAAAATGAAAACAGGAACATTTACTTGTGATTGCTTTTTGCTAATTGGCTGAGCAAGGGATGAAATACACCTAGAGTGAGCTAGCCACCAGTGCAGCCACTTTGCAGGTGCAATGTTTGGTTCAAATATTTGTCCTCAGGCAAACTAAATCTAGATGCAACAACACTTCCGTGGGTGGGTAGTTTTGACTGAATGCTCAAAAATACTCTATCTGATATGTGTGTTTTTCACACCTGTATATTGCTTGCTCTCCATCTGTGATGGCTTTTATATATATTCATTTGTTTAATAATGCACTATAGATCTTAAGTAAATACATTTGAGATTGAAGCATATACTAGTCATTCACTAGTGCAAGAATTTCTATTCCTATGAAGTTATGAAAGCAAGTTATACAACCATCTGAGAATTACTGCTTTTTCCCTGTTGCTTTTTTCCTGTATTTGAAAAGGGGAGTGACTATTTCCGTGTAACAGTAGAATATAATGAAATGCTTTTAATTTGTGTTTTTTCACTCGAAAAGTATGATGGAACTGGGGAGTAGGGGTAGGAAGATTAAGAATTTTACTGGAGATCTTATCAAAAGTTTTTTTGACTAGTTTTCTGTGACTTCAACAGAATATAACTAGTGTTAAAAGAACTGAATTTCCCTCCTAAAATTAATGCATTTAGTTTATTGGGGGCTTACTCTCTCCAACAAATTATTAATTTTGTTGATTTTTCCCCCTTGGCAAAGCCCTAAATACAGATCTACATGTATCTAGCAGAGATGTCAATTTCGAGTCAATTGAGGAAGCCTGTTTGTATATGTTTGTTTGTTTGTAGTAATGTATAGAATTCCATTATCCTCTCCCCATTCCAACATGCTTTGGGTATCTTTATTTACAATGGAAAGGTTCATAATATCTAATTTCTGTATAGAATAAGCTATATGACAAAGAGAAATGGCGATATGGTTATAAGATCAACAAAATACAGAATTCCCCATTGATTAATTCTAATATATGGTGGCTACATCAGATTTTTAGACAATACTTGATGAATATTGTAATCAAATCCACAGCTTGGATCTGATTTCCAGTACTGTTTTGAAAGATCCGTAGTTCAATGTATGCATGTTGGGTTTTTTCATTTTCAAACTGATAATGTCCATGCTTTCCCAAGTATCTGTCAAATTCTCTTAAACCTTTTTATTACTAATCAGTTGTAAAACTGAGGACTACATGAATTTTCCCACGAGTTACAGAATTTAGTGGTGAACATTTCCTGTAAACAACACCTTGCACTGCTGAATCTAGTAGGATCACCATGAGAGCTAGAAAGAATTAATATGAAATCCTCCCTTTTGATGATGTTGGTCTTGGATACACCTGCATACCCAAATGTAAAAACATAAAAAGTAGATGGGGGGAGGGGGGAGATCAGAAAGATTTGGCCACAGTTTAAAAACCTTTCTGGAGAGTTGTTTTTGCTAGAATTAGTACAAATTTACTGCATGAATTTACTTTTGTTTTATAAAGAGAAACAAAAATAGAGAATAGAGGAAGCAAATATTAATATTTACGAGTGGCGTTCTTCCATTTTAAGCAGCGAAGAGTTGAAACTCTTCCCAGTCACATCTTTTCCAACATAGTTACCTTTTCACCTAGAGACATCAGCTGTGATTCCTCTCTTTTAAACACCATTGCCCTGATCCAGCAGCCATCTCTCTTGGGCACCAAAACTCTGATGCATGCACAGAACTCACTTGGCAAAGGCTCTTCTCTATTCCTTTTAGTGGTGGGGGGATTTTGGGTAAACATTTGAATAAGCACATAGATCTATCCCGCCACTTCACTGACAGATGTCAAAACATGCAGGTGGTCCTGGTGCACATTGCAATGGCACATGAGGCGTTGAATTGAGGTCCATCTCTACATTTAACTAGATGTGTTCCAGTCAAAGCCACTTCCTGTCACCCTCTATTGCATTCAAAACAGAATGCCCTTCACTCCTGAGGAAATTAGAACAGTTGTCTTAAATGCAACAATCTGCATAGATAGATTGCCTGTAGAAAACTGCAGTGTTTGTATTTACTTGGCAATGAAAGAAACAGTTTTTATTTCCTTCTGAAGCAATTTGCACTGCAGATATTCTATGCTCAGTTCTAGGAAAATTAGCCTGAACAATATGATGACTTAAAGACTCCAGTTGTGAAATAATACCTTGAAGCAATACTCACAGGTTGTGGAATTATTTCCTGCTCCTACACAACTTTTTTTTAATACATATATGCTGTGCATTCAGTGTTCTTTCTTTGGTTAACATTTATAAACAGCTATCTGCAAATAGTGCATTGCTTAATCTGATTCCATGCTCTATATGTTGATCCTGGAGGTGTGGCAGAAGATAAATACAGATTACTTATTCTAATTTAGGTTGAATTGTACTCCAAGTGCCGATACTGAACTCATATGCAATCTTAGACAAATAAAGTGCCTCAGCTCCAGCATTAATATAAAGAAAATGGTAAATCACAATTATAATGCTATATAAGTTTTGAACATTTTCTCTAGCATCTTAAAAAAAAAACCAGTTAACACTCATCTATTTTAATGTGTGATTAAAATTTGTTGTGTTTCATATTGTACCTATTAGATCCAGATTTTCCTGAGATAGGAGAGGTGTGGATAGTATTTATCTTATTGGCCTTTATTTTATGTATTTAAAATGGCAAAAATATTCTCACTACTGTTTTCCTGCCTTTTGTCCATAGTGAAATGGCCATAATATGATACCCACCATTATCTCAGGTCACAGTTTCAAAGCTAGCACTATTTCAAGACTCACTACTCACTATACTAGAATCTGAACCCATAGTGGAAGTTTTCCATGAAGGTTTACTCATAGGCAGTTGAGAATATTGAATGCTGGACTGATAGGAAGCAATTCAGTACTAGCAATGTGCTTATGAGAATCACTCCTGGTTGATTAATTATGAACCTTACAGGATTCTAATTAAGATTTATTATGAACCTTACAGGATTCTAATTGAGATTTAAGGTTTGGTTGATGTATATAATTGTGTGCTATCAAGTCAATTATGACTTATGACCCTTTTCAAGGTTTTCTAGATAGAGAGGACACAGAAGTGGTTTACCATTCCTTTCTTCTGGTGGCAACCCTGGAACTATGCAGCTTTTCCGTGGCTACACAGGGCTGACTCTTCTCCCAGAAGGCGTAATGAGGAATTGAACTTTCTCAACCTCTGGCTCTGCAGACAGATACCGAAACTACTAAGCTATCCAATCTGCTACATATATAATATTTAGAAGGGAGTTGTATATTCTAAATACTAAAAACAAAATGCTATTATATTATAGCAGATTGATTTGACTAACAGACTGGTATTAGGACTCACAAGATAGGGAGAGCACTTAAGATGCCTTTTATTGTATGAAATTTTACTCAAATGTTAGTGACTTCTGTGTGGAACAGTGCTCTGCAAGTAAACGATTTCTAAAGGTTTTCTTTCCATTTCTATATAGATATTTTCCCTTCACATTTTGAAGGTTTGAAGAAGAGGATTGTTTTTCGAGTCAAACTAAGTAAACATTAAATGCATGCAGGCTTAAAACTGAAGCATGCATGTTATGCAGCAGTAATAAAAGTGCTCGGCTTGCACGACTTACGATCCTCAAGCATTGCCTTGTTAAAATGCCAAAAAAACACTTTTTCTTTGCATCTTTTAAGAAGTTAAATTCCTTATTTTTCTTTTGAATATTTAGATTTTCAGTCTTGGGCAAATTAGATTTATTTTAGCAATATTTCTGTGTTACAGATAAAGTTGATGAAATAGTACCATTTTCCAAGCCATCACGAATTCCAGATAATGCAACCGTGGACTCAAGAGTGGCAACAATTAAACAACGTCCTTCCAGTAGATGCTTTCCTTCAGCTTCAGATATGAATGTGAGTGATGGTTGTAAGAAATGTCCTTAATGATGTAATGCTTTTAATAACATGGAAATACTGGCATTAACCCATTAAAGATAAATTGTAAATAATGGTTTCTAGGTGCGGCCTAATAGAGTAAGATACTACACTATACTTGTCTTTACTTGTACTCGTATGCTTAATTGTTTTTTCTTGTCCCTTTGATCACCTTGTGTGGTGAAACTCCTTATGGTAAGGGAACAGGGCTGCCACTTGCTTTATTCAAAATCAGCACAAAATGTTTAGAGTCTAACACATTATACCTGGCAATATATGCAAACATACATGTTGGATAGCCAAGTAGATAGTAGGGATGTGACAAATACTCACTCAATTTCTCATTCTCTGTGATTTTTCTGGGCCTTACCATGCCAGGACTTCTCCTTTCATTGAACATAATTCTTATTGAACATTGACTCTTCTCCCAGGAGGTGTATTAAAGATTTCAATAAGAAAAGGCGATCCTGGTCTTATTTTCCCTTTTTTGTTTTCCCCTCATTTTGCAAAAGAAATTTGCCAAATTCTGTCCAACTTTATTTCTCTTCTTGAACAGAAAGAGGTGAATTATTCCTGTGCAAGTTAATGTTCCTTCTGCCCTTTGTATGCAAAAAATATGACAGTCTGTGAAAGAATTGCAAAAAAAAAAAGTAGCTTCACATTTCTTTCAGATTAAAGGATTACAAATCTGGTCAATAGATTTCCTACAGTATTTCTTGGGGTGGGAGGAATGCATACCTGTCAAGTATCCCATTTTGGCCAAGATTTCCAATAATTCACCACTCCATCACGCTCCTTCCTGCCATCATCCCGTATTTGAATGGCCAGGAAAGGGGTTACTGCTCATGCGCGCTGCTGCCTCTGATGGGCACGAATGCACAGTAACCCCTTTCCTGGCCAAAGGGGTTTCAGCACATGCACGCAGGGGTTACTGTGCATGTATGCAGGGGATACTGCGCATGCGTGTTGCTGCCTCTGACGTTAGAGGCAGCGGCGCACATGCGCCAACACCAGCACCCAGAAACCTTCCTGTATTTGGACACCGGCAACTTGACAGGTATGGAGGAATGTACAGAAAAATCTTGCTACAAGAAGTAAAAGAGTGTTATATTTTTTTTCTCTCTGCAAGAGAGGCTGCATTATTTAGATTCCTTGTAAAAAGTGTCTTGATCAGGTACATGGCATTCGAAACTAGTAATTATTGGTATCAGACAACAGGTTTGTTGAATCTTACAATCACTTATAGCTTTTATTTCTTCATCCATGGAATAAATAGGATACCAATAGACTTGTTATGAGCTATGAAGAAAATAATTGTCAAAATCCTAATAAGAAAACACAATATGTAGTATAGAAAACACATGGAAAACACAACAATGGGTTACAGACTGGAAACATTTAATGTACCTTCTAGTTTCAAAGAAAGGAAATGCCAAGGATTGATGTAAACACAAAACCATTCATTTCCCCTGCTAGAAAAGTGGTGTTCATGATTTTATAACAAACACATTTACCATATTTGGAGCTGTATTTAGAAAAAGAAAAGGCATTAAGAACCTGTATTGCAAATGAATATTGGCTAATTGAGTGCATCAAAGAATTTCAGGGGGAAAACAGTTTGTATTTTATAGATAACTAGCGTAGTTGCCCAGCTTCACCTGGGGTGTGTGGGGCGGTGGTGGCACCCTCGCAGCCAGTGCCCTATGCTCCCACTCTCTCTCACACAGCCACAGCCACGCAGTCTGCTACCTAGTTTCTCCCCTTTTCTCTCTCTCTCACATACACCAGCTAGAAACCCTCCCACCCAGTTTCTTTACTTACACAGACACACACACACAGGCACTCACTCTGTCACCTAGTGTGTTACACACACACACACACACACACACACACACACACACACAAGTGTCTCGGTCACTCCTACACACACAGCCACCTACTGGAAAAATGGGAAAGTGGAGGGCTGAAGCTGCTGCAAAGAATGTCTGTGCTTCTCCCTTGTGGGACCGGAGTGATCCTGGCTGCTGCTTGTGGTGGGGGCACCCGGCCTGGGACCATCCATGCTGCATGCGGGGAGAGAGAGAAAGAGAGAGAGAAGAGGTAGCTAAGTAAGGAAGGATGGAAAGGGAGAATGACGGAAGGAGGGAGGGAATGGAGGAAATAGGAAAGGAAGGAGAAAGGGAAACAAAGAAAGGCAGGAGGGGAGGGAGGGAATTTGAGGAGGAGTGAAGGAAAGAAGAATGGTGAGGAAGAAATGACATAGGGAAGGGGAAAGAGAGGGAAGAAATTAGGGAAGAGGAGAAGGAAGGAAGGATTGATAGACGGAGGGAAGGAAGGAGGGAAGGGTGGAAGGAAGAAGGGAGTTGAAGAAGGAGGTCCTATCCCCCACACAGAGGCACATGCAGAGAAACGGAGAGCCATTCCCCTGCTCCCCCCCACACACACACACACTTCCCTGTCGTTGCCACACCATTCCCTACATAGACACACACCTTCTCCGTTCCCAGCACTTTCCACCCTTTGGGCATCAGAAGGGGTGGGCCAGGTCAAGGGCAGAGAGCCATGGTGCTTGGAACATGGACTCTCTGGTCACTCAAGCTGGCCCGTCATGGCGGGGGGTGGTGGCCTCTTACTGACAATGGCGGTGACGGCATCAGAGCTCGGCTTCCCCTGCCCAGCCGAGCAGTGAGTGTTCATGAGGCGTGCAAGGCCTAGGGCAGGCCTTTCTGCATTCTACATGTGGGGCAGCCCTGCCTCCTCTGCTGTTCTAATGGCGGTGTCATGTTGGTGTGTCTGCCCAGGTGCGTTTCTGTGTGCATGATGCTTGCCAACGGCTCTGCGCTCGACCTGCCCCTCCCCTGTAGTTCACGCGTGCGCAGTTCTTTTGGCTGGATGTGTGGAGCATAGGACCCACCTTTGACCTCTGGACCTTCGCACAAACCATCGCTGTCAGGGAAGGAAGGTGTGTGCGAAGCAACACGGGATGGTGTCCAGAGATGTGGCCACGACTAAGCGACACATACGTCTATTTTCCTTCCTTATAGGTATAGATAGCAAAGACTGTATATAGATCAAAAAAAGCTATGGGTTGTTCTAAGTTTTTTATGGTTCTGAAGTGTAAATTCTAAAAATCCTTCATGGGTATTCCTGTTGTCTCCCTGTGGGTATTGTTTTCTCACACATATGTTGGAACATATTTTTTTATGTCATACTACCAGCCAAATTATATTGTAGAACAACATTTCACAATCTGGTTCCCTCCAAATGTTTTTGATTACAGTATGTAACCACTAGTCAGTACTGTATATTATTGATAATTAACAGCAATGTTGAAGAGGTATAATCCCAAGGACATTGAGAGTAACACTAAGGGAGGTAGTTATTTAACCCAGACAACATACTATTATTATTATTATTTTCAACAATATGGTTCTCTCTACCTTCTGTAGAATTGTCCGTGCTGTTATAGTAATCAATATATTTTGTATCCACCTAGTTTGGGCAGATTAAATCATTACTTAATGTATTATTGATACCTGCTTCAGCGATCATCAATGTGCAGTTTGCTGTTCTAACAATCAGAAATATACACATTTCCAAAATAGTGAAGGTACAGATGCATAGTGTTCATGGTATATATTCCAGATCTACAGATGAGAATGAAACCGCATTTTAGGTGATATACAATTGAGCTCATAGATAAATAATTATTTCTTTTGTTTTTGCAGTCCATGTATGATAGACAAGGCATTGCTGTGATGCCACCTACCGTACCTGGGAGTTCACAAGGCCCATTTCTAGGTATACCACGGGGTACAGTGAGACGACAGAAATCAATAGGTAAAGTGTCACTTTCTAGATCTGTCCTGTTGAAATCTTTCTTTTACCTGTAACTTTTGTTTATATTATTCTTACCTAGTTTGATTGTAATGCATTTAATCTTTAATTAACTTTGAGCTAAACTTGGCCATGAGATAAGAATGCATTGTAAATGTAATGTAAATTTGATTGGATATCTGAATTGGAATCCATATTTTCACAATATATAATTAATTAAACATTCAGTAATTAATTATACCTCAAATAGTTCCCAGCTGCAGTAATTTAGCTATCCAAACACCAATGTACAAAAAATTATCTTGAAAGGATATAAACATTAACAAAATGGCAAATAGCAAACGATATCTATCAAGAATTTCCAAATCCAATACAAATTGGATTCAGTTCTTTTAATTGATGTGATCCTTGACTCAAAAGCAGCTGCACTTGTATGTTTCAAGAGGTTTTAGGATCATAATCACCACTTCTGGGGTTTTTTAATTACAAATTCTAAATTCATTTTAACTTTAGCATTTGATAACCAAAGATTGAGCATTTTGCCAATAATTACACAAATTATTGCTGAAAATAGCTCTTCTGTGCTTTAGAGTTATGATTTTAAATCTCTTTGCATGATGATAACATAGTGGTATTTTTAACTGAAATTACTGACATATAGGTGCTGTTTCTTATTATTGATCATTTTGTTGGAAAAATAACATGATTATATAATAAACAACACATATATAATAAATAGAAATAATCAGATTGTTACATTTCTCAATAAAACACCCTTTCCTGGAAAGAGATATAAATCTTTTACTCGCTGCTATTGTACATGCTGTTTTTATCAAGCTAGGAAAGGTGTAAGGTAAAGGTAAAGGTTGCCCTTGCTCGAAAGCCAGTCATATCTGACTCTACGGTTCAGCGATCATCTCCATTTACAGCCAAAGAGCCAGTGTTGTCATGTAGCAGGCAGAATGCTGTTACCTTCCCATCGAAGTGGTACTTTTTATCTACTTGCAATTTCTTGCTTTTGTACTGCTAGGTTGGCAAGAGCTGGGACAGACAGGCACCCTCTCTGTCCTGCAGCACTCAGGTCTTGAACTACTGACCTGCCAACCTTCCAGTTGTCAAGTTCAGCATCTTAACCATTAAGCACCCTTTTAATTTGCATGGAGTGCAATTTCCATCCATGGCGAAATCTTGACTTTTAGTAGTGCCCTTTGTAATCAGAGGGATCTTTAAAATTCTTATGTATGTTGGCATGGCCCTTAGTTTAACACATAAAAGCCTTCAAAGTTATGCAGCTATCAGAAGTGGAGATGTTGTGTGAAAGTTGTCTGAGTGAATCAGTGGCTGCTATTACTTCTAGCTATGTCCTCTATCTTGGTGCACATAAGCAGCACCGTGAGGGATATGCCTTCTCACTCCCTACCCATGAAACAGTTATTTTCCACTTGAAGGCAGGGAAAAACACTCTCTCCCCTGGACTACTCCCTAATGGCTTCAACAATATCAACTGCAGTATACATTTGTTAGGGAAGTCTGCTACTTCATGACTGAAGATAATACTGTAGCCTTCATACACAATGAGACACTAAAATTAATCAGAATATTTTAAACCCTGATAATTCCAAGTTGCAAGCTCCTGGAATCATTTTAATATGCATGCTAAGTATAAGATCCTGTGTTTCATGGTCTTTTCTCAAACAGAAAAAAAGACATTTGTTTTTGTTATTGTTACTGCTGCTGTTGATGTTCTTCCAACGTTATCTGTGGAAGAGTATATCTCTGGAACAACTAGGTTTTGTATTTGCACCCTATAGTATCACAAGGAGCTGGTGAAGTCAACACTTTATACCGTGTCCTGTCTTGATTAATGCTCCACTTCTACCTTTCAACCATGAAATTTAGTGTCTCATATAACAGATGCCAACTTTACAGCAATGTTCCTAATTTGAGTAAACGTTGCATGTTTTCCATGTCTTTTTCCAATCTTCCACAATCCATGGCTGCTCCTTGCTCCTTTTTTATGCCCAACACGAAATAGTACTGCTACCTGTAGGAAGTATAATTGCTTGTCAATGTATACAGCAAAAGGCATTAGAAGAACATCAAGACAATCTAAGTATAAAGTTAAGATCTTAAGAAGAAGAGCACATAAGCATATGCGTAGGAAACTATACAGAGCATAGTGTGTGTAAGATAGTACTTGATGTACCCTATTTACAGTGTATTTGGTGATAGTAGACGATAAAATGCAAAGATAAATTAAACATTGTAGCTTGTGATTTTTTTTAAAGGGATAACAGAGGAAGAGCGGCAATTTTTGGCTCCCCCTTTGCTAAAATTTACTAGAAGTCTATCCATGCCAGACACCTCTGAAGATATCCCTCCGCCACCACAGTCTTTACCTCCATCACCACCACCTCCTTCTCCTTCTTTTTACAACTCTCCCAAATCTCCAGTGACTAGAATATATGGAACAATTAAGCCTGCCTTTATTCAGAATTCAGGTTCAAAGATAGCTGTTACAGGTAGATCTGAAATCATGGGAACAGTGATAAGAGATAAAGGCATATATTATCGGAGAGAGCTGGACCGTTATTCTCTAGATTCTGAGGACTTATATAGCAGAAACACCACCACTCAGGCAAGCTTCAGAAACAAAAGAGGTCAGATGCCGGAAAACCCATATTCTGAAGTTGGAAAACTAGCAAACAAAGCAGTCTATGTCCCAGCAAAGCCAGCAAGACGGAAGGGAATGCTAGTGAAACAATCTAATGTTGAGGATAGTCCAGAAAAAACCTGCTCCATTCCAATTCCCACCATCATTGTTAAAGAGCCATCTACCAGCAGCAGTGGAAAGAGTAGTCAAGGAAGCAGCATGGAGATTGACCCACAGTCCTCCGAGCAACCAGGACAGCTCAGACCTGAAGATAATTCGACTGTCAGTCCATTTGCCGCAGCCATTGCTGGAGCAGTGAGGGACAGGGAGAAAAGGTTAGAAGCTAGGCGCAACTCTCCAGCTTTCCTCTCCACAGATCTGGGAGATGAGGATGTTGGACTAACACCTCCAACACCACGTATGAGACAGTCAAAATTTAGTGATGAGGGAATGTTTAGTAATGAAGACAGCTTTAGGCAGCTTGTATCACCCTCTCCTATCCCAGCACCTAGAGAGTCAGAAAATGTTTTTAATAGTGGCAAGTCATGTAATCAGAGTGATGCAAGGATACCAAACTCTGCCACCCAGACAACAGTGGGTTCCGAAAACAATGCATCAGCAACTCAGAAAGCTGGCACATCCAGTTTGGATAACTATGTTCATCCACTCACAGGGAAGTTACTGGATCCAAATTCACCTTTAGCTCTTGCCCTTTCGGCCAGAGATAGAGCAATGAAAGAACAAACCCAACAGATTCCAGGAAAAAGTGAACCTGGCAAAGCTGACCTTAATAAACCCCTTTACATTGATACAAAGATGAGGTCCAATATAGAAACTACATTCCCTGTGACAGCTACAATTGCTAGGCAAAATACTCGAGGTCCTCTGAGAAGGCAGGAGACCGAGAACAAATATGAAACAGATATGGCAAAAGAGAGAAGGCCAGAAGAGAAAAAGAACATGCTAATAAATATTGTAGATACTTCACAACAGAAGTCAGCAGGCTTGCTGATGGTTCATACAGTAGACACAGCACAATCCAGTGATATACCCGAAAATGAAGCAGAAAGTGATGAAATGAATGTAAATGCTGAAGAATCTCTACCAGAGGCACAGGAAAGTACAGAAACAGCAGAAAGTGGGCAAGATGATAGTGCCCCACCTGAGCCACCGCCATCTCCCTGCAAAACTATTGTAGCTGTTGGCTCCGTTGATGAGCCTATCATTTTGCCATTTCGTATTCCTCCACCTCCTTTAGCATCTGTTGATCTGGATGAGGATTTTATCTTTACTGAGCCATTACCTCCTCCTTTAGAATTTGCTAACAGTTTTGACATCCCTGATGACCCTTCCATTCCAAGTTCTGCCTTAGCAGATTTATTCAAACAGAGGAAAAATGGAACTCCGTCAACTTCCTTTCACCCCATTCAACCCTCAAATTCAGTAGACAGTAAGAAGCCAGTGGGTCTTTCAAACTGTTTGCCAGCCTCATTTTTACCACCCCCTGAACATTTTGACAATGTCACTGACTCTGGGATTGAAGAGGTGGACAGTCGAAGCAGTAGCGACCATCATCTAGAGACAACCAGCACTATCTCAACTGTGTCCAGCATCTCTACCTTGTCCTCTGAAGGTGGTGAGAACTTGGATACTTGTACTGTCTATGCAGATGGGCAAACATTTCTGGTGGACAAACCCCCAGTACCTCCTAAGCCAAAAATGAAGCCCATAATCAACAAAAGCAATGCACTTTACAAGGATGCGCTAGTTGAAGAAACTGTAGATAGTTTTGTTATCCCTCCACCTGCTCCACCCCCACCTCCTGTCAGTGTACAGCCGACTATGGCTAAAATTGTACAGCAAAGGACCTCTAAGCTGTGGGGTGAAGTAGCGGAAGCCAAAAGCCCAGTTCTCTCAGGCCCAAAGGCTAATGTTATTAGTGAATTGAACTCAATACTGCAGCAGATGAACAGGGAGAAATCATCGAAGCCAGGAGAAGGATTGGAGTCACCCACAGGAACAAAAACTACATGTCTTAGTGCAAGGTAAATAAAGTATTTTACAGGATTACTTTTTTACAGTGCTTTTTATACAACTTTTAAGTTTCTCTTTGCTTTGTGTTGTCAAAGAAGCTCTGCTAAAATGCATGATAATAATGTTTTAATGGTATTTTTAAATATTCCTAATTATTTATAGAATAAGTTAAATGCATAAAGCTTTGGCTGACCTTGTCATTTCATTTTGCTATGGTATGTATAAATATTTTGTTTCGAATGTAATGACTACAATCCAAAGGGCCTCATCTGATGTTTCACTATATGAATCAGAGTTTGGGGTCTTCCTACTGCAATCTATCACACTTTTTTTAAAAACTGCTCTAGAGGAACAGGTTGTTTGTGTGTGTGTGTGTGTGTGTGTGTGTGTGTGTGTGTGTGTGTGTGTGTGTGTGTGTGTGTGTGTGTGTGTGTGTGTGTGTGTGTGTGTGTGTGTGTGTGTGTGTGTGTGTGTGTGTTTAAAGAAAGAATTATTTGCAAGTATGCTAAATATGGTTTTCTTTGTCTAAATTTTATTTCTTATTTATTAATAAATATTTCTCCAGTCTATACAGATATTTAAAGTCATGTCAGATATTGAAAGTTCTGTTGCTCTATAAAACATCAAGAAGGTTTTGGAATTAATGATGTATAAATGTGAAACTACTGTTCCAGAGAACTGTTCACACTCAGAGATATATGTATAATATGTTGAGACTTTTGTTATTCTTCAGAACTGAAATAGGTAGTTAGTTATACATTGCCAAAAAATAAATGAATTCAATAGCTAGATTCAGTCTCTAAATCAGGAATGATCAATTTCCAAAGACTGTGTTGCTTTCCTGAACCACTTGCTACTGAATTCACGCATCTACTGAATTTGCTGCTACCTCTAAGTTTCAGAGATTTAAAAAAATTAAAATTTCCTTGTTTTAGAGTTAAATTCCCATGCTCAAAATTAAGTATGAAAAATGCTTTGCTCTTTAATTTGTCTTTGAATGAGAGATTATTGAGGGTCTGGTGGATAATTATAGTATCAGTAGAATAAAGCAAGTGGCAGTGAAGATTAAAAGGGGGAAAATGCATTTGAACAGTTTAGGTAGAACCAACATCTGCTTATCCTGGAGGTTTAGTAAAGCTACAGTACAGCAGCAATGATACCTCTGTGATACTGTTGTGGTGTTTAACTTATGTATTCTAGGGATTCTTTACTAGATTACATGTACTCTGTTGTTAATGGGTCTGACAGGTATTATACCAAATGTCTCGATATCTATTTTGTCATATTCAGGTAAGTGAAAGATGAATTAGAGGGTTGGTTGGGGTGGTGATGATGTTCCCTGGAATATTTTGAATGTTTCATCATTGAACGTCATAACCATAGAATTTCATGAATAAGCTCATAGTTAAATATTTTAGCTAAACTTTCCATACAACTTACTTCATCTTGTTAATTGTTTGTCTACCAGTTTTACAGATGCCTTTATTTTGTAATTTTATAGTGTCTTAGTCATTCCATTTTGTCATTTTATTTGCTCTCATGACTGCTGTTAACAGAAGAGGGCCATACTGAAGTGACGTGAAGTAAGTGGCAACCAAAAGGGCTAGACTACTCCACATTGTGTCTTCTGTGGTTATGGTTGTTGTTGTTTTTTTAAATCATGCATTGTATCACATTTTTATTTTTGTTTTGTTTTTCATTTGTAATTAGAGCATTCTGCTGTCCAAAAGTAGTGACTGTTCTAAATTCAGAGTCTTCAGTCTTACATACTTCATTACATAAATATAAGTGACACTCAGTAGCACTATAATTCTATGTAGCAATTGATTGATGTGTATATAAATAAAAGAATAAAAATAATATGGTGAGTTGTACCAAAAGATAAAAATTAGGGAAGATGTACTATGCTTGATCCCCATTGAAATCACTGACAAAATTGAGTGCATAATCCTAATTGTATTGTGCTTGTGGCAATGAAATGTATGATTTAGTGTGGCAATATAGTGGAGCCTTGCTCAACAAATTTAATATGTTCTCCAGGACATATTTAATATGTTCTCCAGTGGATTTCCCATGGAATGCATTAAATGCAATTCCCCATAAGAATGCATTGAAAACCAAAATTTGTTAACCAAAACGTGGTTTTCCAATAGAAATGGATTGAAAACCATTTAATCCATTCCGGGGGGGGGGGGATTGTTAACCAAGCCACTATTTTCTATGTATTTCCTTTTGTTATGCGGTTTTTGGGTTTTTGTGTTAAACGAGCCGTTTGTTAAGCAAGGTTCTACTGTATAGGGTTTCTTCTAGATCAGTGGTTCCCAGCATGGGGCCCATGCCTCACAGGGGGACTTCAATTCCCAGAAGCCTAAGTCAGTACACTGGCTGATCAATGGTTTGGGGAATTGACTTAGGCTTCTGGGAATTGAAGTCCAAAAACCAAAAGTTGGGAAACATTGTTCTAGATGGTACATTGTTGTGTCTCCCCAACATCATCTTCTTGGTTTTCCATACACTAATACCTCATACAAAGTCCGCTTCGTACAACATCGAATTCATACATCGCCTAATTCCTTGAAAAAAGTTACCTCATACAAAGTCGGTGGACTTTGTATGAGGCATTGGGGTTTTCCCCAGGTTGCATTGTGCCTGGGCAGTATAAAAGGCAGGACACATGCGTGCATTGCTCTTGTGGGTTTTGCATGAGGCAAAGAGTGTTTAGGAGTGGTTTTGAGCGCGATTTTGGATTTTTTTGGATTTTTTCGTCAGAATTTTTAGAAGCATTCCTGGGATTTTTGCAGCATTCTTCAGGTTCTTGGACAATCAGGGTTGTTTGACATGTTTTTGTAATGTATTTAGCCTTTAGACAATGATTTCTTAAAGTTCTATCAGTTTCCTGCCTGTTTCTTTGACTTTGCCCTGAGGCCTGTGCTGTTACAGTACAATATATCTCTATGGAAACGACCTTGTACGAGGCATCGCAGCAAGGATTTGGACATTGTATCAGGCATCACAGCTAGGATTTTGCATGCCTCATACAAAGTCCAAATCCGTATAAAGTCCAAACTTGTGGAACCATGTTTGGACGTTGTATGAGGTATCACAGTATTTTTGGAAGAAGGTGGGTGTTATCTGAATGTTCCAGCATTTACATTCACAAGTTATCTCCTTCACTCACTTCAGGTTGGAGCTATGAAGAAGTTTTAGCAAAACAAAATGTCAGATGGCTTAAGACAGGAGAGTTTGTGTACTATTGAAGTCAAAGAGGCTTAGGATAAGAATGCAGTTTCAGAGAATATCTTGATAAAGGTTGTAAAATGTTCCTAGGTAGATTGAAAGCTCAATTTTCAAGCGCTCTAAAATTTGTGTGCCTCCTTGTACTTCTCTCTATCATAAAGGGATACATAAAGAAATACCGAATGTTTTCTACTACAACTCTGTACATATCTTCTGAAAAATGAATCTATCTGTACTTTGTGGTCTTTACTATAAACATGTATAGGATCCATCTTGTCAAAATATAAACCAATCCTGTTGTGAATGAGGTCTTTTGCCTGAAGTAGGTCACATTGTCACCACAATCTATTTATTTTCACTTTTCACTTTCAACTGATATCACCTTTAATTTGCAGACTACTATATGGATAATTTAGGACAGGAGTTCTCAACTTTTTTAAGCTGGGGGGCCAGGTCACACTCCCTTAGATAGCTTCAGGGGGCAGACGGCCATTTTGTCCTTCCTAAAAATGAGAACAGAACCAGTACTTTGGCTGAGCTGGTATGCTGTTTTAATTTTTCAACCTAATTTCAGTTTTCAAAATTGTCTAGTAGCATCAAGAAAAATACATGTATTAGTCCTGTGGAAACAATAGCAATAAGAAATGCACCAGTACATAAAAGGAAAGAGGATAGGAGATGTGATGCTGGGGGGAGAGGGGATAAGGTTTCATAATTATTTATATTTAGCTGATATGTTCCTGGATTGTCTTCATTTTTTTTAAAGATATTCAGCACCACTAAAAAATAATTAACTGTGAATGTTACTTACCATATATACTCGAGTATACACTGACTTGGATATAAGCCGAGGTACCTAATTCTGACCTGAAAACCCAGGAAAATAGATTGACCCGAGTATAAGCCGAGGGTGGGAAATGCAGCTGCTGCTAGTGAGTTTCAATAATCAAAATACATGAAAATATGGTAAAAATAATTAAATTGTTAGCACATCTCAGTTTGATGCAGTCTTGGGACCCTCGTCGTCATTGACCTGACTATAAGTCGAGTCCCCTTTTGGGGGCTCGTTTTGTGGGCTAAAAAACTCAGCTTATACTCGAGTATATATGGTATCTGCATAAGTAACTTGGTAAGTGAGTTATGAATACAGAATGCAGACTTCACCATGGGATCCCTTTCTCCCTTTTTGAAGAATATTTCCACATTGTTCTGTCTTGCAAATAAGCCCACAGTAGGTACTATGTTACAAAATATTTTTAAAATCCTTCTCCACAATGAGCTATGTTAGTCACTTGTAACATAGTTTCAAAACGTCATCAAAGGAGACTTAAGCACAAAATGAATGCCTTCCTTGATCAGTAATCATTAGCTACTTTTCTTTGTACCTCTCATTGATTTGTATTGGGAAATCAAAATGGCTGAAACTATGGATGGGTTTTTCAGATTTCTTGGGCTACAAATCCTATAATTCTCATTTCTGAAACTTCTGCCTGACATTATCCTTGTGTTCCATTAAGTCAATTTTGATTTATGGTGACCTTTTCCAAGTTTTTCTAGGTAGAGAAATTACAGAGTTATTTCCCATTTCCTTCTACTGGGGGTGTCCTGGGACTGTGCCGCTTGCTCTTGACTACACAGGCTGGCTGTTCTCCGATCTAGAAGGAACAGTGGGCAATCGGATTCCCAGCCTCTGGCTCTGCAGCCAGATATCTGAACCACTGAACAAACAAACCAGTGCTGTCTGACATACAGACACTTAAATGTGTCTCAACTGAAAGAAAGGTCTCAGCTAGAAGGCTTTGTGGCTTAGCTAAACCAAACTCCATTCAAGCCTCCTCATCCTGCTCAAGTACTATATAGTAGCCTTTTTTCTGAACAGGATACACAAGGCAGAGCTAGCCCTAGCTAAACCTCAGGCCATTCCAGATAAGGCTTTTCCACACACACACACACACACACACACACACACACACACACACACACACACACACACACACACACACACACACACACACACACACACACACACAAGAAGTGAAGTCTTCGGGAATATAGTAGCAATGTTGAGGTCCTCTAGGTTTTTTCTCCTGGGGAACTTCAATGACCATGCAGAAATTGTGGTTTCTTATCTGGCTGCTGAGTTTCATGGAAACCCTGAGTTCCCTAGGCCTGTCCCAACAGGTTTTGAGGCCTGCCTGCATTGCCGGTCACATGCTCAACCTGATTGTTTTGGCTGGGGAGCATGATGAGGATCTAGGCATGTTGGGTTTGCAGTCCACCCCTATTTCATGGTCAGATAATCACCTGCAAACTTTTGGTCTGGCAAACCAAAACTCCCTCAAAGTTTCTGATCACTGCCCAAAGTTCTGATCATGGAATGAAACAGCATTGTGGACAGGGTAGCTGACAAGATCACACCTAAACACCTGCTCGGGTATGGGGTTATGCACTTTGCTGTGGTTTACAGATAAGTTGCAGACTATAAAGCAAAATAGGAGAAGCTGGATTGCAAGTGGAGGAAAGCTCCCTTGGATGGAAATTTGGCCACGGTAAATAAAGCATCTAGAGTGTATTTGAAGGAGATAGCACCCAGCATTTCCCAACCTTTGGTTTTTGGACTTCAATTCCCAGAACCCTAAGTCAGTTCCCCAAAGCACTGATCAGCCAATGTACTGACTTTGGCTTCTGGGAATTGAAATCACTCTATGGGGCATCAGCCCCACATTGGGAACCACCGATCTAGAAGAATCCCAATGTTGTCACACTACATCATACATTTCATTGGCACAAGCACAATACAATTAGGATTATGTACTCAATTTTGTCAGTAATTTCAATGGGGGTCAAGCGTAGTGTAAATACTGGAATATCCAGATAACACCCACCTTCTTCCAAAAATATGGAAAACCAAGAGGATAATGTTGAGGAGACACAACAATGTACCATCTAGAACAGTGTTTCCCAACTTTTGGTTTTTGGACTTCAATTCCCAGAAGCCTAAATCAATTTCCCAAAGCACTGATCAACCAGTGTACTGACTTAGGCTTCTGGAAATTGAAGTCCCCCAGTGGGCTGTGGGCCCCACATTGGGAAGCACTGTGATAGGCTCTGTGTTGCTTTATATCTGAAAACAGCACTATTGAGAACCATAGTAGACCTATAGCAGTGATGGCCAACCTTGGTACTCCATGTGTTCTTGGACTTCAATTCCCAGAAGCCCTGATCAGCAGGAGTGCTGATTTGGGCTGCTGGTAATTGAAGTCCAAACATACCTGGAGTGCCAAGGTTGGCCATCACTGACCTGTAGTTTAGCTTAGGGTGACTAGCAGCAGAAGACAGAAGGCAGTGCTTCCATAGGCTTCAACAGTTGCTTAGAAGAGGACATTTCAACAGGTGCAGCTTTTAGTGCAAGTTTCACCAGCTGAGTGTTCCTCTATCACACAACTGGTAAACGTATAGAGACCCTGTCCTCTTTTGCAACTGGTCACCCTACATGAAGCTATATGTATTTTTAAAACAACCATGTTTACTTAATATGGGGAGCTGCTGTCTTAAGAAGTCTGACAGTTATCAAGACTGATGCAGCTCAGCAGGAGAGCTTATCTTTTTGCTACCAATGCGTAGTTCTCTCACACTCCAAATATCAGCTCCAAGGAATCTGGAATACTGCATACAGTTCTGGTCGCCATACCTCCAGAAGGATATTATGGAGCTGGAAAAAGTGCAGAGGAGGGCAACCAGAATGATTAGGGAACTGGAACACCTTTCTTACAATCTGAGGCTGCACTGGTTGGACTTCTTCACTCTTGAATGACGGCGTCTAAGAGGTGACCTGATTGAAGTTTATAAAATCATGCACGGTGTGGACAAAGTAGATAAGGAAAAACTGTTTTCCCTATTGCACAACACTAGAACTAGGGGACACTCCATGAAACTTTTGGGTGCTAGTTCTCAAACAAATAAGATAAAATACTTTTTCACCCAGAGGATCACTGGTCTGTGGAACTCCCTGCCAGAAGAAGTGGTGACAGCTGTCAGTCTTGACAGCTTTAAGAAAGGATTAGACAAGTTCATGGAGGACAAGGGTATCAATGGCTATAATTATGGATACCTAAGGACAACCTCTGGGTTGGAGAGATAGGCAGGATATCTCTCAACGCCATTTCCAGGGAATTCTAAGCAGGTGAAGGCATCTGCTTGGGAATACCCTGAAGGAAATGGTGAGCCACTGTGTGAGACAGAATGCTGGACTGGAGGGGCTGTGGCCTGTTCCAGCAAGGCTGTTCTTATGTTCTTATGAACCAGTTTGCATGAGAGCTGCAGCAAGAGAGGCAGAAACGTCAATTCTCTGGCTGTGCTTTTTAAAAAATGCATAAATTTGTTATGCATTTTAGTCCTAAACCATTATTTTTAGCCTCACGGACTTAAAAGGGTTTCTCTTGTATTCAATAGGACGTAGAAACTCATTTAAGATGACAATGCATATTTTGAAAATAGAGAAATGCTTTGTTATAAAAAAATTGATGTAGAGCAGCAAGTTGAACTATGTATAGTGTTTTAAATGTGAAAAGTTACTAGGGTATATTGTAGTGGTTCTTGTCTGACCTTTTAGAATTAAAAAGTAGCTTTGCATTTAAACCCCATTATTCAAAACAATTTAGGAATAAGTGTTCATAGACAGCTTTTTACATAGAAAGTCAAGTGCTATGGCACATTGATTATATATTATGAAATAACATGTATTACATTCAAGGTAATCACAGGAAGGAAATGTTTGCAACAAAATACTACTGTAATAATATTCCTAATACAGCCAACATCAATTTAAAAAAAGGAAAACCAGTGTATTTCTAAGACTTTAAATTGCAGATGATATAATTCTTGGCATCATAAATAACTGTAATACATGCCTCATAATTTAATATTGATGATTTACTCAAAATCACAACAGCTGAATGTTATTAAAATTCATTCTTTTTAAAAAAACATTCTTTTTAAAAAGTCCCTTTTTCTCAGCGATGAATATGGATGTATTTGATCATCCAAACAATCTTTTACTCCCCACTGCTCACAATCAATGTTTTAAACACTTCAGTCAATATTTTATTATTTCTGAATGACATTTGCCTCACAGTTTCCTTACAGTTAAATATAACTTAGCACAGCTTGTGTTTGGATATCATTAATAAACACATCTCTGCTTGATATGTCTTTTGAGTACATATTTTATAAATTCGTTGTTATCAAATGGCAGATCAGTAACTGGCATCCAGTCTTTACATCACAGTGATTATAATGTAATTATGACATAAAATGAAATCTAAAGAAACCTTTTAGATGTATGTGCTCTTTGTACAGCAGTCCTCCAGCCTAAAGAGGCAAGACACTTTTAAAAATAAACACTTCTTTCCCTCTTTGGCAGTAGAAAGTGTTTCATCTAAACATTTTAAACTTTGCAGTTTCATATGCTACTGAATAGATTGTTTACATCATGGCAGAGGTAGCAGTAGGTTGGACTTTGAGGTAAATTTTACTATATTCATGTCTTGCTCTTCCTTTGTACCAAAGAGTAAGGGTGTTGTGTTAAAAATAACCATCTGCCCCTCTTCCCCAAAATAGCTCCTGTCTCCAAAGGTGTAATGAAAAATGTTGCTGTTCTACTAATGGCTGGTTCCCAGGATTTCTTAGAGCCAGGAAATCAGGAGAGGTGTGAATTACCTTCCAGCAGCGTCTTGGCTCATGGTGGTGATGACAGAAAAAGCTTCTCAGGCAGAAGGCTTTATTACAATAAATAGTAAAATATTTATTGGTTTATCAGAAGAAGTTAGTTTCCCAGCTCTCTTCATAACAGTCCCACTGATAGAAAGGCAGGAGAAATTTTTGTCATTTCGCATATTTATCTCTTTAAAGCCCCCCACCCCCACCCCATGTCTCCTCTCTTGCTATTCTAGAATGTTTATCAACTTTTGGAACAGATATGGGAGACCCATTCATGACTGCAGTGGGAGTGGGAAACTGGCAATAACCAACAGTGTCAAATTGCTGCTAGTTAACAAATCCCCACTTGGATACTTGGTAATGCACCAAATGACTTGGCTGATGTAAAGTGAGGAATCCAGATGGGATTAGGAATATTTTGCTGCTGCAGATTATTACAGGCAGCATGTAAAAGGATTTGGGCTTCTTCTTCATCATCTTCTTCTTCTTCTTCTTCTTCTTCTTCTTCCGTGTCTAGGCCAGACATAAAACTGCCAAAATGAAGGCACTTTTTAGTGAATTTATTCCGTAGTTCCTTTTTCCTGACCTAGTGTGAAAAGATTAGCCAGTTCAATGTTGCCATTGCCTGGGGTACACCTGATTATGGTTTAATACCACAATCTTTGAGTAGGCTCTTTCTGTGTACCCCAGGATTTGGGCTGTTGAGTTGTTAATGGTTATATTTCAGAGATCTAAGAGTAAAGGAATACAGCAGGTAAATAATTATCTTTACCCTGGATACCTTGGAGTCATTATTCAGCAAGGAGTCCATGCATTGGTAGATGTCTCTGTGATGACATTCAACACATGCAAATGGACTTGAGAAATCAGATCCATTTGCATACAATTTTTTTTTTTTAGCCATTTGGATATCACATCACCCACTGGCTAAGAGGACCATGATGTGTGCCCTCTTCTTTCACCTTGCCCAAGGGATCCAACAGAGCACACTTTGGTGAATTTTAATCCTGGCCTAACATCATTGACAAGAGATGGGCAACACTGCCTAGTCAGACCACTCAAGCCCCCATGCCTCAACAAGGCTCTCACCTAGCAGGACATTTATTTCTTTAGAGATTTTGGACTACAAGGGTGGGGAAATTCTGCTTTTCCTGAATTTTTGCTTTGCCTGCATGGGCCTTGCAAGGTGTTGGATATGGAAGTTCTTCCATTTTCAGATATGTGTGTTTCCCCTTCCCTCATTAGTAGGATTGCCCTGTTAGAGGTGCAAAAGGAGATGTCTGGCATCTGCTTTGTTTATATAGGCAGGGGAATCTACCTGCTTTTTTGGAGTTCAGCACCCAGAAGCCATGGCCACTATAAGTAAGGTAAAAGTTTCCCTTGCTCAAAAGCCAGTCGTATCCGACTCTAGGGTGCAGTGCTCATCTCTGTTTCAAAGCCGAAGAGCCAGCGTTGTCTGCTTCTGCAGATGTTTCCATGGTCATGTGGCAGGCATGACTAGACACGGGAGCACACGGAACGCTGTTACCTTAAAACCAAAGTGGTCCCTATTTATCTACTTGCAATTTCTTGCTTTCGAACTGCTAGGTTGGCAGGAATTGAACTGCTGACGTTCCGCCTCCCAGTCAGTGTCTTAGCCACTTGAGCCACTGCAGTCCACTATAAGTAAAGAACATTAATTTAATTTAATTTTCAAACTTCTACGCCACCCACTCAAACAAACCCAACTCAGGGCGGCTTTCATCAATACTAAAAACATGTAAAACAGATTAAAAAAACAATTATCCCACCCACCCACCCCACTCTATACATAGAAAGAGGAAGGGACTCCTGATTACTATCTTGGTGTGAGCCAACAGGCAGGGGCCATATTTCCATTAGGGCCCCACACCTGCCCTGCCAGCCAGGTTTTTAAGCCTTTTCTAAAGGGCAGCAATTCTGTCTATAATCTCAGCTCAATTGGCAGGAGGTTCCAGAGGGCTGGTGCGGACATGGAGAAGGCCATCCTACGAGTGCTAGAGAGATGGGCCCCTCTAGCTGATGGTACAACTAGAGAGCCCCTCCGGTCCACTCTGGTTGGATGGAAAGATACTCTTGGGGCGATGCAGTCTCTCAGGTATCATTTTTCATAAATGACCATATCCTGGCCAACTACCATATAGGGGTTTAAAGGTCAAAAACAGCACCTTGAATTGCACCTAGAGGCAAACTGGTAACCAGTGCAGCTCCCAAAGTAGCGGCAAGGTGCGGGCATAGCATCCACACCCCATCACCACCCGGGCAGCCACATTCTGGACCAGCTGTAACCTCTGAATGGTCATCAAGAGCAGCCCCATGTAGAGCGCATTACAGTAATCTAGCCTGGAGGTGACCAGAGCATGAGTGACCATGAGTAAGGAGTCTCGGTCTAGGAGTGGGCGCAACTGGCGGATTACTCAAAATTGACCAAAGGCCCTCCTGGCCTTTATATATACCAGTTCAAGAAGAAATTAAGTAATATGGTGGCTATATCACCTGAGCAGTGATATGCAGGTGGCTAATCCTTCCTATCCCTAAGCGTTACTCTGTTAACATGCTGATGAACAAGTAGGACCATAAAATGATCAAGATAACAGTATTGGAGTAGCTCACTTCTGATCAAAAATAGTTTCATTATTTTAATTTGTTTTGCATTTTATCTTTTTTTCATAAATGACCATAATTTTAGATTATGCAACAAACTGATATGAATAAAGAAAGAAATAAGACATATTTTGGCTTTCTGGGGAGAATCTAATAAACTAACTAAAGTATCCTCTCATAGAATGTACAACTGTAAGACACCAAATTTATTTTAGCAGACAGTGGTTAAATTGACGTGGGCATTCTACCTTATGCCCCTAGATGTTCTTGGACTTCAATTCCCAGATGCCTTGATCAGCAGATGTGGTGACTCAGGATTCTAGTAATTGAAGTCCAAAAACACCTGGAGGCCCAAGGTTGAGAAACCCTGTCCTCCATAGTTTGAGCTTCCATGTTGGTTTGCTTTTTAGTTCTACAAAGTACATAGCAAACTTTTCTTGAAAGGGAAGAGGCTTTTAAAGTAGTTTGGGGATATATCTGGAGAAATTTGTACCTCATTCTGCATAACCTCCTGTTTAGGTGTCTTCTGATGGGATTGAAATTTACAACTTTACAGCTAGGGACAAGCATTGTATGTCCACAGATCACTAAAGAAGACAGAAGTAGTTATAAATAACATTATTTTCTTTTGTATGTTTTAAATTTAAAGCTCGCTTTTTCATATATATTTTCTGCTACCATTGAAATCCATAAGATTGTATGGGATTTCTTCAGCATTTATCAGGTTTTAATGTATAACAGAGTATGCAAAACAATCTTAAATTGGCAATAAGGCCATTCATTGATGCTACATATCATATGCCAAACTATTTTCTGTTCGTTTTGATTGCAGGAGCACAGAAGTCATGAGCACTGTCTCAGGTACTCGAAGTTCAACCATCACCTTTACTGTCCGGCCTGGGACTAGCCAGCCAATCACACTACAGAGCAGATCCCCAGACTATGATAGTAGGACATCAGGAGCAAGACATGCTCCAAGCCCTGTGGTTTCACCAACAGAGATAAGTAAAGACATCACGCCAGCTCCTCTGACTTCTGCTCCTGTGGCATCCCCTTCTCCAACTCTTTCTGATGTTTTTAGCCTGCCCAGCCAGCCTCCTTCTGGGGACCTCTTTGCTTTGAACACAGGGCGCAGCAGGTCCCCTTCACCCTCCATATTGCAACAGCCAATCTCAAATAAGCCTTTTACAACTAAGCCTGTCCACCTGTGGACTAAACCAGATGTTGCAGATTGGTTGGAAAGTTTAAACTTAGGTGAACATAAAGAGACCTTTATGGATAATGAAATAGATGGCACTCACTTACCAAACCTTCAGAAGGAAGACTTGATAGACCTGGGAGTGACTAGAGTTGGCCACAGAATGAACATAGAAAGAGCCTTGAAACAGCTGTTGGACAGATAAGAATGGCTGCTCTTGCCTCATAAACCTTTGTTATAAATAGAGATAGGCTGGTACTGAAAAACCCCAAATGCCTTGAATCCCCAAGAGTACCATCCATTTAAAATATCAAGTAGTCTCTGTGGCTTCTGATTTGCAGCAGTTTAGACTGTGGTTTAGCACCATAGAGCAACCCCAAGTATGTCCACATTACAGGGACCATTTGTGTCGTGAAGGAAGAGAAAATGTGGGAGAAGGCATAAGAAAAGAAAAGAAAAAGCCCAGCTTCCTTCAAAATGTTTTGTAAGCTCTGGTCATGTTGATATTGTTTCTAAAATTCCTATTTTTGCTGTTGGGGGTACAGACTTATACACTACATTAATACTTCTGTATTCATTAATTGCTATCCTGCTTTTGAGAGATGCTCTTCTGCTTGAACAGTAATAAGCCACCTCCTTTTTTTATTTAAAATCCACAGGTTTGTCTCAATTCACAATATAGTGTTGTATTGATCACTTTAGGTTTTGTAAACATGGCTCTCTCCAACCACAGCACATGACCATGACGCTGGTGCCAGTGGATTTGTATGCTAACTTGTCAATGGGTTTCTCCATTCTGATTTCCAATTCCAGTTTAATTAGTGTTTCAAACTAGAGTTCAAATTTTCATTATACGTTTAAGAAAATTAATCTCTATGGGGTTTTGAAACAGGGATTTCAAACATTTGTGTGTTCTTATTTGCCTGGTTATTACCGTCCCTCAGTAGACAAAAGTAGTTTTTGTGATCCATCTCATCCATCTTGCCTGACTTTTAGGTCTTTATTTTTTCATTTACATTGAGTGCCTTTTCAAGTTGCCAGATAACATTAATGCATGATTACGTCTCTTACATGATGCAGTGCATATAGGTGTTTTGTTTTGTTTTTAATCATCTAAAGATTGCAGCTGAAGATGTGTTTTTTCAATAAGATACATCCCAGGCTTCTTTATCGGATGATAGGAAAGGATTTTAATGTAACTTTTATTGTCACATTTTGAAACTAGAAAACATGATACAATCTGTTCCTTGTTTTAATGGTTATAAAACCAGGCATCAGAACTGTGTTGTGAGAAAGAGCTTTGACTGTCTTTTCATATAGTGAACTTTTTAATAATGGCTGCAATTCAGAAGTCATCTTGGGGTTTTGCATGAAGACTCTTGATTCTCCACTCCTTTCCCACCAGACGGAGGAAATCAGTGTTAATAGGTAACCTGTTGGAGGCAGAGAATACATGTACTAAAGGCCAGTTTATGGATTAGAGGTCAGTAGCGGCAGATAAAGAGGTTCCCTCCTTGGTCCCTACATAATGAGTTCCAAAAATCAGAGAACAATTAACACACACACACACACACACACACACACACACACACACACACACACACACACACACACACAACCCAGAGGATCATTTTTAAAAAGGAATTCTGCATGTAGTTGCACAGCCATTTTTACAAGCTATTTCCATCATTAAATGTACTGCAGGCAACTTCTCCAGACTGAAGAGAACACAGCCTGATAATCCTTACCAAAATGAAAAAGAAGAAAAACTAGCTAAGTCCACATAACTAAAGCCTGTTTACTCATTCAGGAAATTATCTTCAAATCTCTTGATCTGCCAGGGATGGTATTGTTTGAAACTGACTGCCTACAGCCGTGATGGTGAACTTTGGCACTCCAGATGTTCTTGGACTTCAATTCCAAGCCCGCACTGCCCTCGTCGCTCCCAGAAGCAACGGCACGTTTTACTTCCGCTTCTGGGAGTGACGAGGGCAGCGTGGGCCGAATGAATAGTCGTAAATCCATTCCTGTGGATTCACAGGGTGCTTGGGCTTCTGGGAATTGAAGTCCAAGAACATCTGGAGTGCCAAGGTTCACCATCATGGGCCTACAGTGAAATAAAAATATAGTGTATCTTTTGAATAGTTTAATGAAGATAATGGTTATGTGTTACAAATGCAAAGTCAAAGTCTTCTAAAAATAAAATAAAGATGTTTTAAAGTTGCCTTTCTAAACAATTTAATTTTTAATAAAACTCTGCCATTCAGGTCTCCACTATCAACTAGAGCAGAATTTCAGAAGAAAGAACCCATTCTGACAACCTATGCTATAATATATAAGTCAACATCAAATAGTTTCCAAAACTGATTGATTATGGAGATCAGAATGCATATGTATAATAGTAATCTTTTGTTGGATACATATTTATAGATTTGGTAAATTTTATGGTGATCAATAATATTCTCTTTACTTACTCTCAATCTCCCAACATGAATAAAGCACATCAGAAATGTCATGATTCTCAACTTCATGGACAATTAAGCCTCTAGTAGAGTCTTGAAAGATATATGTTTGGTTGCTCAGTCACCAGGCTACTTATTAAAGCACTTCTTATAGTTTGGAAGATGTCAACATCTGTCGTCCTACATTTTTATCCATGTTCCAGCCTATCTCTAATTATAATTTTATTTTTTTCACAACCAAGTGTCTAATTAGGTTTACAACAGCTCTATAATTAGTAAATCAAGTTTAGGAATTTCAATGTCTTTCTTTACTGCAAGTTTAAATAGTTGTACAGATAGTTTATAAGCACAATATTTTAAGAATATAAGTGGCTGGTCTACTGAGCAGCCTTTGTGCTACTTAAATGCTAGAAATTTAAAAAAAATAAACTTTTGTGGTTTACTACTATTTCTGTGGAATAATTATAAAGTCTTGACCTTTTTAAATCAACCTCATTTGGATGCATCTGAACCAGCAGAGCTGTGTTATATTTTCTATCTTTGCTAAAACTTCTTCAGAAGATGTGTGTTTCTTCAAACATGGTTACAATTAACAATGCAGTGATTAATTATGGGAAATTACTATTCATCTCACTGTCTCCCTCTCTCTTTTCCCTTCACCCTACTTTTGCCAAAAATTGGTCATTTGACTTAACATCTGCTGTTGTGTCCCTCATGGATTTCTGATTGCATTTGAAAGTTCCAAGTAATCTTGTAATTAAAATGTAAGCTTAAATAAAAACAGGACTAAAGTGTCATGGACATTTATATAGAGGAGGACATTCAAGTATTCAGTGGCTACAAAAGCTGTCAGATATTTGGGAGAGGGTGTAAAAACTAAAAAGAAAATTCAACCATCGTTGTCTTCCATTTGATGATATTACCGAATTCAGTAAATAAATCATGAATGCCATGATCCTTCTTGTTTCTTGGAATGCTGTTGGTGTTACCTCTATAATATGTGCCAGGAATATATTAGGACAAATGATCGGAGAAACAAATAGGAGAGATTACTTTTAAGCTGCTGTTAATCATAACTTTTTACTGTTTAATATTTGATGATGATGTACACAGTTACAGGTGATGGTAGTCCCTTTCTCAAAAGGGATATCTTGCATATGTATCTTTTCAGGCACTTAAATAGTAGGTACAAATATAATTAATAGAAAAGACATGTAAACATCAAAGAGCTAATGAAATAGTTTATTTTTACATTGTGTCTTATTATCTAAAGAGTAATAGGACCTGTGAGGAACTGCTTTTATCAATAATCACACCTTTGCCAAGATGAAGTAGTCTTTACCACTGTTTGATGGTTTTATCACAGAAAGCAATAGTAACAGTTACAGAGTTCCCGCCTAGCATTTTAACCATTTGAAAATGTTGGAAGCCGGATTGGCTCTTTTAATGTCCTGCTACTATGATAGTGCAAAAAAGGTGTCAGAGATAATATTGTTATGATATTCCAGGTTTTAGGAACAACTTTTGTTTATATATATTGTAATTTAAATAAAATTGCATTTACATGCCTAGTTTCTGTAATATTTGTGTATACAATACCAAAATCACACGAGATGTAAATTATGTATAACTGCACAGACTCCTTTCCCTGGGTGTCTAGGAACATTTAAGTTTTAATTCATATATTATAAAATGACTATATGTGACTGTTGATTTACAGAATTTACATATCACAAAAGCTAACTATTTGTGGTACTTAAGTTAATAAAAGTGATTTTCTGAGTTCCTTTATAAAGAAGCATTACCCAGTTGATCTGGCAATGACTCGGTGTATGAGCCTCAATACTGATAATTTTCCCATTACATTTTTATTTTATTTTCTAGATAGTAAAGTTTTTGCTATGGTTTGTGTAACAACATGTGTTCATGTTATCTATGTTGCTGTAATTTTTGTGCTTTAATTCTTCTAATTTCAATCTGATTAAAACAAAATCAATTTCCTGTAACTTGCACTTTCCCTAATTATACTACTCTTGTATGGCAACCAAAATTACTGTAAGAAATAAATATAATATTGCACTAAGGTTGTGGTTCTGATTACAAGCAGTAAATAGTCTGAATGTTTGGTTTTTCAAAAGAGTTGCCAAATTTGCTATTTCATATTATTGAAATAATATTCAAAACATTAATTACACTTACTTTTTCATTAATCTTCTGTGCCAGAGTTGAAAGCATACTGAAACTTATCTTTCTGAAACTCATATTGATATTTCAGATGAGAAATCTGTATTGTAAAAATGTTGGGTTAGCTGGCTTCCTGTTTTGTGGGCTGTTTGGGCATTTTTCTAAACAAGAGACCATCTTCTGGGTTTTCCAGCAATCTGTTACTTGGCAGTTCAGGTATTAAACCACTAGTTTGGTGAACTGCTAATAGAGTATTGTATGAAAATAAACATTATAGAGAAGAAGAAAGGGTCCAGAAAAGCTTATGCACATCATCAAGGAACCATAGGAGAGGATCCCAGCCACAACACAGATGGCTTGCCTCTGCTGGTACCTCTGACAGTGCTGATTGTCTGCTGGAAGAGGAATTGAATTGATATGAATTGTGGATTGAATTTACAAAACTATCATAATGGAGCACTCTGAATGCCTGCTTATCAATGTTTACCTAATCCACTTACACAGGATAGGTGAGAGGCACTCCATCTCCTTGCACAGTAATCCTTTGCACGTAGGGGGAATGCTGTCAGATATAAACATGAAAGTGATGCCTGTGGCAGGTCTATACTTCCTATTACTTTAGCCAACACCTAGTGGTGTACTGTCATAGCCTACAAAAAGTGGAAATCTTCTCTTCTCCTATTATTGCAGCCCACTGTGGTACCAAAAACCAGTTTCAATGGGTTACCTACCGCTCCATTACAAACTTTTTTGATGCCCTGGGGACTGGAAGTGAGGAGGTTATTTGCCAATTCTGGAAAAAGCAGGATGCAGGAGAACTCCTCCACTGAATCTTGAACTAAAATTCTGTGATTAGAGTTTATTAATACTTAATAGAAGCTTTCAGTTTTTTCAGTTTGCAAGGTATATTTTAAATATGTTGTTTCTTTATCTGGTTCTCTTCCTCCATCTACATTAAATTGTTTGAATGCTGAAGAATGCTGCAAGAAAATGCCTTAACTGTAGCAATCAAATTAGTGTTCCATACATAGATGGGTTTGATTTGTTTCAAACTTTGCTTCCATTCTATGGTTTTTCGATACATTTCTGTTGTGTTTCATATTCAAGAGATTTGTTTTAATTAATGTCTTTTTAATTAATTGCTAAATTTTATTTTGTGGTATTGACAACCAAGGGACAGATATATCTCAATTATTATTTATACCTGCTTATATTAGATGGAGATTATTCTACAAGATTCCCAACATGCTGTGAAACTGCTAATGGTATGTGGGGTTTCTGGTAGTGAATTAAAGCTCATTCATTCCAGAAACTGGTTGATGAAAATATTGTATGTATGGTTGTTTGTTTCAACATTTTGACATGATGGCAAAAATCAAAGAGCACTGCAAGCACAGATTGTAGGTTGTATTCTACTGAGATTGTACATTAAAGCACAGTAAAAAGAAAATGTGGCCCTTGAATGTTTTCAACCTGAGTTGTACAACAGCGTGTAACAAATTGGTGTTGATGAGAAGCATCATTTCAAGAACTTCTATTGTAGTTACAGTGCCTTGTTTTCTGAGTCAAGAAGTCCAGTAGTGCACAGCTCAATAAAAGATTTTAATTACATAATGTTGGAACCAAAATCCTCTCTGAGTTTTAAAACGGACCTGATGAGTCACTAAAGTGAAATTTTAAAAATCCAATAAAGTTGTATTTAATTTGTTTCCCGACAGCAAATGTGTATATATGTTCAATATGTAAGGAAATATTAAATGTACTTTATTATGGATATATATGTAAACAGTCTATCCTGGTGGAGTGATCACTAGAACATGACAGTTATATTGACTCCTAGAGTCGCATTTGCTAGCGATCATCCCAGGTTATCATTTTTATAAAGGTAGTGATAATTGCCTTCCATCATGTCAATTCCAACTTATGGCAACCTTTCCAAGGATAAATTTGGAAGTGGTTCACCAATTCCTCCTGGGGCTACCCTGGGACTATGCAGCATGACGAAGGCCACATGGGCTGGGTCTTCCCATCCCCTAGCTGCACAGTCAGATAACTAAACCACTGAGCTACCCACCCAGCTTTTTATATAGATACATTTGACTTTTTAAAAAAAACGATATAATGTACAGTATATAGAATTTGAATGCATGTTTACATTTAAGCTGTTTTACAGCACAGCCCTGAACACATTTGCTCCAAAGTGGGTCTTATTGAGCTCACTGAGGCTTACTCTCTTTTGAGTGCATTTAGGATTGTAAACTTCATCTCACTTGTGTGCCTGTCATTTGGGTGAGGCAGGGGAGATGGAACCTTTTGCCAGAGTGGAGCTAGAATGAGAAACAGAGGACACAACAATCCTTACAAGCACATGCTGGTAGAACACTGCACAGCTTGGATGGAAAGTAAGTAATGCAGGCTTAAGGCCCACCAGAAATATGGTAGAATGGACAGGCACAGCTTCCATGTGTCTTCCCAGAAACATCCACAGATCTTTTTGGATATTATCTACACCAGCATCACTTCAGTCCCCCTCCTGTACTTGGAGGGAGTTGAGTCTGACAAGGAAGAGCTGCATTACATGTGGGAAATCCTGATTTCATGTACCCAGTCTCAGTCAGATAGGAAATCCCTCGTGATTGTGCTGTACTTCTCCAGACTCATTGGTCTCCATTTGTAGGAGGGTGACAAAATCCAAGAAAAAAGCAGTGGGGCTAGAGTGCTGCCCTCTACGTGTGGGTTAGACAGAATTAATCTTGAATAGACCATGTTGGAGGCAAGTATTGGAGGGAGACAGCAGGGCTAAAACTCAAAACTGGAGGGTCTGCACAACAAACTGTACAGTCCCAGAAGAGAACGGGATAGAGGCTTTCTCATGTCATAGACCTCACCATATCCTGTGCCCTATGCAGTGGGCCTGTGTGGGCTTCTGCTGATCCTGGAGTCAACTACTCATAAAATTTGGAAGAGCCGACCTATGCAGTATCACCTGACCAGCTCAGGTTGTCTTTGGCATTACCCAACCCCTGCCATTCCACCCAGCTAAACCTCCCTATCCTCATTTGTCTCTGCAATATGTGCCTGCCCCCAACAGATTTGTTTGCAATGCAACCATCCTCCCAGACCACTTTTAGCATGCTGTCATAGGCATTAGTGTCCTCCATCTTTATTTTAAGAGGAAATACATCTTGACTTTTTTTTCAGAGCCTGAAGTGTTTTGGTCATTCCAGCCAAGCAGCGTTGGCCTTCTAGCCACTGTCACATTAAAATGTCACATTAAAATATGTTATGTATAGAGTTGAATACATCTATCTATCAATTGAAAAAGTTTTATGTGAACAATTTATAGCAGCTAACTCCAAAATGATCAACTCAAAATACTCCACTGAAGACTAGGATACTGAAAATTAAGCAGATTTAGAACGGCCTGGCTGCTTCAGTGGTCTCCTTCAGCCTCTAGAAATTTTATAATATATATTGCCATCTGTGCAAGCTAAAAATAAAGTGGGAGTTTGTACAATGCAGCATAGACATGTTTTAAAATTGGCTGAATTCCTTAAAAAGAAAAGGACTAGGTCAACTCCAGAGCTGAGCAATGCGGGCAAGATGGTTCTCCGGTGTTTTTCACAGGCTATGGAGAGTTAAGGTTTTCTTCTCCTGTGGATGGGCATGCTATGTAAGCAGTTGTAGTGAAAGAACAGAGAGCTGTTTTTAACCATATCCGAGAGATGGTGACACCTTTTAACACAACCGCTTGAAAATGCTTCCATCTTTGTACTAAAGCAGCTGAAGCTAACATGCCCTCATATATAAAAAAGGCCTAAGGGAAGACAACTCTATTTTGTATTCAAAGATAGTTCAGCTCAGTGGGTTAGCAATGAGCTTCCCAGAAGCAGCATTAGGTGAGAACATTTGAAGCATGTTCAGCTGCTTGGGTGTCGGTTCTGCCAGGTGGTATAGCCTTGGTCAAGCTGTATGGTCCCAAAGCACCATTAAAACAGGATGGGTCAACCACATTTGTCTCTATCTAAAAACTGGGAGTGTCATGACCTGGCAAAAACCAACTTAATGCCATATAAGTACTTTACTAGCTCTGGACATTTTTCCTTCTAGAACAGTGGTTCTCAATGTGGGGCCAACACCCCACAGGGGGACTTCAGTTCCCAGAAGCCTAAGTCAGTACATTGGATGATCAGTGCTTAGGCTTCTGGGAATTGAAGTCCAAAAACCAAAGGTTGGGAAACACTGTTCTAGTGTCTTTTTTCTAAGTTAGGGTTGTGCAGTTTTCAGACTACATGTTCCATACAATTGAAAAATAAAAGGCAAGTGATGTATACTGGCAATGCTTAGCCACCAGACCGTGACTACTGTTCTTTACTTAGCTTGTTTTCCCACAGCAAAAATGCTCCTGAAGGCCTGGCTAGTGAAGGAATGCCCTTGGCAAGTTGCTCTCATGCATGCTATGTTGCCCCACAACTGATATCTGCCCCCACCCACCCACCCCCATAATCCTTTGTGGCAGCGATGGAAAAGAACCATTACCAAGAGAAACCTTCTTGTGGTCCTTCTCCGGTTAGCACTGAACGACAACATAAACAGCTGTAGGAAGAGCTTTGCTGTACCCAGTCCACCAGAAGTACATCACTGCAGAATACATTTTAAAAGGGGCTGCTTTAAGCCTTCACAGTGGTTCTCAGATATAATGGTTGTGTATGTGTAAGAGAGAGAGAGAGAATAAATATTGTGAACTATGGTAACAGCAAAGTTTTGCATGCTGTTAGGTTCCACAAATTACACAGGAAATGGACGAGTCTACTACCATACCAACCTCTCTGACAAGTGCACTTATACAGGCCAACTATTTCATGACAGAACTTTGCTGTTACCGCAGTAGGCAATAAAGGCAATCTAGCCAGTCTGGGATGACAAAAAATGTTCCTGAGAATATTGTGGCCATTTCTTCCTCTGGACAAAAAATCAGTGCATGAATTTAGTGCAGGACTATTCTTGCATAGAAGTTGCCAGTAGAACCCAGGCTCTCTAAGCAGCGGGCATCTGAGATTTAACTAGTCATCAACTAGATTAGTGTCTAAGAAGGGTGGCCAAACCTTTTGGGCCATGGGCCAGTCACATTCAGAGGGCCGGTCACTTTGGACCGTGGGCTGGATCTGGCCCCTGACACCAATTCATTTTGCCTGGAAAGCCCTCGTTGCTCCCGGAAGCGGGAGTAAAATGTGCCCATACGTTTTATTTCTGCTTCCGGGAGTGACGAGGGCTTTGCGGGCAGAATGAATTAGCATTGGGGCCAGATCCGGCCCACAGACCATAGTTTGGGCACCCCTGGTCTATTTAGTTATTTATTTATTTGTATTTGGATAGCCGCCCCCTCACCTGGGGCAACTCTGGGTGGCTCACAACCAAATTTAAAATATAAAAACACTCATACTAAAATCATATAAAACCTCGTTTAAAACATATTAAAACCCATTTAAAGCACCCACCCTATCTGCAGAGAGGGAAAGTTCAAATAAGCCAGCGGGCAGGGTGCCACCTCCCCAGCAGCACTCCACACCTGCCAGCCAGCCAGGTTTTGAGTTCTTGCCTAAAGGGCAACAATTCTGTCTGTGACCGTAATTCTGTCAGCAGGAGGTTCCATAGGGCCGGGGAGGACACGGAGAAGGCCCTCCTCCTTGTGCTAGAGAGACGAGCCCCTCTAGCCAATGGTACAGTTAGAGAGCCCCTCTGGTCTGCTCTAGTCAGATGGGCAGACATTCTTGGGGTGACACGATCTAAGAATTTAGTGGACACCCAAGATAGGTTTTTTTAAAAAAAAAAAAAACAACTCATGAATATCCTGTGCAAATGGTTCCAAAAGTTTATTTGAATATTTAATTTACAAAAAGGAAAAGAGGAATCATGTATAATATTGAGGTGTCCTATGCAAAACTGGAAAGGATGATCACATAAATTTTTTTAGCCCAACCCAACAAGGGACTATAATGCAATTGTGAAACAGAAAGGAACCAGCAGGAAAGGTGATGTAAGACAGAATGACATTCTTCTTAAAGATTATTCCAGCTGGCCATTGCCAACTCCTCTTGACCTCCCTCAGCCCACAATATTAAAATGGACAGGAAATGCAATGGGCCACAGGTACAGACTTTCTTTGGTAGGGGTGCTCATTATGGTTGTTATTAAATAACTAATATTCTTTAAAAACATATTCTACCTTAACTTTTGGCAAAAGGCAAAGATACCTTCACTTAAAGTGTTACTGGCAGTTTCTGCTGAACATACAAAACATTCAAGTTTTCTGCACATTACTTAGAAATTGATATTAGCTCCGAGGTTGCATGCTACTCTTATTAACACTTCTTTGCTGAAATAGGATTGCATATCAGATGTACTATCCAAAAGGCCTCCACCCCAATCCTCAGCCCCAATGCTACAACACTCTCCATGCAGTATCTAAGAAGACACTTTTCACTGCCAAAATTGTGTCTTCAAAGCACCACCTCCATTAGAAACGTAGGCCTGAACAGGAGCAGAGAGAGAGACAGATGGTCTCTTTTCAAGATGACAGCAACGGGAACTGCTAAACAGATTTCTGAAACAAGAAACCTGACAGTGTTATGGGAGTAAGATTGAAAAGAGTTGACACAACCCAAAAGAATATTACTATATGGAGGCCTCTTCAAAAGAGAAACACAGCAGGCAGCAAACACTGATGGCATAAGCCTGATGAGAAGTTCTGGAGAAGTCCCACAAGTGGCATACAAGATAGTCTTAGTACTTAATTATCAAGGAAACAAAAATATATCTATATCTACCCTGGATCCTTCCCATTCTCAATGTACATAATAAAAAAAGCTTCCGTTGAATAACTCTCATTAACTGCAGCTCTCACAGCCCCTTTTTATATTTCTCAATCCATAGCATTAGTGCTCCCTACAAATGAAAGTAATAGGATACACACTTGCAGAGCAAAAGTCTGGAAAATGGACAATGCTCAGTAGAAGAGCACTTGGAATTGACTATTTGGGAATTCAGCACGCAAAGAAATGAAGCATGGATTACTGCCAGAAAGAGCTAAAGACTCCTTGAATTTTTTTATGATCTCCACCACCAGTTTGGCAAAAGACTAATGGAAAGCCCCACGTTCAAGTACTTATGGAAACAGCCTATAATGGGGAACATAAGAGTTACAATATATTAGCAATTTCCGAGCAATTTCATAAACATTTGTAAAAGCATCAGCAAAGTATTTTAAATATAAAAGCAATATGTATAGACCCCCCCTCCATTATATCTCCCCCCACCTTGCAAAAAGAACATGATTTGTAGTGTAATAAATCAGATGAATGATCCCGGGATTAAGGCATACAAGGTAAGCATGATCTCTTATTGCCTCAGCTCAACATAGTTAGCTGGGAACAGCCCGTATCGGCCTTTGCACACTCCCCTCCACCAGCCATCATCAATCATTTCTATGTTAGTTATGATGTCATCAGGATCAAAGGAAATCTCGTCATCACCAGCTGTGGAAAGAGCAGATGCAGAAATGACTAAATGTGGTCAGTTAACAGTATGCAACTCTGCTGCTGGCTGAACATCTGAGTACAGTAAAACCCCAACTTACATTTGCCTCAAGTTACATAAAATTTGACTTACATAATGATTTTGTGCTAAAACCATGTCCCGATTTACACGACTTCCTATGGGTTTGCTTCGATTTGCATAAAGATTCTTTTTCCTATGGGTTTGCTTCAATTTACATAAAAATTTCATTTTTCTTATGGGTTTGCTTTGAGTTACGAAAAAACTGATTTAAGTAAAAGCCTACGAAACAGACTTTTTTTTCGTAAGTAGGGTTTTTACTGTATACCAGTTTGGGGAAAGATGAGTGACAATGTATGCCACTGAAGGATAGTTGCATGAATCTTTTACCAGGGTTATCAGAAAACAAAAACAAAATAATAATAAAACAAAAACACTGCAGCACTTTAAAGACTAACTGCTATATTTTTACTGTTAGCTTTCATGGTTCAAGTCGACTTCTATTTATCTAATTTAAAGTGCTGCAGTGTTTTTGCTTTTATTTATTATTGTTGTTGTTTTCTGATATGCCTGAACCACAGACTAACATGGGTACTATTCCAATATTTTTTTTTACCAAGGTGCATTCCTATTCAGCAGCAACCAGAGGTGTCATCTTGTATGTTCTTTATACAAATCCACACCCCTGCACTGACCGCGCTGTAACTTGGCACACACCTACCTTGAGCCAGAGAGATGGTTGTGGTGGCCTGGCACCGACCTGGCCTGGCACCGACCTGGAGGTGGTCACAGCGAGGGCCGGCAGTGCCATCTGGGGAATGCCCAACACCACCACCCTCGCTGCACAGCCGTGCCTGCTGCACTGGCAGCTGAGCAGGCCCCGTGCTGGGCCCAGCACACTTCGGAGGGAGCCCAGGTCGCCGGGATGACAGGGGTGCCAGACCCCACCTGGCCAGATAAGTGCAGGGACATACCCCCAGGCAAAGCCAGGTAATCGGCTACTATAAGAAAAGGAACAACCAGGGACCATAAGCTGACTACAGCCATGTTCAGCTATTCTGTAATTCGAGCATTTCAGAGAGTAAACAATACAAAAAGACAAAAAAAAAGTTGCGGCACTTGAAAGACTAACTAGGTAAAGGTCACCCTTGCTCGAAAGTCAGTCATATCTGACTCTAAGGTAGGGTGCTCATCTCTGTTTCTGTGGATATGGGGCAGGGATGACTAAACACCAGAATGCATGGAACACTGTTTACCTTCCCACCGAAGCGGTACCTATTTGTCTACTTGCAATGTCTTGCTTTTGAACTGCTAGGCTGGCAGGAGCTGGGACAGAGACGGGGGCTCACTCAGGTCTCAAACTGCTGACCTCCTAACCTTCCAGTTGGCAAGTTCAGCATCTTAACTAGTAAGCCTCCACAGTCCCAGAAAGGCTAACTGTTGTATTTTAATGTTAGCTTTCGTGGATCAAGTCCATTTCATCAGACATAAGAAAGAGCCTTTGTGGCATCAGTTTATACACATCAGGTACAGAGGTACAGAATGGTTAGCATAACATAAGTATACAAACCATTCTGTGTCTTTGTACCTGATGTGCATAAATTAATACCATGAAGTCTCACTCCCATGTCTGACGAAGTGGACTTGATCCACAAAAGCTTACATTAAAATACAGCAGTTAGTCTTTAAAGTGGCATAGACTAACCCGGCTACCATTTTGAAAATTTCATCTGTAATTTGAAATCATCAACATGATTGGAGGAGAACAGCTAGACCAGGGGTTTGCAACCAATGGCCAGCAGGCCGGGCCAGACCTGGCCCACAGCAGCAAATCATCCGGCCTGCAGTGACAACCCTGGAAACATGCATTTACAACAGCTGCAAACGTGCTCGTGCATGTGCAAACTTGCCCACTGCAGTTTACGGCAGCATTTATGGCAGGGAGAACCCGGCCTGCTCAACTGTCTGAGGGGGTGTGATCCGGCCCGTGGCACGAAAAGGTTAAGAACCCCTGAGCTAGACCCACTTGCCTTCCTCAATTTTGCTCACACAAGGCTACAAACAGTTTGAAGAGGAGAGTCTTGCTACAAATAAGACTCCGTCCACACAGGAGCAAGAATACTATAAAATCAGGGTTCTTGCTCTCACGTACCGTCTAAATGTGTGCAAGGAGCCTATGAGACCAACCACCCCAATGCTCCTTGTAAATGCTAGAAAAATGTATAGACAAAAGGGTTTACCCTTTGGCTAAAACAACATTCTTTCATTGGGAAAAGAAAAAAGCAAGTTAAAAGCTTCTGATTTTGTTATCCTCTACCTCTTAACCATTGCAGTAACATAAATTATAGTAGTACCTCATGCAACTATTTTAATCCATTCCATGGGACTCGTTGGTGTACTAAACAATTACTATATGATGCATGCATCGTATAGCGATTTCCCCTATGGGATGCATCGTACATGTGGTTTTTCCCATTGAAAAATTGTTGCACAATTTTTTCCATAGGAAAAATTGTTGTGTGGGATGCCATCCCCCCCAAAAAAAAAACACAACAACAACAAGCCTAATTGTTATGCGATTTTGTTGCTATACGGGATGATTGTTGTATGAGGTTCCACTGTACTATAAACTCAAATTCATACTAATAACAACAAATTGCTTTAGTAGAAAAGCTGCCTTCTACCACCTGCCAGAAAAAAATACATAGGGGGCTGTGAATGTTCTGCTGTATTTCTGTTACTAGTACAGATTACACAAATCCCCTATGTTTGAATGTTCTTATATTCATACACTATACTGGTCTTGCAAATCATGAGAGGGGAAGCACACCACACAGCCTCTGCCCCACATCTTTGGCCTTGAAATCCTGTAAAAGGTCATCATAATTCAGAATTCACTTGATGGCACATGATTATTATCATTCTATTCAATTTTCAGTGCTAGTTTTTGTGCTTGGGAGCCTTTCTTTAGAGCATCACTAAAATGACACCACCTTGAAAACATTCTGCTTTGCAAAGAGCTCTGCAGACACAAGATATTGGTTGTGCCGCTGTGTTATGCCCACTGAAGACAGCAATTTAGAAAATCCAAGAAGTGCTAAAGTGCAAAACTATGGCAATACAGTGCTTACCAGCCTGATAATCATAGAGGGCTATAGCTGTTATTCCAAGGTCATTTTCGTAATCATAGGTGTTTTCACCTAAAAAGAAAAAAGAAAGATTACTACTATACATGAGCAAGAAATTGATTTTTTTCTTTCTTAACTCATTCCACTGGCATATGCACTGGGACTTAAGTCTATTTAACATTCAGTTGTATCACTGATGGCTCAACAGCATAGATTCTTATCACAGATTATGGTTAGTATATATTGAATAAAATCAAGCACTGACAGAATGAGACTCTAATCTTAAAACACTAAACATGGAGTAAGTTCCATGGAATTAAGAAATATTTAATTACAAGTACTTCAATGTTGACAGGGAAGCCTACCACTCCACCCCATCCCCACCACTGTATGTGCACTGCACGTGTGCATGCACTCATTGGCACTGGCCAAGCACGGAGGGGCTTGCCTGCACCTTCACACATGCCCATAGAGAGGTCCCTGTGTGCTATAGGCTTGCCATGGCTGGACTAGATCCATGATGGTGACCCTTGGCACTGTACACAAGGTGTTCTTGAAATCCAGGTGTTCTTGAAATTCAACTGTCAGAAGCCCAAGTCTCTATGAATCCACACAAATCGTGTGAATTCACAGAGACTTGGATTTCTGGGAATAGAAGTCCAAGAACACCTGGAGTGCCAAGGTTGGCCATCACTGGACTAGGTATTGTTCTCAAAGAACATTCATAGTATCTGTGATGCTAACACTTGAATAGGGCTAATAAGTCACCTACATGTGAAAACTGATGTTCTAGAAGTCGAAAGTAATCATTCTTCCTAATTCCCTTTCCTACAATGCACTGGCCTCAGAATATTTTGTGTTTTACATTTTTATGTAAATGTACTGCAGTGGCTCAAGTAGGTAAGACGTTGACTGGGAAGCGGAAGGTCAGCAGTTCGATTCCCGAGTACTGCAGGACGGAATGAGCTCCCGTCTTCATCCCAGCTCCTGTCAACCTAGCAGTTCGAAAGCAAGAAATTGCAAGTAGATAAATAGGGACCACTTCGGTGGGAAGGTAACAGCATTCCGTGAGCTCGGTGTCTAGTCATGCCTGCCACATGACCACGGAAACGTCTGCAGAAGCAGACAGCGCTGGGCTCTTCGGCTTGGAAAGAGAGATGAGCACTGCACCCTAGAGTCGGGTACGACTAGCTTTCGAGCAAGGGAAACCTTTACCTTTTACATTTTTATCCCCCAAGGAGCTATGACCAGTATACAGAAACTACGGTATGTAACACTGGACAATATAACCATACTTAGTTGCAAACGACAAGGAACCATGTGCTCCAAAGCTGATATGGGTTGCAATCCAATAATATTTGCTGGGGGACGGGAGGGCATATGTTCCCTGACCTGATCTACTCCATCCTGCTCCCTGTCATTTACTCAGTACATTGGAACCTCATACAACAATCGCCTCGATAGCAACGAAATCACATGACAATTAGGTTTTGAGGGGGAAATGGCATCCCACATAACAATTTTCACTATGGAAAAAATCGTACAACAATTTTTCAATGGGGAAAACCACTTAGAAAAAAATCATTGTATGATGCATCCCATAGGGGAAATCGCTATACGATGCAAGTATCGTATAGCAATTGTTTCTTACAACAACGAGCCCCATGGAACAGATTAAAATCGTTGTATGAGGTACCACTGTACTTGCAACCTCAGCAATTCAAACTACCTGACAGAAGCCCAACACAATTACCAAAAAGTCCAAGGTAGAAACAGAAGCGGACAAACCTGCTTGGTACTGGTCTCCTGCCCCAGCCACTTCATAAACGGTCTCAGCTTCGAACTCTGGCTCCCTATGACTCACAGCTTCTTGATAATCAGATTCTTCAGCTTTGTTGTTGGCTTCTGGTTCATGTACAGATGAATAATTTGTGTTTGAACTCTTGTAGCCAGATTCAAAGGAAGCAGCATCCTAAAGGAGTGAAAGGTAAGCCCCCGTAAGCCAAGAAGAAAGCAAGCTTCAATTTCATTGCCACTAGTGGCCGTGATGGCAAACCTTGGGACTCCAGATGTTCATGGACTTCAATTCCCAGAAGCCCAAGCCCCCATGAATCCACACGAATGGGTTTACTACGATGAGGGCATCGCGGGCCGGATGAATCGCAGTAAACTCATTTGTGTGGATTCACGGGGGCTTGGGTTTCTGGGAATTGAAGTCCAAGAACATCTGGAGTGCCAAAGTTCACCATCACAGCCACTAGTGAACTGAACACTTGCTACAATTGCTAAGTAAAATACAGTTAACGCCACAAGGAAGGTAAAGGTTGCTGCAACATTCAGATCCTGATGTTGTTCCTACTGCTGTCCTTCAGACCAAGCACATGCATGACGAGGGAGCCAAACACATCGGCGCTGTGGTCACGTAATTTGCTTTGTGTGGAAATACAGGCTGAAACTATGCACTGCTATGTTCCAACCATAGTTGCTGTGGGATGCTGAAGAGAAAACGTCATGTTTGCTTCCATTTAATCCAATATGATCCTCCAGTGTCAGCAGAAATGTTTCACATCATCCTACCTTTTGTTATCAGAGATATAAAGGACTCAGCTGAGGACCTTTGCGTGCATGTCAGGCGTTCCCTCTACTAAGTTACAGTCTATCCTTCAGTATTCTGTCCTACACTTTTAATGTTAAGCCTGTTTGAAACAACACAGCCAGGATCCTACTGTTAGCTCAAGCCAAAGGTGACTCAATGACTCAACGGGGTTTCTGTAACAGTTGACTTACCATCCAGCAACTGATTCTGTGAGTCTACTCCCCACTTGAGATTAGCAAGAGGATACCGACCTAAAACTGTCACATTCCTGCAATATTTAGCAACTGTTACAACTCTTTAAACATTGAGTTAGCACCACACAAAAGACAACTACCAGTTCGTTTGGCATATGAAACCCATACAGAACAATTCCTTCTGTTTAAATTAGTGAGCCAACCTCATAAACTGGACTTGAAGGCAGCTTTTCTTCAACCAGCTGTGGGGTGGGAGATGGAGGGTGAGTTTCTTTCTTGGCTTTGGCCTCTTCCTAGGGGTGGGGGGCAAGAGAAAACAGGCAAACATCACCACAAGGAAAAACAGGGAAAGACACAAGGTTTTTTTGGTAGCCAGGGCTACCCAAAATTACCTGCAGATTTAGAGTAGTCCTGCTTCTGAACTCCCACAACCCCTTGCTATAAACTGTCAAGTCTAAGGCTGCTTTATTCCTTTCTAAGGAGCTCAAGGAGTAGCTCTCAGTTGGCATTCTCCAAAAAGATTCCTTCAAGACTTTTTGATACATGCTTATAGAACAGGATACCAGAAATGCAAACATAATACTTTCTTAAAAGTACTTGGTTAGTAGTGGCTGATGATTTCCCAAAAAATTTTTTTACATATTTACATCCTCATATGTAAGTTGTGCCTATGATGATGACATCACCAACACAGTGAGATTTTCAATAATAAAGACCTCCCCCCCCCCCCCAATCTGGTGGCTTGTCCTACTTACAAGTAATGCAGTTCACCATTAACCATAGAACAAAAGGAGCAAGTCTTTAATTACCAAATATGGTTCTGATTATTTTACATTACTTCTATCCCACTTTCCTTGCCCCAAGGCGACGCTGATGGTAGCGTCTTGTTGTGGTGTCAATTTTCAGTAATTATAGACATCCTCCTTGTGTCCCACTGATTCTACACAATGAAATGTGTTACTTGTGAGCTGGACAAGCTACAGGAGAAAAGGGGCAAGTCTCTAATTTTCAAAAATCTCCCCCTGTTGGTGACTTTAGGACCCTTCTATAGGCCTAAATTATGCAAGAGGAATCTGGCTAATGCTCATTGGACAGAGAGAGAGAGAGAGAGAGAGAAGATACCACTAGAGTAGTGAGTGCTGAGGAACAATCTGTAATCCTTCTGTTGGCTTGTTAACCCACTAATAAAGCAAGGCATAAGAAAAAGAATAAGAAAAGATTTCCATCTGTAGTCCTGAGGCTGTGATCTGAAATGCTAAATAGTTACCATCTGTGTTGGTTGCAGGCACATACTGGTGTGTTTTGTTTCAAGAGTGTATCCGTATTCTGTAGCAAACAAGCGTTTCCTTTTCTCGTTAATTATCTTAAAATTAGCAGTCAGAGTGGGTGGCACTGGATAGAGCCATGCCAGGCAGTTGCTGTCTGCAATTTTCTCAAGATTAAACTAGAAGAACCTTTTATGTCTTACAAACATTCCAAATTTGAGAGACTTTCAAGAGCAATAATCTAACATTAAGCTGCTACTTTGCTCCGCTCTTGCATTTAAATGACATCTTTCAGGAACTGAAGGTCTCTTTGTTCTTTTTGGGGGGTACATAGGCAGGTGATGATTGTTCCCACACATTTGCAAAAAAGACCTAACCGAGTCCAAAAACATTCAGAACCTGATGAAATCTAGAAAGCTTTGGATCTGATTTGCTAGGGATTCAAGAATACAAAATTACAATAATAATTTCCTCCTGAATAATGATATGCATTTATGTTTCTACATTCTAACAAAATTGAGGGTTTTGACAGCTGGTTTTCTATTGCACTGTAGACATAAAATGGCAAGCTGTGCTGTTTTAAACAGCCTCATTTTAACATATTCTGTTGGGGGAAAGATGGCTCATTAAGTTGGTCCCACAATCCAGGATGCTACATCTCTGGGACAAGTATTAGTTTCTAAGAAGTAATGCTGAACTCTATTTCACCCAGTTAAAGGTAAAAAAAAATATTAAGGATCTCCCTTGCTGGAAAGCCAGTTGTGTCTGACCCTAGGGTGCGGTACTCATCTCCATTTACAGCGTCTGTAGAGGCTTCCATAGACATGTGGCAGGCATGACTAGACGCTGGAGCACACAGAATAGTTAGCTTTCCAGCTGAAGTGGTACCTATTTATCTACCTGCAATTTCTTGATTTTAAACTACTAGGTTGGCAGGAGCTGGGACAGATGATGGGAGCTCACCCCCTCACGCAGCACTCGGGTCTCCAACCGCCGACCTTCCGGCTATCAAGCTCAGTGTCTTAACCACTAAGCCACCACAACCCTCTTCCCCCAGTTACTTTACCTGATATCGAAAGCCATCAAACCCACACTCAAGATGATGCCCACTGCTGTTAACAGTCAGGAAGCAGATGCCATACAAATACAGCTATGCAAAAATTGCCTCTTCTCCTTGCCCTCCCAAAACACACACACAATGGGTGTCCGTTCACATACATGCAAATCTAAAGAATTCCTGCCTAACTTGCAATATATTTGAACCAGGCAACATTTAAGAAAATGAGGAAGCCTCTTCCATGGGTGGGCCACATTATTTTTTTCCAGCTTTCACAGACACCACCGTTCAATCCAAAAGGGTGGGGAGGGGAGGTAAGAAGACGAATGTCACCCACTTCCAGTCTCTTCCTGGCTTCTTCTTGTTCCTGCTTGTCCTGAGCCATGCGCTGGGCTCTTTCCGCTTCGGCCCTCTTCCTGTCCTCCTGCTCTTTTTCCTTCGCTAGGTTTTCAAAGTTAGCTCTGATGTCACTTGTTTTGGCATTTGCTGCAGGTCAGAAATACAGAATCGTCCAGTAAAGTGTTTCATGTGAAGCTCCACAACATACAATTCTAGAGTGAATTAGTAATCAAAACTCATGTGTAGCAAGTTGTTAATCTTTATTTGATTATTTTTTTTTAAAAAAAGTGATGTACAGTAGAACCTCGCATAACGAAAAAACTCCGTTCTGCGAGTTGCTTCGCTATGCGGTTTTTTCGTTATGCGAAGCTAATGGGAGATGCCCCAGATAACGAACAAAAATGTTCGTTATCCGAGGTTCCCATAGAACTTTTTTTTTGTTATGTGGGGTATCACCCTTGCATAACGAACACTTCGTTATGCGAATTTCTCGTTATGCAAAGCGTTTGTTATGCAAGGTACCACTGTACTGTAATTCAAAGAGCAGCAGAGGTTTTTCAGCTTCCTAGTTTAAAAAGTGGGCTGCATAGATTATCAAGGACTGGAAGTTCACATTCAATTACTGATTGGAAATGAAACATTCAGGATGTGGCCAATTGGACGCAGTCGTTTTAAATGATGTCTCTCTCCCTCAGGGATTGCAGCCACAAAGGAATTATACTAGACCGTTTGTCTGATCCCTATGTTACAATTTCAAGTATAAAAACACTAAAAATACCTAGGTCCATGATGACGAACCTTGGCACTCCAGATGTTCTTGGACTTCAATTCCCAGAAGCCCCCATGAATCCACACAAATGGTTTTACTGCGATTCATCCGACCCACAGGTGCGTTTTACTTCCGCTTCAAGGAGCGATAAGGGCGGCATGGGCCGGATGAATGGCAGTAAAACTATTCGTGTGGATTCATGGGGGCTTCTGGGAATTGAAGTCCAAGAACATCTGGAGTGCCAAGGTCCGCCATCATGGACCTAGGAGCTTTCAGCGATCCTGTGCTATAACAGTGATTCTTAAGGTGCCACAGTAAGCTGAAACAATGCAAAATGAAACACTCCATGACAGTGATGGCAAACCTTAGCACTCCAGGTGTTCTTGGACTCCAATTCCCAGAAGCCCAGGTCAACACTCCTGCTGCTCAGGGCTTCTGGGAGTTGAAGTTCAAAAACACTTGGAGTGCCAAGGTTCGCCGTCACTGTTCTATGATGATATATTTTCAATTATTAAAAAATAAAATCTTACCAGCTTCCACTGGCTTGGTTTTCTGGTATGTTGAAGACAATTTCTCTATATCTTCAAAATTTGATGCATTCTGTTAGTAAGGGACAAAATTATATTTGTTATTTACAGCAAGAGTTAGAGCTTAAATAAATAAAGTTTAAATCAACACTTGAATAAATCCCATAGATCCCATGTGGTCTAACTGGGACTAACAATTAGATTCAACTCAAGATATGCAATTCTTTTACTTTCACACCACATTACGACATGGGAAACCTTTTTATGATGTTACGAAATTGTAGCTTTGTATGTGTCAGGACATGACACAATTCAGTGAGCTATGATTCCTTCAAACCTTCTTCAATGCACAAGCTGGAGGTCCTCAAAAGTGAAAAAATATTAGCCGCCATTGGTGCCTTTTAGACTAGGTATCAGTTAAATGAAAATGCCATTTGACAACGAATGGCATATATAATCATAAAGAAGGCTAAGAAATACAAATGTGAAAACAAGCTGCTTTTGAAGAGCAGAACAATCTCTAATTTATTAGAGAGTAAACAAAACAAAACATTGTCGCACCTTATTTATTTATTGTTCACATTTGTATCGCCGCCCCCTCACTGAAGCAACTCCGGGTGGCTCACAAATAACAACATAAAAAACATATACAAAAAGCCACAATAAAATCATTTAAAACCATCCCCATTAAAATTCCTCCCACCCCATCTGTAAAAGAGGGAGGATCTTGATTATGTTTTATACAAGCCAGCAGGCGGGGTCACACCTCCATCGGTGCCCCACACCTGCCCTGCCAGCCAGGTTTTAAGTTCTTTCCTAAAGGGCAGTAATTCCATCTGTAGCCTTAGTTCAACTGGCAGGAGGTTCCATAGGGCCGGTGCGGACACGGAAAAGGTCCTCCTTCTTGTGCTAGAGAGACGAGCCCCTCTAGCTGATGGAACAATTAGAAAGCCCTTAAAGACTAAGTGCTGTATTTTAATGTTACCTTTCGTGGATCAAGTCCACCTCATTGATCCACGAAAACTAACATTAAAATGGTATAGTGGATGGTATAGAGGAGTATGCCTTCCCCCACAGTTCCTCGGTACCTGCACCCCTTTTTTAGGGGTGGGTTTTTTACTCTGTTTTTATCTGTTTTATTTATGTGAACCGCCCTGAGTCGGCCATGGTCGAGTGGGCAGTATAGAAATCTAACAATAAATAAAAATAAATAAATAAATAAATAAAATACAGCAGTTAGTCTTTAAAGTGCTACGACGTTTTTGTTTTGTTTACTCTCTGATATGCTTGAAACACAGACTAAGACAGCTACTGTTTTTAAAATATATATATCTAATTTAGGGGCATAGTTTTACACCCAGAAAACAATACCTTATCCATCCGATCTTTCTGCACACCATATTTTCCACCAAATCCTTTAGAGTAGTCTAAAAACAGGAGAAGAAAAATTTATCATAGGCAGCTGTCTCTCCCCTCCACTGAGAGATTCCCAAAGGCAAAAGAGTGCCACAAGGAACTGCATGCACCGAATTCCCCGTGATGACTGCAGCCAAGCAAAAATGATTAAATGAGGAGATGCAAAAAGAAGCATACATATACTTGAAGACTTCAGTAGAAGCATCAGCACATGTGCATGATACATCTGGCCAGATTCATGCGTGCTACTCCTTGGAAGAAATGAAATTGGATGAATGTCGGCAGGAGCCAAGCAAAGAGAAAGCATTCGCCCTTAAGCCAGCCCAGTCCAACCATCTCCGCGACTTACCACTTCTACAGCACAGCCTTTGATTACTCTACCATACAGGGGAGCTCAAACTACAGCCTGGGGGCTGGATCCGGCCCCTAATAACAATTCATCCGGCCCACAAAGCCCTCATCGTGTTTTACTTCCGCTTCCAGGAGCAATGAGGGCTTTGCGGTCTGGATCAATTGGTGTCAGGGGCCAGACCTGGCCCCCAGGCCAGTGACCAGTTCCCTGGCCCACGGCCCAAAAAAATTGGGCACCCCTGATCTAGCTAGACGGGTTAGCTACAGAAGCGATGGTGATTCACATATTCTGGATTGGTGGGAGTGCTGAATCATCCACTCCTTGCATGGTATTTTAACAGTTATGAAAACATAGCAACTCTGGCCAGACTGCCATGGAAATAATGGCCTGCTGCCACAGTACAATTAAACAGAGGACAAACAAATTTCTGAAAGACACACACACACAAGGGCCATGATGGCAAACCTTGGCGCTCTAGATGTTCTTGGCCTTCAATTCCCAGAAGCCCAAGCACCCTATGAATCCACACGAATGGGTTTAACTGCGATTCATTCGCCCCGCGCTGCCCTCATCGCTCCCGGAAGTGGAATAAAAACACGACCGTATGGGTGCATTTTACTTCCGCTTCTGGGAGCGACGAGGGCAGCGTGGGCCAGATGAATCACAGTTAAACCTATTTGTGTGGATTCACAGGGTGCTTGGGCTTCTGGGAATTGAAGGCCAAGAACATCTGGAGTGCCAAGGTTCGCCATCACGGCACTGGGGGAAAATTAATTAGGAATTAAGTGACAGATTTCTAACTTCTATTTCCCTTTGCTTCCTTAATTATATTGCCTTATTTTTAGCAAGGAGGTTCTACATTAGGAAATAGTTTGTATGATGTATGTTCGGCTACAAAATAGCAATCAAACATCCTTTGCATAAAATTTCAGTGAAGTTTCCATTTCATCTTATCACATCTAAGCTGCTTAAAGCAATTATCCATAAAAACAGAACTCTGAAATTTTTGCTCAGAATAATTGAGCAGGTCTTCAATGTATCTTCCAAACCTACACCAAGAACAGAAAAGGAGGTGTATGGATTTGTCTTTCAAAAGAGGCAGAAATCTGCAGACATTATTGTGGTCATGTGGCAGCCATGACTAGATGCCGAAGTGCACAGAATGCTGTTACCTTTCCTGCTGCAGTGGTACCTATTTAGCTACTTGCAATTTCTTGCTTTCAAACTGCTAGGTAGGGAGTAACTGGGACAGACAACGGGTGTTCACTCTGTCTCGCAGCACTCGGGTTTTGAACTGCTGACCTGCCAACCTTCCGGTAGTGAAACTCAGCGTCTTAACCACTAAGCCGCCGCAGTCCCCAAGCTGCAAGTTACTCAACCACAAAATGTTGTCTTCTTGTTTGGCTGGTGGAAACCTTAATTCATTTATAACCAGTAAGTCAAGTGGAAAACTGAATAAGGCAAGAGACAATTCAAGCCAAGCAAATTTCTCTGACTCCTGTGGCCTGACACATACTTGCTAGAAGGTTGGTTACCACTAATTTAAATTTCTTCCTGATGTATTTACATGGTTAAGAAAATTGTTGCATATACTGTAAGTTTCCTGTGGAGAGTGCTGGCCTCTCAAAATGAGCAATTTAAGTTTGCATTAGAAGTGGCTGCCCTAGGGGTGAGAGTTATAAACTGGAAACTCTGCCTTGTTGCGATTCATGCTTCGCTAGTTTCTCCTTGTAGTCAAACCCCAGAGCTGATGGATCCTGCCTCTCTGATTGAATACCGAACTTCCCTCCAAAACCACTCTTATAGTCTGAGAAATCCAGGGAACATGATTTGGAACAAGAACCAAGAGGAAAAAAGGAGGGAAGGAAAAGAGAAACATGTTTAGATACAACATATGTGAGCTAAACCACACACACTATTAAGAAGAAGAAAAAAACACACACACACGTATACAAACATAGGGACAAGGAGAAACTACAAGTCTATATTCCAATAAAGTGGCTGCATATAGGAATCTAGCACATTGCAAAAATATTTTCTCTGATACATTGATTTTCCACAAGCACAGAGGTGTTTTTGTCAGAGGAAAGCATTCACACATGTGATTTTTCCACTTATGGGTTTTTGTGACAGAGTTTAACACTATCGCTCAGCCAGCATGCTTGAAAGTCAAGAAAACAAAGGTCTCACATCACACAAAAGTCCTTTCCTTATTGCCCCTCAGCTTACAACAGGGGTGCCCAAACTATGCCCCGTGGGCTGGATCTGGCCCCCGACACCAATTCATCTGAACCACGAAGCTCTCGTTGCTCCCCAAAGCAGAAATAAGACATGCCCACACGGGCACATTTTACTTCCGCTTCCGGGAGTAAAGCAGGCTTTGCAGGCTGGTTGAATTGGTGCTAGGGACCAGATCTGGCCCACAGGACATACTGACCAGCCCCCTAAACCACGTGAACAGCCCATGGCCCAAAAAGTTGGGCACCCCTGGCTTACAGTATGTAAAAGGATAACAGGTTATTTAACACACTTAAAAATTAGACAGATACTCCGCAGCACTGATATAGCTACACAATCCTTGGGTAAACATTATTGCCTAAGCACAACTCTAGAATCAGCCATTAGATATAGCCATTACATACCAATTCAACTGTGTGACTTACTGTACGAAGCAGCAGAATATTTATTAGCCTATAAGATTTTGACTAAACCATTGAAAAAGCAGACTACAGCTCACTGAAACTGAATATACTGTAGCATTTCTCATTGCAGTTACCTCCATCCCTTAGCACAAGAGTTCTCAACCTTTTAGAGCCGGAGGCTGGGTCACACTCCCTCAGACAGCTTTGGGGGCCGGATGGCCATTTTGTTCTTCCTCCACCACATGGCACTTCCTGGTGTGGTGGAGGCAGTGGGGGGCCACATGAAATGGTGCTGTGGGCCGCATTGAGCCCACAGGCCGCAGGTTGAGAATCCCTGCCTTAGTATGTAAAACCAATCACTATGAGGTATGGTTAAATAAATAAATAAATTAGATATACCTTTCTGAGATTCATGTAGTTGTACTTTTTCCTGGTGATCCCAGCCAAGAGCACATTTGTCTTGTCTGTCTGTCTGTACGCCAAACTTTCCACCAAAACCTTTTGTATAATCTACGTACAGAAAATTTGACAAAGTGTTACTGGAACCCACCTTTTTAAAAAAAGATTAGGAGGAACTATACACAAGAGATGTAGAAGGACTCAGAAAGAGAGCATGGGGTGTTGTGGTTAGTACATTGCAGTGTGATTCAAAAACCTGGGTCCAAATCCCCACTCAGCCATGAAAACTCACTGGAAGATCTTGGGTGAAACACAGTCTACTTTGCTGGGATGCTACATGCATGAAAAGTGGGGAGAGACATGTAAGCAGTCTTGAGCTCACTGGGGGAAAGAGCAAGATGTTGTAAAATGCAACTACTAAATCAGGGGTGCTCAAGCTACGACCTGTGGGCTGAATCCGGCCTGCAGGACCTAATAATCCATCCTGCACCACCCGTGCTGCTTCCAGAAGTGGACGTTAAACACACACGTGCATGCGCAAAATGCTGTCATAAAGCACCTGTGGCTGTTGTAAACACGTTTATGACAGCCACGGGTCCATTTACAGCAGTGTTTTGTGCATCCCCGGGCATGTTTTACTTCTGCTCCCGTTGGGAGGAACCATGTGACTGGCCCACAGACCGAAAAGTTCGCACACCCCTGTACTAAATAAATAATAAATACATACCAAGACTGAAGCTCGAAGTATCCACTAGATCAGTGATGGTGAACCTTTTAGGCTGCCATCCATGCTGCAGAGGGATGGGCGAACTCTGTGCTGAGGGAGGGAGAAAGTGCTCCCACTGGGCTGCTGGGAAGAGGGGAAGGGCAAACTCTGTTCTGGGGGAGGAAGCACTCCCATTGGACTTCTGGGCAGAAGGGTGGGGTGAACTCTGTGCTGGGGAGGGAGGAAGCGCTCCCATTGGGCTGCTGGGCAGAGAGGTAGGGCAAACTCTGTGCTGGGGCAACAGTGAACATGCCCACAGAGAGGCCTCTGAGTACCCCCTCTGGCACAAGCTACCACTAGTTCACACAGCTGGTAATCCAAGGTACCAGAGACTGGGGGTGGGGATGGGAAAGAGGGGGAGAGTTCTGCCATAGCTCTAGTGACCAGTTGCACAGAAGAGCTTGTGTGTGGTGAAGCATGTTGGCAACCACTGCATTTCAAAACCTTTCTATACGGCCATGCAAGCTCTCCTCAAATCACGCAATCAAGTACTGCTGTTAGTTGCCTTGGGCATTTTTATGAGATGTCCAGGCATTAACTGTACACATGAATAAAGAAAATTTAATCTGGTCAGAATGGAAGAGAAAAAGAAATGTTGAAATGTATTATGGGCAGAGGGTGAAAAAAAGAAAGAAACATGGAAAGTGAAGTGGATATTTAAGATGAGTTTGTAACTCCTAGATGTTGAACACTTCATTTTATACAGGAATATTTTATTACATTAAGATTTTAAAAAATCACTCACAATGCATTTTAAATGAATAAAATAAAAATAAAAACCTTTCTGTGATTCATGCTTCTCAGTTTTGCCTTGGTATTCAAAGCCAACAGCACTTTTGTCCACTTTCTCCTTGTCCACACCATATTTACCTCCAAAACCTTTAGAATAATCTGGAGATGGGAACAAAAAGACATTGTTCATAATAGTACAGACTAAGATAGTAGACTGGTTCTAGTCAGAGCTATTTAACTAGGGATCAGATCACACATTCAGGCTCATTACACCCCACTGGAAAATTCAAGTGTCATCTTGTTCTACCATGGGTCAGAAGGAACTTTCAACATCTCGCCTTCAAGGGAGGTGATTGAACACCTAGTTGTATGCCGCCAACTGACAAAACACTTAGGATCATCCTTAAGCAACTCAGAAAAGGCAGTGGCTCAATTATCTAAGACACTGACTGGGAGGCGGAAGGTCAGCAGTTCGATTCCCGAGTACTGCAGGACGGAATGAGCTCCCGCCTTTGTCCCCAGCTCCTGCCAACCTAACAGTTCGAAAGCAAGAAATTGCAAGTACATAAATAGGGGCCACTTAGGTGGGAAGGTAACAGCGTTCCATGCGCCTTGGTGTCTAGTCATGCCTGCCACGTGACCACAGAAACGTCTGCAGAAGCAGACAACGCTGGGTCTTCGGTTTTGAAACAGGGATGAGCACTGCACCCTAGAGTCGGATACGACTGGCTTTCGACTGGCTACCTTTACCTTTCCTAACTTTTAGGTCTAAATCAAACTGCTAGTCGTAACTACCAATAGCATTTGCACTTACAGTGATACCTCATACAACGTCCAAACTTGGTTCCACAAGTTTCTTTATACAGATTTGGACTTTTCATGAGGCATGCAAAATCCTAGCCACGATACCTCATACAACGTCCAAATCCTTGCTGTGATGCTTCGTACAACATCGTTTCCATAGAGATACATTGTACTGTAACAGCACAGACTTCAGGGCAGAGTCAAGGAAACTGACAGAACTTTAAGAAATCATTGTCTAAAGGCTAAATACATTGCAAAAACATGCCAAACGACCCTGATTGTCCAAGAACCTGAAGAATGCTGCAAAAATCCCAGGAATGCTTCTAAAAATTATGATGAAAAAATACAAAAAAAATCCAAAATCGCGCTCAAAACCACTCCTAAACACTCTTCACCTTGTGCAAAACCCACAAGACCAATGCACGCATGCATCCTGCCTGTTATACTTCCCAAATAAGATAAGGCACAATGCAACCTGGGAAAAACCCCAATGCCTCATACAAAGACTTTGTATGAGGCAACTTTTTTCAAGAAATTAGGCGATGTTGTATGAATCCGATGTTGTATGAAGCGGACTTTGTATGAGGTATTACTGTATATACCACCCCATAGCACTTAGTGTATTCTCTAACTGGTTTACAAGTTAATTTTCATTTTACCCCAAACATGCTGGGTGCTCATTTTACCAACATTAGAAGGATGAGTCTACCTATATCCCTGTTAGGATCGAACTCACAATGCTTTGGCAATACAGCAGTTTAACCATTGTGCCAACTGTAGGTTACTCAAGTCAGTGATGTTTACCAAAACAGATTCAGCAAATCTCCTTTAGTTGAGATTAACAATTGGGTTTTAAGATTTTCACTTTCCATTTTAACAACATTTGTCCAAACTGGCTCTGGACAGGTGAAAATTGGGAGCTCGGACTATCCTTAACTATAGTTAACCTGATTGTTAGACTAGTATTAATCATTCTCAGGGCTAATGAGAGACGGGCACTTCTGCACTCAAAAAGAAGGGCCACCACCTGTCGCCTACCACTGAAACATGGCCAAATAATGGACTGTATAGTCAGTCAGTCCTATATCACAGCCAAAAGGCTAATGGATATATATGTTCAAACTGTATCTGGATATAGGACAGAAAGAAAATGAATTATTCTATACTTTGCGAGCTTTCCAGAAAGAGTGTACAGAAGGCACCTCCTCTCCTAAAGTGGCTGCAAACTCTATCTACACAACAAAAACAAAAACAATAATAGCTAAAACGACAGGACAGAACAAAAAAGGGGAGCTGTAGATTTCAGTGCTCAGGGAACATGATAATATAGGCAGCATGTTTAGGCAGCTTGAAATGAGGAATAAAATATATTAAATATTTGTTAACAGGTAATAATTTACTTATAAAATAATTAATATTAAATAAATAAGAATGGTAGGTTGGGAGAGTAGGATATACCACTCTTCGTCATCGTCTGGAAATATATTGTCCACTGTAGTATCCCAATGTTGTTAATAAGCGCTTTCCAAAGAAAAAACTAAATATCAAAAGAAGACAGGTAAATAAACAACCACTGGGGGAGAGTTAAATAAACTTGGCAGTCGTGATTACACCGCCAGTGTGAATCAATAGTTAAAAGTCAACTGAATAGTAAAGGCACAAGTTACATTTACCTCCACATATTCAACTACTATTCAACAATAATGTACACCTTGCTCATTATTAGTAAAGGTAAAGGTCACCCTTGCTCGAAAGCCAGTCCTATCCGACTCTAGGGTTCAGTGCTCCTCTCTGTTTGTAGCCAAAGAGTCAGTGCTGTCTGCATCTGCAGTCGTTTCCATGGACATGTGGCAGGCATGACTAGACACCGGAGTGCACAGAACACTATTTACTTTCCCACTGAAGTGGTCCCTATTTTATCAACTTGCAATTTCTTGCTTTCGAACTGCTAGGTTGGCAGGAACTGGGACAGAGATGGGAGCTCAGTCCATCATGCAGTACCCGGGAATCGAACTCTGACCTTCCAGGTAGTGATTTCAGTGTCTCAACCACATGAGCCACGCAGTCCCCTGCGTAATAACTCTCTTACGTGTTCCAGTAATTCTACAGAGATATTCCACTGCAACGAAGCAGAAGACTTTATCAAGGCCATGCTGTAAGTTCTCTTTCAAGGGAACAACTTCTCTCAAAAGACATTCAATTAGATAATTTTAATTGTTGTTTCAATTAGTTTCATGCATACACATGCTGCAAACACATATGTGCCGTTATGTATCTATCCTTTGTTGTATATTGTCCATTCTGCTGCTACCTCCTGTTTTCTTTTCTTCTTATTTTTGTTAATAGAGCAGGAGAGAGTAACTGTGACCCTCCAAGTAATTTTGGCCTATAACTCCCATCAGCCTTTGCTGATGATCACGAAGTGATCTCAAATAAGGTAATTATCTCAAATAAACAATTCATTCCTTATACTTCAAGTCAGATACAAGGTGAGATCACTTCGTTGTTTCTGACCTGATGTATAAGGATTTTTATTTTTGAAATATTTGGATTACTAAATTTTGATAAGAAATTGAACTGTTTTTGAAAATAAGAAAAAAAACAATTGATATAAAGAGACATCATTGACACAAGTTTTGGATTACGCTTTTTTATTATATTGGAAACACTTTATACAGACGGTTTTTTCTTTCTCGTGCTAGTACACACCGTTTGGCCCTATTGCTACACCAGGGATTCGCAACCCATGGGCCTAATCCAGCCTGGGGTGCCAATTACTCCGGCCCATGGTAAGGATCCCAGAGCCTCTGCTGCCGCTACTGAAAGCACCCAAAACACGTGGAAGCACGGCAAACAAGGCTAAAAAACTGCGAAAATACAACGAAAAATGCTACAAACCTAGCAAAAACACATCACCCTTGCTCCTGCCACCACGGGAAGTGGTGGAAGTGGTGAAAACAGCCGGGATTGCACCATGAAGACACCCGCCACTGCCACCGCAACTGGAAATGGTGGGAGGAACCACGCCTCTAGCCCACTCACCTGTGTGAGGAGGCATGACCAGCCCGCGGCACAAAAACGTTGCGAATTCCTGGTCTACGTTTTCTAAGTTGCACCAATTTCCTGTCAAGGTTACGCCTTTTCAGTAGTGCTAACAAAAGGATGTGGGCCTCTGCTTTAAAGCAAAAATTATAACCTTCTCACCATCTATAATATTAACAAATTTGGGATTGGAGGTGCTCTTTGCATTAGCTAAACTATGGGAACTAATATCCCCATGAAAATGAGCTAATGTTACATAAATGAGATGAATCTCCCCACCAACTCTGCAAAGAGAAGGACTGTTGTATTTACTAACACATCACAACAAATTAAATGAGCATATCACTGAGGATGAGATGGCTAGATGTTATTGTTGATGCAATAGGTGTAGAGCTGAGCGGGCTGCGGAGGATGGTGGAGAATAGGGGTGCCTGGCATGTGATGGTCCATGGGGTTGCAAAGGGTCGGACTCGACTGTGCAACTGAACAGCAAAACACAAGTTACTTGGATATCTTAGCCATTTGGATATCATGTCACCCGCTGGCGAGGCAGACCATGACATGTGTCCTCCGCTTTCACCTTGCCCAAGGGATCCAATGGAGGATGCTTTGGTGAGTTTTAGTCCTGGCCTAACATCACTGACAAGAGATGGGCAACACTGCCTAGTTAGACCACTCAACGCTCCTGCGCCATGACAAGGCTCTCACCAAGCGGGGGATCACAAGTTACTGTGTTTTTTAAATCTGGGTTAAACAAACCTTTCTGTGATTCATGTTTTTCTGTTTTTCCTTGGTAATCAAATCCAACAGCACTCTTGTCTACCCTGTCAGCTTGCACTCCGTATTTTCCACCAAATCCACTTGCGTAGTCTGAGAACAGAGAACCAAGGAAATTGGAATTGTGTCAAACATCACCATGATACTCTCAGAACAATTATAAATTGAAAGAGAACTGACTCCACAGAAAGGCCTGACATCCCTGATGCCCTAGCGATACTTGCTTAACAGTGAAAGGAAGACTGCAGGTTATCCACATGGAAGGGCTATTGGCCTCTGCATTAACAAATATTGACCAAATGAGGACTTTGTGCCTAGTCTATAATTGAGCCTAAGCAACTTCTCTCCTTCTGGTTTACTGATAGAACTTTCAATTACATGACCAGCTTAAACTGAAAAGTGGAAACAAAGGAATTTAGGGAAACCTTTTAGTGGAAATGACCAGGAAAAGTAGAAGGAGGCAGGAGATGAAGAAGAGCATGTTTCTTTGGCCCTTCCTTGTATTTTCATTGTTATGTTAGATTTATTGACTGCATTGATTGTATTGCATTATGTTGTTATATTTATATTATGCTGTTGTATTTATATTTGATATTGTAACATTGTAATATATGTTGCCCCATGGTATGTTAGCCGCTCTGAGTCACTTCGGTAAGTAGGGCGGCATACGTCTAATAAATGGAATGAAATAAATTAAATGTATCAGATTGATTAATTCCATAAAGCAAGCCATAGCCTTGAGTCTGCAGGAACTGAACAATGATAGGACACTTTAGAGGTCATTTATTCATAGGGTTGCCACAAGTTGCATCTCGACATAGTATAACAAAACAGCAACAGGGACATTTCTGCATATACTTGGAAGGAAGGTGGAATGCCACCCTGATCTTGAAAAAGAAGAATTTATTGCCTATTTAAAAACAAAGTTTTTCTTCTAAATTAGCAGTGATTTAAAACCCAAGAGTCTAATACACTTGCTTCCCTCTGATTTTTACCAAGTACAGCAGATGATATTCTTATTCTCATAATTGTACATTACAACAACAAGGTACATCAACCCTGGAACTTGCACACTCCCCTTCCTTTGGGACAGCCACGATAAACAATTCAGAAGCTTGTATTTCCTTTTTAGAATAAATGTTGCTTATTTGGGTTCCAAGCCTCCTATTTGTCTTCTACTGATAAAATTACTGAGATATAAGAAAATCACAATGTCTTATTAATTGTGTGCATGTATTCATATGGAATGCAATTGCAAATTCAAGAATGACACAGCAGATCTTGCTAAACATTATCCAGCCACCAAAATCTTTGTCTTCTTCTGCTGCTTTCATTCTTACATCTCATAAAGAGTTGTTTATTATTATTATTGTTATTGTTATTATTACTACTACTACTACATTTATACCCTGCCCATCTGGGATATTTTCCTACTCTGGGCAGCTAGAGTTCACCTTTTGAACAGCTGTAGAAAGACTTTCTTGAGAGTATTTTACTAGATTGCTAGCTTTTGGTAGTAGTGAGCAAGAAGATATGTGATTGCAACATGCCGGTGTTTACCTGGACTGCTAGATTCAGCACTTCCAAAACACAGTTCATTCAAACTCTTGAGGAGGGAAGGGCACAGATTGAACCCTGGGTGGGCTACTCCCAATTACTTTGCTATTGTTACTCCACTTCATCTTGCTCCCTTTGTCACTACCCCGCACACTGTCACCCAGAGGTTGCACTCCATGTGTCTGAAAAAGTAGGTTGCATTCACAAAAGCTCATGCCAAATTAATATTGTTAAGTGTTAAAGGTACTTCAATAGTTTCATTGGGGGTGGGGGGTTTATTTGCCGCTTAGTAATTGTTCACAAGACAGGAAAAATATCTTAGATTTCCCTTATAAATTATTCAAATTATTCTACCTGCATCGAATGTTAATCACTATCATTGAACAACAGATCAGACATGACCTGTTCATTTTGCTTGCATCTAGATAGCCCAGAGTAGAATCCAGCAGATGAGCAACATTTCTTTGGAATTGTACAGACATCCCTCAGAATGTGTTACCTTTCTGAGAAGCATGTTTCTCTGTTTTCCCCTGGTATTCAAATCCCATAGCAGACTGGAGAAGAGAATAATTGGTTTGAACATGAAGCATAAAATTACAACTGATAAACCACTTTAACTAGTTTTTTTTAATAACAGCTACTTGTTGAAGGCAAATTGACATAGACATTAGACTTCAAGACATCAGATGAGGAACCTCACAATCTCCAGCAAAACATAATGTACATTGTAAATCTCAGCTAATTCCACTAAAACTTCTCTATGTATCGTGTATCAGTTTCTCAGCTGTTTGCTATTCATCTGATCTGTCCTGTACATTCTCTTTTATAATGAAAGAATATAATAAACTATAGATTATTTGTGAAGATTATAATGCTACTTCAAATAAATATTGCTTAATTTCTTTACTTGAAAAGCACAGCTAACAGAAGTAAGCATTAGGTGATATATTTATTATTTTTAAAGAGGGGTAGGAAGAAAATGCAAAACATATTTCTTAAAGAATGTGAAATGGTCACCTTGGTACAACCTAATCACAAGTGAAAGTAATTCTAGAAATACAAGAACTAATTTGGTTGTTTACCTGGTCCACTCTATCAACCTGCACACCAAACTTTCCACCAAAACCTTTCACTGAGTCCACCTGGGAGCAATGCTTAGAAAGCTTGGATTGATACTCATGACCAACAGCTGACTGAAAGAAGATTTTTTTTAAAAAAAAAAACACTTATTACACCATTAGGCTAGCGTATTACATATATACAGGTCAAACTTTAAACTTAACTAAAGATGAAAATCAGATGAAAGTCTACATAGAATAAAACAATTTTTCACTTTCATCCACTGCTCTTGTCAGTGGCAAAAATCCAGCCAATTAAATCTAATAAAAACTTGTAGCTCACAATGTTATGCTTGAAAATCAATTTGTTGATATTAAATATTAAAAATAAGCAGATCAATTCACTAAGCCACCTGTACAGCTCAGTACTGAATTGATTTTTTGCTTTTCAGTGGTCAGTGAATTAAAAAAGCTCAGAGCACTAGGCAGATCCCTGCAACACAATCTAAGAGATGCAAGCAGGCCTTTTAATCTCTACATATACTAGCAATTAGCTACCCTATTTGTTGGCATGTTGTTTGACTAGCACTTTCCATAGTTTGAGAGGATTTACAACAGGGGTGCCCAAACTATGGCCTGTGTGGGCCAGATCTGACCCCTGATACCAATTCATCCAGCCTGCGCTGCCCTCGTCACTCCCGGAAACAGAAGTAAAACACACCCACACGGGTGTGTTTTACTTCCGCTTCCAGGAGCGATAAGGGCAGTGTGAGCTGGATGAATTGGTGTCGGGGGCTGGATCTGGCCCACGGGACATAGTTTGGGCACCCTTGGTATAAGCAGAGAAAATGGCAGCTTAAAATCTATCTCATCCTGTTGCAAAACAGACTGCAAGGTGTGTTTTACTTCTGCTTCCGGTGGGAGGAACCACGTGACCGGCCCACTGAACCATATGACCGGCCCACAGTTCAAAAGGGTTGGACACCCCTGGTTTACAATATCTTCCCACATGCTATGTGCTGTGCTATCTCATGGAGCTCTCCTATAGGAAGCCAGTATTCTTCCTTTCTCAAAGTCTTTTTCAAGCTTTCACAACCTCCTCCACGTTTGGTCTGCATATTCTTATTTCTGCAGGGCAGAAGAGAAAGATGGAGAAGCCAAGTGCATTTTATCCTGTATCAAAGAGCAGCTTTTCTAATCTAAGACTTACAGTTTCTGCCTCTATTTTTATTGGCATGGGAGAAGAAGGAAGTAGAATAAACTTCTGTTCTGAGCTGCCAGAAAATTGAACAAGTCCAATTGACCGCCGTGGGTGGGTGTGTTTCACATGAAATTTCACCCAGCCTATATAAAGTCTCAAAGCAGATCAGCTTTTAAAATCACAACCTATTTCATCAACTGAAAGGTTTTTAAGTTTTTGCCCAAAACGTAGCTCCTCAAACCTTGCATTCAGAATTAATATATTTGTGGATTAATTTTTTCTTCACCAGGTCAACACTGAAATAAAAAGAAGGTTTTTTGTGGTTCCTGAAACAGCTCTCATGTTGACTAATAAAATGCTCTTTCTTCCTTAGTTTTTAAAGATCAGATGACATTGGTTACAGTCACAGCTCTGTGTTATCATGTGTGCATTCTAACTGGGACTCCTACTAGTGGAATGTGGTATCAGGGATGTGTGTGTGCATGCACGCACGCACGCGCACACACACACACGTGCACATACATATGTGTGTGTTATAATGAAAGCTCCCTCAGCTCCAACAATAATATTTTTTTAACTGAAACTACTTCTCTGCTACTCAAGGATCCCTAACAAGAGAAGGCAGTTAACAGCAGAATATACAGGCAAAACTCGGAAAATTAGAATATCATGCAAATGTTCATTCAGTTCAGTAATGCAACTTAAAAGGTGAAACAAATATATGAGATAGACTCATTACACGCAAAGCGAGATAGTTCAAGCCTTACTTTGTTATAATATTGATGCTTATGGCTTACATCTTATGAAAACCCCAACCCCTCCAATCTCATGTACCCCATAATCATCACATAATTTCATGTATCACAATTATAACGAATTAAGGCATGACATCTCTCGCTATGCATGTAGTGAGTCTATCTCATATATTTGTTTCACCTTTTAAGTGAAATGAATGGATATTTGCATGATATTCTAATTTTCTGAGTTTCACCTGTACTTGGGAGGCAGAAAAATAGGCGGGAAACTTACATATATAGCAAAAATTACCCTAATTACTTAACAGATGAAGGTCAGCCATTCAAGTTCTTTGACACTTACTTTGTCCATACGGTCTTGTTCCACGCCAAACTTCCCACCATAACCATGAGAAGCTTTTGGTCCTGTCAGAAGTTCTTTCTCCTTGAGAGACTGGTGTTCTTGAAATACATTCTCCCTCAGCTGATGAATACTTTTCAATACAAACAAAACAATATGAATAAAATGCTTTGAAGATACCACTTTGCTTAGTATGTTCTTCCTCGTGCCATTTTTGTCTTTAATATTTTTAATGACACTGAAGGCAAAGAAGAAATGAACGTTCAAATCCACTCGCCGTAATACAATACAGTAAAACCTCGCATAAAGAGCACCTCACTTAGAGACTAACTTGGTTAAAGAGCAGAATTTTCTCTGAATGGTCGCCTAGCTTAACAACTAAAATCAAACAAAAACTCGCTTAACAACTAAATTCAGGTTCGCAACCCACCACCCACCCCGTTTTTTTCCTCTCGCGCGTGCTGGCTGTCCCGCCTCCTCTGCGTTTGCGTCCTCATGCCTGATTGGCTTTTAATATATCAATGATTCAAACCTCCAAGTAATGTATTCAATGTATCCAACAGTGTAAAAGTTAACTGGTATATATAAACTTTTTCAGAGTTTTCCTTCATCAGACAATACAACTTGGCTTTACTTTTCAGTTTCTGTAAGAATAAATAATAAATTCTAAATCTTAACCTATAAACCAAGGGTTAACCGTTGGAACTGGCTATAGGTTGCTATGCCTCGCCCTACTTGCCTGCACTCACCCTTCCTGCACACGGGCGATCTGGGTCCGCAGGTCAACGAAGGATTGAGAAAACCGGCAGTGGGGCAACAGCTCCACAAACACGAAGAAAGGGAAACAACTTCACTTCCCAACATTCCTTGCGCCGCGCCGCGCCAGAGTCATTCAGGCTGAGAGGCTCTCGCACGGCGCAGCGTTCGGAAATGCACCGCAGCCAATCAAAAGAAAACCATTTAAAAAAAACGCAGCACAAACACAAAGCACCAACCCATAACTACAAGCCCCAGCGTCCTGTGCGCCATGAGCGCACAGAACGCTGAGGAAGCCGGCGCCCAAAAAATAAAGCAAAAACAAAAACACCGGGAGAGCAAGTCCGCCAAGCTGCGGGAACCAAAGCCCCCCTCCCCATCGGCGCCTGAAGCGCCTAATCGGAGTTTCCCCTTTAATATCACTGGGTGGGGGAGGTGTTGTGCTCCCCCTCTCTACTGGCTCCCCTGGGGTTGAGAGGGTTGGGGGGACCAAAGGAGCCTGTCTCCCCAACCCTCCTGACCCCAGGGGACCCGGCAGAGAGGGGATTCCCCTCCCCACACAAGAGAAGAAATCAAGCAGTTACTTCTCTTTAAAAACTGAGTTGGGGGGGGAATCCCCCTCTCAATGGCTCTCCTGGGTCCGGAAGGGTTGGGGAGACAAACCCCTTTTCTCAACCCAACCCTCCCAAACCCAAGGAAGCCAGTGGAGAGGGGGATCACAACCCCCCTGATATTAAAGGGGAATCCCCAATTGAGATTTCCCTTTTAATATCAGAGGGTAGCCTGGATTCGATCCCCTCTCCTGGGTCCCCTGAGTCTGAAAGGTTTGGGGAGACCAAAGGAGCCTGTCTCCCCAACCCTCCTGACCCCAGGGGACCTGGCAGAGAGGGGATTCCCCTCCCCCACACACACACACACACACACACCCCATATTAAAGAGAAGAAACCAAGCGGTTACTTCTCTTTTAAAAATGGAGTTGGGAGGGGGGAAATCCCCCTCTCGATGGCTCTCCTGGGTCCGGAAGGGTTGGGGAGACAAACCCCTTTCCTCACCCCAACCCTCCCAAACCCAAGGAAGCCAGTGGAGAGGAGGATCACAACCCCCCCCCCCTGATATTAAAGGGGAAACCACAATTGAGATTTCCCTTTTAATATCAGAAGGTGGCATGGATTCGATCCCCTCTCCTGGGTCCCATGAGTCTGGAAGGTTTGGGGGGGACAAAAGGAGCCTGTCCCCCCAAGCCTTCTAGAGCCAGGGGAGATGGCAGAGAGGGGATTCCCCCCCCCGTAGGACACCAAAAAACACATAAACAAACAATCATTAACATTCAAAAATACACAAAAACAAACAAAAATAACACCAAAAAAGTAAACAACAGCAAACATTTCCAAACACACCCAGCACCCAGCCAAACACCACAAAATCCAACCACCACCACCACCCCAAATAAAGAAAAACAGCTAACTCACCACCACACGACCTCACACCACAACGACTGGAAAAGAAATGAATAAAGAAAGAGACTACTTACTGGAAGAAGCTCCACCCAGAGGCCACGAGAGAAAAAACAGTCAAAATACAAGATAACCCCTACCAGCAGCACTTGCTGCCCACAATAATAAGAAAAAATCAAAAAGACACAATAGCCCCACACAAAAGGCCCCAAGAGTTTTTCGAAAAAGTATATCATCCTTTATTCTTTTTTTCATCCACAAAAACAAAACACCAAAGAAAACTCATCACAGTTTATAACAGGCCATAAAAAAAATTGTATACTGTATTTTCTGGAGTATAAGACTACTTTTTAACCCCGAGAAATCTGTGCCAAAGTCGGGGGTCGTCTTATAGGACAGGTACTTAACTGCAGCTTGTTTCCCCTTCCTTCATATGTCCGGCGCATATGGTGGGGGGGTGCCGCGGCCGAGTCCCTGCTCTGTGCAGGGAGTATGAAGCAAGGGGAAGCAAGCTGCACACATCTTCCTGTACCTCGAGGAGGAGAACGTGAGCATGGATTGGCTCTCCACCAGAACCTGCCCATTCGACTAGGAGGGCTGCGCGTCTTCGGGTTGAGTGTGGGTTAATTTTTATTTGGTGTGCATTGGAACAGAGGTAGTCTTCTACGGCAAGTATATTCCAAACTCTATATTTTAACTGGAAAAGTTGGGGGTCGTCTTATATGCCCAGTCGTCTTATACGCCCAGTCGTCTTATACGCCGGAAAATACGGCAATTTTTTTTTAAAAAAATTCAATTATAGACTAACCTCTTCTTTACAAACATTAACAACAACAACAAAAACTTTCCAACACCATTTAAAACAGCCCGGCAACGCCGGGCAACCTTTGCTAGTACATCTATAAAAGTCCAGGTTGATACATGGTTATTAAACATCTACAGTATAATACAAATAACTAGAGACTGAACCCACCTAATTGTAGCGTGTTGCTTATATATCATCCTTGTTCGCGTCCTAACCTCACTTCTGAAAATTCTTGTCGGGCTGCGGACGTTAGTAAGCCTAAACACTTTTCTCATTAAATACTAGTAACACAAAGTTCCTCGAGCCTTAAACGATTTTTGCTTGCTTTATGGAATAGTTCCGTTTGGCCACTGCTCTTTTTTTTTTAATATTTGGCTTCATGGTGGAATGGAACTGCGGCGGAATCTCATCAGAGCACACCCCATTCTCGAATCGTGCCACAAAAGACTATTAAATACTAAACAGCACCACTTTCCCAGCGGGACTCAATAAATTTGAGACTATATCCCACAGTCCTATCAAATTTTATTTTTTATGACATTCCTGGTAACATTATTATAGGAGTTTTTCTCCCTCAGGAGTCTTCTGACTGTTATAATGACCATTTTTATCACTTTAATATTATTACTGTGGGGGGTATACATATGTGTGTGTGTGTGTGTATATATATAGTTGCCGCTAGGATAGGAGAGTGCGTTTTGTTAACTTTAAGTCAAGAAGATATGTGTATAGAGTTATATGGGAGGTACATGAGAGCTCCGCACTAATATCACTCACCTGCGTTAGTAGTATTTAATGGGGAAAGTGTTTAGGCTTACTAACGTCCGCAGCCCGACAAGAATTTTCAGAAGTGAGGTTAGGATGCGAATAAGGATGATATATAAGCAACACGCTAAAATTAGGTGGGTTCAGTCTCCAGTTATTTGTATTGTACTGTAGATGTAATAACCATGTATCAACCTGGACTTTTATAGATGTATTTAGAATTTATTATTTATTCTTACAGAAACTGAAAAGTAAAGCCAAGTTGTATTTTCTGATGAAGGAAAACTCCGAAAAAGTTTATATATACCGGTTAACTTTTACACTGTTGAATACATTGAATACATTATTTGGAGGTTTGAATCATTGATATATTAAAAGTTCCTCAAGCCTCGAGTGAATCACCAGAGGCAAATTTTCCATTCAGAGAACAAAATGGCTTACTTGATGTGTTCTTGGTGACCAGATCCTTGGACAGTTTTAGCCCCCCAGCGCTGTTCTTTTTCACTCACATCGTTCTGTAAAACACACAAGGGGGGAAAGGGTGACACAGCAATAATGGGTGTATTAAAAAGCTCAGAGATGCAAAATACTTCCCGCCATCTCACTTCCTTTGCCACCATCAATCCTTTTCTGACATTACTAACCTCTGCTAACTTCAAAATCATGTCCTGCCTGCTTTAAACAACATCCTTAGCTCGACCTATCCAACAAAATCTAAACTTGCATATATGTATCACTGGGGCAGACACACTGACATCTCCCTCCTAATATGCCTGACATTTTAAGACTGTGGTTCCCAATGTGGGACACCCCCCACACAAGGGGCAATTTGAGAATGAGTTATTAACAACGAATGGCCTTTTAGGCTTCCTCCACATGATTTAGAGTTCACTTTTTGAATAATAAGGGTGGCGGGGGTTCAGAATTTAGAAGTGCTTAGGTAGGGCATATCAGTCTGGCCAGGTTATCCTGCTATGGTAATAGAGTACCATACTGCCAGTGACTCAACGCTGAATGTCAGGCAGCGGTTAGCAAACCTGACAACCCTGAGGACTAAAGGCCTTGGGTGCCAACGTCCACAGAGAAGGGTGATGGTCCCCAAATAGATTAAATCCCACTTGAATCCATCTTGATGAAGGACAGCAGCTTCATCAATACTGGCCTGGGGCTTGAGAGGACTTTGAATCCCAAAAGGGATCAGGAGCAGAAAGTGACTCGTGGAACTGGATCGGTGGTACGGGAGACATGCTGCGATGCGGAAGGCAGGTAAAAGGCTACTGCAGTATATTCTCAGGGGAGTCGTCATGGCTAATTGCTATGAGTATCACAAATATTCAGATTAGGCAGAACAAGAACAAGAAGGTGGGCTGTGTCTCATTCCTTACCTGGACACATGTAAGGGGTAGGAAATCTGAACCCTTCCTTTTCTGCTTTTGCTTTCATTATGTGGAAAGAGACAATTCTATAGAGGTGACTCTCCTGCTCACACATAGATTCAACTTACAAAGAAAAATCAGAATTTTTGCCTGTGCGCAAATATTACATGTGAGTAGGAAAGTCTTCCCTGTAGACCTGCCACTTTCAACATATATCAAACAATGGAGAGGAAAAGGACATTCCTGTGCTCACTTTAAGCGTGATGAGCATATCGGGTAGAGAACAACTGAATGTTCCTCTGGGTTTAGCTAGCCCAAGTAGTTCTATAAGACATTTTTCAATTTGAGACTAGCATTTTACACTTTTACACGACACGGTTAGACATCGACATAATATACAATCAATACCACAAAGTCAGGGTCTGTCTCCCAGTCATCAGCACCATCTTCCTGGCTGACAGTGATGGTGTGGCCTGCAGTAGATTTCCACATCTGAAACATGAGAAGAAACACCAGTGATATAAGACTTAAAAAAAAACACACCATAAGATTTCATATATTTTATCAGTCTTATATACTAGCCCTAGTTTTCATAACAAACACACTGTAGACTAATATTTTTACTTCATGTTGTGCCTATTGGTTCCTACTGAGCTTAAATTAGAGGTGGTGAGTGCTCCAACACTGAAGGTATTCAAGAGGTAATTGGACCGCCATCTGTCATATTTGCTTTGATTTGGAATCCTGCAGTGATCACAAGGCTCCTTCCAACTCAGTTATTCTATGATTCTATGAAATACTGGTAACAATGTCAGTATTTATTCACTTAATTTCAGGGTAGGTGATTTACTGCCTTTCCTTTGCCTCGGACAGCATAGTCATAGGTCAGGACTGTGCATGATGATTGTGTAAGAGTGCGGCAGTGAAATGAATGGAAAACAAGTTGCGACCAGCAGGAACATACCCCTTGATAGTCTGGTTCCATGATGGCGAACCCTGGCACTCCAGATATTCTTGGACTTCAATTCCCAGAAGCCCAAGCACCCTGTGAATCCACACGAATGGGTTTACTGCGATTCATCCAGCCCGTGCTACCCTCGTTGCTCCTGGAAGCGGAAGTAAAACACGCCCGTATGGGGAAGTAAAACTCTTCCAGGAGCGACGAGTACAGTATGGGCTGGATGAATTGCAGTAAACCCATTCATGTGGATTCACAGGGTGCTTGGGCTTCTGGGAATTGAAGTCCAAGAACATCTGGAGTGCCAAGGTTTGCCATCACGGGACCAGACTATCAAGGATTGTCATCTCTAGGCCACCCTTTCTCTTGGAGATAGGGCCCAAGGCAGAGGTGTGCAGGGCACCATGGGTAGGTGCTGGACAAGGAGTGGTGGGGGCGCCTATTGAGGGAGGGTTGGGGGGAATCCCATACATTGCTACTGGTGCCCCAGGGTGCCAGAAGTGGGCATGAGGTGGGACAAAGCCAGATTGCCCAATATACCAGCACACGCCCGGCCCAAGGTGGCTCATGATGTATTCAAACACAATAAATTACAGATTAAAAAGTAATTAAGCTGCAATAACAATTAAAAGTCTATTATTTAATTTTAACCATTTACAACTTGAAGAACAAATTTAGAAAGAAAGAAAGAAAAACCAACATCCAAGGATTCAGTCATAGTTGTCAAAAGCCTGCCTGAAAAAAATGGATCTTCAATTGTTTTGGAAGGATTAGAGAGGGTGTGTGTGTTTAATGTCCTCTTTTGAAGGATATTATTCCACAGCATGGAAGCACTCACACAGAGGGGCCTCTCTCATGTCCCCATCAAATGCGCCAAACACCAATGGCAACGGAACTAAGAAAAGGACCTTCTCTGAAGATCTTAAGGACCAAGAAAGCACAAATGAGGAGATAGACCCTTCACATAACCTGGCCGCAAACCATACAGGGCTTTATAGATTAGAACCAGCATTTTGAATTGTGCCCACAAACAGACTGGTAGGCAGTGCAGTCATTTTAACAAGGGCATCATAGGCTCTGTATAACTGGCCCCAATCAATAGTCTGGCAGTTGCATTTTGAACTAGTTGAAGTTATCAAAACATCTTCAAAAGGCAACCTCACATAGAATGTGTTCTTTATTTATTTAATACATTTCTATACCACCCATATGGGCAATTTTCCCACTCGGCACAGTGATAGGATAGCATTTCTTAGTGGCTCTTCCTCATGATGTGTCCAATAAACAAAAAAATATATAAGCTAAACAAGTTAAACAACTAAACTAATTGGCTGTTGGAAGATGGTATTTGAAAGCCTCCTGAAACAATAAGGTTTTGAAATACTTCTTGAATATGTCCAGGCACTGTGCTTGATGCAGCTCCACAGGCAAGATGTTCCACATTGAGGGTGCCCCCCCCCCCTGAGAAGGCTTGTTTCCTCATCCAAACCACTTTTGCCACTCTCAGTGTCAGAACCTGGATCTGCACCATCTGTGATGCAAACAGACACATTTTGAGAGAGACACTACAGTAATCCAAGTAGGATGTAAATAAGACCTATGCAGCTGTAGCCAAATCAGACAGCTCAAGAAGCGGCTCACCAGTTTTAACTGTGTAAATGCACTTTTGGCCACCACTCAAAACCCAGATATCTATGCTCAGGGATAAATCCAAGAGTACAATCAGGCTGCAGACCTGAATTTTCAAGTTGTACCCCTAGTTCCTCACATGCCTTTCCATTTGTTTCCCTTATCCAGTTCATTACCAACCCCATGCACCAGTTCAAAACTGAAACAGCTTCCTTAGAATTAGGTGGAAAGGAGAGATATAATTGGGAATAATTAGCATCTTGCTAACATTGAGCAACCTCTCCTCACTCTTTCATGTATTGTATATAATCGAGTTTAAGTCAACCCGAATATAAGCCGAGGCACAACCAGGAAAATATATTGACCCGAGTATAAGCCGAAGGAGGGAAATGCTGCAGCTATTAACGAGTTTCAAAATACATCAAAATGTATGAAAATATGGTAAAATTAATTAACTTGTCAGCACATCTCAGTCCAGCACAGTCTTGGAACCATCATGGTCATTGACCCAAGTATAAGCCATGTCCCCTTTGGGGGGCTCGTTTTTGGGGCTAAAAAACTCAGCTTATACTCGAGTACATACGGTATATGTTAAATAGGATGGAGAACAAAACAGATTTCTGAGACTGACCAACACCACCTTCTAAGTATTTCCCTCCAAGAAGGACAAGAGCTATTGTAAAACAGTGCCTGCAAGTTCCATTCTGGTAAGATGGCCCAAGTGACAGAATCAAAAGCTGCTGAAAGGACCAGAAGAACCAACAGGGATACAATCTCTCTGTCCACTTTATGGTGTTAGACCATCCACCTACTTTTTCTAGAGCTACGTACAGCATAAAGCATCCACAACATATTATTTAGAACTGATTATAATGAAAATGCACAGTCAATATGTCTGTTAAGGTAAAGGTAAAGGTTTCCCTTGCTCAAAAGCCAGTCGTATCCGACTCTAGGGTGCAGTGCTCATCTCTGTTTCTAAGTTGAAGAGCCAGCGCTGTCTGCTCCTGCAGACGTTTCTGTGGTCATGTGGCAGGCATGACTAGACACCGGAGCGCACAATTTTAACTGAGCCTAAATCATAGCAAGCTGAATCAGACTAATCTGGGATAAAAGAAGCCACCATCTTAATTTTTAAAAACCTCTTTCCATTATTCGACAGCCAGAAACAGTCACTGGCACCATTTCAAAGAAAAAGAGGAAGTTCGTTTTAGTTAAGAGTCAATATGCATATGTTAGGCTCATTCATTCATTCAAAACACACTGTAAATGATAGAAAAGGAAGCTTATTCAGAGAAGACACTTTATAGGCTATGAAATGGAGCCAAATTACCTCTGTACATTTACAGGAAGATGAGACTCTTTTACTGCAATTGGAAAAGGGGGTTATTGGAAAGTCAGCCCAGCCTCTGCTCTTTCCCATAGTCTATACAAATGAGCACCAGTTGAGATGAAAGCTGCCACAATATTAAGTAAAACCATGTGGTCAGATTTGGCAAAGCACCTTGCTTCCCCACAGTCTGAAGACCATTCCTGCTGCAGAAAGTTAAAAATCCAACCCATTGCAGATCAAAACTTAAACATGGTATATGAATACTCACCAGAGTAGAAATTACCAGAAATTCAGTTATTTTGTGGACAATAAAACCAATCAGCAGTTGTGACACTTTAGTGTTCTTGAAGTAACGAGCAGCAGTCAGTATAATGGGCCAAACACATCACTTTATTTGGTAGTTACGAAGACAATTCCAACTTTGCCGCAACAACTTATATACAGGTAAGAGCAGTTACATTTGTGCGGGAATTAACTAGATTGGCTAATCGCAATCATAAGAGAATGAGGTGATCCTAAACTAGATACAATACGCGCTTCTCAGAGCATAATGGCGCGAACCCCCAATCTTGCATTACTTTTAACTAAGGAAGAAGACAAAATGGTGAATACTTTTCATTTAATACACAACAGACACCCAAATGTTTTATTTGGCATAACAACTGGTAAAGCATTTGCAGATCTGAAGCTTTTTGACCCCTTTTCCCTTCACTAACGGTAAAGGACTTCCTTGCTCAAAAACCAGTCATGTCTGATCTCTAGATGGCAGTGCTCATCTCCGTTTACAGCCAAAGAACCAGTGCTGCCTGCATCTGTAGACATTTCATGGTCATGTAGCAGTCATGACTAGATGACAGAGTGCATGGAACACTATTACCTTTTTTGCTTAAGCAGTACCTATTTATCAACTCGCAATTTCTTGCTTTCAAACCGCTAGGTTGGTATGAGCTGGGACAGAAGATACGTAGCACTCGAGCTGCTGACCTTCTGATTGTCAAGCTCAATGTCTTAACCACTAAGCCCCTGTGGGGCCCCTTTACTTTACTACAAATTGCATCATCTCTCCCCAATAACTATGCTGGAATTTGCAGGCGAACAACATCTAGATTCTGGAAGCCCACACATATACACTACTCTGTCTCAGAATGGATCCAAAGTATTGTACTATATGCAGTATTAAACCCCCTTATTCTCTCGATGTTAATTGAGTACTGATGAGACATTGAATTTTCCATTCCAGCTATGATCTCTCTCATTTTCCACAGCAGCTTTTCATTTTCTATGCCGTTTGCTGTTCTGGCAAGTTTCTTTCAAACCAGGCTGGAGAGAAATATTATCCAGGCTGATCCATGAGTCACTGACTCATTCAGCATCTTTGCGGGGTGGGGGGTCCCAGACAACATGGGACTCTGGTTACTTTGTCCTAACAATTTTAATGACAGTCAGAAGGTTTTGAAGCTTTCATCGCTAGACTTTACCTTATGGTGTGCAGACTATTTTATAAAGTCAGGTAAGAGTATGGACAATGCACCTTTTCACCTCTCACAACCCCTGCCCCAATACAGGGAGAGGGGCTGTGGTAAGTGGGGGAATTTTCAGAACTTACTTTCCTGAGTAAAAATGTGGGAAGCTGTGTACCAAGCCAGCACAAATTCTTCCAGATGAATTCTTTCAGTATGTCAGATACATAAATATTCCAACATGCAATTTGCTTTATACTGTATATATTTTAAAAATCTGTTGGGTTTGTACTGAATTTACCCTTTCTAGATGAGAAAAATAGGCACCACAAATGGTGATTTATGGTAGCCTCTACCAGTAAGCTCAACTGGGATTTATTGACTTGTACAAATTTATTTGTATTCAGTCCTGCCAACATAGCAGTTCAAAAGCAAGAAATTGCAAGTAGATAAATAGGAACCACTTTAGTGGGAAGGTAAACGGTGTTCGGTGTACTTTAGTGTCTAGGCATGCCTGCCACATGTCCATGCAGATAGCACTGGCTCTTCGGCCATAAACAGAGATGAGTGTTGAACCACTCATCTCTGGCTTTCGAGCAAGGCAGACCTTTACCTTACAGAGTAACAATCAGGGATAAGGTTACAATAAGGAATTATGCCAAGGGACTGGACTGCATGATGTGGTTGATGAACTATATGTGGCAAAAAGAAGATGGGCAGGCCATATCACCCACCTAAAAGATAACAGGCAGACCTGTAGGCTAATAGTCTGGATACCAAGAGACCACAAAAGACCACTAGGCAGACCCCAAAAACTATGGGATGAGCCGATGATAAAGCTGTTTGGCCAGAGATGGAAACAGAAGGCAAAGGATAGAACATTTTGGAATTCAGTTGATTTGCACTAAAAGCAACAACAAATCGATATTGGATATTGGTACAAATTTATTTAATGTATTATTTATTAAATGTATTAGTCACATAAGTATGCCTACAAATGATGTGAGGGCAACATACATGCATCTAATTCCACCCACTTTTACTCTGTGACTTAAGCTGGGCTGAGGAAGAGTGACTAGTCCAAGGTCATTCTGGATCTCCCATGCTTTAATGCAATACTCATATTGCTAGGCCACACCTGACTTAAAAGGTTTCCTGTATACCATTTAGATCTTGCAAGCCAAATAACCCCATGGATATATCTATTAATTTTAGGGTTACAAGCAGATTCTGCTTTCATGATTTTACAACAGGCTTTTACTGTTGCTAGCTTACTGCCGCATGAGGTAAATGGTCATCTGCTGAATTTTCACAGATAGTTGCTGTCAAAGGTGCAGCAGTTGGATAGCTCAGTGTTGTAGGAATCTGGCTGTGGAACCAGAGGTTGGGAGTTCAATTCCCCACTGGGACAAAAGCCAGCTTGTATAATCATGGGCAAGATGCTTGGTCCCAGGACTCCCCAGGAAGGTGATTCTGAAGGAAACTGACCCTCAACAGTCAATAAACCAAAGAAGATAGTGTGGGGAAGCTAGTCCTAAATAACTATGAGCATACCTGTCAACCTTCCCGGATTGGCCGGGATTTCCCAGTTTTCGGCGCCGATTTGCGCCATTTCCCAGAATTTGGCAGCGGGGGAAAGGAGGTACTGCGCAGCCCTTCTGTGCAGGTTGCCTTCTACGCATGTGTAGAAGAGTTTTACGCTTGCATAGAACCCTTCTACGCATGCGTAGAAGGCGACCTGCACATAACCATTCTGCACAGGTCCCAGATTGGCCGGAGCCGCAGTTGACAGGTATGTATGAGCGGCACAGAAAATCAACTCTAACCTTTCTATGCAGCCATTTTCAGCTGTGAAACTCAAAGAAAGTAAGCCAATGGTAAGCCATTTTACTGTCTCCCTACAACAAGTTTATCATAATTTTGCAAAATTCTATCTCTTAGATCTTTATAGAGGACAGACCAATACTATGGAGATTTTGGCCAGAGTGAATCACATTTCAGCCTGCAACAATAATCTAGGAGTGAGACTCTGTGTTACTTTAATCACAAGCAACAAAATATCTAACAACCAATTCCACTTCCAGTGAAAGGCTGGTGTTCCCGACCCTACAACAAGAGAAGTGTTTCATAGTAGCTAGCAAAGATTTAATAAAACGTAACCCTTAAATCTCTAAATAATTCAGAAAAAATGACAGAACATACAGGAAGCCATTTGTAGACATGAATTCACATGATAATCACACTTTGCTACACTACAATAAGTTGCATGTGATGGACTGATTCAACAATGAAAGCAAAGGTAGCAGGTATGCTGCTGATAGTGTCTTTCAGAGACCACTACTAATTCATAAGATAAACCTGATGGCATGTAACAATACAAAAAGAAACAAGTCAAAGGCTTGAAATCATGGGCATACATAGGTAAGGTAAAGGTCACCCTTGCTCAAAAGCCAGTCGTATCCAACTCTAGGGTTCAGTGCTCATCTCTGTTTATAGCCAAAGAGCCAGCGTTGTCTGCATTTGCAGACATTTCGGTGGGCATGTGGCAGGCATTCCTGAACACCAGAGTGCAGAGAATGCTGTTTACCTTCCCACCAAAGTAGTGCCTATGCATCTACTTGCAATTTCTTGCTTTCTAACTGCTAGGTTGGCAGGAGCGGGGACAGAGACGGGAGCCCACTCCGTCATGCAGTACTCGGGTATCAAACTCCGACCTTCCAGTCTTCAAGTTCAGCATCTTAACCACTAAGCCAGTGATTCTCAACCTATGGCCCATAGGCCAGCCCCGACCCCTGATACCATTCCATCCAGCCCGCGGCAGTGACCCTGGAAGCGAACGCACCCACGCAAATGCACCCGCACATGCACAAACATGCCCACCACGGTTGTGTCCAGCCCACTCAGCTGTCTGAGGGGGAGTTGTTCAGCCCGTGGCATGAAAACTTTGAGAACCCTTGCACTAAGCCACCACACATTCCCCGTATTTAGGTGGGTCCCCAAAAATTACTGAGTTTTATCAAGTGACATCTTCTTGTGGTTCTACCAACTGTGCAAATAATCTTAAGCCACTCTTTTGTCACAATGTATTAAATTAGACTTAAATAACCTTAAGGGTTATTTGAACTAACTTCAAGGGTGCAATGGCCAGCACCTCTGAGATGAGATGAACATGTCCAAATTTGCTTTCTTAGAAATCTGGGGGAGGCAGAAGCTGGGAAAAACCTGGCCCGAAACAAAGGAAACTCACTTCCACTCAGTGTGGACAATCCTAGGCAGAGAGGAAGCTTCTTCTCATCTGCTAAAAAGTGACACCACCAAAAAGGCATGGAAGGTGTGTTTCTGCATCCTAGATCAGTGATGGCAAACTTTGGTACTCCAGCTGTTTTTGAAATTCAATTCCCAGAAGCCTTGATCAGCACCAGTGCTGACTTGGACTTCTGGTAATTAAAGTCAAAGAACACCAGGAATGCCAAGTTTGACCATCATGGTCCTAGATCTACCCAACCACAGACTGAGTGTGGATGTGGTTAAGAAGCTGAATTTGACAACTGGAAGGTCAGCAGTTCAAGACCCCAGTGCTGCAGGACAGAGTGAGCGCCTGTCTGCCCAGCTACTGCCAAATTAGCAGTTCAAAAGCAAGAAATTGCAAGTAGATAAATAGGTACCGTAGGCAAAAAGGGACTGCAGTGGCTCAAGTGGCTAAGATGCTGACCGGGAGGTGGAAGGTCAGCAGTTCAATTCCCGGGTACTGCAGGACAAATGAGCTCTCGTCTTTGTCCCAGCTCCTGCCAACCTAGCAGTTCGAAAGCAAGAAATTGCAAGTAGATAAATAGGGACCATTTCAGTGGGAAAGTAACAGCGTTCCGTGCGCTCCGGTGTCTAGTCATGCCTGCCACATGACCATGGAAACGTCTGCAGAAGCAGACAGCGCTGGCTCTTCAGCTTTGAAACAGAGATGAGCACTGAACCCTAGAGTCGGATACGGCTGGCTTTCGAGCAAGGGAAACCTTTACCTTTACCTACTGCTTAGGCAGGAAGGGTAACAGCATTCTATATCCTACAGTGTCTAGTCATGACTTGCCATATACATAAGAACATAAGAACATAAGAACAGCCTTGCTGGAACAGGCCACAGCCCATCCAGTCCAGCATTCTGTCTCACACAGTGGCTCACCATTTCCTTCAGGGTATTCCCAAGGAGGTGCCTTCACCTTCTTAGGATTCCCTGGAATGGCATTGAGAGATATTCTGCCTATCTCTCCAACCCAGAGGTCGTCCTTAAGTATCCATATTTATAGCCATTGATACCCTTGTCCTCCATGAACTTGTCTAATCCTTTCTTAAAGCTGTCAAGACTGACAGCTGTCACCACTTCTTCTGGCAGGGAGTTCCATAGACCAGTAATCCTCTGGGTGAAAAAGTACTTTCTCTTATTTGTTTGAGAACTAGTACCCAAAAGTTTCATCGAGTGTCCCCTAGTTCTAGTGTTGTGCGATAGGGAAAACAGTTTTTCCTTATCTACTTTGTCCAAACCGTGCATGATTTTATAAACTTCAATCAGGTCACCTCTTAGACGCCGTCGTTCAAGAGTGAAAAGGCCCAACCGTTGCAGCCTCAGATGGTAAGGAAGGTGTTCCAGTCCCCTAATCATTCTGGTTGCCCTCCTCTGTACTTTCTCCAACTCCATAATATCCTTCTGGAGGTATGGCGACCAGAACTGTACACAGTATTCCAGATGGGGCCTCACCATAGATTTATAAAGAGGCAAAATAACACTTGCTGACTTATTTTCTATACCCTTCCTAATGATCCCTAACATTGAGTTTGCTTTTTTCACTGCTGAGGCACACTGGGTTGACACCTTCATTGAGCTGTCCACCAGGACACCAAGGTCCCTTTCCTGGTTTGTCGCAGAGAGTTCAGACCCCATCAGTTTATAAATGTAATTGGGGTTCTTTGCCCCAACATGCATCACTCTGCACTTACTAATGTTGAAGCTCATTTGCCACTGTTTTGCCCACTCCCCCAGTGTCAAGAGACACATATGACCAGAGAAACTCTGCAAAACTTGCTCTGCCAAGTGTGGATAATTTGGTAACTCCCATCCCCCACCCTCTAGTTCAGGGGTGCCCAAACTACGGCCCAGAGTCCAGATGCCGCCCCTGGTGCCGATTCATCCGGCCTGCACCCATAAGGGCACGTTTTACTTCCGCTTCCGGGAGTGACGAGGGCTTCGTGGGCCGGATGAATTGGCATCGGAGGCCACATCCGGACCCCGGGCCAAAGTGGCCACCCCCCTGAACCACGTGACCGGCCCGTGGCCCAAAAAAGTTTGGGACACCGGGACTGCCCTAGTTATTCATCATGACTGAGCGTGAAAGCGGGACCTCTTCCATCAACCGGGAAGGGCTGCGTGCTTGGAAACAGGGAGCCAATGCCGACGGACCAAGAAGAGCCCACCGGCGCCCTCCCCGCAGCTGGAAGATGCGGGTCCAAGGAAGGGGGAAGGACCGCTCGGCGCTCCTTTGGTCAACTCGGCGGCCTCGAAGCCCAGGGAGCACAAAGAGCCACAAGAGGCCGGTGGCAACACATTATTATTTGGTCTGTGTCTCCGGGTGCCAGTCCCCCTTCCTCCTCCTCGTCCCCCCCTGGAAGCCCGCAGCGCCCCACTGCCCTACTTCGGATCACCCCACCCCACCCACCGGCGGGGGGGGCGCGAACCTGCGCAAGAGAGATGGGCGGCGCCCAGATTCCCAGCCCGCCGTCCACTCCTCGTCTCGCCCCGTCCCCGTCCCCGTTCCCTGCCTCCCTGCAGCCACCCAGCCAGGACCGGCGGCAAAAGGCACGGAACCACAAAGCGGGCGGGGCGGGGAGCGGAGGGAGGCCACGGGGGACCCACCCCCCACCCCCCCTCCCTCCCAGGGCTGCCACCTGGCCGCCGGCTCCACGGGCATCCTCCCTCCACCACCGCCCCCCCCCCCAGGGCTCCGCCACTCACTTTCTCCCCGGGCCGCTTTGCTGGCTGTCCAGCCCGGTGCTGTGGCTGCTGCTGCTGCTGCTGCTGCTAGTCCTCCGGCGGGCGCTGCTTCCGAGCTCGGCTGGTGCTGCAATTTCCGCCTCTCCCAAGATCCCGTTTCCTGTTTTACATCACGGTGGCGTCATCAGGTGGGATCATCGGGCTACAGCGGGCAGGCGAGAGGAGGGCTGGCACGCCCCCCCCACGCCCCCCCCCCACGCCCCCCCCCCCCACGCCCCGGGTGGCCCTTCCTCCGCTTGCCAGCCTGGACTGCAAAGGGAAGAAGAGCGCGACCCATTTCCTGCGCCAAAGGCTCCCCCGTATGTGAGCTTTAGTCAAGTCCACTGGCTCTTTAGCTGTAATCAGAGATGAGCACTGAACCCGAGAGTTGGATACGACTGGCTTTCGCGCAAAGGCAGCCTTTACATTTACCGCTTTACCTAATAACAGAAGATCCCTGGTTGGTATTCACATTTGCTGTGAGGTGTTGGCCCTGTTGAGTTAAAGGACGGAATGAGCTCCCGTCTTTGTCTCCAGCTCCTGCCAACCCAACCTAGCAGTTCGAAAGCAAGAAATTGCAAGTAGATAAATAGGGACCACTTCGGTGGGAAGGTAAACAGCCTTCCGTCCGCTAGTCATGCCTGCCACATGACCACGGAAACATCTGCAGAAGCAGACAGCGCTGGCTCTTTGGCTTTGAAGCAGAGATGAGCGCTGAACCCTAGAGTCAGATACGACTGGCTTTCAAGCAAGGGAAACCTTTACCTAGTTAAAGGTTGCCCTTGCTCAAAAGCCAGTCATATCTGACTAGGACTGCAGTGCTCATCTCCATTTACAGCCAAAGAACCAGTGCTGTCTGTGTTTGCAGACGTTTTCATGGCCATGTGGCAGGCATGAGTAGATCACACACCCAGTCACATGGCTCCGCCCACGGTGTGGTAGCAAAAAAAATTGATGCCCACCACTGAATGTATGTATGCAGTGGCTTAAGTGGCTAAGGCGCTGGCTGGGAGGCAGGAGGTCAGCACTTTGATTCCCGAATACTGCAGGACGGAATGAGCTCCCATTTTTGTCCCAGCTCCTGCCAACCTGGCAGTTTGGAAGCAAGAAATTGCAAGTAGATCAATAGGGACCACTTTGGTGGGAAGGGAAACCGCATTCCATGCACTCTGGTGTCTAGTCATGCCTGCCACATGAACCACAGAAACGTCTGCAGAAGCAGACAGTGCTGGCTTTGAAACAGATGAGCACTGAACCCTAGAGTCGGATGCGACTGGCTTTCAAACAAGGGAAACCTTTACCTTTACTATGCGTTTTGTGCACTCCAGTGTTGAGTCATGTCCACATGTCCAGAAAACATCTGCAGACGTAGACAGTGCTGGCTCTTGGGCTATAAACAGAGATGAGCACTAATGCTTAGAGTCGGATATGACTGGCTTTCGAACAAGGGCAACCTTTATGTATGCATGCATGCATGCAAGACCAGGTGCTGCACAACAGAGTGAACACCCGTTGTCTGTCCCAGCTCCTGGCATCCTGGCAGTTGGAAAGCAAAAAAGTGCAAGTAGATATCAAGGACTGCAGTGGTTGAGTGGTTAAGACACTGAACTTGACGACTGGAATGTCGCAGGTCATCAGTTTGAGACCTGAGTGTTGCACGATGGAGTGAGTTTCCATCTCTGTCCCAGCTCCTGCCAACCTAGCAGTTCAAAAGCAAGAAATTGCAAGTAGATAAATAGGTACTACTTTGGTGGGAAGTTAGTGTTCTGTGCACTCCAGTGTTGAGTCATGCCTTCCCCATGTCCATGGAAACGGTGGCGCTTTGGCTATAAACAGAGATGAGTGCTGAACCCCAGAGTCAGATGGGTAACAGCGTTCCATGCGCCTAGTCCTGCCTGCCACATGCCTACAGAAACGTCTGCAGCCACAGATAGCGCTGGCTCTTTGGCTGCAAATTGAGATGAGCATCACCACCTAGAGTCGGACACAACTGTCTTTCAAGCAAGGGAGACCTTGATTTTTAGTACAATATGCATGTATTCCTAAACCCTCATCTGTTAAATGTACTGATCTGTGTGGCTTACAAGCAAAACATAAACAACAGTAATAATTCACAAAATAAAAACAACTCAACCCTGGGGAACTGGGGCTCACCTGGGGTGGGGCAGGGCTTTGTGACTGAGGTTCGCTTCCATAGGAGCTTTGGTGGCTTCTGTCATGTGTGATAACGTTGACTCAGCAATAAAGGTCCTCCTGCCCCCCTCTCTCTCACACACACACCCTCATGGGTGGACTTGTTCCTCCAGTGAAATGAAAAGGGCTGCCTTTGAACCAGAGAAAAGAATTAGTGTTACTTTTTCCACTTCAGACACCTTCCTCACTCTCCCCATTCCAAGTCTGTCATTCCCGGCAAAGTGAGGCAGCATTACTACTTTGAAAGCTATCAGCTGTATAATGGGGTACACAGAAAGAGCCTCCTTGAAGACAGTTGAAGCCAGGCCTCCTAGTCGGGCAGATGGCCACTCAAACACCAAAACTTCCGTCTTGTCAGGGTTCAGTTTAAGCCTGTTAGCTTTGGTCCACTCCATTATCTGTTGGATTGGGGCCGTGAGGAGGCCCTTAGGATCCCGGAGGAGACTGGTCAAAGGAACGACACGAGGCAAGATGGAGCGAAGACCAGTGATTTATTGAGGGAATCATCAGTATATATTATGTTCAAGGCTGCGTATGGTAGAATGGTCATCTGACAGAAAATCACATCACCTATTTACCCGGGTTAATTGAGAACCTCTCTTGGGGAAGTTAATTAACTAAGGCAAACACTGACAGGGGAAAAACCATTGTCTGAGGCTTACACTAGGGTAAATATGGCTTCTATTTGCACCAGGGATTAGGCTTAACTGCGGGTGAGTAATTACCTAATATGTGACGGAGTTAAGTGATTCTCCTTTCTCAGCAGAATCGCTGGTCAGGTCAGATGTGGGTGAATCAACCCTTATTATTAATCCATCCCCCTTAATTTCTGTGCCCGCAGAGCCCACGGGCCAGGAGCGTTCTCACTGAAGTGGCCTCTGCGCGGGCCGTTCCATGCCATTGGGGCATGGGGAATCCACATCTCCCCTTTTCGTTTTACTTAAGAGCCTGACCGGCGACTCTGCATAAGAGGGGCATCAGCTGATGAGCGGGAATGACGCTTCGGGGTTCCCTCCATGGGGGACATCTCGATAGCAGTGAGGGAATACATTGCACGAAACAACACACTGTTGTGCCCAGTATTGCCACCCCCACAATCACTTTGAGTGTCATCTGAAGCCATCCCCATGGGAACCACGACCACAAGGAATTCCACCAATCCCATGAAGAACCCTCCTTGATATTCTTGACTAGGGTGTGAAGGTCCGTGAGCTGGCTCTGTACTTTGTGGGTATCGTCTGTGAGATTAAAGCAACACATGCTGTGGACAGACTCGCGACCCAAATGATGTAATCGATGGCTGCTCGACTATCTAGTATGGCATGGCGAAGCTCTGTCTGCTCCTGATTGAGCAGCGCTATTGCCAAGGAGGTGTGGTTAATGGCTCTTGCAAAAGTGCAAGCCGATTGACCAATTCATTCTCCGAGCGTTGCCTATGGCTAAACCTGGCACGCTGAATATACTGACTGCCGCCTGGTTTTTCAGAACTGTGGGTCTGAATCCAGACTGCTTTCTGTAGCAAGGCAAGATAATGAGGTGTGTCATTGATCTCTCACTGTGACCTGGGGTGATTACAAGCTATCTCTGCAACTTCTAGTGTTGTGCAAATGTCTTTCTAGCACCTATGGAGAGGTGTGAGAATAAGCTGGGGATTACCGGCTGCCGGGTGCTCAATCTTTCCAAGCAATGGGCCGGTGCAAACATGGGCCGGTCTGGCTTCCTTTGGTGGAAGCTGGCCGTTATTAACAACATACAGAAATTCAAGTGTCCCTTGCAAATCCCAACTGGAGCATTGTACAAGGCATGTATAAATAAAGAGCAACTACAGATAATAATAGCAATAAAAGACATTCAGCAGCTTTGCGAAGGATGAGGCTTCTCTTCTTGGTGGGGTTTCATGTGTAGCTTGAGCTTGGAAAAGTCTTGTTTTGGGGAAAAGCATGGTCCTTAGAAGTAGCACTGAGTATGCAAAATGTTCATAGGAATGTCTTTGGAGATGTAAGTCATAAAGGAAGATGGACAGCTGATGACATCCAGGACAGTGACTGGCACCCGATTCTGGCCTCTGGGACCTGCATGGGGAAGAGACTTGTTTCGGAGATAAAAATTCTGAAAGAGTTAGTTAGTTTTTGCACTTATAGGATAGCAATTGCTGTGCAACTATGGGATGTTGTTCCCCCCCTTTCTGTTTGTTTGTCAATGTAGGGCTTAAGCGTCCGATAGACCCATTCCACAATCGCTTGCCCCTGCGGATTGTACGGAACGCCAAAAGGTGTGCTTAATATCCCAGGTGGCCCTGAAGGTGGCCAGCTGCCTGGAGCTGTAAGCTGGGGCGTCATCGGACTTCGTGTGCCGAGGTTCGCCCTCGGCAGTGGGAAAGGAGATGCTGCTCCACACGAGGAGCCGTTTCTCCCTCCTGTGCTGTTACCCAAACAAACTGTGGGAAGGTATTAATGCAAACGTGCATGTACTGCCATTTGCCAAGATGTGGGTATGTGTGACATCCATTTGCCACACCTGGATGGCCTCTGTCCCTCGTGGGTTGACCCCCCACGAGGGCCCCCCCGGTGCCCCTGCACGATGCTGACAAGAGCGAACTGTGCCTTGGGCTTTGGAAAGTGGCAGGTTGAACTGCCTTGCAAGTGCTTGGCATTCTAATGAAAGAATGCATGACTCTGAAATGGAGTTGTGAGGAACAAACTTAGCAAATTTTTGTCTATCGCGGGAGTGATGTATGCTCCCGGTAGACTGTGAAGCAAATTCCTGTACTGGCTGTCAGTAATTATGTTGAAGCGTTCTTTGGCAAAGGTGCGCAAAGCGAGGTTCACGGCTGCCAACTCTGCCCGCTTGCGGAAGAGTCAGGAGCATGCACCAAGCTTGGTCCTCTTGCCAAGTAAGAACCTAGTATGTGCGACCCCCATAAGTGAAAATTGTCCTAGCCCCCCGAAGGGGAACCAGTGATATTAATCCACACAAGGTGACTGTCTGCGTTTGAAGCGAGACGAGTCTGGGGTCTTATGGCAAACCTTGGCACATGAACCGCCAGGCTTCCCTTGGGTAAATTTCTCATGAAGGCCCCCCTGCGCACATCTGCCCATGGCGGGCATGCACACGTTTAGAAGGGTGCCAGATGCTGGCTTAGCCTTTGGCCTGTGCTTAGACTAGCAGCAAAAAAGGAAGGCGTGGCCTGAAAATGCCTGTATCTGATTGGAAGTGTGACCTGACTGCACTCTTAAAATAGTCCTAGGCAGTCCTGGCTAATGAGTGGCACTCTGCACATGCTCAGGAGCTTAGGGACTAATCCTTTCTCTGTGCTCTGGCGTTTGCAAAATGTGTCTGCTCACTAGAGAGGGTGCTGTGGGCCAGGTGCCATACTTAAAATGACCTAAGACTTATTAAAACAAGCCAACTAGGACGTGCCAGCTGTAAGGAAATAATACACAAAAATGAAAAGACACACAAGTTAAACATTTCCAGCAGGGAGTTCCACTGGCGAAAGGAGGAAAGGAGGAAAGACAAGTCAGAAGTTAGCACAATGAGAATGCAACAACCCTTATCAATCAGATTAGGTCAGGTAATTAAGACAACCGGGTCTTCCTGTAAAGAAATCACTACCAGTAATTAACTCAGGAGCCTGTGAAAGGAAGCAACTTAAGACTTAGAAAGAAACAGATTGGTTATTTTTAAGGCCTGGAGAGGATTTTTGTTCCTGTAAAAAGGTAACGATTAAGCATTTTCTGAATATACAGAGCGCAAGAATGTTTGCATGCTTTTTCCTGTGAAAGGGGTACAATGAGTGAGTTACTTTACACAGATTAAAGTCAAAATACCAGAACAGTATCTTTCTTAAGAGAATGAAGGAGAGTTACAACGATTCTCAACCTGTGGCCAGATGTGGGCAAGTGGGCCAGATGTGGCCCACGTTGCTCTGCCACTACCTCCACCGAGCCAAGAAGGGCTGCACGGCGAAGGAAGGGCAGGATGACTGTCCGGGCCCCCAGAGCTGCCTGAGGCCCCGGAACTTGGCCCCTGACTTTAAAGGGTTGAGAACCGAGGTTACAAGATGATAGCACAGTATACACATGAAGACAATGCAATTCTCTCACTCCTAGTGAGATACGTGACTCCAAGACGCTAAGAGACATTCAAAAAACCTTAAAACACAGAGATGGGGGTTTGAGGAATGCAGACGTAGGGAGGGGCCCCATAGTTTATGATTTAGTGAGGAAAACTCATAGGAGTGACTTTTGTTTTCAGATCGCGCTTCTGAAAAGAAAAATCTGTTTTCCTGAGTGGCAAGGATTGCAAAACCGGTTTCCAAGAGTGGCTTAATCCTTTGACAAAGAAAAAAGTCTCAAGGGAAGAAGGGGGGTCACCCTGCCCTATTGCAGGTTAGGATTCCCCCCCCCCTCCTGCCTTGCCGCCCTTAAGCTGCTAAGCAGGCAAGGCAAAGGGTTTTGCTCATCATGCTTTCTCAAACTTTAAATAGTTCCTGCCCATGAGCAGAGTGCAAACTGTTTAACACATATTTCACAGTGACATTACCACGCAGTTACACACAAGGAACACTTTTCCAATCATACTGTGGTCATAGAGACAAGGCTTTTGCAATCATACACAGTTCTTGCAGTCATACATTCAGTGGTGCACCACGCATACACACATTTATTTTACGCATTCGCACATTCCTCCCCTGATCTGCAGTGTTCTATCCTACACATGAGGAGATGGCTTATACACAGCTGGCTATCACAGCCATCTGGGTGCTTCTACTTAGGGGTGAGTTTTTCTGGCATAGCCAGGGCGATGGCTGCCTCCTTTCTAGCCTGGGCCAGATGCATGCCAGAGGGCCGGACTCGCGGATCTTGGTGCTGCCTCCTTTCCAGTGCCAGCGTGGCAACCTTTTGAAGATCTGCCTGGTCTAGATTGGCATTCTCTTCTAAGGTGCCTCATCTTTCCACACTGGAAGCAGGCGCCTTGGGGTTTTGGCACTGCTCTGTGCCTGAGTGTGGTAATGGGTCTGCTCTGGAGCCCTGCGTGGCCAGGGGCCATGCAGATTTCCGTGAGCTGTGGGCACTGAGCAGCCCTGCCTGAGCGTGTGTCTGCCTTCAGATAGGCTGAACACAGCAGTTGGGCGCTAGCTAATTGTGCCACTGGCAATTTCCCCATGAATGGATCTTCCTCACCCCTGCGCTGAATGGAGTTCTTAATTGGCAGGGAACTTTTAACTGTCAGAGAAGCGCCAGGGCCTCTCATGCCATGAATTCCTTCAGTGACATCTGCAGCTGTCACTGAGGGAATGCTCCCTACACTGCCCTGCTTAAGCTGAAATGATGGATAGAGACTCCTTGGGGCTGATGGTTCTGACTGCGCTGGGGGTTTCTGGGTCTCTATCCGGACTGGGTCATCCTCTACTGAGAGTTTCCTACATTTGCTCCATGTGCGAATTATGCCCTCTGGAGCTTTCGGGGGTTGCTGAATGCAGACTCCTATCTGATCCCAGATCTTAAGGGTTAACGTACCTACTTATGGGTAAAGCAGGCAGTGTTCCCTTAGGTACACCAAAAGTCTCGCTAGTTCTCCGCTGTGAAACCGTAACTGAAACACCCTGGCCAGGATTCTGAACTCTTCCTCATGAGTTCTTTGGCTAGCGGACGGACCTTGTCGCTGAGGACAAGTCCCCATATTACCTGCGAAGGGTCCTCCAAAGTTTCCTCCTCGGGACGAGTCGACGCGTCTTTGGGCAAGTAATAGGTTCTGGCGACGATTCTCTGGGTAGAGCTCGGAGCGTGGACTGCTGCCACGGGCCCTCGGTGGCCTCTGCGCTGTCAGGGGTTCACAGCCGACCCTGAGGGGAACGCGTTTTTCCGTAACCGCAACGCCTCCGCGAAAGTCGGGAGCAAGCTCTAGGATGCCTCTTCTGTAATCCCTCACCACGTAGCTGTCTTCCCAATCGGATGGCTTTTCCGACTGGGGCTGCCGTGCTGTCCTCCAGGGTGATTGGACGCGGTTCAAGGCGCAGAACCGGACTGTGTGATTGCTTACTCTTGAGTAGATCACGTCTCGGGGTCACCAGATGTTGGATTGGGGCCGTGAGGAGGCCCTTAGGATCCCGGAGGAGACTGGTCAAAGGAACGACATGAGGCAAGATGGAGCGAAGACCAGTGATTTATTGAGGGAAAATCATCAGTATATATTATGTTCAAGGCTGCGTATGGTAGAATGGTCATCTGACAGAAAATCACATCACCCATTTACCCGGGTTAATTGAGAACCTCTCTTGGGGAAGTTAATTAACTAAGGCAAACACTGACAGGGGAAAAACCATTGTCTGAGGCTTACACTAGGGTAAATATGGCTTCTATTTGCACCAGGGATTAGGCTTAACTGCGAGTGAGTAATTACCTAATATGTGACAGAGTTAAGTGATTCTCCTTTCTCAGCAGAATCGCTGGTCAGGTCAGATGTGGGTGAATCAACCCTTATTATTAATCCACCCCCCTTAATTTCTGTGCCCACAGAGCCCACGGGCCAGGAGCATTCTCACTGAAGTGGCCTCTGCGCGGGCCGTTCCATGCCATTGGGGTATGGGGAATCCACAATTATCGAGTCCAGACACTCATTAAGATATCGGACTGCATCAACTGCAGACAATGAAAAGGAGAGATGGAGTTGGGTGTCATCTGCATATTGGACACACCGAACCCTGAATCTCCTAATGACCTCTCCCAGCAGCTTCAGGAAGATATTAAACAACACAGGGAGATGATTGAGCCCTGTTTAACACTCCATTGGAGGGTCCTTGGGGCCAAAACAAACTCCACAATTTGAACTCTCTGGGTCTGTTCACCAAGGCAAGAGCGGAACTGCTGTAGTACAGTGCCCCGTATTTCCAGCCCTGATAAGCGTCCCAGGAGGATACCGTGGTCAATTGTATCAAAAGCCACTGAGAGGCCCAGGAACACCAGGAGAGATGAAGCTCCCCTGTCTGCTTCCCCGAGTAGGTCATCTTGCAGTGCAACCAATGCAGTCTCAGTGCCATGGCGAGGCCTCAAGCCCAACTGGAATGGATCCAAGTAGTTGGTTTCATCCAAGAATGCCTGCAGTCGATCCTCCACTATTCTCTCAATGACCTTGCCCCAAAAGGGGATATTTACTACAGATCTACAGTTGGCTAAAATCTAGCCATGTCTTACTAGCCATGATGGGCACGGATCAAAATGAGAGGTTGTGGTTTTACAATAGGGTGCCCAAACTACGGCCTATGGGCCGGATATGACCTATGGTGCCAATTCATTGGGCTCATGGTGACTTTGCTGCTCCTGGAAGTGGATGTGGGACATGCCCACCAATACACATGTGCACTACACCTGGAAGTGATCGTGGACACGCCTGAAAATACAACCACATCACTCCCAGGAGTGGTTGCAGACGCACCCATGCATACACATTCGAAATCACTTCCAGGAGTGGTAAGGAAATGTTTGTGCATGCACAAACATGCCCATGCTGCACCCCGAAGTGGTTGCAGATATGCATGCACAAACACACCCACTTCTGGGGGCTCAGCTGTTCTGGGGACATGGTCAGGCCCCCGGCACAAAATGTTTGGGTACCCCTGCTTTATAGCATGCAAGTGACTTGTCTGGCTCCTCAGATGACACAGGCTGAAACGGATCCCAAGAACCAAGATGAGATGGCTCATTGGACATCCCAACCTGATCTACTGTATTAAGAGTGGAGTCCAGGTCCCGTCGGATGGCCTCAACTTTAGATCTGAAATGTTTGGCAAAATCTTCACAACTCTGAAGACTATGGTGTGGTCCACTTGAATATCCACTCTGAAGACTATGGTGTGGTCCAGGGAGGATGTCCTTGCATGTCTTGTTAAACTAAATGCTAACAAATCACCAGGACCAGATGGCATCCATCCACGAATTCTCAGGGAATTTAAAGATGAAATTGCTGATCTCTTAGCCAAAATATATAATCTTTCCCTCAAATCAGGCTTTGTGCCTGATGACTGGAAGGTAGCGAATGTAACACCAATTTTCAAAAAAGGATCCAGGGGTGATCCAGGAAATTTCTGACCTGTCAGTTTGACATGTGTCCCAGGTAAAGTGATGGAAACCATCCTAAAAGATAGGATTAATAGGCACATAGAAGAGAAGGCGCTGCTAAAGGAGAGCCAACATGGCTTTTACAAGGGCAAATCATGACTCACTAATCTGTTGGAATATTTTGAGAGTGTCAACAAGCATGTGGATAAGATGGATCCAGTTGACATTGTTTATCTGGACTTTCAGAAGGCTTTTGACAAGGTCCCGCACCAAAGGCTCTTGAATAAACTTACCAGTCATGGAATAAAGGGACAGGTCTTGTCCTGGATCAGCAACTGGCTAAGGGACAGGAAACAGAGGGTAGCACTAAATGGACACTTCTCCAAGTGGAGGGAAGTAAAGAGTGGGGTCCCCCAAGGTTCAGTACTGGGATCCCTGCTTTTCAACCTCTTCATAAATGATCTAGAAGTAGGAGTAAATAGCAAGGTAGCCAAATTTGCTGATGACACTAAATTATACAGGGTAGTGAAAACTGTGGGAGATTGTGAGGAGCTCCAGAGGGATCTCTTGACACTGGGGGAGTGGGCAAAAAGTGGCAAATGAGCTTCAACACTAGTAAGTGCAAAGTGATGCATGTTGGGGCAAAAAAACCAATTACATTTATAAACTGATGGGGTCTGAACTCTCTGCGACAAATCAGGAAAGGGACCTTGGTGTCCTGGTGGGCAGCTCAATGAAGGTGTCAACCCAGTGTGCCTCAGCAGTGAAAAAAGCAAACTCAATGCTAGGGATCATTAGGAAGGGTATAGAAAATAAGTCAGCAAGTGTCATTTTGCCTCTTTATAAATCTATGGTGAGGCTCTATCTAGAATACTGTGTACAGTTCTGGTCGCCATACCTCCAGAAGGATATTATGGAGCTGGAAAAAGTGCAGAGGAGGGCAACCAGAATGATTAGGGGGCTGGAACACCTTCCTTACCATCTGAGGCTGCAACGGTTGGGCCTCTTCACTCTTGAACGACGGCGTCTAAGAGGTGACCTGATTGAAGTTTACAAAATCATGCACGGTGTGGACAAAGTAGATAAGGAAAAAAGTTCGGTTTCACTTACCAGTGATAACTTTCGTTCTTCGAGTATATAGTTTGTGAATACACACTCATGGGGGGTTATGCGCCTGCGCAGAACATCGATCGGAGGCTTGAAAAGCTATTGGTCAAAAGTTTTGGCAGCAAGACCACCCACCGTACCGCCCACCCTGAGGCGCCCGCGCGCCATTTTACCTCAGTTCCATACTTAAGCCAAGCACAGGATAAACCAATTGATCTCATCCGTGCAGCTCAAGAGGGGAGGCAGGGTGGGTAGTGTGTATTCACAAACTATATACTCGAAGAACGAAAGTTATCACTGGTAAGTGAAACCGAACTTTCTCCTTCGTATAGTTTGTGAATCCCCACTCATGGGAGATTAGCAAGCTCACACTTACTTGGTCGGTGGGCAGTCGGATGAGATGATCCCACGATGAAGATGATGACGGTCAGGCAGGGTGAACTGTCAAGGGCGATGAGTCCGGAGCCCCCTAGTGAGGACGACACGGCCAAGCCTGGCGTCCGCAGTGGCTCTGGTGTCCACCCTGTAATGCTGGACAAATGTAGAAGGTCTGGACCAGGTGGCAGCCTTACAGATGTCCTCAAGCGGTGTGCCCTCCAGAAAGGCCGTGGATGTTGCAACCGCTCTGGTAGAGTGCGCCCTGACATGCGGTGGAGGTGGCAGCGATGCCGACTCGTAGGCCAAGTAGATGGTAGACGTGATCCATTTGGAGAACCGCTGCGCAGAGATGGGTTCACCTTTGGACTTGCCCCCATACGCCACGAAAAGGCGTTGTGACTTCCTGAACTCCCTTGTCCTGCTGGTGTAAAACAATAAAGCTCGTTTGACATCCAGCGTGTGCCAAGTCCTTTCTTGGGCGTTAGTGGGGTTCTGGAAGAATGCTGGCAAGGAGATAGTCTGTGCCATATGAAACTGGGAGACCACCTTGGGGAGGAAGGTGATGTCCGCTTGGAGTACCACACGGTCATTGAAGAATTGAAGAAAGGGTGCGTCTGCCCGCAGAGCAACCAGTTCACCAGCTCGTCGAGCAGACGTGATGGCCACCAGAAAAGCCATCTTCCAAGTGAGGAGACGAGCATCCGCGGTAGCCATGGGCTCGAAAGGAGTCCTGGTGAGCGCATTGAGGACGGTAGAGAGTGACCATTGGGCCGTCGGAGTCCTGACCGGAGGGAAGGCGTTCCACAGCCCCTTGAGGAAACGCTTCACCGTTTGGTTGCGGAAAGCACCAGAAGCGGGCGAGCCAGCCGGAGAGTGAGCCACCACCGCTGCGAGGTGTACTCAGATGGAGGTGATGCTGAGGCCAGACTCCGCCAGATGGAGGAGGTAGGTCAAGACGTCCTGTAGTCCCACCTGTGAGGGGGATGTCTGCTGGGATGCCAGGAAAGCACAAAAGCGTCTGTATTTGGAGGCGTAGGACTTCCTCGTGGAAGGGCGCCTCGCTAGTTCCAGGATCCTGGACAGTCTGGGGTTATCCTCCACGTGGTGAGGTGGAGGCTGGGCAGGTCCGAGTGGTGAAGCTGGCCCTGCTCCATTTGGAGAAGCGTCGGTGACTCCGGCAGCGTGCGATACTGAGACGACATGCGTAACAGCAGCGGAAACCAGGGTTGGCGAGGCCATGCTGGGTCCACCAGGATGGCCCTGGTCCTGTGTTGATACATTCTGGTGAGAACTTTCTGGACCAGAGGAAATGGAGGAAAAGCGTAGTAATAGTCCTGATCCCACCGTTTCATGAAGGCATCGCCCTCGGAGTTCATTCCGATGCCTGCCCTGGAGCAGTACCTGTGGCATTTCTTGTTGGACTCCGACGCGAAGAGGTCGATGTTCGGAGTCCCCCAGGCCTCGCGAAGCGACTGAAAAACCTTGTCGTCCAGTTCCCATTCGTGGGTCGTCGAGGTGAGGCGGCTGAGATGGTCGGCCAAGACGTTCAGCTTGCCCTGAATGTGCACTCCAATCGGGAAAATGTGCCTCTCTAGGCACCACTCCCAGAGTTGCACAGCGAGGTAAAGAAGGGTGGTGGATCGTGTTCCTCCCTGCTTGTTCAGATACGCCACAGCCGTGGTGTTGTCCGAGGCTACTTGGACCGCCTTGCCTGTGAGCAGGCTCTCGAAGGAACGTAGGGCCTTCCAAATGGCCAGTAGCTCCAAGTAGTTGATATGGTGCACCATCTCCTGAGGCGACCAAGGGTTGTTGACCGTGAGAGTCCCGCAGGCAGCCCCCCAGCCGAGGTTGCTTGCGTCGGTCAATACTTGCAACGAGGGTTGCGGGGGGTAAAAGCTCTTCCCCGTTGTCACGTTGAGTGGTGTCGTCCACCACAGCAGCTGGTCCCTCAGCTCCGGAGACGGAGTTAGCCGTTTGGACTGACTCTCCCGGAGCGCGTCGAATTCGTGAAGAAGCCATGACTGCAGGGACCGGAACTTTAACTTGGTGTGAGGGATCACCGCCGTCATTGAGGCCATGAGGCCTAGCAGTCTTTGAGCCTTTTTCGCTCGGATGCACGATTTGGTGCGAAGGTCGTTCACTCCCTGCGCAATGTCCCGCAAGCGCTTCTGGGGTGCAAAGGCTCTGGTGGCAAGCGAGTCGAGTACTGCTCCAATGTACTCGACGCGTTGAGAGGGAATCAACTTCGATTTGGTGAAGTTGATCCTGAGGCCGAGACTCTCCATGAGGTGGACCGTGAATTGCATGTCCCGAATGGCCGACGAGCTGGTGGGGGATACAATCAGCCAGTCGTCGATGTATGGGAAGACCCTGATTCCCCGCTGGCGAAGGAAGGCAGCCACCGGAGCCATGCATTTGGTGAAGACTCATGGTGCCGTGGCCAGACCGAACGGTAGACATCGGTACTGGTACACGGAATCGCCAATGCGGAATCGAAGGAACCTCCGGTGCTCCTCGAGAATGGAGACATGGAAGTAGGCGTCCTTGAGGTCTATGAGTGTGAACCAGTCCCCTTTGTTGATGAGGGGAAGGATGGTCTGCAGGGTTACCATCCGGAACTTCCTGGTGTGGATGCACTTGTTGAGGCGGCGCAGGTCCAGAATTGGGCGAAGTCCTCCGTCCTTCTTCTGAACCACGAAGTACCTCGAGTAGAAGCCGTTGTCCCAATCGGGCGGCGTCACCCGCTCGATGGCCCCCTTGGACAGAAGGGTTGATATTTCTTCCTCCAAATGGGGGGATGAGGTGGTGAGACGATGTCTTCCTACCCGAGGCGCCCGCACGAACTCGATGGCGTAGCCAGAGGACAAGATCTTTAAGACCCACCGGTCATCCGTGATGCCTGACCATACCTGGAGGAAGTTCCAGAGGGGAAGGTACGGGATGTGGAGCGAGAGAGACTCGGCCGTCGCAGCTTCAAACGCGGGACTTGGACTTAGCGTCCGAACGCTTGCCGTGCCCGTAGGGCTGGTAACGGGGCTTGTGCTGGCACCGTTGCTTATAGGAGCCAGACCTGGGCTGCTCCACAGGGCCACCCTGTTGTTGCGGGTTTCCCTGGTACCGCCGCGTGAAGGGCTGGAATCTCGGCCTGGCAGGCGGAGCCGGCGTGGTGAGCCCCAGGAACTTGGCCGTGGAGTTAGTCTGCCGCATCTCATTGAGGACCTTGTCCGTGTCCTGTCCGAAGAGGCCTTGCCCGTTGAAGGGAAACTCCTCGATGAGCTTCTTCATAGCATCATCGAGGGAGGTGCCCCTAAGCCAGGCGTGACGACGGAGCAGGATAGCAGACGCCATGTCCTTCGCCGCATAGTCGTTGATATGCCTGGCTGTTCTCATTTGCTGCTCCGCTAGGAAGTCTCCTTCGGATGCCAGCGCGTCGATCCGTTTCTGGGCGTCGGCGGGCAACGTCGCCGTTTCGGCCTACACTCGCTCCCAGAGGTGGGATTGGTAAAGGCCCATTGCGGCCGAGTAGTTGGCGGCGCGGAGGAAGAGGGAACCGGTGGCGTAGAATTTACGGCCCACCGCGTCCAGCTTCTTCCCTTCTGGGGTCGAAGGCACCGGGAATCCGATGGTGGCCGTCCTGTGTTGAAAAGCCTTGACCACCAGGGAATTTGGCAAGGGGCGAGCTTGCAGGAACTCGACGTTCTCGTCCAGGACTCTGTACATGCCGTCGAGCCTGGATGAAACGGAGTGTGCTGACACCGGCTTCCTCCATGTCGCCTTCGCCGACGTCAACATGGACAGAAGCATGGTGATATGGACCGGCCGTACCGCACGTCTGTCCAACTTGGCAGTCATTTGGTCCTCACCTTCCAGTGGCGGCTGGTCCACCATTAGGTTCAGAGCGGTCCCCAGGCGCGTCAGCATGGCCGTAAGCGAGCGTTGATCCTCACCACGCGGTGGGTCAACCGCGCCGATGGCTTGGTCCGGCGTCCTTTCGGCGTCGACGTCTCCCTCGTCCTCCTCCGAAGAGGCACTGGAGTCATCGGAGGACGAGGGAGGAACTCTTACATCCACGTCGGGACCGTGCCAGTACGGCCTGGGCGGGCCGGCGGGATGGGAGTCCACCGCATCAACGTCTGGACCAACCCGCGACGATGTGGGTGGGCCAGCAGAGCGGACACTCGACCCTCGGGAGGTCGGAGGGGCCACAGCAGGGCCAACATCCCTGGGGCTTGCGGTGGTCGGTACCGGAGCCGCAGAGGCCGCAGGCATGGAGGTCTTAAACTGGTTGGCAAAAGTCTGATCCATGACCTCAAACATCCCCTTCAGGAACTCCATCTGGGATGGATCCGCCACCGGCGGGAGCGACGAAACGGTGGCCGACGAAACGGTGGCTGGTAGAATCGGCGACGAAACGGTGGCCGGCATGGTGATTGCTGCGTCGTCGAGCGTTGGAGTCCTGGGCCTTGGGGAGACGGAGGCCTGTCTCTTAGGCGAGCGGGCCCTTCCATGAGGCGGAGACGGGAGAACCTGAAGTGGGCGAGCTGGAGCCCCAGCCCTGCGTCCTTTTTCAGGAGATCCTGAGGAGGACCGCCCTCCCCAGATGGATGACCTGGGCGAAGGACATCTTGCGACCAAGTATGGCGGCGAAGGCCCCGGAGAGACAGGGGTGCGAGGAGTAGGTGGGAGCGATCGCCTCTTCTCCGACCCGTGTTTCTTTTTCTTCTCTCCGTTCTTGTCCTTCTTCTTCTTCTTGATGGGGAGAGTGGAAGAAGAAGCAGAAAGCGGAGGAGGCTGGGAGGCACCAGCAGAGGTAGATGCGGCCGCCGCGGGAGCCAGAGAGAGTTCCATCAGATGGGCTTTGAGCCGGTAGCTCCAGTTCCGCACTGCAAGACGGGTGAATTTCTTGCAGTGAGGGCAAGACTGGCTCTGGTGAGACTCACCCAGGCAGAAAAGGCAAAGGCTATGCCCGTCGGAGGCAGGGAACTTTTTCAGGCAAGCTGAACACTGTTTGAAGGCAGCGGCCATCAAAGAAAAATTCTTCCAACGGAAGTTTCTGGAACGCGGGTACCCCAAAACTTTTGACCAATACCTTTTCAAGCCTCCGATCGACGTTCTGCGCAGGCGCATAACCCCCCATGAGTGGGGATTCACAAACTATACGAAGGAGAACTGTTTTCCCCTATTGCATAACACTAGAACTAGGGGGCACTCCATGAAACCTTTGGGTACTAGTTCTCAAACAAATAAGAGAAAGTACTTTTTCACCCAGAGGATCACTAGTCTATGGAACTCCCTGCCAGAAGAAGTGGTGACAGCTGTCAGTCTTGAGAGCTTTAAGAAAGGATTAGACAAGTTCATGGAGGACCAGGGTATCAATGGCTATAATTATGAATACCTAAGGACAACCTCCGGGTTGGAGAGATAGGCAAGCTATCTCTCAATGCCATTTCCAGGGAATCCTAGGCAGGTGAAGGCATCTCCTCGGGAATACCCTGAAGCAAATGGTGAGCCACTGTGTGAGACAGAATGCTGGACTGGATGGGCTGTGGCCTGTTCCAGCAAGGCTGTTCTTATGTTCTTACTAGCATGTGTTGCCGGGCTGTTTTAAATTGTGTTTTTGGTTTTTATTTTGATTGTAATGTAAAAAAGAGCAACGTATGTTATTTTTTTCTAAAATTATTTTATTTATTTACAATTTTTTTCTGGTTACATTTGTGAAATAATAGTTATTTTTTGGATACTTTGAAATAATATTTATTTTACATTCTTTATTATTTTCAGGGTTTTTTAAATAACATTTTTTAAACAATTATGGTAATGTAACTTACATAATATCAACATATTGTTGGTTTTTTTGGTTTGTTTAAGTGTTTAAATATAGAAACATTTTTAATTTAACCTTTGTTAGTGTATAATATTTTTAAAATGAATAACTTTAACTATATAATTTTGTAAATATATATTTTTTCTTTTGTGTTGTTCTTGTGTTGTTTTCATTTTCTGTAAAACATAAGAAAGCATTTTTATTTTTTTAGTTTGTGTTTTGTTTTTGTTGTTTTTATTTATTTGTTTTTTGTAAGTAACTTACCTTTTAAAAGTTGAGCTTTGCACTTGTTATTATGTTGAAATTTTGTTTTCCTGAAAAAAGAATGAATTGAATTTAATAAATTTTTGTTTGTGAATAAATGTAATAGTTTAATTTAAAAAATATTTTTGTATTTTTAAAAAATATATATTGATTTTAGTTAACTTTAGAAGTTATTTTTCTAATAGGCAAAATGTTTTTATGTTTTCATTTTATTTAGAAAAGTATTACTTACATTCAAAACTGTTATTTGTTGTTTGTTTTCTCCTGTTGTTTTAATTGTATATTATCTGTAAAATAGAGAAAATACACTGTGTTATTTTTTTAAATTAATTCATAAGTGTGATCTTAGGAATGTTTCACTTACCTGTTGATTGTGTCTGGGTTGCTTGTTCTTCTTGTTCCTTTTTAATGGATATGAAATGATTCAACATTAGCAGAGCTAATGGGATATTGATATTTGCTGGTGGGTTTATCATTAAGAGAAGTTGTCTTTGAATGATGAAATCTATTGGTATAATTGTTGAATGAATTTTGTTTTTGTTTTGTTCTTGTTCATTGTTTCTGATTTCTTCTTTAGTTTCTGGGATTGTGCAGAGTTTATGTTTGCTCATAGTTCTTTTATTCTGTTTCTTTTTCTGGTATTTGTTTGTTGTTAATTTTTTCAATTATTTCTTGAATTTTTTTGTTATATTTTTCAGACATGTTGTCCTTATTATCATTTTTAAGTGTTTCATGTTGTATTTGTTCTTTTTTTCCTGACATTTGGGATTTCTTGGTTTTTGATTAGTATTGTAGTTTCTTTCTCTTGCTGAAAAAATTATTTTTCTTAGATTCTTGCATTGTATTCTCATCTTCATGTTTGTTTTTTGAAATTTTGCATTGTGTTTCGTTTGTGATTGATATTTTGTTATGTTTTTCTGTTTCTGAAATTGGTTTCTTATTAATTTTTTTCAATAATTTCTTTTAGTTGCTTCTTTGTATGTTCAGAGATGTTGTTCATTTGTTATTGTTTCATTTGGTTTTATTACTTTTCTCCTCACTGTTTGTGATTGTGGTTTTTTGTTTTGCATTATAATTTCAATATTTTTTGATTATCTAATTTATATTCTGATTGTTGTTTTTGAGTAAAGGTTGTTTCATGTTTTGTTTTGAATTTTCTGTTTCTTGTAGTATTACTGAAAATTCTTCAGTTTGTAGTATTGTGTATTCTTCTTGTTTTCTGGTGTGCATAGCATATTCCATATCTTCTTGAACATATAAATTTTCTGTAAAATATTGTTTCTTCAGTTCTGAATTTGATTGTAAATTCTCTAGTTCCTGTTGTGTTGTTATGTTGTTATTTAGTGTTTTATCCATTTTATCCATTAACATAGAGAGTGGTGTGAATTTTTGTGGTCTTGTAACTACTGGTTGTGTCATTATTTGTTCATAATCATCATATTCATGTAGTCTTTTTTGTATCTGATCAATACTTTTTCTGGATTTTTTACTGTAATATATGTCTGGTTTGCTTGTTATTGTCACCTCAGGTATTTTTTTTAAATAATTTTTATTAACAAATTTTCAAAAAATATACAGACATACACAAAAACATTACATCATAAAAAGTAAGAAAATACATAAGTATCATAAAAAATGACCACATACATGATAATTGAACTGTTATCTATTGTAGCTGCCCATAATGTTAAGCATCCACTTGAAAATTAACACTATAGCTATGAGCAACTCATAAAACATTTCAGTAGTACTATAGTTCAGGTACAACTATCAAGATCCAATTTTCACTTACAATTCACCCAGTGTTTATTTACATTGCCCCAGAGAGTTCGGTCTCAATATTATCTCCAAAAACTACTTTGAAATGGTACAGGTCTGCAACATTCCATGCCCATGAGGGAGTGATCCACAAAGGGCTTCCAAATACTCCAAAATCTATTTTCCTTCAGTTTGTCCCTTTTTACTTTTATCTCCCATGTCAATTTATCATTCAATGCTAAATTCCACATTTCTTTATACCACTCTCCTATCTGTATAGTTACATCATTTTTCCAATTTCTAGCAATACATTGTCTGCCCGTTGTTAACATTATTTCTAATAACTCTTTTTCCTCCTTGTTTAAATGCATACCATCCACGTCTGTTAGCATAATGGTACCTGACACCAATTTAATTTTCTTATCCATTATTTCCCCAACCTCTTTTGCTATTCTTCTACAAAAATCATTTATCATTTTACAACTCCACCACATATGCTCATAGGTTCCAACAGTGTCTTTGCATCTCCAACATAAGTTATCCTTTTTATTATCAATCTGATGTAACCTCAATGGTGTCAGATACCATTGCCACAGCATTTTATAATTATTTCTCTAATTCTTACTGACATGGTGCTCATTATCCTCTTTTTCCACTTATTTCTCCATTCATCATTTCCTAGCTTTATATTCAAATCCTGTTCCCACTTCAATTTCAAATCTTCCTGTGGTTCACCCGCTCCCCCCCCTGATTATTAAGGCATAAAGTTTACTTACTAGACCCTTAATGCTTTTATCTCCTTTTCGAATTTTTAAAACCAATTCTTCAAATTCCGTCTTTTCTCTACCTATATGTAATTCTCTTCTATATTTATTATTCCAATTATTGACCTTCATTTTCTGAAACCAATCCAATTTTAACTGTTCAAACAATTTTTTCATCTTATTTTCATCTCCACAAGTCCTTAACCAATCTTTCACCAAGAAAACTTCATTTTTATCCAATATTTCCTTTATTTTTTTTATCTATTTTTATCGGAAAACATGCCATATCTGCCAATTCCAAAATTGGAGAGACATCTGGGACCAAGTCATTCTTTAATCTTTTCCACACGTTCACGAGTCCCCTCATCATTGTATTACTGGTAGCTGTCATTTTAACCTTATCTCCCAAAAAAAAAACCATTTTACCAATATTCTATAGGAATATAGGAATACTCAGGTATTTTAAAAGTTTGATTTTTAATTAATGTTTGTGGGTCCATGTTGAATTTTGATAAGGTTGTTGATAACAATGTTGTTAAACTATCTGGAATACTGTGTACAGTTCTGGTCGCCATACCTCCAGAAGGATATTATGGAGTTGGAGAAAGTGCAGAGGAGGGCAACCAGAATGATTAGGGGACTGGAACACCTTCCTTACCATCTGAGGCTGCAACGGTTGGGCCTTTTCACTCTTGAACGACGGCGTCTAAGAGGTGACCTGATTGAAGTATATAAAATCATGCACGGTGTAGACAAAATAGATAAAGAAAAACTGTTTTCCCTATCGCATAACACTAGAACTAGGGGACACTCCATGAAACTTTTGGGTACTAGTTCTCAAACAAATAAGAGAAAGTACTTTTTCACCCATAGGATTACTGGTCTATGGAACTCCCTGCCAGAAGAAGTGGTGACAGCTGTCAGTCTTGACAGCTTTAAGAAAGGATTAGACAAGTTTATGGAGGACAAGGGTATAAATGGCTATAATTATGGATACCTAAGGACAACCTCGGGGTTGGAGAGATAGGCAGGATATCTCTCAATGCCATTTCCAGGGAATCCTAAGCAGGCGAAGGCATCTCCTTGGATATACCCTGAAGGAAATGTTGAGCCACTGTGTGAGACAGAATGCTGGACTGGATGGGCTGTGGCCTGTTCCAGCAAGGCTGTTCTTATGTTCTTAATCAGGTCACCTCTTAGACGTCGTCGTTCAAGAGTGAAGAGGCCCAACCGTTGCAGTCTCAGATGGTAAGGAACGTGTTCCAGTCCCCTAATCATTCTGGTTGCCCTCCTCTGCACTTTTTCCAGCTCCATAATATCCTTCTGGAGGTATGGCGACCAGAACTGTACACAGTATTCCAGATGGGGCCTCACCATAGATTTATAAAGAGGCAAATTGACACTTGCTGACTTATTTTCTATACCCTTCCTAATGATCCCTAGCATTGAGTTTGCTTTTTTCACTGCTGAGGCACACTGGGTTGGCACCTTCATTGAGTTGTCCACCAGGACACCAAGGTCCCTTTCCTGGTTTGTCGCAGAGAGTTCAGACCCCATCAGTTTATAAATGTAATTTGGGTTCTTTGCCCCAACATGCATCACTCTGCACTTACTAATGTTGAAGCTCATTTGCCACTGTTTTGCCCACTCCCCCAGTGTCAAGAGATCCCTCTGGAGCTCCTCACAATCTCTCACAGTTTTCACTACCCTGTATAATTTAATGTCGTCAGCAAATTTGGCTACCTTGCTTTTTACTCCTACCTCTAGATCATTTATGAAGAGGTTGAAAAGCAGGGGTCCCAGTATTGAACCTTGGGGGACCCCACTCTTTACTTCCCTCCACTTGGAGAAGTGTCCATTTAGTGCTACCCTGTTTCCTGTCCTTTAGCCAGTTGCTGATCCAGGACAAGACCTGTCCCTTTATTCCATGACTGGTAAGTTTATTCAAGAGCCTTTGGTTTGGGACCTTGTCAAAAGCCTTCTGAAAGTCCAGATAAACAATGTCAACTGGATCCCCCTTATCCACATGCTTGTTGACACTCTCAAAAAATTCCAACAGATTAGTGAGGCATGATTTGCCCTTGTAAAAGCCATGTTGGCTCTCCTTTAGCAGCGCCTTCTCTTCTATGTGCCTATTAATTCTATCTTTTAGGATGGTTTCCATCACTTTACCTGGGACACATGTCAAACTGACAGGTCGGTAATTTCCTGGATCACCCCTGGATCCTTTTTTGAAAATTGGTGTTACATTCGCTACCTTCCAGTCATCAGGCACAAAGCCTGATTTGAGGGGAAAATTATATATTTTGGCTAGGAGATCAGCAATTTCATCTTTAAGTTCCCTGAGAACTTCTGGATGGATGCCATCTGGTCCTGGTGATTTGTTAGTGTTTAGTTTAACAAGACATGCAAGGACCTCCCCCCTGGTTATTTCTATCTGGCTTAATTCTTCGGTTTCACTCCCTACGAAGATAGGCTCTGTTTTGGGCATGTGGTCTCTGTCTTCTTCAGTGAATACTGAAGCAAAGAATTCATTAAGTGTCTCTGCTATCTCTGTTTCCTCTTTAATAACCCCTTGCCTTCCATTGTCATCTAATGGTCCAATGGCCTTCCTAATTGGGTTCTTACCTCTAATGTACTTAAAGAAGTCTTTGTTATTTCTCTGAGTATTTTTAGCTATACGCTCCTCAAAGTCTTGCTTTGCTTTCCTGATTGTTGCCTTGCATTTGCTCTGCCAGAATTTATGTTTCTGCCTGCTGTCCTCATTCGGACAAGCCTTCCATCTTCTAAATGAGCTTTTCTTGCTCTTGATCACTTCCCGAACAGCTCCTGTAAGCCACATTGGAGTCCTCTTGGACCTGGCAGTGCCCTTTTTCCTTTTGGGTATGCATTCCAATTGGGTCTCTGTTATTGTTTTTGTAAACAGCCTCCATGCCTCTTGGAGTGTTTGGACTCTCTCAATTTTCCCTTTCAGCTTCTTTTTTACTAGTTTCCTCATCTTTGGGAAATTTCCTTTTTGAAAATTTAAGGTCTCTGTGTTAGATTTTATCAGTGACTTGCGGTCTATGATCAAGTTAAACATAATTGAGTTGTGGTCAGGTCACTGTTCCCTATTGGAGTCTTCAACCATCTGTCCCAGGGAACAATCATTTAGCATATCTAGGAACTTTATCTCTTTATCATGTGCTGAACAACAGTTCACCCAGTCTATGTGAGGGTAATTGAAGTCCCCCATTATAACCAGGCTTCCCTTCTTGGATGCCTCCTTTACAACATTCTCCAACTGCCAGTCTCCCTCAAGAGTTTGGGTCGGAGGCCGATAGTATATGCCTACTGTTAGACCATCCTTGTGGCCTGGTACTCTTACCCACAGAGCTTCTAATGGTGACTCCAAATCACCTAGATATTCCAATTCATACGATTTTATCACTTCTTTGACATACAAGGCTACACCACCTCCCGTTTGCCCCTTCCTATCCTTCCTGTACAGTTTGTGGCCTGGGATAACTGTATCCCATTGGTTATCATCCGTCCACCAGGTTTCAGTGATACCAATAATATCAATATTCTTATCTATTGCTAAGTATTCCAGCTCCCCTATTTTGTTCCGGAGGCTTCTGGCATTTGTATACAAGCATTTATATATGCTTTCCTGATACAGTCTTTTCAGTCCAGTTGCATTGTTAGACTGCCTCTTGCATCCTTCTGCTAGAGTGCTGGTGACTAGCTCCTTGCTCTGCTCAGTAATTTTTGCATCCTCCTCACTACTCAAGTACACACTTTCCCGAACCGGATGCTGCCCAGCTCCTGTCGGCTTTCCCCCAGGTATCAGTTTAAAAGCTGCTCTGCAGCCTTTTTGATGTTGAGTGCCAGCAATCTGGTCCCATCAATGGTTCAAATGCAACCCATCCCTCCTGAACAGATAGATTGAACAGATTCTCAAATAGAAACATTCTGTATGATTTGGTTGCACAGTGTATAGTCTGCCTATTGCATCACTTTCAGAAATGTCAGGTTCAGGTACATAAGTGCCAGTTTTTCCACGGCAGAATTGTTTTTAGTTTTATTCCAGGTGTAATATTTTGCCACATCTTGATATACTGTAGTATGGTTTTTGCAAACTCATCTTTCTGGCATAGTTTTAAAAAGGCAGTTAAAGTTGTTTCTTGAGGATTGTCTGCGACAGTTGTTGCTGTTTCAGGAGTAAAATATACTCTTTGACCATTTTCTAGGTGTACACTTAGATGTAGTACTGTTGGATGTCTAACATGTGTGTGGAAGCCTAGAATGAGCCAAAAACCCTCATTAGTACTAATGTACCTTCCACATTGATACTGTAAAATCTCATCGTTTTTGTTGTTGTTTCTAACATCATAAATGGCCATGTCACTGCCTTTATTTATATACTAGAATAGTTTGCCCTGCAATACCGGGCTGTTACAAACTGTGATCAGCTTTTTTGGTTTTTTTTGTGGATTAAAAAAAGAACAAAGGATGATATAATTGTTTCAGATTGTTTTATTTAACCAAATAATGTTTTAGTTTGTGGGTTTTTTTTGTTAATAGTTGTACCGTAGGTAATATTTTTTAAAATGTGAAAGTACATGTTTTTTACATTCAATGTTTTTAAACTGTGTTTAGATGTTTTGGGTTTTTATTTGAGTTAAAACGCAAAACAGGATGTTATAAATCTTTTTATTTTTATTTTTTTACATATGTCTGTGATTTGTGTAAACTTGTGATTTATTGTTATGTTTTTGACTTGTTTTTACTCTTGTGGCCTCTAGGTGGGGCTGTTGTGTCTTTTTGAGTTGTTTTTACTATTCTGCCCTGCAGGTGGAGCTGCTAGTGGTTCTGTTTTAGTTTCACTGTTTTTTCTCTCCTGGCCTCTGGGTGGGGCTTCTTCCGGTAAGTAGTCTCTTTGTTTCTTCATTTCTGTTCCGGTCGTCGTGGAGGGAGGACGTGCTTGTGAGTTGTCTGGTTTTCTTTCTTCTGGGGTTTTTCTTTGTTTTGCTTTTGTGGTGGTGGGCTGGGAAGTGTTTCTGTTTGTTCTTTTTTGTTTTGGTAGAGTTTTAGGTTTGTTTAATTGGTTTGGTTATGTCTGGTTTTGTTTAATTTTTCTTATTTCGTTGTTTATTTGTGTAATTAGTTGTTGTTTGTGTAATTTGTGGGTTTTTTCATTTTGTAGTTAGGTGTTTTGTATGTGGTTTTGTGTTATTGTGGATGTTTTTGTTTGTGTATTTTGTGGTTTATTTTTTGTTTATTAATGGTTTTTTAATTATTGATTTATTTTTGTTTTATTAATTTTGGTGTTTGTTTTTGGTGGTTACTTTAGCTTGAAGAACGGGCTGCCTGAGGGTTTCTCTTTTCCCCATTGCTGCTTTGAATTTTGGTTTAGATGCAGCAATAGGGGAAAGGAGGGAGGAGGCATTCAACCCATGCTTCTCTTGGGAAGGTTCGTTAGGTAGATTGGAGGAGAAGGAGGAGGCAGAGAAGAGCTTTCTCTGCCTAACAATGGTTCTCTCCTCTCTGTCTCCTTTTTCTACTGGCTTACCTAACCGGAGATGGGCAGGCAGCGATCCGTAAGGGGTGGGGCTCTTCCTTGCGGATTGCTGGCTGCTGCTTTTGTATTCGGAAGTACAAAGGCATCAGCCAGTCATCCGCCAGGGAGGGTGCTTCCCCTGATGAACTGCTGCCTGTTTTTGGTTTTTTTTCCACCCTGGCTCAAGGTACCTTGAGGCTGGTGGTGGTCTCGCTGTGTCTTCAGTGGGATAGCGTGAAGGAGAGGGAGTCCCTCTTCTCCCCGTTTCTCCAGGAAAGAAGGACGGCGGATGTCTTGCAGTGGCGTTTTGTGGCTTTTTGTTTTGCATGGCTGTGAGGTGCTGAGTCTGCCTGCTGGAGACTTGCGCTCCCATTGCGTTTTGTAAGTTTATTTTTTGTGCGCCGGCTTTCTCAGCGTTCTGCGCGCTCATGGCGCGCAGGATGCTGGGACTTGTAGTTTTGCGTTTGTGGTTTGCTTTTGTGTGGTGGTTTTTTCTGCGGCTCGATTTCGATTGGCTGCGCCGCGTTTCCCAACGTTCTTTTTGCTTGCGCCTCTCAGCCTGATTGGCTGTGGTGTGGCGCAACGCAGAGAACGTTGGGAACTGAAGTTGTTTCCCTTTGTTCGCGTTCATGGGCCTCTTGCCCCACTGGCGCGTTTATCAAACATTTAGTGACCTCCGGACTGGGTTCGGGCGAGTGCAGGAGGCTCAGTACGGGATAGTGTGGATGGGTGTGGGAGCCTTTGTCACATTCCAACGGTTAACACTGGGAATTATAGGTATAGATTTACACACATACTTTATTGATTTAACACTATTACAATATTCAACATTAATGTGTGCTTTGAAAATTAGAAAGTAGAGGACAGTATGGTACTATCCAGCTGTTGTCTACTACAATTTCTCCTTGTTTTCATTTTAAATTTAGTTGTGTTCCCTTCATCCTCCAGAGAACATCACCTGTATTGTGGGTATCTATCTTCTGAAGTTTGTGTTTCTTTCAGTCATGCTCTGTGGTATCTTTTGTGCAGTTCTTTTCTTTCATACATGGTACTTGTGGGTTAAGAAGACCACAGGGTCCATCAATCATGTTTTTTTAACAATGGCATGTAGTTCAATGTCTTTGTTTTCTTTTGGTATTTCAGCAGATATTATTTTATCAATTTCAGTGGGATGTATTTTGCTTTTTAGCCATATCAAGTTGTGTGAATATGGCAGCCCACGTTTCTGCCATTCAATCGTATACATCCAGCAATTACATTCACCAAATATCAGATTTTTTGTGATAAGATTAGTTAATTGTGTTTGTTTTTGTCTAAACACTATTGAAATTAAGTAATGTCTGTCGTTAGCTGTTTCATCATTTCTGAGGTAATTTTTTATTTCAGGTCATGTTGGGTTACATGTAAATGTTATAAATAAGTCTGGTCTTCCATGTTTCCTTACATAGGTCATAGCATCCTGAGTATATTCGTGCATATGCCTTGGGCTTCCGGTATATGTTGCTGGCAGGATGAGCAGTGTTCCAACGTATGTTAGGTTTCCATCTTGTGCCACAGCATCCTTTAAATGTATGTATTGTTCTGCTCTGAGTGATTTTTGGTTTGTTCTAATGTATAGTAGTCTTTCACTCTCTATTTTTGCATACATATCCACTACGAATTGATTTAACAATTTTCTGCAGTGGATTATGTGGTTTTGTTCTTCATTTCTAACCATTAGAATGTAGGAGTAGTAGTCCATGGCTGAATTTTTTTTCTCAGTTTCCTTTCCTGTTTTTGGATCAATGCGTTTCAAATTAAAATGATATCCATCTTCACCATATGGGAAAAGTATGGGATACTGAAGAGCATTATAGGAGCGATGTGTTTCTGATATACATTGTAGTTTTTTGCCGTGTCGTTTAAGTATTACATCTCTGGGATAGAAAGTATCTCCAAAAATGAGTGCTGCGACTTCATTTGTCTCTGACGCATTGTATCGCCGTATATGGCCACAGGATTGGAAAAGAGCAGTATACATCCCAATCCCAAAAAAAGGGCAATACCAAAGAATGTTCAAATTATCGAACAATTGCGCTCATCCCACAAGCTAGCAAAGTGATGCTCAAGATAATACAGAATAGACTACAGCAGCATGTAGAAAGAGAACTACCAGTGGTGCAGGCTGGATTTAGAAGAGGCAGGGGGACCAGAGATCACATTGCCAACATACATTAGATCATGGAGAAAACAAAGGAATACCAGAAACAAGCTTACTTCTGTTTCATTGACTACACCAAGGCATTTGATTGTGTGGACCACAACCAAATGTGGCAAGTAATTAAAGAGATGGGAATACCAGAACACCTCATATGTCTCATGAGAAATCTGTACATGAGTCAAGAAGCAACAGTTAGGACAGAGTATGGAATGACGGAGTGGTTTGGAATAGGAAAAGGAGTAAGACAAGGCTGCATTCTGTCACCCTGCTTATTCAACTTATACACAGAGCACATAATGTGCAATGCAGGGGTGGAGGAATCACAATATGGGATCAAAATTGCTGGGAGAAACATCAACAATTTGAGATATGCAGACGATACCACCCTAATGGCAGAAAGTGAAGAAGACCTAAAGAAGCTCCTGATTAGGTTGAAAGAAGAGAGTGCAAAAACTGGCCTGAGACTCAATATCAAGAAAACCAAGAGAATGGCAACAGGCCATATCAGTCCCTGGAAAATAGATGGGGAAGAAGTAGAAGCAGTGACAGATTTTACTTTCTTAGGATCCAAGATCTCTGCAGATGGAGATTGCAGCCATGAAATAAAAAGGTGATTCTTGGGAGACAAGCTATGAAAAACCTGGGGAACATAGTGGAAAGTAGAGATATCTCACTGCAAACAAAGGTCCGCATAGTCAAAGCAATGGTATTTCTGGTGGTAATGTATGGCTGTGAGAGCTGGACCATTAGAAAGGCTGAGCGAAGAAAAATAGATGCCTTTGAGATGTGGTGCTGGAGGAGAGTTTTGAGAGTCCCCTGGACAGCGAGAACAAATAGGTCAATAATCAAATCAGGTTTTGTGCCTGGTGACTGGAAGGTAGAGAATGTAACACCAATTTTCAAAAAAGGACCCAAGGGTGATCCAGGAAATTACCGACCTGTCAGTTTGACATGTGTTCCAGGTAAATTGATGGGAACCATCCTAAAAGATAGAATTAATAGGCACATAGAAGAAAAGGCGCTGCTAAAGGAGAGCCAACATGGCTTTTACAAGGGCAAATCATGCCTCACCAATCTTTTGGGATTTTTTGAGAGTGTCAACAAGCATGTGGATAAGGGGGATCCAGTTGACATTGTTTATCTGGACTTTCAGAAGGCTTTTGACAAGGTCCCAAACCAAAGGCTCTTGAATAAACTTACCAGTCATGGAATAAAGGGACAGGTCTTGTCCTGGATCAGCAACTGGCTAAAGGACAGGAAACAGGGTAGCACTAAATGGACACTTCTCCAAGTGGAGGGAAGTAAAGAGTGGGGTCCCCCAAGGTTCAATACTGGGACCCCTGCTTTTCAACCTCTTCATAAATGATCTAGAGGTAGGAGTAAAAAGCAAGGTAGCCAAATTTGCTGACGACATTAAATTATACAGGGTAGTGAAAACTGTGAGAGATTGTGAGGAGCTCCAGAGGGATCTCTTGACACTGGGGGAGTGGGCAAAACAGTGGCAAATGAGCTTCAACATTAGTAAGTGCAGAGTGATGCATGTTGGGGCAAAGAACCCCAATTACATTTATAAACTGATGGGGTCTGAACTCTCTGCGACAAACCAGGAAAGGGACCTTGGTGTCCTGGTGGACAACTCAATGAAGGTGTCAACCCAGTGTGCCTCAGCAGTGAAAAAAGCAAACTCAATGCTAGGGATCATTAGGAAGGGTATAGAAAATAAGTCAACAAGTGTCATTTTGCCTCTTTATAAATCTATGGTGAGACCCCATCTGGAATACTGTGTACAGTTCTGGTCGCCATACCTCCAGAAGGATATTATGGAGCTGGGAAAAGTGCAGAGGAGGGCAACCAAAATGATTAGGGGACTGGAACACGTTCCTTACCATCTGAGGCTGCAACGGTTGGGCCTCTTCACTCTTGAACGACGACGTCTAAGAGGTGACCTGATTGAAGTTTATAAAATCATGCACGGTGTGGACAAAGTAGATAAGGAAAAACTGTTTTCCCTATCGCATAACACTAGAACTAGGGGACACTCCATGAAACTTTTGGGTACTAGTTCTCAAACAAATAAGAGAAAGTACTTTTTCACCCAGAGGATTACTGGTCTATGGAAGTCCCTGCCAGAAGAAGTGGTGACAGCTGTCAGTCTTGACAGCTTTAAGAAAGGATTAGACAAGTTCATGGGAGGACAAGAGTATCAATGGCTATAATTATGGATACTTAAGGACAACCTCTGGGTTGGAGAGATAGGCAGGATATCTCTCAATGCCATTTCCAGGGAATCCTAAGCAGGTGAAGGCATCTGCTTGGGAATCCCCCGAAGGAAATGGTGAGCCACTGTGTGAGACAGAATGCTGGACTGGATGGGCTGTGGCCTGTTCCAGCAAGGCTGTTCTTATGTTCTTAATATTAGAAGAGATTAGTCCTGAGTTCTCCTTAGAAGGACAAATAACAAAGATGAAGTTGAAGTATTTTGGACATCAAATGAGAAGAGAGGATTCACTTGAGAAGGCCTTGATGCTGGGGAAGATGGAGGGCAAAAGAAGAAGGGGACGGCCAAAGATGAGATGGCTAGATGGTATTGTAGACACAATAGGCACGGGGCTGTGTGGACTAAGGAGGATGGTGGAGGACAGAGGTGCCTGGAGAGCGATGGTCCATGGGGTCGCAAAGAGTCGGAATCGACTGTGCGACTGAACAACAACAACAATATGTTCTTCTGTTGGAGTTTTGTCTGCAGCTATGACAATTTGGTATTCATTTGTAGGCATGTTTTGCATTGCATTTTGGAAAGTGCGGATTAGATTATTGTATTGATGTAACATTCTTTGTATTCTTAGTACAATATGTTGTTTTGTTCCTTCAATGTATGTACATCGTTGTGCTGTTTCTTTTTCCTCATCTCCCATGAAATAAATTGGCAGGAACTTTGGCTGTTCTTCTGGTAGTGGTAGTAGTGAACCGATATTGTGGTAAATCTGTCCTTGAATTGTGAATGTTGGATTGAATCCTTTGTGTTGTATAATGGCTGTGGCTCCAAATGAAGTCATTTGAAAACATGAGTTGTATTTTTGAATATTCTTTAAGAAATGTTTAGAATCTGTTGTTACTCCAATACATTCTATCAGTTCTTGTGGTGGCATTTGCTGTTGAATTATAATTTTACCTTCTTTACAACATAGTGATTGGGTTTCTGTTTTGAATTTTCTGGCTTGGCAGAATTGGTCAATTGTGTCTAGATTACCAATCTCTAAATTGGCATTTTTTGAATAATTAGTTTCTCGATCATAGGAGAAGGCAGCCATTTTTAATATTAATTTCTTAGCTTTACTTCTCTCTTTTCGTATTGCTCTTGTCTTTTTAATTCTGTTCTAATCTCATATCATATTTCTTTGTGCTTTCGTTTGCCCTTGATGTACTGTAAATTTCTGTATGTTCAGTTAACATGGTCTCATGTTCCTGAGAAGATGTTTGTTCTGTCTTTTGGGCATATTTTTTCTGCGTTCATTAAGTTTTTTCCCTTTCCTGTGATGGTTCTTGTGTTTTTTCTAGTTTTCTTTTCAATGTTTTGCATATTCTTTGTCCTATATTGACATGTTCTTTTGGTGGCATTGTGAGTTACAATTCAAATAAATTAATAATATATTTAAATATGTTATTACTATTAATTCAGTATTAAAACATTTGTCATATTGTCGTTGTTGTAGCTTGTTAATGGTTTATTACTTTGGCAAAGAGGCAATAATGCACTTTTCTGTAACTATTATTTATGTGCAAAGTATTTTTTTAATGATTTATTTGTTTGGCATGAGGCAACAATGTACTTTTCTGTGAGTATTGTTTATGTATAAAGGTTTTTTTTCCAAATCTGTACTGTGGTCCAATGTTTTTGGTCAAACATTTCTGTGTTCAGTCAGTACTTTGTTGTATTTTTCTCATACAAATTTATTGAAACCTTTTCATGAGGCAATTATTTTTAGTGAAAATAGTTTTGCTATCAGAATTATATTTATTTTGCGTTACTGTAATGTGAAGTATTGTGCTCTGTTCTTAGTGTTTTCATTCAATAATTATTGATCCGTAATTTAAATCTTTTTAAAAAATTTCTTCAAGTCCTGCAGCATATGCAGTAGAATGTTTTTTGTAGTATGCATGCAGCAATAGTTAATGAAGTCTCCTCCGTAATTATCTTCAGGCGCTATTGTGCATAATTGTGACGGTTATTTCTCCCCTAAACTGTGTTTGGTTTTGAATTTTCTTCAAGAGCTGTAAAATACACTTTTAATTTTTGTCAAATACATGTAGCATATACAGTATAATAAGTTTGAGAAAGTATTTTTTTTTTGTAGTTTATGTGATCAAATAGTAAATGGAGTGTGCTCCGTAATTATTTTTAGGCGCAATTGTACATAACCGTGACGGTTATTTCTCCTCAAAACTGTGTGGGGTGTGATGCGGCGCCTTTTATTGGATGTTTTTTCGCGCTTTTCCCAACGTTTGACGCGTTCGCGCCATTTAACTTGATTGGCCACATTGCTGTAATCACGGAGGATGATGGGATTTGTAGTGTAATTTGTTCTGTGAGCATTCATTCGACAGCTTCTTTTTTATCTTTAATTACTTTATGTATGCGTTGTGTATGTATTACATGGGTTATTGTGCAGAAACGTAGTAGTTATTTATCGTATTTTCATAGAATGAAAGGTTTTGAGTGGTGCGGCAAGAATGTGTTTTTTAGATGGTTTATTCTACGTTCTATGCACTCACGCCTTTCAGCTTGATTAGCTGACATGCTATAGGCGCGTAGGACGCTGGGACATGAAGTTTAATTTGTGATGTTACCGTTCGTGCGTTGTAATTTTTCCTGTCGCTTTACTTTGATTCGCCACGGCGTGTCTCACAATGTTCTATTTGGTCACACTTCTCAACCTAATTGGTTGTGGCGCGGCATGTTGGGTAGTGGTCCTTTTTCTTTGTTTGCGTTCGTGGGGCTCTTGCCCCACTGGCGCATTTCTCAACCATTCAGTAACCTCCGTACCGGGTTTGGGCGAGTGCAGGAGGCTCGGTACAGGATAGGATGGATGGGTGCAGAAACGTATAGCAAGTTCCAACGGTTAACCCTTGGATTTATAGGTATAGATAATCCTACAGTGAGGCCGCGGACTATCTTATACAGCTCCACATGTTGGTTCGAGGCCTCTTGAATCTGGTCATTATAGGTCTTTCTAGCCCTCTTTATATGTTGCAGATATATCGAGATTGCTTGTTTAACTAGTCTCAAGTTCTCATCCAAGGGAGCTTGTCTCCACTTGCTCTCTAGCCTTCTTCACTGCTTCATCACTCATAGTTCCTCCATGAACCATGGGGATGACCGAGCTCTGAAGTGGAGGGCGTTTAGGAGCGATCATGTCAACCACCTGACTTGTTTCCACATACCACCTAGCAACCTGAGCATCGACAGGAGCGCTGGCCAAGTCAGCTGGAAACCCACCCAAGGCTGCTTTGAAACCAATTGGATCCAGCAGCCTTCATGGTGAGACCATTCTAATTGGTCCTAACTCCCCACGGGAGAGGGTTGATGTCATCAATGTTGAACTTCAGTAAAGCATGATCTGACCATGGGAACAACCTCTATCACCTTCCTATCATTGTCTCCACATCCCCTAGAGAATAAAAGGTCAAGAGTGTATCCAGCCATGTGTGTGGGTCTGATGACATCCTGAGACAGGCCCATGGATATAATGGAATCCATGAATTCTGAAGTCACCTCAACCAGATTCCGTTCCACATGGATTCTGAAGTGCAAACACAGAAATCGTGATTCAAAAAGGAACTGTACTGGTGAAAGTGATGAAAACATAAGCAATCAGAAAAAAAAAAAGGAACATGTACCTTAAATACTAACTCAACACTAAAAACCAAAACCAAGTGTGCTTTTTTGTTAGCTGTTTTATTCATATATATGTTGTTTTCTTTAAAAAAAATCTTATTCTTAAAAATTGGAACCCATCCTGACAGATGTGAAAGTAGCCTACCATAAAAAACCATTAGAAATAATTAAAGTGGCAATTCAGTGTGGAAGCAGCTGTATATTGGATGGCCACAGCCATGGTAGAAGGCATCTTGCTAATCCAGCCCTCTACCTATGTCTGCCAGAAGAAATCATGGAGTAAATATAACAATAGATGCTTCTGTTCTTTCTGGCCTGTTTAACTGTCCAAGGGAATACATTTAATTATACTGATGTTGAACCAAGAGAAGTGTCACTCCTTAAATTTGCAGATGTTTCTCTTACCAGGAGGGATTTGTCACGGCATAGGGAGATGAAGCCAGGCCTCCCCTGAAGAACTCAAGTGATATAAGGACAATTGCCCATTGTCAGTGTTTCTTTGTGCCTGCGTTACTAGGTATAATCTGAAGGCATACCTCTATCAGGGATCCTTTAGTTTCGGCAGCAGATTGACTTTGATGACACATAGATTTCTACAGATCTACAATTCTGACAAAGTGGACATGACTCCAACACAGCCCAATTCATCTAATTCTACAATCTGTTGCCGTATCTAAATTATTTAAACTATGACCAGTGCAACCTTTGTTAATTTCAATACTAAAAGAACTTATTTGTTTTCAGCATCCATCCTGATTATGGAAAACTCAAAAACTTGTTATCTACTTTATCCTATTTTGTTTTTCCTAATACAGTAATTGTATTGTTCTACTGTGAGATAATTTTTTATTTGTTATGCAACAACCTGGCTGCCTTGACTTTTGCTATGCTGGAAATATGGGATATAGTCTTTTACAGGTTTTGAAATGTAAATATGGAGTTAAAACTGCCAAAGATATGAGAAAAACTAAATATTTTCCTGAATGTTCTGATGTGTTTGAAAGCAGAGAAAGCCATGATATATACCAGGGGTCCCCAACCTTTTTATACCGTGGGCCTGACAACGCCCCCCAGAGAGCTGATCAGGCCGAACCATGGCCCTTGGAAGCAGAAGTAAATGTGCTTGCTTCCGTGTTTTTGACAGCTGTGGGCACATATACAGCCAACCTAACCACATGTGCGGGTGTGTTTTATAGCTGTTGTAAATGCATCCACTTTCAGGTGCGGTGGCGGGCCACATGAAATGGTGCTGGGGGCTAGGTCAGGCCTGCGGGCCATAGGATGGGAACCCCTGATATACACTTACATATTATGTTCATTTCAGAGGCTGGAGAGAAATAGTGTATGTGTATGCATGTACAGTAAAACCCTGTTTTATGGGAAAAGTCCATTCTGTAGCTTTTTCTGTAATATGGTTTTTCTGTAAAATGAAGCAAACCTATCCCATAGGAATGCAGTGGTCTTTTATTACCCCAGGCACAATGTGCTCTGGGAAATTACACTCTGTAAAACGGGACGTTTCCATAAACATTTCTGTAAAACGGGACACATTTTCAGAAAAAATACTTTCCGTAAAATGAATTATCCATAAAATGGAGCGTCCGTAAAATGGGGTTTTACTGTTATATGTAAACGAATGAAGGAATTAAGTAGGTAGCTAGCATTTACATAAGGAAACTTGTTATACACACATACACTTGGGGAGCAAGGACACTGCCTGGCTGTACCCAAAGTCACCATCACCTAAGGCACAGCCCTTCACTTCAAATAGTCCCTGGGGACTAAAACGTTACCCAAGTCTGTTTTAAATTCATGAGAAGTTCTATTGATACCGATGACTGGCATTAATGGTGCTTCCCACCAGGAGGGCGGGATATAAATACACAAATAAATTAGACTTAAGCACTCTTCAAGAACCATTACAAGATGACACAAATTTTGTTGGCAGTGGAAAAAAGTTTCAGTACTTTATTGAGAGAAAGCAATAAATAATACTGTGATAAAAATAGTTCAAAGTACTTAGACTGTACACAATTTGTTACATAATCAGAAATAGGCAAGGTTAATAGCAAAAATTAATTTCAGTTGTACAATTAAAAGAGTCAAAACCAAAAGCAGAAGACAACATGCTGTATACATTATTGCATAATAAATAATGCACCATGATTTGAAATTATTCCTTGCTGGCGTTATTTAAAAATGAATGATGCATTTTTACTTATCTTTTGAAATAGCTAAAACTATTAACAACTAAAAGTTTGTCCAGAATCTAAAAACATGTTTATAAATATATGCAAAAGATGATATATTAAAAGTAAGGCTTTTTTAGTAGCTGCACTACTACGTGCTTCAGCATCTTGTGCTGTCAGCATCTTTGTCATAAGATTGCAGTACATCATGATTGGTCCACTTGAAAGAATTGCTTCCATATCTTTCTGCAATTAAGTTTACATGAAAATACAGAAAGAGAACACTTCTTGCTTGCTTGCTTGCTATTCTGTTATAAAAAAATTCTTCTACTTATGGCTTATGCTTAGTCAACAAACACAGACTGTACAAATACAGCCACAAAATGTGACCTCAATGGGTCTCATACATCTTATAGTTTCATAATGTCCTAATAATTCCCACATTTTAGAATGTAGAACAAGTTACACTGAACACAAAATTTAAATAAATCCACACTTAAATCATATGCTATATAGAAAACGTACAGTTATGAACGGAAACAGAAGCAGGTACCATATCTGCTTTATTAATAAACATACTGCTTCTGGGAAAAATGTGATTCATTCAAATTTCTGACCTAGACAGGATTTTTAAATGGCAAAATATATATACTGCTTGGTGTTGTAACATCCTTATAAAGATAGCAAAATCCTTTTCACCTTCACTTTATTAAAAACCATTACTTATAATTACAATAAATGCATAATTTACAAAAACCCTATACCGCTTATACGGGCAGATACGTACAAGCATTACAGTACATTCAGATAAAAAAGAACCCTAAAATTAACAAGTCAGAAATAATTTGATTTAAAGACTGAATACTAACCAAAGCTAAGTAATGAGACTCACATACATAAATATAAGAAACATTTAATTCTAAAATACTTTCTCTATAGTACTCACAAATTCATGTACTAATTAAAAACTCTGTAATAAAATATTTTCAAAGTATTGATTTAACAAGTATTAACAGATTAAAGACTTTAGTTGTTTCCAAAATATTGTCTCTGAGTTCAAAAATTTTCAGATCATCTGTAGAAATAGTGGGGATACACTGAAAATAAAAATAAAATAAAATTTTATTAGTTTTAGAAGAAAAATCTGGGTATTCCTAGGTTCCTGACAGAGGTGACAGAACTGAGAGTCCACACTTCTATAGCATCAACCAAAACAGGGGGAAAACCTCTCAATATCAATTGACAATTAGGAAAAGGATGGAACAGATACAACCAGATTCAACTCATGTGAAGTGAAACATGTAACAGTGATTTTTTCCAATATATGTATATAAAAAGCAAGGTAATGATTAAAAATACTATCATAGCATCTTTTCTTACTGACATATGTCCTGACTTTTCCAGCTCCCTATCACTAAGGGACTTAACTGGCAGAAGTATTATTTAAAAAATAAATTGTGTTGCAATTAATAAAGAAAATGATGTTGGTATTTGAAGATAATTAGATAAGAGGTGTTACTATAGACCAGTTTAAAAAAAGTACATACAACACACAAGCTCTGCTATTCTATTTAATATATTATTTCATCCAGTTTCCCATTCAAATTCTAGCATTTAAACCAGGATAAATAAACAATCTTACTAGCCATGTCTTTCATCAATCTGTTTCTTCAAACTTGGACAGACTATCAAAACAGCACCATTCCCACTTCTTAATACATATAACTTTGCTGTTCTCACTGCTGGATCCTGACCAGGGCTCAAGGATGACTCAGCCTATCATCCTTCAAATGTCGGCAAAATGAGTACCCAGCATGTTGGGGGTAAAATGCTTGTGAACCATCCAGAGAGTGCACTAAGCTCTATGGGATGGTATATAAGTGTGATTGCTTTGATAAGTCATTTTAGCTAAAACCGCAACAGGGATGTGAACATTCTCCCATAAGTGACTTTCCAATACCTCAAGTCCAGAAAGCAAAAGTGTATGTGTATGTATGTAGAGTGAAACCCTGTTTTATGGGAAAAGTCCGTCCCGTAGCTTTTTCTGTAATATGGTTTTTCTATAAAATGAAGCAAACCTATCCCATAGGAATGCAGTGGTCTTTTATGCCCCCCAGGCACAATGTGCTCTGGGAAATTACGCTCTGTAAAGCAGGACGTTTCCATAAACATTTCTGTAAAATGGGACACGTTTTCGGAAAAAGTACTTTCCGTAAACCAAATTATCCATAAAATGGAGCATCCATAAAATGGGTTTTTACTGTTATATATAAACAAATGAAGGAATTGAGTAGGATTTGGGGGTCTAAATAACCCAAGAACAGAAAGGCACAAGAGCTGTTCAAAAATACTTTAGGTACGCTATGTAATATGTATACTAATTTCCTCTGAGCAGCGGAAAAACCCAGTAACTGCTTTCTAAATTCACAAGGCTAAAAAGCAGTTTGTAGGCATACAACTTCTGTATTGCAGATACGCCGTATAATGTTTACTGTGCCACAGAAAGCAGCCACAGTGAAGTCCTTTCAATTGATATCAAATGTCAATCATTGTTCTACCTTTGTGTACTTTAATTTTCATAAGCAGTGTATCACTCTTACTTACCAATGAAAGGCTTTAACATGAATAAGTCCTTACTGTAGTAGAGTCCAATCTTTGTGTTGCTGATACATTACCTATGTCAATAATCAGGAAAACATGCCAAACACAGCATGCAGTTAGTATTAGGATCACATATCAATGCAGTGATAGTAACACTATAATGTTATCAAAGGTTAGCTACATAACATGTATAGTAATGTTATTTCAGTGGCAGCAAACCTATGGCATGCGTGCCAGAGAGCGCAGTCCCAGTCCTCTCTGATGGCACACATGCTGTCGCTTCCTTCCTCCCCCCAGCACAGAGTTCACCCTGCCCCTCTGCCCAGCAGCCCAATGGGAGTGCTTCCTTCCTCCCCCCAGCACAGAGTTCACCCCACCCCTCTGTTTGGGCACTCGGTTACATGTCACTACTTCCATCACTGGGTTACATGTCACTACTTCCAGTTTCAATGTCTATTTCAAAGTACTATATAATACATGATTGGAGATGCTGCATATACTAAAGACCAGAAAGAAGTGGGCTTCACTGGCTACATAAGGAAATACTTTGGATCCTCTTGTTGTTGTTGTTGTTGTTGTTGTTCAGTCGCACAGTTGATTCCGACCCTTTGCGACCCTATGGACCATCGTTCTCCAGGCGCCTCTGTCCTCCACCATCCCCCTCAGTCCTCCCAGTTCTGTGCCCATTGTGTCTACAATACCATCTATCCATCTCATCCTTGGTCTCCCCCTTCTTCTTTTGCCCTCCACCTTTCCCAACATCACGGCCTTCTCAAGTGAATCCTCCCTTCTCATTTGATGCCCAAAGTACTTTAGCCTCATCTTTACTATTTGACCTTTACTATTTGATTTCTTCTAAGATTGACCTATTTGTTCTCCTCGCTGTCCAGGGTACCCTCAAAACTCTCCTCCAAAACCACATTTCAAAGGCATCTATTCTTCTGCGTTCAGCTTTCCTAATTGTCCAGCTCTCACATCTGTACATTACCACTGGGAATACCATTGCTTTGACTATTCTAATTTTTGTTTTCAAGGTGATGTCTCTGCTTTTCACTATGTTCCCCAGGTTTTTCATAGCTTGTCTCCCAAGAATCAGTTGCCTTTTTATTTCATGGCTGCAATCCCCATCTGCAGTGATCTTAGATCCTAAGAATGTAAAATCTGTCACTGCTTCTACTTCTTCCCCATCTATTTTCCAGGAACTGATCGGGCCTGTTGCCATTATCTTGGTTTTCTTGATATTGAGTCTCAAACCAGCTTTTGCACTCTCTTCCTTCAATCCAATCAAGAGATTCTTTAGGTCTTCCTCACTTTCTGCCATTAGGGTGGTATCGTCTGCATATCTCAGATTGTTGATGTTTCTCCCAGCAATTTTTATCCCATATTGTGATTCCTCCATCCCTGCATTGCGCATTATGTGCTCTGTGTATAAGTTGAATAAGCAGGGTGACAAAATGCAGCCTTGTCTTACTCCTTTTCCTATTCCAAACCACTCTGTCATTCCGTGTTCTGTCCTAACTGTTGCTTCTTAGTTCATGTACAGATTTCTCAGGAGGCATATGAGGTGCTCTGGTATTCCCATCTCTTTAATCACTTGCCACATCTTGTTGTGGTCCACACAGTCAAATGCCTTGGTGTAGTCAATAAAGCAAAAGTAAACTTGTTTCTGGTATTCCTTTGTTTTCTCCATGATCCAACGTATGTTGGCAATGTGGTCTCTAGTCCCCCTGCCTCTTCTGAAACCAGCCTGCACCTCTGGTAATTCTCTTTCCACATGCTGCTGTAGTCTATCCTGTATTATCTTGAGCATCACCTTGCTGGCGTGTGGGATGAGCGCAATTGTTCGATAATTTGAACATTCTTTGGCATTGCCCTTTTTTGGGATTGGAACATATACTGATCTTTTCCAGTCCTGTGGCCACTGTTTTGTTTTCCAAATCTGCTGGCATATTGAATGCAGTAATTTGATGCCATCATCTTTTAGAGCTTTGAAAAATTCAACTGGGATACCATCATCTCCACTAGCTTTGTTGTTTGCAGTGCTCTCTAGGGCCTTTCTGACTTCACTCTCCAGGATGTCTGGCTCAAGTTCAATTTCTTCATCATTGTGACTATCAGGAGTGTTGAGATCCTTTTTGTAGAGTTCCTGTGTACTCTTTCCATCTTTTCTTAATCTCTTCTGCATCAGCTAGCTCCTTTCCGTCTTTGTCCCTTATCATGGTCATTTTTGCTTTAAATGTTCCCTTGATTTCCCGGATTTTTTTTGAAAAGGTCTCTGGTTTTGCCTCTTTTGTTGTTTTCCTCCATTTCTTTGCACTGTTCTTTTAGGTAGTTTTCTTTATCTCTCCTTGCTTTTCTTTGAAATTCTGTGTTCAGATGATCCTCTTATACAGCCCAAAATTATCCTTCTCATTACAAATTTAGAATGAGTGACTGGTCACAAGTAGAGCACATGCTTTTCATTTGAAGGATCCCAGGTTTGATTTGAGGCACTGTATTGCCAGAAGGATATGAAATAGCCTTTTACTGGAGTCCCTGACAGAATGCTGCCCACCACTATAGGCAAGAATTACTTGGGTCAACTGCCTGACTTGGTATAAGGCAACTTTTTGTTTTCTGTGCTCTTTTTTTGCTACATATTCAGCATGGATGCTGAATTGGGCCAGGAACCTAAAAGCTTCAATCTATCAGCTCTGAATTCACTTTACAAATTCCCACTTTAGCTTTTGAGGTCAGTTTCTACAAATCTTCAACACCGAGCCAGCTCTTTATCACTCAGACTGACACAGCCCATGAGGAATTAGACTCAAAGCATGTGAAAGGAAATTAACAGACATTGAGGAGTTCTAAAGAATTAGAACCAGTTTTATAATCTCAAAAAAATTAATATAATTTAAGAAAAGTTGAATTTTGTAAACCAGTATGTTGATTCTATAATACAGGGCAAGGCCACAATTTAAAAATGAAATAAAATCTATTACAATTATGACCTCTACAAGGCAAATTTATTATCATATAAGTAGACTTCCACTTGTGCAACAGTGTAACTCATGCAATTTGCTGATAAGTACGGTCTTCTGAGGAGTCTCCCTACTGCCAAGGAGGGCTATAGTTCAGTGGTATCCATCTCTCTTACTACTGGATCTCAGCTCTGCTTCCCACCTAGCTCATTCCAGTCTGTATCAATCATCACTACCAACTGATGCTAGGGGCTGCGGTGGTTCAGTGGTTAAGAAGCTCACCTTGTTAGCTGGAAGACTGGCAAGTCGGCTTTTTGAGACTTGGGTACTGCATGATGGATTGAGTGCCCATCTCTGTCCCAGCTCTTGGGGACATGAAAGGAGCCTCTCATTTGGACGTTCCCTGAGTGGAGTTTCTTCCACAAAAACCCTTTCAACCCAAAATAATTTCTGATAAGAAATTATTATTATCAGCTGATGCTTCTGTCCCCAAAACAGCACACATCCTAATTCTTCTTCTCACTCTCTCTAATCATTAAACATTCAACTCATTGTGTAAAAAATGCACTCTCCTTTGCATGGCTTTTTGAACTGGCTGATTTTGCTGTGATGTGGGTATCCTATTCTTGATTCTATTCTTATTTTATATGGCTTCTCTTTCCTCCCACACCATTTATTTTCATGGACTGCAAGCCCTCTAGAGGCAGAACTATTGACAGAAAATCTGCTGTTAGTGCTTCTTGCCTACAGGATATATATAAAACAAGTATACTGAATTTCCAGCTCCCTATTTCATACACCAAACAATCAAGAGGAATGAGAAAAATCCATTCTACAGCTACCACCTAAGTTGTCAGTGAGCTAGAACGGAAAGATGATATCAGACTACTGAAGAACTGTTAGGGATCAAGAAGCAAAGACAACAGATATTAAAGAAATACTGAATGAGTTTAGGAAAGAAGGAAGAAAAAGATCAATGTCATAGGTAGATGGAGACATGTAATACAGAGCAGAATGTTAAGATAAGACCATCTGAAGGGAAGAAGTTGAGGAGTAAGAAAGACAGACAGACAGAATGCTCTGTGGAGGAGATATAGGGGACAGAAGAATGAAGGATTCAGGTTGTTGAAGAAGCAATTAAGACCTGCATGACCAAAGACAGTTAATGAAATGAAATACCTGGTGAAGCGCATGCACCATTGTTTCATATATGTTCTGTTCCCAAATAAAGGATCCTAAAAGATCCTCTTAGGACACCTTGAAGGTCTGTTTAATTGGAGCTCAAAGAAAACTCGCTATTAATAATGTAGTACTAAAAATACAAATGCTGCTAGCATTCACTGAGAAACTAAAGCAATAAGGCAAGCCATGCAGAGACCATGTTCTGCCTTCAACATCCAGATGCTTCAACTCCTAACTTCACTTAAAAACTCAAACATAAATAATCAGCATGCTTTAATAATTAACCAATACCTTACCATCAATCTGCATTCTCTTTGGCTGCATAGAAGGCGATGACATCGATGTGGTCACTCTGAAGTTTGCTGGGAGAGTTTCTGCTGATCCAGCAGCTAAACCTCTTATATCCTTTGGTCTAAACTTTTTTCTCCATGAAGGTGCTCGCCTAAAGCTTTTATCATCATCCTATAAAACCAGTCAGCATATCAGTAAAGATGTAGTTTAAAATATTAGTAACATAAAAAATATAGTATTTAGCTGGAATCAAAAAACCACTCACAGGTATACCTTTAGTATGTTATTGGTTTTTTTCATTGTTATGCGTCGATCAAATAAGTCTTCTAAAAACCTGGGAATGAGACTTCATGGCATTATTTTATGCATATCAGGTACGGAGATAAACAATTGGTTAGCATAACAAATAGCTATTTACAACTAATAATAACAACACACTGTTCTTCTGTTATTATTAGTTGTAAATAGCTATCTGTTATGTCAGCTAGCCAAGCATTGTGTATCTCTGTATCTGATATGTATAAAATAATACCATGAAGTCTCACTCCTATGTTTTATGAAGTGGACTTGATTCATGAAAGCTAACATTAAAATACAGAAATTAGTCTTTAAAGTGCCACAATGTTTTTATTTTATTTTGTTTACTCTCTGATATGCTTGCACAGACTAACATAATGCTTCTATATTTTTCAATTTCACAAATATGCCAAATAACAAAAATTATATGCTAAAGTTATAAATGAAATATTTCATGATGTTCAAACAGTAAAATAAGCTTCAGTCTGATATAAAAATATACATTACATAGATTTGGATTTCCCCCAACATTTCTGTTTTTCTACCAAGGGGGAAAATACCTTGAAGAAAACCAATTTTACATCTTTAATCCTCAAAAGAAACTTTTGCTACTAGCAAATGAACCTATATTATCTGCATTAAAGTGAATAACCAACAGAAATGAAATAAATATGATTGAATGGTTATTGAAGATATATAGATGTTTATCATATAATAGTAAAAAAAAGTACTATGCAAAATATATTGCGAGAGAAAAATAATGGGGATTTCTGATCTCAACAAGTTATTTGCACAACTGTATAGGAAGACAGTTAATCTTAGAAACTGTGATAACAGCAAAAAGAAAAATGGGCTGCCCAGAAAAGCCGTGCAAAGAACATGTGTGTAGCAAGGCAATCTCTTAGAAAACTATCAAACTTTAGTTTAAACCCTTAATTCCCTATGATTTTTTTTAACAGAATAACATTATCTCATAGTGGCCTTCTGTACAAGACAACTGGCTAAAGAGAACTATAAAACTAAGATCAAAAAAACTTACTTCATCAAACCTCCTCTCTGTGCCCATCACAAGAAGATTGTTGAATTCTCTTTCCAGCAAAGCACGAGCCTAAATGAAAAGGAATAATTAACAAAACCTACATGCAGTCAAATGTTTGGAATACACTTTGTGAGCCCAATGTATCAAGTACAGTTTTAACAATTATTGCACATGCAGTTTATACTGTCATCTCTCTAAATCTGCACTGAAATTAACCATGCCTGGTTAAAAGCATCGCTTTGTAATAATCTCTAAGTAATAACATTTAACCAAATTTTAGTTATAATTCATAATGCAGTTATTAGAACAAAGAAGAATGGTTTAGAATACAGGCCGCCACCCATATCCATGGTTTCAGTTATTTACAGGTCCAAAAATATTTAGTGAAAAATCCCTGAAATACATAGTACAGTATACTACAGTAGAACCCAGTATAATTAATGCCTCGTACAGCAATTAAATCATACAACAAGGATATGAAAAACATTATGCCCCATATAACAACTAAAATTGTTATACGAAGCAATGCATCTTTATGGGGAAAATCATACGAATTTTTGCTGTTGTACGATTTTTTCCATAGAAATATTCGCTGTACGATGCATCCCATAGGGAAAATCGCTATACGATGCATGCATCGTATAGCAATTTTTTCGTACAACAACGAGCCCCGTGGAATGGATTAAAATCGTTGTACGAGGTACCACTGTATACAGTATGTATTTCCAAGGCAAATAACAGAACTGGCCACTAGAGGCATCTATCTGCAATGCACTGTTGAGAAGGAACAAATTGTTTCCTGAGTGGACCTGAAAGATCAATGGAGGCATTTGCAGCGGGTTCTCTGCTTTCTGTCTTTTCAGGTATCCGCAGAAGATTGAAACATCCCCACTGACATGGGAAGGCAAACCTGTATGTGAAAATTGTTTCAAAGATTTCTAATTTCAGATCAAAATATTTCAGGGCTAAAAGAGGGCATAATCTATCAAAGCATATTCACTGTCCCAATGGGGTATGTTGAAAGAGCCTCCTCAAAGATTCTGGTATTCGGGGGTACTCCAGGGAATGGTAATCTTGTGTTGGCTAATCTTTTTCACAATAGTTCAGGCCAAAGGAACTACGGAATGAATATACCAAAAGGTGGCTTCATTTTGGCAGTTTAACACCTGACCTAGACACGAAAGAAGACTGTCCCAATATTCGATACCGAATTCTTTAATTGTTATTACCTGTGTATTTTGAGTCGGTATTTGTAAGCAAAGGGCTAATGCATTGTGATCAAACGTTTCATCTAAGGCCAGAAGTGCACCATGAACTCCACTTTCTATGAGGTTATTTGCATATTCTTTAAGACCAATTGAGATCACCCAGTGAATCATTCTGTCATTGCTCCAGACAAGGACTTCTATGGGGAGGAAAGCAAATTATTACACACAATAGAGTCAATTATACGCACAAACACAAGACACAGGGCTGTGTCCGCACCTGTCCTTCCGTGCTGTGTGCAAAAGGGGCAAGGATTCTCTGGAGAAGGCAATGTTCAACAAGTGCCCCTTCCTTTACAGTCTCCAACATTTGTGCTATTTCACAAAATGCCTAATCCAAAGCAGTTTTTCCAAAGCAGAGGAGGCTGTGGGAGGAAGAGGCAGGTGCTATAAAGGTCTTCCCCTTTTCATCCAATGACAGTTCCACAGGTGGAGTTCTGCCCAGGTACTCTTTAATTCCACCAGCAGTTTCTCTGCTGTGTCCCATCAGTACCAAATGCTATTATATTAAAGATGTACAGTAATTTTATTTAAAAATTAAGACCTTGCATTGTTGTTAAATGTGTAGTCCACTAGGTAAAGATTGCCCTTGCTTGAAAGCCAGTCATATCTGACTCTGGGGTTTGGTGCTCATCTCCGCTGACATGTGGCAGGCATGACTAGACACCACAGTGCACAGAACGCTGTTACCTTCCCACCAAAGTGGTATCTATTTATCTACTTGAAATGTCTTGCTTTTGAACTGCTAGGTTTGCAGGAGCTGCGACAGAGACGGGAGCTCACTCCATTGGGCAATATTTGGTTCTCAAACTGCTAACCTGCCAACCTTCCAATCATCAAGTTCAGTTTCTTAACCAATAAGCCACCGCAGTCCACTACTTTATATTAATTTTAACAGTGTGGTTTGTGTTTTATTTCACCCCATATAGATGTGATTAGTGAAATCCTATTGATGAAATCTGGTATGCAGTGACTGAATTATTAGGATTTTTAAACATATGTTTAGCAAGACAAACATTCATAACTGGCACAAATATAGTGTTTCATTAGCCAACACTACTGCTAAAATGCCGTTCACAATCTAATCCACTCATATTAACCCAGAGAAACATGAGAGAAGATACTGATACACAAAAGAAACGGTCTAGAAATTAATGTGTATGTTGGTCTAACTTTTTGTTTTAGTTTCCTGACTGCACTGAATGTTGTTCCAGAGTTGGTCATTAGCTTTTTTAGGGGCAGGGCTGGGAAAACATACATGACACTGAACATAGTCTATTGGATTCCAGTCAAGATAATGGCCCAAATCCTACTAATTACACCTGCTTAACATAGCACAATTGGCATAAATCTTGTTGCCAAATTTCTGGAAGCAAATAAGCATTTGATGTTGTCTGCTGAATTGTGCAGCCTGGCATGAGATCTGTGTTAACTTCACAATCTGCAACAACTTGTCAACTATATGTATACTTATCTGTATATGTTGATGTAAAAGCTCAATAGAATAATGAATGGCCAATATTTGAAACTGTGATGCAACTATCTATTCTTCAACTTAATATGGGCATTATACCTGCATGTCCTAGGAAGGCGGGAATAGCGTGGAAAAGGTCCTCCAGAGGCTGCAGGGGAGGCGGAGAGAAAGAAGCATGCACCCGACAATGGCGTTTTTTTTGGCCCCAAACAGTGTGAAAGGGTAGATCACATTGCCCTTTTTGTGGGGGTGGGCAGCCGGCGTACGGGCAGCCAGGCTTTTTTTTTTAGCATGATCCAATACATGCATTGGATAACGCTAAAAATCAGATAATGCTAAGACTTGTGGAACCAAGTATTCTTATTCTTATTAAAGAAGCAGCCAACCAACCAAGCAAACAAACAAACAAATAAATGCCTAAAACAACTTAGGAAACCAAACGGTTACCTTTAATTTCATCTAGACTTTCTTCTCTTCTTCTTTCTAGTTCTTTTCTGTCATAATTCAATCTTCGCAGACACATAATGCCACACTGCAAGCTATTTCTGTGTAAAGTTAAAAAGGAGTGAAAAAGTTATGAAGCCATCTAAAGTGTTTGGTAATAACAACTATTTTAAACATATTTACCTGTGAAAGCTATCAACCATTTTAAGCTGACCACGAAGATCTTTTTTAGTTAAGTGATCTAACATTCGAGCATCAACAAGACATTCCATAAAATAACTGCGATACTGAGGAAGCCCCAAACTGGGAAGCCATTCATTGCCAATCCATTCATGGTTCATATCACCATAGGCTAAAGTCTGTTTAAAAGAAAAACATTAAAGTGTAATTTAAAATGAGAAACAATAAGGGTGGAATCCAGAGTTTTACTCTGACACTATGAACAGCCCCAAGTGGAGTTCTCCACATGTCCCCACTAAGCTTGTGTCCTACTGTTCACAAAACCTACTAGTATTAGTGGAAATAAACATAATATGAAGCATGAATGGGAGATGTTCCTGTCTAAAATCTCTGTGAGAGTTTAGAAAAGCTAGAAGAGGTGTGTGTGTGTGTGTGTGTGTGTGTGTGTGTGTGTGTGTGTGTGTCCGTCCAAATATGTTAATGAGAAATAGAAAAAAAATGTTTGACAAAGTCTTTTGCTGATTTTTCATAAAATCCACATATTCTAAGACATAGCATTTCTATACAAGCACAACTGATTCACAGCACAACATTATACATAGCTATTCAGAAGGATGCCCCACTGAATTCAATGAGATTTACTCTAATACAAGGGTACATAGAACTGCAATCTGAATTCTCTCAGGTCCAATGACCAAATTCTGACTGTGATCCAAGGAGCTTTTAGTTCATTGCCACAGTTCTATTCATTTTATAATCAGTTGAATACTTTCCTCAAGTTTCTAGGGAACATGTCTCAAGTAACGTCACCTTCTAAGGCAAACAGTTTTTCAAATTTCTGTGAGAACATGTAAAAGGAATAAAATTTTATTCACTAAGTTTCCTCTCAAATAGATATTTGAAAATGAGCTGTTTGGCTTAATACATTTTAATTAATATTTTAAACAAAAGGTTTGAAAGAAAAGTCTCCAACCTGAGCCCAGCTTCCTTCATCTTCCTGATGTTATGTAATTAGAAAAGCAAAAGAACACATAAATGTTAGTATTTTTAAGTTCAGTAATGCAAGCAAGATCAAGGCAATGGCCACAATCCAATACGCAGAAAAGGGTACCAAACAGAAGAACTGCAAAAACTTGCAAGGTTTGAATTAGATAAACCTTTAATATATAATGGTGGCATATTTAATATATGACTTCAGGCACCCACTATTATACCGTGAGTGCCCTTTCTCTGCATAAAATGATTTCTAGATTGTGGCCATCTTGAAGAGGGAGAATAACAACATACTAATAATTTAAGAATGCAGGCATCATGCATGCAAAATTAAGCATACATTCATCTTGCTTTATATTTGATACATTTATGGAAACTGAAATACACACTGCTTTGTTTTTCCACACAAGAAATAGTCTTTAGTCTATCCAAGTCAAATACTAAGTAGTGTTCTTTCATACAAATTCAAAAATTATTGCATTGATTTTGCCTACCTAATATTTTCCTTATTTCCACAACAACCTTGGTGGAAAAACATTTTACAGCACAATTTATAAATTTCAGAGGGTTAGTAATCAAAATAAGCCATAGCCAGGAGGATTTAGTAACATTAATAATGTTTCTACTCTTTGCAGAGACTAAAAAAAAAAGCATGATTCAAGCATTCAAGAAGTGGGTAAAGCGCTGCAAAAACAGAAGGTTCGCTGCTATAACTAACCGTTTGTGGTGCAGATGTAAGATTTTCCATTTCTTCATGTGTTACCCAGACATTTCCTGCGGTCTAATATGACCCCAAAGTGAACCAATCATATCCAATGAAAGGAAAGCAATAACAAAGAGGAAAGTTTGCAGAATATATAAGCAAAAGGTACATATAAGGAGCAGGCAAAAGCAATGGTTTCTAGACTGTTAAGTACAGAATGATGTGAGATGTAAACCCACAGTAAAACATATTTGCCTTCAAAAAACAAATTAATGCCTACAAAACCACAATATATTTAACGAAGATTTGAATAGTAAACATGGCTTACACCATGACTTCTAGACACACTATTTATACGGAGCAATCCAAGTATGATTCGTTTGGATTGTTTCACTTGTTCTTATTTTCTCCTGACATGAAAAGTAATGGCGTTCTCATTTATTGCACTATTATATGAAGTGGATCAAGTGCTTCTCCAGTGCCCTTCACTGAAGCACACACTTCATAGTTTGTGGTAAGCCACAATTTATTATTAAATTATTAAAGTGAAATGTGGGTTTGTACTTATGTTGCAAACCAGAATTTAAATCAGGTTTGCAATTCTGATTTGGAGGGAAATTAAACAGTTTGCTGCTACAAATATAACAAGTTATGGTTTAAGACAAGCCAAGTAATAAATACCACAAATTCTGGCGTATAGGACACATTCCATTTTTCAGGTGTATTTTAAGGGTGCTCTTATATGCTGGCAAATATGGTAAGTGGAACTTTATGATTTGGCATTATATACAAACCAATTTGAGTCAAATAGTTAGCTGACTTTCAACTTCATGTTACTTCCTGAATAAAAATCAGATATAAAATCATGCATATATCCTCTGGTCAGATGCCAAAAATACGAATAGAGAGATTGGCTTAGTTAACAGAAATGTTTGATTTTATGATATTACATAAATGCCACTGGATTAAATTGAAATATTAGCCTCATATACAGTAAACCAATTGAATAAATGACACTTTTAAAGGTACAGTGGAACCTCGGTTAACAAACGGCTTGGCTAACGTAAAAATCACATAACAAAAGGAAATCCATAGAAAATAGTGGCTTGGTTTATGGAATTTTTCTCAGAACAGATTAATTGGTTTTCAATGGGAAACCATGTTTCAGTTAACCTATTTTGGTGTTCAATGCATTCCCATGGGAAATTGCATTCAATGCATTCCCATGGGAAATTTGGTTTAAGTAATTTTCGTTGTACAAAATGTCCCGGAGAACGCATCAATTCCATTAACTTAGGTTCCTCTTTATTCAATAGGTCTACAATTGCTTTTACTGTACCTCATTGATACATACTAATTCCTTTTCAGACAATTTGCCCTCAAGTCATAAAGCTCTAATCCAGTGGTTCCCAAACATTACTGCACAACTACTCCAAGATGTCCTGACCACCACAGCCTAAAGCATCTGGAAATTGCAGTCCAAAAATATAGTGGAGTCATTGCCCAGTCCGCCAAAGGCGATACACATAGGTAGCCACTGAGGATGTTAAATGTTATGTTTGGAATCACATCCACTACAATACTCAAGAATGCTACACAAAAGGGACTGTAGGTAGGAAGAGAAAAGCCCTCCTGTGTGTGCAGAGTTCCACCTATTCCCCCATACCCCAAAGACAAACTATTGTGTCTTTAAATAAAGAGACAACCAATTGGCTTGTCTCGGCCAACCAAATGTTTGTCATTCAGGATGTGGGATTTCTTTTCAAGCAAACGACACCACTGTTTTCCATTTTCTCTTACCGTTCTTGATGTAGGAGGAGCAGATGGACTTGTTAGTGACATAATTTCTTGAATGGCAAGCCTCAGCTTTAACCTATGTAGAGGGTTACTGATTCCAATTTCACGCTGTATTTCAGTATCCGATAAGGCTGACATTATAGCACCACTTTTCACATTTGCACGGCAAGCAGCAACGTACCAGGCTGGCATCCCAACCCATAGCTGTCCAAAAGGAAGACAAATAGAGAATGATTTACAAGTTCCGTATTTGAGTGAATGCTGCGCTGAGCTCCACTATGCAGTCTCCTTACCTCTAACCAGACAACCACAGTGGGCCCATCCCATTGTGCAAAGGGGAGACCTTGCCTCCGGGCTTCCTCAAGCAATTCATGCCTTAAAAATAAAGCAAAATACACTACTGAGATCGTTACCTTAACACATTTACTTCCCTGATTGTTCTCCAGGCATCTGTTCCTCCTTTCAACAATTACAACCACAGCACCATATTCACAACAGACACAAGTCCACAGCAAGCACACTGCATGAGTTCAGTAGAATGTTAACTTGTTAGCATAATAATAGTTTTCACTCTTTCAAAACCAGGATCTAGCACACTATAAAGCAGGTGTTCTCAATGTTTTTTAAGCCACACACCCCCTCACACAGGTGGGGGTGGGGCAGAGGCGTGGAGGCTCCCTGGATGAACATTTCTGTGGCCATTGGTGCACCGCCACTGATGCCAATCACGCCGTTTTTGCAACTTTGTTCACAGCCCCCGCCACTTCCCAGGGTGGCGGAAGGCTGTTTGGAGCAATTTCACTCTGTCTGGATGATTTTCTGATGCTTCCCCAGATCTCTACGGCTGCTTGAATGTGCTGCCAGGTGACTTCCTGGTTCTGTGTTAGGAATCAAGCCAATGACACAAGGTCCGCTTGGCACCGAAAATCACCCGGCGGCGCATTCAAGTGGCTGTAGCAAAGTGGGGAAGCATCGGAAAATCATCCGGACAGAGCAAAATTGCTCCAAACAGCCTTCCACCACCCTCGTCCCCAGCCACCGGTGTGAGGCACAGCCACCGCCACCCTAAGTGAAGCAACGCAGTTCCCAGGGGTGGGTGGGGGTGTTTCCAGAAGTGCCTGGGTTCTTACCACAGGCCGGGTTAATGATATGCATGGGCCGGATTAGGCCCAGGGGCTGGGGGTTGAGAACATCTGCTATAGAGGTTTCCAGACTACAGTAATTTATCATATGTGCTCTAGAAGCTTAATGTGCTGAGTGCTCATTTTACCGACCTTGAAATGATAGAAGGTTGAGTCAACCTTGATCCCAGTTAGGATTGAACTCATGCATTTTGGCTGCAGTACAGCAGTTTAACCACTGTGCCATCAGGGTTCTTATTGCTGCTACTGGTGTGTTTGTAAATATTATAAATACAATGTACTAAGAGTTTGGGGGTGGGTGGGTTGCATTAATCCTCTGTACTATGCTAAGTACAGTAAGCTCAGTGTAGTATCCAATCAGGCTGAAAACAAACCTTAACTTCATTTTACTCTACTCATGCAGTAATATTGAAAGGATTTCATTCTCTCTCTCTTTCAAAAAGAAAGCATAATTATTTCTGTACTCATGACAAGAAGAGCCTTAACATGATACTTTACCGTGTGTTTTGAGTGTCCTGAATATGTCTGTTTATATTCAAACAGTTTCTTTAATACAATGGCATGTCTTCTGCATTTTTACGGAGTAGTTCCCAAAGACCCATTTCATAGTACTAAAAGCCCACAACATGTAACAGGTACCCAAATTCCTTCATTGTTCTGCTCTGGAGTTTTTCTGAGCCCCATCACAATGTTCAGATTTTACTTTCTGAATTGCCAGACTAAACAAAGATTATAAGCTGCGCAATTATGCGCATTTTGCTAAGGCAAACATTGTACCAAACCATATGGTCAGTGTATTTTGTAGCCCAAAAGCAGACATCCACAGCCTCAGTTTTTTAGCTAAAGAGAATTCCCATTTAAGAGAATTCAATACCTTCTCCTGAGAGCTGCTGCAGTTCTCATACGGAACTCTTGCACTGGCTAGGCTTCTTTGGTTTACCACTGAGGAAAATGCCCTTCCATTCTAGAAATCAGCAGTCTTTTGTGCTTTTAAATTCTGGAACTACAGGAAAACCCCAACTTACAAACGCCTAGAGCTACGAATTTTTCGACTTACGAAATGATTTTTTCGTAAACCGGAATCCCGACTTACGGAAAAAACCCAAGTTACAAAATACCCTGGGTTACGGAAACAAATTGTAAGCCGAAAAATCAGTTTTTTAGTTCCCAAAATGGTGCCGGTGCCATTTTGTACACTAATATTCACTCCCAGCACCGTCAGAAGTGTAAGAAAAGGAAGCAGCAACAGGAAGGTAGGAAATCTCTCCGTTTTTGTAAAAAAAAAAATTTAATGCATGCCTCAAGTTACGAAAAAATTCGAGTTACAAAATAGGCCACAGAACCAATTTTTTTTCTTAACTTGAGGTTTGTAGTTCCAAATGTATATACTATTTCTTTTTACTATGCATATCTGTCTATATGCTTCTTTTTTCAGTCCCTTTTCTTTATGACTCTGCCATATCATAACCTTTAAAATGTTTTCCTCTTTATAATAAACAGTTTAAAAGATCACTAGTTCCCAGGACAATATAACTTACATTAACCCATCTTCCATTGTTCAACCCCCAGCCCTAACCTCCCAGGGCTTGGTTTTAATGTGTGGGGAAGTCATGGGGAAAATGCCTTTCAATGAAATTTGTTTACCATTTCTTTATCATATTCTAAGTGAGAAACATTTCAACCATGTTTTGAAGATCTATCTCAGGGCTCCCTGATCAACTGGAAAATTATTAGAAAACATACAGTACAACTGAAGAGAACCAATACTACCCACTGCCTTATTTTAACAGACAGTCTGGATATCTGTAACGGAAGATGTACAACCTCAAATCAAGAACATACTCCCATTTACAAAATATCCCTTAGACTGTGGCTGTAGAAGAATAAAAGTAAGTGAAAGTAAGGAGCATGTTGTAACAGATGAACTAGAAAACCCTTTTGGAGTCCATTTATACAAAAGGCACATTTAACCCTGCAAAAATATAGAACCATGGTAAAACTGCCAAAATGAAGCCAACCACTGTATTGGTGAGAAAGATTAGCTGGCAACACAAGGTTACCGTTACCAGGTTCAAAAATAACACAATCTTTGAGGAGGCTCTTTCTGTGTACTCGTACCATAAAGACTGTCCTAAGAATATAATGCTGTGGCCCTTCATTTGCCCTCTGCATTACAGCATGACCCTCGTACCACTGATCCAGTACCGTGAGTCACTTTCTGGTCCTGAGCCCTTTTGGCACACAAAGTCCTCCTCAGCCCCAAGTCAGTAGTGATGAAGCTGTTGCTCTTCAACAAGATGGATTCAAGTGGGATTTAATCAGTGGTGGGCTCCCAAATTTTTTTACTACCACACTGTGGACGTGGTATGGTGGGCGTGGCCAGGGGACGTGGTATGGTGGGTGTGGCCAGGGGAATGCCCTGCATTGCACCTGAATTAGGACTACTTTATTTCAAAACTTGGATGGGTGAGGCCAGCCAGAATTTCTGCTACCGGTTTTGGTGAACTGGTTCGAACCTGCTGATGCCCACCACTGGATTTAATCCACTTGGGGATCATTACCCTTCCATGTGGATTTAGGCACCCAAGCCGTTAGTTCCCAGGATCATTCGGTTAGTTAAATGCTGCCTGACACTAGGTGCTGAGTTGCTGGCAGTATGGTCTACTCTATTACAATAGCAGGGTAACTTGGCCAGACTGAAAGCTTATCTATACAAATTAAGAACTATACAATTCTATTCCAGAAAATTACAGGGAAGTATTTTTTCTTGCAATTGTGAAACAAAACATCCTTCTGTCACAGAATATTACAAGACTGCTATCGTTCAACAATCTGGAGATCATCTCGCTGTAGGTAACCAGACCTACAGTTGTTATTATTATTATTGTTATATTTAAACTTATATACCACTTTCCTTTGTCAGAAAAACCTGACTTACACATGCAAAGCAAGCAAGGAGGTTTGGGTGTGTGTGATGTATAATTAGATACCAACCACTTAAATCTTGTGTCAATAGATACAACAATCTTTTGTTACAGGCATTTCTACAGAATGTTCTTAAATACTTAAATAAAAAAGCATTCCATCAATTAAATTTCTCATAATCAACAACAAAAATTTGTCATGTTAATACATAACCAAACATTGCCATATGACAATACTGATATATAATACTAACAAAACATTGATGTATGACATTAGTATCAACATGACTGAATTTTATTTCCCCCTCCAGGTCTCTTTAATGCCTGAAAACTGGTTCCAGTGCTGCCTTACAGAGCCAGTCTTGATGTTTGCATTGGGGAGAAGCCACTGGGTGAGATCATTCGTTCCCACGGGGTGCGGTACCATCAGTACGCGGATGATACTCAGCTGTACATCTCGGCCCGTGGGGACCCCAGTGATGCTGTTGAAATCCTATCCGGATGCCTGGAGGCCATTGGGGTCTGGATGGGGGCCAATGGGCTGCGGCTGAATCCCAGCAAGACAGAGTGGCTGTGGATAAGGGGCCCCGTGTTATCCAGGGAGTTACCACCTTTGGTACTGGATGGGGCTGTTTTGCCCCAGACAGACCCAGTGCGCAATTTGGGGGTTCTTCTGGACTCGCGGCTGCTGCTGGAAGAACAAGTGGCGGCTGTGGCCAGGAGGGCTTTTGCCCAACTTCGGGTGATTCGCCAATTGCGCACACTCCTGGACCGGGGCTCCTTGCTTATGGTCACCCATGCTCTGGTTACCTCCCGACTAGACTACTGTAATGCGCTCTACATGGGGCTGCCCTTGACGACCATTCGGAGGCTGCAGCTGGTCCAGAATGCGGCGGCCCGGGTGGTAATGTGGTGTGGGCGATATGCCCATGCCTCTCCGCTACTCCGGGAGCTGCACTGGTTACCAGTTTGTCTCCGGGTGCAATTTAAGGTGCTGGTTTTGACCTTTAAAGCCCTATATGGCAGGGGGCCAGGATACCTTAGAGACCGCATCGTCCCAAGAGTGTCTGCCCGTCCAACTAGAGCGGACCGGAGGGGTTCTCTAATTGTGCCACCAACGAGGGATGCACATTTGTCTAGCACCCGAAGGAGGGCCTTCTCCGTGTCCGCTCCAACTCTCTGGAACCTCCTGCCAATAGACCTAAGACTCCAAAGTGAATTGCTGCCCTTCAGGAAAGGAGTGAAGACCTGGCTGGCAGGGCAGGTGTGGGGCCCGAATGGGACTATGGTGCCCGCCTGCTGGCTTGTATAAGAACTCTCTCTCTTCCTCTTCCTCTTCCTTTTTCTTCCTTTTATAGTGGATGGGATGGGTGGGTGGGATATAGGGGTTTTTAAAGGGGGTGGGTTGGGGTTTTTTATAATGTTTTATGTATTTTTGTGCATTGTTGTGATGCCGCCCTGAGTCGGGCATGCCTGAGCGGGCGGCATATACAAATTTGACTAATAAATAAAAATAAATAAATAAATAAAAATCATCTCCCCTTCTGTTTTTGTGTGCTATTGCTATTCTGCAAGCAGATGTCCAGTGCTGGATACAGCCCATTGTTTACACAACACATCCTCAGTCTGTATAAGTTAAATTAAAACCAACTTACCCTGATTTTGCACTAGCACATGAAATGGAAAATTGAAAAGAAGGTAAAGCAAATAAAGTAAATAAAATAGAAGACTGCAATTAAAAAACCACATGGTCAAAATATTAACAATGAATATACAAATACACCACAGATGGAAAAAAGACAAACAGGAATTAAGTACACGTACAAACTACAACACAACACAAAATTAATTTCTCCCTCACATTCCCCTAAAATGAAATTTAGATGGATGTAAACAGATCACAACTTAAAAAGACAGCTGAATATTCAACTTATATTAGGCAAAGGACTACAAGTTATGGTTAAAAGAAACTGCAGAACTGAACGTATGTCTTCATTCTGACACATATGGTGCTCCAATGGCAAAAAAACTGAAAAAATTTAAGTAACTAATTAATAATTGCTAAAATATAAACAAAACAAAACCACCATCTGTAGTTCTAAATAACTCTCAATATTCACTATTGCAACTGCACACATTTCACCCTCAGTGAGTTAAGCATTTGAAAGCTCAATTCCTTACTACCTGTACATGCACCTTGGGCGTGGCTAACTCTGTGGCCATGGCTAACTCTGTGGGCTACGCCAACTTGGCAGGCCACACCATGGCCTGGGGTAGGGAGATGGGCATGGCCAGCCAAGTGGCCGTGGCCTGGGGAAATTTCCGCTGCCGGTTCCCAGGATTTGATGGGAACATGGAGCAGTACACCACTGTGTACATGTCCCAGTAGAAGAACTAGCATGTGTACCCCCTTGGGCAAACTTCACAGCCTCAGAGTGCCCTCAGAAGGGAATGGTAAACCACTTCTGAGTAGTGTACATGCAGAAGAATTACAGTAAACAGAATTTACTCAATGGCACAGACTAGTAAATTTTAAATCTTTTACATTTTCCAACTCTGCATCCAGTTATTCATTGAACTCTTATAGCTTGTTGTGCAATACATATCACTTCATAGCACTTAGTGCACTCTCAGGGAAGACCACAAGGTAATGTGACAGCTAATATATGTCTTATGACAATAGTTTAAAACATAGCAAAACAGATAAAACTGAGCAAAGGCACTATAAAATACATACTGTACATTAAAATAATCAACAGTAGGTTTTAAACTTACTTTTTTTGTAGTTTTCTGTTCTTTTCTGCTTGTCCTCCCAGTTTTGCAAGCCCCAAACCATCCTGAGTTGAATTCTCTGCTTCCATTACTGTAACTGAAAGAGTTCAACAAGCTTTAGCCAAAAGTAGCAACAAGAATGTGACACTTTTAAAGAAAATCTAAATCCTAGAATTCTTAAAAATTACTAAAGCAAAATTCTGGAAGGATCAGAATTCTAAGCGTACAACACCTCAATTTCCATCACCTGGTCAAGGTTGAGGCTCTTCAAGGCATTTAGGCCATATTTTTTGTTGGCTCAACTAGGATAAAGCCCTAAACTGGAAGACTTTGAGACCTAGCTATGCTCAAAACCCCATTCCTTCCCCCAATCTGGGAGGTTTTTCCCCCTGAATAGGAAAAGTTAGGCTTAGGTAGCCTCAATTCCTGCCAGCTCAGCTTTTTCTCCCAGGTAAGCAACATTTAGATCTCTATCAGGTGTATATCTTCAGGCAGAACTCCCGGAAAAATATTATGGATTCTGTTGCCCCCCCCTCCAAAAACAACAAAAAAAACCCAAAAACAACAACAACCAAAGATTCTATCCCTGCTAGGCATATTGATTAAGGAGTATCTGTAAGTCCCAATGAGGCCAGTGGGACTTCGAAAGTTAACATGTACAAGACTGAAGCCCTATATTGGCTTACAAATTCATATTGTTTATATGAAATGGATTCCATTTGGGGCCATGTTTACTTAATGGCATCTAAATACTACATCCTCATTTTAGAATTCTGCTATACACAATTCCTCTGGGTTTATATATAGCAAACATGAGAAGTATTAAATTCTAGCAACTAGAAACATACAAGAAAATTTACTAGAGCAGCATAGCTCATATCTTAAAAAAACATCCACAGTTTATCTGTCCCACATCTAGATTTGAGAAGGCAGGAGTGGAATGGAAAAAAGGAGAACCACATTACACCTCCAGGAACCTCATAACTTTCATCATAATGTAGTATATACATTATATAATTAGCATCTTTGATACCGTATATACTAGTGCATAAGTCGATCCAAATATAAGTCGAAGTAACTAATTTGGACCTCTAAAATTAGGAAAATAGATTGATTCGAGTATAAGTCGGGGGTGGAAAATGCAACAGCTGCTAGTGAGTTTCAATAATAAAAAAATGAAAATTCAGTAAAATAAATTAATTTAAACATTTGTGTGGGCATGTTTTTGAGTGTTTATGGTAGTTACTTCTTTTTTTTTAATTTAAAAAAAACTGTATTTGCACTACCAACCAGAGGTGGTGTTGCAGGGGAAATGGGCAGACAGGCCAATTGCACTGAGGCAGGAAGTGATGCTCTAGCCTAACCTCTTGCTCTCCCTGCAACCAGGAAGCATACAGGTGAAACTCGGAAAATTAGAATATCATGCAAATGTTCATTCATTTCACTTAAAAGGTGAAGATAGACTCACTACATGCAAAGCGAGGTATGTCATGCTTTAATACGTTATAATTGTGATGATCATGGTGTACAGTGTACATGAGATTATGTGATGATTATGGGGTACATGAAATTGGGGGGTTGGGGTTTTCATAAACTGTAAGCCGTAAGAATCAATATTATAACAAAGTAAGGCTTGAACTATCTCGCTTTGCATGTAATGAGTTTATCTCGTATATTTGTTTCACCTTTTAAGTTGCATTACTGAACTGGATGAACATTTGCACGATATTCTAATTTCCCCGAGTTTCACCTGTAGCTTCTCCCTCAATTTTTGACCACATGGAGCAGGGACAAAGGCAAGAAAGGTGAGTGAAACCCTTTCTTTTTATGCACAGGTTTGGTTCCCACTGAAATGCATTGGGAACATACAAACAGAAAAGCTTTAGAATACAAGAAACTGATTTCCAATGCATTTAAATGGGAAATCGCGATTTCCACCCTCTTGTGGCCACCTATGGTAATGGCCTGCCAAAGATATGTTTTTCTTTCCCCTTTCCTGAAGCCAAACTGCACTGAATCCAGCGCAGTTTTGGACTCTCGTGGTTGTTGACCCATGTATAAGTCAAGTCACCTTTTTGGACCTCATTTTGGGGGCTAAAAATCTTGATATATACTCAAGTATATACGGTAATAGTTTTGGTTATACAAATATATGCTGACACAATAATCTGTGCATTCAAGGAAGTTCCTTGTTACGGCTATGGCATCAACATTATCATGGAAGAACAAGAGAGGTATTTTCTGCAACTTGCAAGGCTCATCATCTTTCACTACTTTGTACTCTATTCAACCATTACCCTAACAATTACAGAATTTCTTATTTTGGGTATAATAGTGCACTAACCTTGTCCCAAACCTTCCTTATTGATTTGTCCAGGTCGACCTTTTTCTTTCTTACCAAACAGGCGACCAATTGAGGACTTGATTCCCTTTTTTTTAGGAGCTTTGTGAAGGGAATCTTGGCTACTATTACTGCTGCTGGGATTGCTTACTTGCCCATCTTGAGAACCTGTAGAACTGTGTAGAACAGGTACAGTTAAGCCTTTGATAAAACATACATTATACATATATCTGACATATACTTGCTGGCTATACAAAATGTTTGGAGCAATCTATAGTTCAAATAAAAGTTAGTGCTAACAATCTCCTCTTTGTTATAGCTTTTACATTAGTATTTTTATTTTTATTTATTTATTTATATTTATATGCCGCCCAATCAGGTAAACCCGACTCTGGGCGGCTCACAACAAGCTAAGACACACATAAAACAATACAACCAATTTAAACCCAACATACCCACCCACCTACCCCATTCCTCTTAAAAACCCACATTAAAAAACTGCCTTCATTGACAATTAAAAGAAATGGGGGCTTAATTTATAAGCCAACAGGCGGGGGCCACTCTTCCATCTGCTCCCGCAGCTCTACAGGCAGGAGGTTCCACAAGGTCGGTGCGGACACGGAAAAGGCCCTCCTTCGTGTACCAGAGAGACGGGCCCCTCTGGCAGATGGAACAATTAGGGAGCCCCTCCGATCCGCTCTGGTTGGACGGGCGGACTCTCTTGGGACGATGCGGTCTCTAAGGTATCCTGGCCCACTACCATGAAGGGCTTTAAAGGTCAAAACTAGCACCTTGAACTGCACCCGGAGGCAAACTGGTAGCCAGTGCAGCTCCCGAAGTAATGGTGAGGCATGAGCATAACACTCGCGCCCCATCACCACCCGGGCTGCCGCATTCTGGACCAACTGCAGCCTCCGAATGGTTGACAAGGGCAGCCCCATGTAGAGCGCATTGCAATAATCTAGCCAGGAGGTGACCAGAGCATGTACGACCCTGAGCAGGGAGTCCCAGTCCAGGAGCGAACGCAACTGACGGATGACGCGAAGCTGTGAGAAAGCCCTCCTGGCCACAGCTGCCACCTGACTTGCTAGTAGCAGCCCCGAATCGAGGAGGACCCCTAGGTTGCGTACCGGGTCTGTCTGGGGCAAAACAGCCCCATCCAAGACCAAAGTTGGCAGCTCCCTGGATAACGTGGGACCCCCTATCCAAAGCCACTCAGTCTTGGAGGGATTCAATTGTAGCCCGTTGTCCCCCATCCAGACCCCAACCGCTTCCAGACATCTGGATAGGACATTGACTGCATCACTGGGGTCCCCATGGACCGAGATATATAACTGGGTATCATCAGCATACTGATGATACCTTACCCCATGGGAACAGATAACCTCACCCAACGGCTTCATGTATATGTTAAATAGGAGAGGAGAGAGCACCGAGCCCTGAGGCACCTCATACTGTAGGGGCCTAGCGCTGGACCTCTCACTCTCCAACCACACCGACTGGGTACGACCCTCCAGAAATGAGGAAAACCAGGACAGCACAGTGCCCTGGATCCCCAAATCTTTGTGCCGTTCCAGAAGGATACCGTGGTCAATGGTATCGAAGGCCGCTTAGAGATCCAGAAGAGCCAGGACGGATGGATGACCCCCGTCCTGCTCCCGCAGCAAGAGGTCATCAACCAGTGCGACCAATGCAGTCTCAGTACCATATCCAGGCCTGAAACCCGATTGAAAGGGGTCCAGATAATCCGCTTCATCCAGGACCCCCTGCAACTGCCGCATCACCACCTTCTCCAGTACCTTCCCTAAGAAAGGGAGATTGGAGACCGGCCTATAATTTGCTGGAACCGTTGGGTCGAGAGATTGTTTCTTCAGGAGGGGGCGCACCAGAGCATGTTTTAAAGGTGCAGGAAACACCCCCTCCCGCAGTGAAGCATTTATTATAGCCCCGACCCAGCCTCCCGTCACCCCCTTGGAGGCTTTCACCAACCAAGTGGGACAGGGATACAAAGGGCAGGAGGTGGTGCGAACAGCAGCAAGAAGCCTGTCCACTTCCTCAGGGACAACTGGATCGAACTGATCCCAGATAACACTGCCAGACTGAGCTCTGATCCCTTCCGGACCCTCCCCATCCACGCCGGGATTAAACCCCGAGCGAATCCAAGCGATTTTCTCCACCAGATAGTCTGCAAAAACCTCAGCTGAACCCTGCCAACCGGGCACCTGCCCCTCCCGGCCAAGGAGAGACCTGGTAACCCGGAACAGAGCGGCTGGGCGATTATCCGTGGAGACAACGAGGGCGGTGAAGTATTGTTGCTTCACCACCCCCATCGCCACCAGGTAGGTCTTAATAGCAGCCCTAGCCAGTGTCCAGTCGGAATCACTTTGGGTCTTCACCCAGTGGCACTCTCGGCGTCTCTTTGCCCGTTTAAGCTCCCGCAGTTCTTCTGTGAACCACGGGGAAGATCTATCCCTGCGGGCTCGCAGAGGCCGTAGTGGTGCGATTTCATCCAAGGCAGCGGTAGTCTTTCTGTACCACAGGTCAACGAGTGCCTCGGATGAATCGTGTAGCCGATCCAGAGGAAAATCCCCCAGTTCCCTCTGGAATTTGTCAGAATCCATCAGTCGCCGGGGGCGGGCCAATTTAATAGGCCTTGCCTCCCTGCGGTGAACCGCCGCCCCCAGGAAGTCCAGAGTCACCAGGTAGTGATCTGACCATGGCACAGGTATAGTGTCTAATTTCTGTAGTCTCAGATCACTCTGCCACCGCTCCGACAAAAAATCTAGGTCCGGTGTGTGACCACTGCCCCTGGTCGGGCCATGAATTACTTGAGCCAGGTCCATGGCTGCCACAGAAGCCATGAACTCCTGTGCAACCTCTGAACCAGTCCCCAGCGAAGGCAAATTGAAGTCCCCCAGAACCATCAACCTAGGGAGCTCCAACGCCAACGCGGAGATGGCCTCGAGGAGTCAGGCAGGGAGTCTCTTACCCTGCAAGGAGGAAGGTACAAGAGTAAGACTCCCAGCTGACCCAACCGCAGGAGCAGGGCCTCACAACCTGGGACTTGTGGAGCAGCGGCCCTGGCGACTCCCAAGGAGTCCCTGGCTTCAATGGCGACGCCACCGCCCTTTCCCTCACCCCTTGGCTGGTGCCAGATACCGAAACCGGCTGGACACATTTCTGACAGAGGTACACCATCCTCTGGTCTCAGCCAGGTTTCGGTGATGCATGCCAGGTCGGCTCGCCCCTCCTGAATAGAATCTTGAATCAGGGGGGCCTTGTTGCAGACCGACCTGGCATTCATCATCAGCAGCCTAAGGCCGGGGTCACCCTGGATCAGCTGCTCAGGACCCAGAGATGTACCTGGGGGGCTGGAACGAGGGACAGATACCAACCATCGGTCCCATGTTCCCCGTGTGCGGCCTGCCCCTTGGTACTCGCCATATCGTCCCATGCCCGTCACAACCGCAATTTGAGCCCTGGGAACCTCCCCGCCCTTCTCAGATGGAGTGCTACTCCTCCTACCCAGCTGACAAGGCCATTTCTCCCACCCTCTCTCCCCTCCAGACCCAGAACCCAACTCCACACTCCCCCTACCCTCCTTGGGGCATTTCCAAGTGCCCCTTATCAGAGGTGGGGAGTGCTGGCCATCCCTCCCCAAACCCATTCCCTTCCCACCCCTCCAATTACTCAAAAAGGCGGGGTAAGGGCCCTCACTGCTGGCACCACCTCCCTCTCTCCTCCCTAACCTCACAAGAGGTGAAGGAGGGGGGCGGCAATGTGCCAATCCATCAATCCACCAAGGCTTCCCCGGCTGGGACCAATTCCCTCCCACCGGAGCGGCTGGGAGAAAAGGCAGTGTCTGTTTTCCATGGCTGGAGTTGGGCAGCAGTTCTTGAAGCCGTCTGCCTGGTCCAGCGAAGGAGGCATTTGGGAAGGGGTGGTGGATAGAAGGTCTTTTGCAGCCACCCCAGGGGCCTTGACCCAGCTGCTGGTCCTCTCTTCTCCTTCCTGGTTCAGCAAAGGAGGCATTTGGGAAGGGGGTTGATAGAAGGTCTTTTGCAGCCACCCCTCCCTTCCTTGACCCAGCTGCTGGTCCTCTCTTCTCCTTCCTGGTTCAGCAAAGGAGGCATTTGGGAAGGGGGGTGGATAGAAGGTCTTTTGCAGCCCCCCTCCCTGCCTTGACCCAACTGCTGGTCCTGGTTCAGCGAAGGAGGCATTTGGGAAGGGGGGTGGATAGAAGGTCTTGCTCAGGGAGAATGATTAGATGCTACAAAGAGAAACATGTAGACTTGAACCCATCATTAGAAATTTCTGTTAGAGACTATGGATTGATTTTGGTCATCTATATTTAAAGTGTTCATAGGAAATGGTCCACTTTTTATATATTTTATTATAGTTGCTAGTGCAATTCCGAATACTGTATATGCAAAGATAAATAAATAAGCTACCTTTCAGGCTCTCAAGTCAGAATATAGCAGTCAATTAAAAAAATGCAATATTAAACACAATTTAATACAGAAAAAATGGAGAGTCAAAAGATTCAGCACATGGCTCAAAAGAAATCAACAGCAGAATTGAGCACCACTGAAAGCCAAATAGAAGGAAAATATTTTTACTCTTGCCTAAAAAACAAACACAGGGATGCAGCTAGTCTCATTTCCTTTAGGACCTGGGGGGATTTCAGAATCAGGCATAGCTACACAAAACACCCTGTTTCCACCCACCAAATTTCTTTAGACAGTGGGATGTAAATAGGGCATCTGAAAAGATCACAGATCCATATGGAAGAAGCTATCTTACAGATATCCTGTCCCCATTCAACCCATCTATTTATTTATTTATTTTATTTTATTTGTATGCCGCCCACTCAGGGCGGCTCACAAAATATCAAACAAAATACAATCATAAAAAGGCATACAAAAACCGTTATAAAAACATTAAAAACACTATCAAAACATTAAGACATTAGAAAAACTACCCACCCCCTCCATAAAAAGAGATCTACCCTGTTTCCCCGAATATAGGACCTCCTCCCATAATAGGACACTCCCCTTTTTTCCCCTGCCTTTGAAATATAAGGCCCCATCCAAAAATAAGACCTCCTTACCTCCTGGCTGTAAGGCGGCTGGCGTGGCCCATAAGAAAGCCTGCCACACCTGAGTCTCGATTGCCTCCCTGCTCACAACTAAGGGAAGTTTCCCCTGGTGAGAGCGGGATCGAGACTCCGACGCGGCAGGCCTTCTTATGGGCCACGCCGGCCGCCTCACAGCTGAGGCTAGTCTCGATCGCGCTTCCCCACTCACAACCAAGGGACGCTTCCCTTGGTTGTGAGTGGGGAAGCGCGATCGAGACTGGTATTCTTCTTCATGGAAAAATAAGACATCCCCTGAAAATAAGACCTTGTGCTAATTTTGGAGTTTTTAAAAATATAAGACAGTGTCTTATATTCAGGAAACACGGTAAGAGGGAGGAGTCTGCTTATCTATACCAGCCAGGTGCCCCACACCTGCGCTGCCAGCCAGGTTTTGAGTTCTTTCCTGAAGGGCAGCAATTCCGTCTGGAGCCGTAACTCTGTTGGCAGGAGGTTCCATAGGGCCCTCTTTCTTGTGCTAGAGAGACGAGCCCCTCTAGCTGATGGAACAATTAGAGAAACCCCTCCGGTCCGCTCTGGTTGGACGGACAGATGTTTCTAAGGCTTTATATGTAAGAATGAGATGAGAATATATAAACTTCCTTACAAATTGGTTTTGATTATAAGATGAGATAGAAATTTTAGACAAATGCAGCTAAGCCCTAAGTGTTCTTACTCAGAAGCAAGTCAAATAAGACTTGTCCCTAGTAGGCATGCTTCCTAGGATCTGAAAATAAAAGTAACTGAAACTGTGTAGCTACTAGCAAAGGCAGTGTCATCTCTCTTCTTACTTCTCAAAACAAGGAGAAAGAGGAGAAAGGGACAGGACAGGAATATTGTACAGATAGAACAGAGCCCAGGGTAATAAAGATAGAAGCTGAAATCCCATTGTTAGGTGTAGTAAGTCACAAGTAGAGTAGATCCACTGTATCCATGAAAATTATGGAGGAATTTACTCACCAAATCCACATTGATTCAATGGACCTAACCCTAGTTGGATTTCCTACACTAAGCAGAACTTCAGCCAGAGAGCCCAGAGGAATAAAAGCAAAAGCAAAGCAATCACACTTATATACCACACCACTGCGCTTAGTGCACTCTCTAGGTGGTTTACAAGTTAAGTATTAGATGGAATGTTAGGTGAAGAAAATAAGGAGCTAAAGAAAAGGGGAAAGAAAGAACTGATGAATAAAGGGAATTTTTTTTGAGGGGGAGACCAAAAACCTATGGACTGCAGGAGACTTAAACTGGTAGCAAGAAGGGATCAAACAAACCAAGAATTGTTCAAACTGGAAACCAAGCCCAAAGCAGCAATAAATTACTAAACATAACTTTAGGTCTATAGTTTTAACTGTGCTTGCTGACATAAGCTTACTTTCTGATATCTCTTATGTCTTCATGGCTCATTGTATGCAAAGCTCCTTTATGAAGAGATCGAGGTGAAGATGGTGGTGAGGTCTCACATTTTATTGTGGCCTTATCATCTCTACCATCTTCTCTTGAAACCTGCAATTAAAAGCAAATTCAAGTTGAATACTAGTTTCTTTCCATCTGAAGTACCACATCTTCAACAGAAAATTCTAAGACTACTACACTTTCAATAATTACCACTTCCATCTCAAAACATAGGGTCCACTGTTTCAACAGAGAAAAGTATATGAGGGCTGTGCAGGTGAGTTATAGTGAAAACCTTTTCTTCCAAATATTGGTGATCCTCATGGTGATTAGCCATGAAGACTGTCCTGAGAATATAATGCAGCAGCCTTTCATCTACCTTCTGCATCACAGTGTGACACCCGTACCACTGATCCAGCAACATGAGTCACTTTCTGGTCCTGAGCCCTCCATCAAGATGGATTCAAGGAGGATTTAATCCACTTGGGGACTATCACTGTTAGACCTCAGGGTGGTCAGGTTAGTTAACTACTGACTGACACTGAGCGTTGTCACTGGCAGTATGGTCTACTCCAGGGATTCTGAACCTGCGGCCCGTGGGCTGGATGCAGCCCATGGCACCATTTCATGTGACCAATCACCACCACCTCCACCACACCAGGAAGTGTCATGTGGTGGTTGAAGGACAAAAAGGCTGTCTGGCCCCCAGCTTTAAAAGGTTGAGAACTCCTGGTCTACTCTATTACCATAGCAGGATAACCTGGCCACACTCCAAAACTTTTTCTTGTGCTATCCAAATTAAGTCTTGTATACCTTGTAAACAATATGGCAGTTTAATGGAAGCTGATATTTCCTGCACTTTCAAACATCGGAAACCAACTTTGATAGGAACAAGATTAACCCTTAAATTAATGGGTGTAATTCAGAGGGTTATTTTAGAGATTTTCAATTATCTAACAGCACACATCAAACTTCAAAGACTGTTCTTTAAATGTGATTCAAAGCAAAAATTGGGGCTTTTGAGTAAAATTATTGCAAAAAGGCCTATCATGGGCTGGTGGTCAGTACTACACTACAAAGGCAAAGAATTAAACCCCACAGGTCACTAGCTTGACATTAATATTTTAAGATTATTGTACTTGGATCAGGAGTGCATTTTCTTAATACTGTACTCAAAAGTACTATGCACACTGGTGCTGCTTCATAAAAATAAGTCACAAGGATGTATGAAGACAGAGTGGAATTTCATGAACATAACTAACCCATGAGTGCTTCTAACCACCAATTCTTTTGAGACTTCTGAAAGCTTGGGTACAGTGATACCATTTGCCCATTAATGCAAGGTGAAAATAGGGTAATTTTTTTCAGGAATAATGTACAGTACAGTACTTTGGACTGTTTAAAGGATAACCTAGCTGCAGAAGAATACATAAATATTCTCAACTTATACTTCCTGTAAGGACTAAATTTAAAAGATTAATAGGGCCCAAGAAGAAGAACAATAAATACACTAAGCCTGGAGATACATATTTTCTCTCAACTTAGAAGATGCACGTGCATAAAAATGCTTGCAACATACTAGGTACCCATAATGGTGATGGGTAAAGGTGATTTTTGGCACTTTTTCTAAGCCAGATTCCTGCAATAGCTTGGCATGACTTGGGTACCCTTCCACATCAATGGCAAGGCCTTAACATTTGAGTACAGCACTAAATCCCTGACTGATGAGAGAAGTACTATGCTGCAGCGAAATCAAGAGAAAGCTTAGATAGCAAAACTGGAAGAAAAATATTACATATTGTCTTGGTTCATAAGATAACTTTTGAGTGTTAAGTCTGTAAGCTTACATTGCTTTGTTCCTTCTATATCAAAATAGGCTATATCAAGAAAATAGCCTACTGACATGATCACACTTTACAGTTGGTATTATACCACTCACTTTGTGTGGTGACATGGCATAATATTGTAAACTGATCTTGATTATAGTCTCCAAAACACTTTAGAATATTTTCAGTAAACATGATGCAGTTTTAATATACAGGACTCAATACAAGTTCACTGCTGAAGATTTACCTTTCTATGGTGTTTCCTTAAGTCACTAGGCTGACAGATGCATGCAAAAAAGAGAAATTAAGATAAAGCATACTTGATGGTTCATTATTAATACATGAAAAAAGATTTTAGCCACTTAACATTCTCTGCAGGAGCCAAGACACATTTTCCAGTTACCCTGGCCATTCAACACTGCTCAAGTGAGAACAAAGTTCAATCCTAAAAACGTATGCATGCCCATTGCCTTTTTTATTAGCTTCCTTTTGCAGTGTCATTTGAATGTAATTAACTTTGTAATTTACTTTCTGTGCTGGTATAAAAGTAATGTTGACATAAAAATAGTGGAAATTTCTTATCCTTGAGTAAATTAGACTGGAAAAAAATCCTTAAGATACTATGTATGGCCAAGTATGATAGTCATGTTAAAATACTTTTGATTATTACTGATAAGTATATTTATAAACCGATGATTTCCCCCATGAAATATAGCGACATACAGCTCTTTTGGGATTGTCTTTTTAAAATCCATATAGTAAAGAGAAGAAACAAAGTGTTATTCAATTTACTGAATTTTTATTCTATCTTTCTACCAGGTGATGGCGTTGTGATCTTTTCACTCAGTTTTCTCCTGAGTATTTTAAAAAAGAGAATATAGAATGATTGATACAAGGTCACCCATGCTCTACAGTAGAGATGTCTTAAACATTTATTGATATATTTTGAATACTAATAAGAACCAAGATCAATTTTAAATAAATTATTCAACACCACTTTGCTATACCACTCTCCTATTCCAAACACTAGATCAGATTTTGGGAGGCATGCAGGGGAAAAGGGGGAATATGTTTTATAAATGATTTCTTCTGCATTGGAAGAGACACATCATTGGATCCCATCATTTATTTCCTGTAAGTATGACTGAACAAGAAAAGACTTCTGGATTTTATCAGTTTCGCTCACTGGCTAAGAATTATACTCTTATATTGAAAAGCTTTATAATAATTAGTAAGTATGCTAAAATACTGAAAACTTTTAATATCCTATGGAAAAAATATTAGAGGGGGGTGAAAGGAAGTGAATAACCTCTTAAAGACACAATTTGCTGATATTTCAGAACACAAATAAGGTAGCCTTTAGAACAAAATTGTGGAAAACTTGTACAAACAAAAATAGCAGTCCTAGATATTTCAAATGTTTTTTAAAAAAATTATTGTGGCTTGTTCTCAATCTGGTAGCCATAGCTTTCTGATTCTGGCAAGGCAGGAAATTTAACTAAGACAATTCCTAATTTAAATCAAAACTAAACTAGAAGCAGATGCTTGTGCATTTACAGGTTTAAAAATCCCTACATACTAATGCAAAATGGGAACAGAGACACATCAAAAATTGTGAATACTAGTAGGGATGATTAGGCAGCCCCTGCACATTTCTTTTGAAGGGTTTTAAGTATTACGTTATATGAGAGGATCAAGAAACTAATAAATGGTTTATGTATATTTACACCAAGTAGAGCTTGTTTTCCACCTCACATGATTGTTCAAGTTACATCAGGAACAGAAGAAGACACCACCACAAGGAATAGTCACCCCCCCCCCCCATTCTCCAGTAATTGGAGGTGGTTCCGCAAATGGAGGGAACCGGGGTACAAGGGAAGAAGAGGGTGGGGTAGGGGGGGGAGGATAGTGGGTTTGTATAGTCGGGATAAGGGTTTGTCACACGGATCTACAACTGCTTTAGCGGTAAATATGAAGAAAGTCAGGTATGAAGAAGTTTAGTGTAGCAACCTGGAATGTTAAGGGCATGGGCTGTCAAATGAAGAGGAAGAGGCTAGAAGTGGCTTTAAGATTAGAAAAACCAGATATTATATTTCTCCAGGAGACCCATCAAAAATTTCAGCAAAAAAATCATCTATATCTTGGGTGGATAAAAATATATGGAAAAGCCTTAGGCACGTCGAAATCAAGAGGTGTTGCCACTCTAATCTCGAAAAGATTCGGTTTTACATTGAACAAATGTATGAGTGATGAGGAGGGTAGGTATCAGATAATAACAGAAAAATACAAAATGAAGAGGTGACATTAGTGAACTTATATGTGCCAAACCAAAACCAGGATAAGTTTCTAGAAAAATTGCTTCCAATCTTAACCTATAAATCCAAGGGTTAACCGTTGGAACTGGCTATAGGTTGCTATGCCTCGCCCTACTTGCCTGCACTCACCCTTCGTGCACACAGCCGATCTGGGTACGCAGGTCAACGAAGGATTGAGAAAACCGGCAGTGGGGCAACAGCCCCACAAACACGAAGAAAGGGAAACAACTTCACTTCCCAACATTCCTTGCGCCGCGCTGCGCCAGAGCCAATCAGGCTGAGAGGCTCTTGCACGGCGCAGCATTCGGAAACGCGCCACAGCCAATCAAAAGAAAAGCATTTTTAAAAAACGCAGCACAAACACAAAGCACCAACCCATAACTACAAGCCCCAGCGTCCTGCGCGCCATGAGCACGCAGAACGCTGAGGAAACCGGCGCCCGAAAAATGAAAAAGAAAAACAACTCACCGCCTCACAGCCAAGCAAACACCAGCCGGCTTTCTTTCCCTCATCCACGGCGCCTGAAGGTCCCGACTGGAGTTTCCCCTTTAATATCAGTAGGTGGGGGGGTTGCGATCCCCCTCTCCGCTGGCTACCCTAGGGTTGGGAGGTTTCTGGGAACAAAAGGGGTATGTTGCCCAAACCCTTCTGGACCCAGGAGACCAGGGAGAGGGGATCGATCCCCCGTCCTTAAAACAACTCCGTCTTTTCTTCTCTGTAAAAATTGAGTTGTTTTAAGGAGGGGGGAATCGATCCACTCTCCCTGGTCTCCTGGGTCCAGAAGGGTTGGGGCAACATACCTCTTTTGTCCCCACAAACCTCCCAACCCCAGGGGAGCCAGCGGAGAGGGGGGTCGCAACCCCCCACCCACTGATATTAAAGGGAAAACCCAGATCTACTTTCACGACTCCACACAAACAAAGCACCATAACACAATAAAGGTCCCCTCCCCACCACCTAGCCCACCCTTCCTAACCCCCAACGACCACGCCCCCTCCCCACCACCTAGCCCACCCTTCCTAACCCCCAACGACCACGCCCCCTCCCCACCACCTAGCCCACCCTTCCTAACCCCCAATGACCATGCCCCTCTCCCCACCACCTAGCCCACCCTTCCTAACCCCCAATGACCATGCCCCTCCCCACCACCTAGCCCACCCTTCCTAACCCCCAATGACCACGACCCCCTCCCCACCACCTAGCCCACCCTTCCTAACCCCCAACGACCATGCCCCCTCCCCACCACCTAACCCACCCTTCCTAACCCCCAATGACCATGCCCCTCTCCCCACCACCTAGCCCACCCTTCCTAACCCCCAATGACCCCGTCCCTTCCCCACCACCAAATAAATAAATTTTTAAAAATTACTAAAAACAGTCAAACACATCCAAAAATACACAAAAACAAAAACACCAAAAACAATACGAAGTAAACAAAAACACAATCAAAAACAAAACAGACAAAAATACAAATTCCAACACCCCCCCTGCCCACACACACACACACAAAAGAAAGAAAACAAGCAAACTTACCAAAAGATGTCCTACCTCCACCAGGACTGGAAAAGAAATGAATAAAGAGACTACTTACCAGAAGAAGCTCCACCCAGAGGCCAGGAGAGAAAAAACAGTCACAATACAATAACCCCTACCAGCACCACCTACTTGCCACAATAGTAAAAACAATTCAAAAACACACAACAGCTCCAAATAAAAACAAACCAAAAACATAACACAAATTCACAATTTTACACAAAAGGTCACACCAATAAAAACAAGTCAAAAAAATTACACTAAAACACACTTTAACACAAATCACAAACATATGTCAATAAAATACAAAAGAAACTTTTAAAAATCTTGTGCTGAGTTTTAACTCAAATTTAAACTCAAAACATCTAAACACATTTTAAAAACATTGAATGTAAAAAACATTTACTTTTACATTATTAAAATTATTAACTACGGTACAACTAATTAAAAAATTCAAAAAACTAAAATATTCGCTTACATAAAACAATTTGAAAAAATTATATCATACTTTGTTCTTTTATTAATCCTCAAAAAAACCCAAAAAAGCAGATCACAGTTAATAACAGCCAAGCCAAAAAAAATTGCATAAATAAACATTTAAAAAATTAAAATTACAGACTAAGCAATTTTTAAAAAACATTAACACAATTTAACCTTCCAACACAATTTAAAACAGCCCGGCAATGCCGGGCAACCTCTGCTAGTAGAAAATAAAAGAAATAATGACGTACAAAAAAAGCTGGAAAAAGAAATAAAAGAATTAGAATTAAGTCATGCTAAATCAGGGGCAGAAGCAACATGGGTGAAACTTCAATCTGCAAGAATGGTAATGTTGGGACAAGAAATGGAGAAGGCAAGAAGGGATCTAGTCTTTTTAAAAAAAGATAGTTTCGAATTTAGCAATAAGAGTATGCGAAGGCTAGCGAAGGTGGTTAGACAGAAGAAGAGTAAAAGTGAGATAGAAGTCTTGGTAGATAAAAATGGGATTCGTCATAATAAATTATCAGAAAAAATGCAAATAGTAGAAGATTTCTATTCAGAACTTTACAAGGAAAAAGAAGTGGATCAGGAACTCTTAAAATCTTACATAGCCAGCAATTTAAAAAGACTAGATGATGATCAATGATAAAGAGATAGAGGGAGTGATACAAAAACTCAAATTAGATAAAGCTCCAGGGGAGGATGGCTTCCCCTCTGAGTTTTATAAAGTGTTCAGTGATCTAGTAGTCCCTAGACTCAAGAATCTAGTCAATTACATTCTGGAAGGGGGAGTTATGCCTGAATCATGGAGTAAATTGATTACTGTGTTAATCCCTAAACCTGAAAAGGGTAGGGACAGGATGGAATCTTATAGACCAACTAGCAAGGGTTGCCCGGCGTTGCCGGGCTTCCCCCCCCCCCCGTGTTTTTTAATTAAAAATGAGCCATTTTTTTTTTGCAATAGTGTTACATGGTGTGGAAGGTTAAATTGTGTTGTTTTTTTTAAAAAATTGCTTAGTCTGTAATTTTAATTTTTTAAATGTTTATTTATGCAATTCTTTTTGGCTTGGCTGTTATTAACTGTGATCTGCTTTTTTGGGTTTTTTTGAGGATTAATAAAAGAAGAAAGTATGATATAATAACTCAGCACAGGATTTTTTAAAGTTTCTATTGTATTTTATTGACATATATATATTTGTGATTTGTGTGACAGTGTGTTTAGTGTAATTTTTTTACTTGTTTTTTTGGTGTGACCTTTTGTGTAAAATTGTGAGTTTGTGTTTTGTTTGGGGCTGTTGTGTGTTTTTGAATTGTTTTTACTATTGTGGCCAGCAGGTGGTGCTGGTAGGGGTTATTGTATTTTGACTTTTGTTTCTCTCCTGGCCTCTGGGTGGAGCTTCTTCTGGTAAGTAGGGTCTTTCTGTATTCATTTCTTTTCCAGTCCTGGTGTAGGTAGCACGTGTTCTGGTAAGTTTGCTTGTTTTCTTTGTTTTGTGTGTGTGGGGGGGGGGGGCGGGGGGGGTTGGAGTTTGTATTTTTTGTCTGTTTGTTTTGTTTTTGATTGTGTCTTTGTTTACTTCGTATTGTTTTTGGTGTTTTTGTTTTTGTGTATTTTTGGCTGTGTTTGAGTGTTTTTAGTAATTTTTAAAAAATTATTTGTTTGGTGGTGGGGAAGGTACGTGGTCATTGGGGGTTTGGAAGGGTGGGCTAGGTGGTGGGGAGGGGGGCATGGTCGTTGGGGGTTAGGAAGGGTGGGCTAGGTGGTGGGGAGGGGGGCATGGTCATTGGGGGTTAGGAAGGGTGGGCTAGGTGGTGGGGAGGGGGCATGGTCGTTGTGGGTTATTAAGGGTGGGTTAGGTGGTGGGGAGGGTGGCTTTATTGTTTTATGGTGCTTTTTTTGTGTGTAGTTGTGAAATTAGATCGGGGTTTCCCCTTTAATATCAGTGGGTGGGGCTTGCGACCCCCCTCTCCGCTTGCTCCCCTGGGGTTGGGAGGTTTGTGGGGACAAAAGAGGTATGTCCCCCCAACTCTTCTGGACCCAGTACACCAGGCACAGTGGATCGATTCCCTCCCCCCCCCTCCTTAAAACAACTCCGTTTTTAAAGAGTAGAAAAGACGGAGTTTTTTTAAGGAGCTGGGTGGGAATCGATCCCCTCTCCCTGGTGTCCTGAGTCCAGAAGGGTTTGGGAAACATTCCCCTTTTGTCCCCACAAACCTCCCAACGCTAGGTTAGCCAGCGGAGAGGGAGATCGCAACCCCCACCCACTGATATTAAAGGGGAAACTCCAGTCGGGTCCTTCAGGGAGGGATAGAAAGCCGGCTGGTGTGTGCTTGGCTGTGACGCGGTGAGTTGTTTTTCTTTTTAATTTTTCGGGCGCCGGTTTCCTCAGTGTTCTGCGTGCTCATGGCGCGCAGGACGCTGGGGCTTGTAGTAATGGGTTGGTGCTTTCTGTTTGTGCTGCGTTTTTTTAAAATGGTTTTATTTTGATTGGCTGCGGCGCGTTTCCGAACGCTGCCCCGTGCGAGAGCCTCTCAGCCTGATTGGCTCTGGCGCGGCGCGGCGCAAGGAATGTTGGGAAGTGAAGTTGTTTCCCTTTCTTCGCGTTTGTGGGGCTGTTGCCCCACTGCCGGTTTTTTCAATCCTTCGTTGACCTGTGTACCCAGATCGGCCGTGTGCACGAAGGGTGAGTGCAGGCAAGTAGGGCGAGGCATAGCAACCTATAGCCAGTTCCAACGGTGAACCCTTGGATTTATAGGTTAAGATTTCGCCCCTGAATCAGGACGCTAAAATTTTTTCAGCCATAATGGCTCTTTGTTCAGAGATTGAATAAATTTGTTAGTCTTTATATAGAGGAGGATCAAACTGGTTTTGTAAAAGGGAGACAAATGGAGGAGCTGATAGCTAGATTACTTAACATTATAGGACATTTAAAGAAAACAAAAGAAAAAACATGCATCTTGGCCCTCGATATATATAAGGCATTTGACTCTCTGCAATGGAGGACGATTAAAGAAATAATTAATCAATTTGACTTCGGAAAATAATTTTAAACACGTGATTGCTCAACTATATAAGCGAAGTCAAACAAAAACTAAGATAAATGAGGGTTATAGTAAACCAATAATGTTAAATGCGGGTACAAGTCAGGGATGCCCCCTCTCACCTATTTTGTTCATCCTGGCGATGGAAATACTGGCAACGGCAATTAGACAAGATGAGTCGATAAAAGGAATAGGAAAAAAAGATAGGGATGTTTGCGGACAATACGCTTTTAATAACAAAAGATCCTCAGCTTAAAATTAAGAGCATACAAGATCATCTGAACCTATTTGAAACAACTGGCCTAAGTATAAACTGGGACAAAACTGAGGCGTTAGTATGTAACTTAACAGAGACAGAAACAAAAAAATTAATGGATACTTATAAATTTAAAGTTAAGAAACAAATGAAGTACTTAGGAATATACATCTCAGCGGAAGTCAAAAATTTATACAAATTAAATTTCATAATATTAAAGCAAGAAGTAAAAAAATTAATAGTGCGTTTAAAGAAAGTAAAAATGTCATGGTTTGGAAGAATAACCACTTGTAAAATGAAAATAACACCGAAACTTAATATTGTTTTTGAGAATCTCCCTATTTAAATATATCAACGAGATTTAAAAGAGTGGCAGAATATGATAAATGAATATTGTGGCAATGGGAAAAGTCCCAGGTTAACCAAGTCCCTGTAGTATATGAAACAAAAAGAAGGAGGGTTAAACTTACCAAATGTAAAGAATTATTACTATGCTTTTCACTTGAAAAGAATAGTGAAAAGACGAAGTCAGGTAAAAATAGAAAGCACAGAGCTAGATTGGCTTGAATATAGTAAGTTAAAGGGGGAATTTTTTTTAGGAAATGAATCGCCTCAGCAAAAAAATTGATAATTATACATTGAAAATGACATATAACGTTTGGAAAACTTTAAAGAATAAAATGGCCCCGAAGTGGTCCCCAATTATTGAGTTATTAGATATCAGTGATTGTCCGATACCAATAACAATCCAAACAAGAAATATCTTGAAGCAAAATAAAGTACTATTGTTGGTGGAGTGGTTTGATAAGTGTGGTAGTGAACACATAAGAAGTGAAATTTATAATAATCTGAAACTAAACTGGTATATTGGGACAGGAAAATGAGAAATAAAGGTAATCCAGTAGAAGACAGGGATTTAACAACATTTGAAGAATTAGTTCAAGATGTGAGGAAAGGGAAAAGAAATATGCAAGGAATACTTGGTAAAATTTACCAATACCTACATTTTAATAAAAACATACAGAATGTATTGAGACAAACTTGGGAGGATGACCTGGGTATAGTTATAGATGAAAACAAATGGAAAGGAAAGTGGTCTCAAAGAATCATGCGTTCGCTATCCATAAGGGAGAAAGAGCACAATAGCAAGATACTGTGGAGATGGTACATGACGCCAGTAAGACTACAACAAATGAAAAAACATAAAACAGATCAATGCTGGAGGTGTCAACAACCGCGAGGTACTTTTATACATATGTGGTGGGAATGCCAGTATACTCAATTTTTTTGGAGATCAATAGAAATAGAAGTAAGCAGGATATTAAGAAGAAAAAATAATTTAAGTCCAGAATTGGTTATAATAGGTGAGACCGATGATGTAAACTTAAATCGTCATGAGAAAGAACTATTGATAACACTTCTCTCAGTATCAAGGCAAATTATTGCTAAACAATGGAAAGAGAAATTAACATTTAATAAAGAGAAATGGTATTCTGATATATGGCAGCTAGCATTGAACGAGAAGTTAACTATTGAAATCAAAGCAAAAAGAGGTGAGAAGAGTAAAAGTAGCTTTTGGGAAACGTGGCAGCCTTTCATCTCATATGCTTTACCCAAAGAAAATAATGTCGGCCCAAGCCCGGAAATTCGTAAATTTAGGGAAAGATAGAAGGGAGGAGAGGTAAAGCTTTTACCATCTGTAGATCCAACTGTATAGCACGGGTGTATTATCTCATATTCAAAAATAAGAAATTTAAATATTGTATTACCAGGAGGTTGCAAGTTGAATCTGGGAGATTCTTTGTTTCTATTATGTTGTAATTGTATGCTTTTTATGTCTCTTTTTTTTCTATGTATGTTTGTTTGTATATATGTGAGTTTATTTTTAAATAATAAAAATATTTTTTAAAAAGTGTGAATAAAACAAGAGTTAATTATAAGACTTTTTCCCCATAGGGTGAAAGAAATAAAAAGAAAATACTTACTAGTGTCATAATGCCTAGTCTATCTACTTCTCGAGCAGGACTGTGTGGCATTCGACACGGAGTAGAGCGGCCACTGCCCGGAGGAGAAGAGCCAGGAAGAGTGCCACCAGGAAAAGGAGGAGGAATAGAACTCATTGACCTATATCGGCCAAGACTGTCCAAACTCCCACTACCCACACGGCTTTCAATTTCTTCTGCTCGCTGCTCTGTGTTCTCCTTTTCTTCTTGTATCAGTCTAAATAATTTAAAAATACAATTCATTTGTACAAGTGAATTGAGAATAAAACTTTGCCACAAACAAAAAGTAAGACCAAAAAAGCAGAACAGTGGACATGTAAAAACATTTGTACAGAACTCAACTATAGGGAGGGGTATAAAAGTATCTTTAAACCAACTGGAACAAGATTGGCAAAACCATCTAAATCTGAAAAGCATACTTTAAATGGTACAGTGATACCTCATACAACATCCAAACTTGGTTCCACAAGTTTGGACTTTATACGGATTTGGACTTTGTATAAGGCATGCAAAATCCTAGCCGCGATGCCTCATACAACGTCCAAATCTGTACTTCCAAACTTCCATCCGTACAAATCCAACTTCATTTCCATAGAGATACATTGTACTGTAACAGCACAGACTTCAGGGCAAAGTCAAGGAAACAGACAGGAAACTGACAGAACTTTAAGAAATCATTGTCTAAAGGCTAAATACATTACAAAAACATGTCAAAATCCAAAATCAGGCTCAAAACCACTCCTAACCACTCTTTGCCTCGTGCAAAGCCCACAAGAGCAATGCATGCATGCGTCCTGTCTTTTATACTGCCCAGGCACAATGCAACCTGGGAAAACACCAATGGCTCATACAAAGTATGAGACAACTTTTTTCAAGGAATTAGGCGATGTTGTATGAATTCGATGTTGTACGAAGCGGACTTTGTATGAGGTATTACTGTACTCTTAACATTTACTACATTCTTACAAATGGTTCATTTCAATATACAGGTCACCCTTCATAACCATGGGCTCAGTATCTGCTCTATTCAATAAAAATCTCTGCATTATAAGAGCTGGCACTAAAGACCACTATCTACAATGTAATGTTTACAAGGAATGGAGGCAGACATTTTGGTAGTTCTTAAGCAGAATGACAGAAGCATTTCAAACCCCTCCTTTGCTTGTATGATTCAGATAAATGTGTTAATTGCTATCTGCTGTTTTAGGTATCTGCAGAAGAGCCCTGGTGGTAAAGTGGTTAAACTGCTGTACTGCAGCCAGAATGTTGTGAATTCAATCCTGACCAGGACTCAAGGTTGACTCAGCCTTCCCTCCTTCTGAGGTCAGCAAAATAAGTACCCAGCATGTGGGTGGAGGAGAGGGGAGGAAATGTTAATTTAACTTGTGAACCACCCAGAGAGTGCACTAAGTGCTATGGGGTGATTTGATGTTCAGTCGCACAGTCGAGTCTGACCCTTTGCGACCCCATGGACAACACTGCACACTAGGCTATGGGGTTGTACTTAAGTGTAATTGCTATTGCTATCTTAGAACATATATCCCACGCATACAGAGGGAGACGTGCATACAAAATCATTCACAAACCATGAACTTCTTAAAATATTTAAAATGGAAATCAGTTTTCTGACTTATGTCTTTCGTTCCTTCACTAGATCTCTTTTAAGGCAAAAGGCAGAAATGCAACAGGATAACTCAGGATAACACAGTAGGGTTGCAAACTAAATAGAACACTGCCCAGACCTTTTTGAAACTTTCATAAATGAGGCAGTACAACCGCATAGTAAAAGCCTTGTCTATCTACACGCATAATATAAGGCAACGTCATATAAAAATTGCTCCAGAGAAAGAACACTGTATGAGATAATTAAGTTGAAAGTACTATTCAAAAATGTTTTTTTCCTCCACAAATCTAATGAAAACTATGGTAAAGCACATATTTTTGTATTGCTACTGGGATTGCACTGAGTAAATGGAATTTTTCCAAGGCAACAGTAGTATTGATGGGCCTGAAATAAAAGAATATTTGCCTGTTTTTGAATCTGGTCACTATCACTATTCTGCTGATCCTGTTTCATCAGCACCATTTAAAAATTGACTAAGCATTCTTCCTTGAATTAATTACATCGGCAGTCCCAGTCAACAGCAGATCAAGATCTGCAACAACTAGAGTTTAATTATAATAACATTAACAAAACTATGTAGCTAACCAGACTGACAGTAAAATGGAGCAAAGAGAAAGTAAGGTAAGACTTCATGGATGAATAATCTGTTTCTCCTTTTGAAACATTCTGAAAAACCACTATTACAAAAAATTGAAAATAGTATTCCTAATGTATTTTGGTTCTTTGTTAGTTACTGCACAAAACCAACACACAATCACTTTACAGGAGGCTCTACACAAACACACCCACATCTGAAACTGAACTTTCAATATGTAGCAATAGTAAAATTATTTGGCATATACTTTTAAGTTTATCCAAGTATATGTCTGCCGATGCATCTGATTAAAAGTCCATTTAAAGCTACATGTAGTTTTTCCTGTTATCTGGTCTTAAACACCTTTGTAACACAAACACAAAGTGAGAAAAGTACAATAGGGAACAAAAATATAACAACTAGGGAAATAAATTCTAATAAAACCAGCAAGATAAAAATTTCTATCTGTTCTTCTTCATTAAGAACTTGTATTTGGGCAAATAACAACAGCATAAAAACCTGAACAATGCTATACATAAGACTGGGGTCAGGTACAGAAACTAATCTCCCTGAATGTATCACCTGCTCCTCTTCCATTTGTGTAGTGTAAGTACCACACAGCTTTGTCTTTCTTGGAATTTTTGAAACTACCAGGAAATGATGAATCTCCAGCACCATTGAGGAGATTGCATAGACATCTTGACAAAGGTAAGTAAACTGGACTGCAGGCTGAGCTAGACCAGTGGTTCGCAACCTACGGCCTGTGGGCCGGCTCCGTCCCACAACAGCAAAACATCCAGCCAGCGGAGGTGACCCTGGAAGCTTATGGCAGTGTTTACAGCAGGGAAATCACATGTCTGACCCGCTCAGCTGTCTGCAGGGAAGTGGTCCAGCCAGTGGCACGAAAAGGTTGAGAACTTCCAAGCTAGACTATAAACTGAGAATAAAATCTGCATTCATGAGCCCTGGTGGCATGGTGGTTAAACACTGCTGTACTGCAACCAATAGTTTGTGAGTTTGCTCCTGACCAAGGTTCAAGGTTGACTTAGCCTTCCATCCTTCCACGGTCAGTAAAATGAGTACTCAGCATGTCAGGGGCAAAAGGCTAATTAACTTGTGAACCGCCCAGAGAGTGCACTGAGAGCTATGGTATATAAATGTGATTGTTTTGCTTTGCTTCATATTCACCCAATAACTTCATTAATTTGGCTACAATTTGACCTTGACTTGCTTTTTTTACTTGAATAATCCAAATTTCATCCCAGCTTTCTGATGGAGATTGTGGTATTACTGTATGCCCTTTCTCTACCCCGCAGCCAAATATGAAACTTGTGTTTCAAAAACAAGCTATGTTTTTTACGGGAGGTATGCAAATTGACCCACTGGCCTCTGAATATCCAGGAGGAAAATTCCAAGCATATGTTACTAGGACTGGAGCATTATACCATACACATCAGAGCCCAGTTGTAATGAGCTTTGAGCTCAACTTTAGTGCCTGATAAACATCTGGCATTAATTTTTGGGAAATTCGTTTATACCATATTTGCCAGCGAATAAGACACACTTCCCCCCTTAAAATACACCAGAAAATGGTGTGTCTTATACTCTGATACGTCTTATACGCTGGCAAATATGGTAATTTTTCTGCACTGTACACAAGATATTGGTGCATAGCCAGAAGCAGTATTTCAAAAGCTTGCTGATTAACTGATTTTTCAATGGTTCAATAAAAGTATCATCCATCCTATATTTGTACTGTATTGCATAAGGACCACACAACTTTTTTGTTTGTCTTGGAACATTGAAAAAAAGGAGATCAAGAAGTTACAAAGAAAGCCATGCTATTAATGACGGGAGAAATGTTTGTATAAATTGAATTAATTCTTCTAGAACCCTGGCAAACTGATAAAACATGATAGTGAAATCTATATGCACATATACACACACATAGCACAAAATACTGGCTGAAATCCTGTTGCTTAGTTTAAACAAATGGGTAGCTTTCAGTCCATTAATAACCAGTAAATAAAAGTTCTCGCTACAATTCACAGTGGTCTATGTGCACATACCAACCCAACATGTGTATGATCCAAGAATCATCAAGGGGAACCTTTATCTGTCAGACAGAAACTGATTAAAAGTTAAGAATTTTCTTTCATTAAGCAACAAGATTTCAGTGAGTAACTGTGTAAATTAAAGACATACAATTCAATGCTAAAGTAGTCAACAGCAGAGACAAATAAGTAATTACATCAACATAATACCAAAAATTAATAGAAAAACCTATAAAGCTGTACCTAATTTCTTTGTTGATGGCATCTAGCTGTTCTTGAAGCATCATGGCTAATGTCTGGGCATCTGCTTGGCCACTAGGTGACAACAGGTCAACTGAGCTGAAAATGGTTTCCCTGTCATCTTCACCATCTGAGAGATCAGCATCACTCTCAAATGCTTGTGCAACATTTGCCAAGACACTTGCTTGCTGAGCACGCTCCCAGTCTTGTTCATTAAGAGTCTGAACCTATTTAACATACACAATCACAGTCTTAATTGCAGAGAATTCTTAAATAAAGATTCAGAAAATTAAGTCAATATGGCCCCACTTACATGCTGTAGTAATTCATCAAGACAGCAATATTTCGAATGCAGTAAAATCAAGGCAAAAAGTAATAATATTATATTTATAGGAATCTGATTTATTTTACAAATAAATATAAGATCAGGAATCAAGGTATACATGGATTCTACTGTACAAAAGCTCAACAAAAGGTCATGCTACTTCAGCAAATTTCAAAAAGATTTTATTATGTTTTTAGCCTTCATGCAAATATACAGGGCATTTGTTCCTTATTCACATAGAACCAAGTCTAAAAAGTAGATACTTCATGACATTACCTCTTCAAGATTTTTCAACACTTTTATTTATTTATTATATTTATACCCTGCCCATCTAGGAGATGTTCCTACTTTTCAACATTATCCCCAAGGTCCAGTCATTTGCCAAACAGATGGGCTTTTTGCAGAGAAAAGAAGTTGGCACAAATGATACTGCTATTACTGCTTATCAGTTTTGCTACTGGGGGTCTTTCTTGTCCTAGAATCGGACAATGCTATGTAATGGGCAAAAAATAGCCTGCAGTTTTTCAGTGAGCTATGATTACAAGAAAGAGATATGGAATACTCTGATTGTCTGTAGGCTGGCTTCATTTAAAGGTGGCCTAAGGAATTACAAGACCCAACAACCTTAATCTTCCCCCTGTCTATACACTAACCACTTGTCCTCAAGACTTTAGTATTTCCATGGATTACAGAAAATCAATTAGTACAATTAAAAAAAAATTACTTGCATAAAAGTTAAGACACTAAAAATTCTTATTCCATAAGGGCCATGTAAACTGCAGCAGATGAATTTTGTCTCATTGTGCTAGTGTATGCAATCCACATGCTCATGACTGGTTTAAAATACTAGCATGGATAGCTGAAACTTTTTCTAAGAAATAAAGATTCTATCTTTCAGCTTTAACAAGCAAGACCTAGTTTACAATTCTTGCCTTTAAAGGGGTCAAAAAGCCAAATTTTAAGTTCAGATGGCATGCAAAACAAAATGTTACTGATTCAGCTGCTTGTTCTTGCAAAAAATGCTCAGCAGGTATGACTGGGCCACAATCATCAGCATGCAGATCGAGAACAGCAAGTGAGGATTTCTCACATTCAGCTTGCTGTTTTCTGTGAATAAAACCTCTGGGCTGGCAAGGAAGGGTGATGTTCCATTCCTCATATCCATTTTAACTTCCCATACGATTCCCAGTGAATTGGGACTTTTTGAAACAATAGACCAAGGGTGAGAAGAAACTGCTGGAGAGAAAGGAAGAAATTTGCCATCTCTCCTCCAGCAGGAACCTCTACTAAATAAATTGAGTCTCTTCCATGAAGAAAAGGAGCAATGTAATTTACAAAACAGCAAATTTTGATCCAATTCCCATCCACATGCATCAACTGCCATAGACTCAGTGGTCAACTATACAGGTGACTGGTATCCTACACACAGTCTCCTTACCTACAGTTAAAAAGTAATGTCAAAGTAAACAGCTCCATCTTTTTAAGAGATGGGCACACAGAGTCTCAATCCAACTTTGGAACTAAGTCTGAGTGCTAGATCAAAATAGCTGATCATCCCTCTTTTCAAAACAAGATACAAAGCTTACTTCCACATAGTGACTTCTTCTTCCGGGTCTAGGCCAGACGTGAAACTGCAGAAATGAAGGCATCTTTGGGTGAATTCATTCTGCAGTTCCTTTCACCTGACCTAGTGTGAGAAAGATTAACCAGCACAAGGTGGTCGTTGCCCAGGGTATGCCTGATTGTGGTTCAAAAATACCACAATCTTTGAGAAGGCTCTTTCTGTGTACACCCACATAGTGACTAAAGAAACAGGTTTAATTCTGTACAATTCATGGACCTCATGGTGGCAGGTCACCAGATATAGGACAGATTATCACAATAATATTTCAGAGATCGAACAGTTCCATGCAGCACTGTTTAAATTGTGGCCTGAAAGATGCATACATTTTAAACAGAAATAAATGCAATTTAAGTCACAATTTCTGATCTTTAATAGTTCTAAGAATGTTTTCAAATCTGCATAGATAGAACTTGACTGCTATGAAATATTTCTGCAAGTTTCTGGTAGTTTTATCACAAACATGAGCTTTATAGCATGCTATTATCAGAATTAATTTTTAAAGATCTTACCTTCGAAGGTTCATCTCGTAGAGCAGCTAAACGTCCTTTCTGTGGACGCCTTAAAATTGATATGTCATAAGAATCAGTTTGATTGTCAGACATAGTTGAAGGTGCCAGTTGATATCTAAAATCAGGTACACTTCCCATATGTGATCGACTGAAATAAGAGCAGACACCTTATTTAGCACCGGTAAGAGACCCACTTTAAAATGAAGACAATCAATGCTACTTTATAACTTAATACATTGCTACTTCAGTGCTACTTTATAACTTAAACAGAACCATCATACTGAATTATACCTATGATGAACAGAAGGGCCTCTGACTCTTATCTGATCATTTTCAGACCTCAATGTTTCAATATTTATTACCAGCTGATCCTGCAAAGAGAAAAAAGACAGCAAAATTTCAAGCAAATCCATTTTACTATTTCATATCCTACCTATAAGATGAGTTTATAACATTGCTAGTTTTTAACTCCTTGATCTAATGCCTAAATACTCACTCTTTCTCTTAAACAAAATATCCACTTGAACAAAGATTTTGAACTATCACTGATGCCATTTAAGTACTTTTCAGTTGTTTATTACTTTTTAAATGTTTCTGAATAATTACAGTATCCTATTTCAATCAGTGTACTAACTTTTTTTTAAAAAAAGAAACTACTAGTTAATCTCCATCCTTAACAGCAGCAGTAGCTTTACAGTACATAAAAATATTGGATTTTGGGGAAAGATTACATATAAAAACAAAAAAGACTCCATTAAGCACGTATGATTTTTCATGTATCAATGATCTCTGGATTGCTGCAACATATGTGATATAGGATTTGTGGACCAGTAAATATTTAAATACTGTATGAAATAAGTAAAAAAAAGTTTCAGCTAGTTGTTCATAGAAGCAGAAGAGAATATGTTCAAAGCATGTATTTTTAAATTACAGTAATAATTTATTCAAACTTCAAAAAATAAGTAGAATTATTCTCACAACAAAATACAAAATTACAGGAAAAATATAGCATAAAATAATACATATTTTCAGCAGAACACCTTTTCATTTTGAAGTTCTTCAACTTGTTTCTTAATATGTTCAACTTCACGAAGAAGAGCATTCTGAAAAAGGAATTCAGTTCGGAAGTTCATTAATAACATTTGAAAAATTACTTCAAGTTATAAAAACTAGCCACATTCTCATGAAAGTAATTCCCTTACTTTAATCCAACGCTTGCCTTTTCACATCTAGATAGGCTACACAAATTCTCTACTTAAACTTTATGCCCTTCTTTTAAATACTGATTCAAATATTTGTTTATCTTCTTTATTTCCTCTTTTATTCCTTTGTTTTTTAAGAGAGATAGAAGGTTCTTGCTCTGGCACTTCTAACGGCCTCTATTGGCATTATTTGGTGTACATGTAATTTTTTTTTATATTGTTTCTCCATCTTCCTCTGGGTCTGCCTCGTGGTTTTTGTCCTTCTCCTCCCTTCCCATATGCCTTGTATGGTATGGAATTCCAAAACATTCCAAATGGGCAAACCACTTTATTTGTTGTTTCTGTATGTAGTTTAAGATTGGTTCTATTCCAATTCTTTCCCTTTTAACCCCATTCCTGATTTTATCCCTTCTAGTCATTCCAGCAGCCTTCCTCAGTCTCTCATTTCCGTGCTGACCAACTTTTGTTTATATTTTGTTGTAAATGTTCATATTTGGCACTGGTGACATAAGATGGGAATGAATATGCTTTGCATGAGACATTTCTTTGTGCTGGTCAATATTGCCTTATGTTGTAGCACCGGAGCTAGCTGTCCCAATATTAGGTTTATCTTACTGCACCGTATGTTAGTCTCTTCATCTATTTTGCCATCTTCAATAAACGTTGTTCCCATGTATTTGAACTGTACCACTTGTTTTATACTTGTTCCCTCTATTTCAAGAGTTTATTTATCGTTATGTTTAAAAGATTCGCAGACCAGGTGGTATACAACAATGAAATACATATTAAGTATTAATACATATTAAGTACAATAAAAATACAAAACCTAGGAAACGCAGAATGTAAAATAGCCAAATTTAACCCACTGTTCGATATACCTAGCTCAAAGGCTATACTCTTTTCTGTCAGTTAGCAAGCAGAAATTCCAATACTTTATACACTATACACCCTCACTATTTATTATCTTCCTTATCGTTCTATCTCTTTATGGATAGCTGGATAAATTTTTATTAAAATATGGGGAAATAAATTTGTAAAGCGTATTACTACAACTGCTTTGGCATTTCAAGCATTCATAATTACTTTTTCTTCCAAGGCTGCCATTCTTTCTTTAAGATGAAGTTGTAGTCTTTCATTTGATTCAGACAAAAGTTTATCAACTGTTTCAGATAAACGTTTATTATGCTCTTCATTCATCTTCTCTCTTTGTCGAGCCTAAAATTTGAAGTCAGGCAGGAGAAACAAGGAAAGATTAGCAATAGAATTGCTTTCTGAACATTTGACAAGTATAAGATTATTCTCACAAAAACTAAGCCAAAGGCTTTTTCTCTATCTCTTTATACTACGCAGTTGTAACTAGTTTACTTTCATGTGCAATATAAAACTATACTCCCTGTTGCCAACCTAAATTTTCATTCAGCTTGTGTTTGTTTCAATGGGTGGTCAATTTGTGGGGGTTAGATTAGCCTTTACTGTTCAACATACCCTTAGCAATTCCTGATTTTTCTCTTCCAGTTGTGCTTCCATCTGCCTCAATCGCTCTTCAATGTTACCGTGTCTTTCTTCAGCCTGTATTTTAAAATTATATGAGTAATTAGAATTCCAATTTCCCCCGGTTATTAGCAAACAAGCTTATCACACTCTGCTGATCGCTATTTTTGTTCACACATGACATGATGTTTATTGCCAATTTCCTGAAAAACTCAGTGGTGGAGTCACATAGCAAATAAAAATTAACATTTCCACCCCAAAACATCTTGCTCAGATGACTGATAGTAACAGAACTTTGCAAGAAAAAAAGAGACCCTCCATACCCTCTTCTTATAAGGAAAGGGAGGGAAACCCTTTCCCCCCATTATTTCACACATTCATGTTAAGGTATTTTTATTTAAGCAAGCAGGATCAAGCAAAACTAAGGATTAGCATTTTTTGTGCAAAGGGGGGGAGGGGGGGAGGTGTTAATATAAAAGGCAGCCAAGAAGTGATTTGAAAATATTAAAACAACACTGCTAGAGGATATAATTTGCTTGTTACTAAGTAGGAATATTTTATAACACCCACTGCTGATACGAGAGCGCCTCATGAAAGCTTCAAACAATATAAAAAAATCAAAACAGTTGTTACAGAGCTGTGTGTGCGCTCACGCACGCACACTGTATCACTACGCTATGCTTTTTACTGGTCAAACAGGAAGTAAACTCAGAAAACCAGGAATAATTAAATCTTTAAGAATGAATGCTTTCAGATTAAGAGTAGTAGTACTAAAATGTAGGCCTACCTTAGTAAGTGCCACCACTCTCTGAGCTAGTTCAGCCTCTACTTCGGGTAAGGTCTCAGCTTTTCTTAAAGTCTGCTGCAATTTTTGTTCAGCTAGTTCCAGTCGTTCTTGTAATTGCCTATTTTTATCTTCACTCTAAAAGCAAGAATATAGCAAGGGCCACTTTCAATACTTCTCCCCATCGTATGAGTGATTTTGTGAGCAAATCAATGTTTGAAATTACAGGTAACATTTTAGGAGTTTCAGACAATATTAAAGATCTCACATAGCATGCTGCTCAGATTAGATTTCATGAGTAAAATACACATATTGAAATGTTTGAAGTGGTAGCCATGTTAGTCTGTGCAAACTTATCAGATTTATTTAGCGTATGGCACACATCTTGGAGAGTAAACAAAACAAAACAGCTAAAAAAAGAAGACAAAATATGTTGTAGCACCTTAAAGACTGATGAAATGGATTTGGTCCACAAAAGCTCACATTTAAACACAGGAGTTAGTCTTTAAGGTACCACAACATTTTTGTCTTCTTTTTTTGCTGTTTTGTTTTGTTTACTCTCTGATATGATCTATTGTTATTTGAAACCAAAATTCAGTAGGTTTTCATCCCTAGCATAAATACATATTTAAGGGAGGAAATGAATGCACGTCACAAAAAGTAGAGGTCAATCTGAAAACTAAAAATAAGCTGTACACATGATGTTTTGTTCCCAAAAAAAATATTTTTCAGTAGTCCCTGTAAATTGTCATTCAGACCATGGTTAGGTATGCACCTAACCTTTGAATTAAATTGTTGTGTACAAAATAAATATTTGGCCTACTCCGTAACTGACATTAGTAATTTATGTAACACACGCACATATGTATTTAACTGTTAGAGCAGTACAACAATGGAACCCATGACCTTAGGAGGTGGCGAACATTCCAATGCTTGGAGGCATTCAAGAGAAAATTGGACAACCATCTGTCAGATCTGGTATGATTTAGATTCCTGTACTGAGTAGGGGTTTTGGGCTTGATAGCCTCAAAGGCCCCTTCCAACTCAGTTATTCTATGAAATAGAAATTTCTCTTCTCACTGCAATATACTGAACTACATTCTAGTCACTTCCTGAGGGTTCTGAAATCTCAGAAGTGGTTCTGAGGATACACGAGATGGCTATAATGCAACAATCTTTCTTCTACACAAATAGTGAACATTACTTAACAGTTATTACTTCAACTTTCAGTAAGATAGGAATGAGGAAAAAGATTTAAAGAAATGTCAGATATACTATATACAATAATGAAAAAGCATCTCTTTCATATTCCTGAACTAGCATAGTTTGCCCGGCCTTGCCAGGCAGTTTTTATTTGTGTGTTTTTTGGTTAGGGGTGGTTTGAGTGGGGGTGTTTTGCATTTGTGGTTTGTGACTTTATTTGATTTATTATATTTATATTTATATTTGTCATTTTGATTTTTTCATTTTTTGACTGTTTTTACTCTTCCGGGCTCTAGATGGGGCTGTTATTAAGATTATTGCGAATTTCCTTTCTTTGTTCAGTTTAGTTCCAGACCCCATGGAGGGAGGACGTGTTTGGTAAGTTCACTTGATTGTTTATTCTGTTGTTGCTTTTTTTATTTTGTGGTGTTGGGTTGGGGGAGTTAAGTTGAGAGTTTCTACTTAAATCCTCCTAAGTGTTTGGGCTTGTTTCTTTGTATTGTGGTTTAGATGTGTTTAAGTGTTTTAATTAATTCTGGTTGTTATTTTTTTTCCATATTTATTTTTTTTAATTTGTGTTATTATTGTTTTTTGAGTTAGGTATTTTCGTGTTGTAGATAGGTGTTTTTAGTGTGCCTTTATGGTTTTTCATTAGCCTTTGGTATTTCAGGTGTTTTTTTTTTGTTGATTTTGTTGTTTATTGTTTTCTTGGTTAATGGGTTTATTTTAATTATTTGTTTATTTATTTATTTGTGTTTTATTAATTTTGGTGCTTTGTGTTTTGGTTAACTGTTGGGTTTTGTTGTTGTTGTGTTTTGTTGTGTGAAGAACGGCCTGTCTGTCGTTTCTTCTTTTTCCCTATTGCTGCTTCGAAATTAGGTTTCAATGCAGCGATGTTGAAAAGGAAGAGCCGGCAGTCAGTTCGCTCTTTGACCGGTAATGTTCGTTAGGTAGGTCGGGTGAAAAGGAGGCAGAGAAGAGCTATCTGCTTCACTATGGTTTTCTTCTCTGGGCCTCTTTTTTCCCCTGGCTTACCTAACGGGGAGATCGGCAGGCAAAGATCCATAAGGGGTGGTGCTTTTCCTTGCGGATTGCTGGCTGCTGATTTCCTATTACCTCCACCGCTGTTTCATGCTAGTTCTCGAAATAGCGGTGTAGGTAGTAGAAAGGCAGAATCCAGTCATCCACCAGGGAGGGTGCCTCCCCTGACGAATTGCTGCCTGCTGCTTTTTTTCCCCCACCCCGGCTCAACTTACCATGAGGCCAGCGGTGGTCGTGCCGTGTCTTCAGCGGGGTAGCGGGGAGGAGAGGGAGTCCCTCTTCTCCCCGTTGCTCCGGGAAAGAAGGGTGGCGGTTGTCTCGACGGTTTTTTTGCGGGGGTTTTGTTTGCGAGGCCGTGAGGTGCTGCGTCCGCCTGCAGCGGCCTTGCACTCCTGTTGCGTGAGGCTTTTTTAGTTTATTTTTGGCACGCCGGCTTTTTCAGCGTTCTGCATGCTCACGCCCTTCAGCCTGATTGGTTGAAGTGGTCACAGTGCAGAGGACGTTGGGGCTTGGAGTTTAGTTTATTTTGTTTGCATTCGTGCGGCGGCTTTTTTCTGTGGCTCGGTTTCTATTGGGCATGCCGCGTTTCCCAACGTTCTCTTTGCTCTCGCCTGTCAGCCTGATTGGCTGAGGGGCAGCGCAGCGTGGAGGACGTTGGGAATTGAAGTTGTTTTGTTTTGTTTGCGTTCATGGGGCTGTTGCCCCAATGCCAACTGCAGGACCCTTGCAGCACTCTGCGGACCGGGTTAAGGCGAGTGCAGGAGGCTCGGTATGGGATACTATGGGCAGATATGGGCGTGTATGCAGGAGTCCAACGGTTAATGTCCCTCTTTATAGGTATAGATATGAAACATTCTAATTCAATTATTAATTGAATATATATCCAAAGATTTCTATCTTGATATACAGCCAAAGATCTTTAGGAGAATCACAGTCAACTCTTTACTGGAGTTGATACATGTCTACAGATTGCAAAGTACTACCATTGTCTGAGACAGTTTTATGGCTTTTGCTTAGCAACATTTCATACCTGTCGATGCAAAGAATCTTTATTAGCAATTTCATTTTCAAGTTTATCATTGAGGTCATGCACAGATGTAGCTTCACGCTGTGCAGCGAGGTAGCGTTTTTCAAGGGTTGTGATCCGTTCTTCCATATCTTCCTTCTGAGCCATTGTCTGATTCATGACAATTATGAAGGGGTAAAAAAAAATCAAAGTTTTATGCATTATATATAAATAGGCCATTTTGGAAACTGAACACAAAACATAGAAGAATCATCACAAGATCCGTTTTAAATCACAAGATCCGTTTTAAATCTTCACTCAGCCCTGATCAGCTAGCACTCTCTTTCACCATTATTCCTCTTACAGTGATGCTTAACAAATCTGCATCTGTTTTAGCTTTCTAAATCCAAAATATATCTGTGGAAAAAGCTTTTGATACCAATTAGAGTTTCACAAATAGTTGTGATAATAAATGGAAGTTGGTTGTTCAAAGAAAAATAGTCAAAAAAATTCCTTGGATTATCCCCTTGTTTGATTGCATATAACATTTATGCATAGCTAGAATGAAAGTGAGAAAGGCAGTGTAATATAACGGATAAGGTCTCAGGAGACCCAAATTCAAATCCTCATTCAAACTATAGAAGCTCATTATGGGACGACACTGGAGGAAATAGTCCTTAAACATCACCAATATCCTGAAATCCCTATCAGGGTCACCATAAACATAAGAACATAAGAACAGCCTTGCTGGAACAGGCCACAGCCCATCCAGTCCAGCATTCTGTCTCACACAGTGGCTCACCATTTCCTTCAGGGTATTATTCCCAAGCAGATGCCTTCACCTGTTTAGGATTCCCTGGAAATGGCATTGAAAGATATCCGGCCTATCTCTCCAACCCGGAGGTTGTCCTTAAGTATCCATAATTATAGCCATTGATACCCTTGTCCTCCATGAACTTGTCTAATCCTTTCTTAAAGCTGTCAAGATTGACAGCTGTCACCACTTCTTCTGGCAGGGAGTTCCATAGACCAGTAATCCTCTGGGTGAAAAAGTACTTTCTCTTATTTGTTTGAGAACTAGTACCCAAAAATTTCATGGAGTGTCCCCTAGTTCTAGTGTTATGCGATAGGGAAAACAGTTTTTCCTTATCTACTTTGTCCACACCGTGCATGATTTTATAAACTTCAATCAGGTCACCTCTTAGACGTCATTGTTCAAGAGTGAAGAGGCCCAACCGTTGCAGCCTCAGATGGTAAGGAAGGTGTTCCACTCCCCTAATCATTCTGGTTGCCCTCCTCTGCACTTTTTCCAGCTCCATAATATCCTTCTGGAGGTATGGCGACCAGAACTGTACACAGTATTCCAGAGGGGCCTCACCATAGATTTATAAAGAGGCAAAATGACACTTGCTGACTTATTTTCTATACCCTTCCTAATGATCCCTAGCACTGAGTTTGCTTTTTTCACTGCTGAGGCACACTGGGTTGACACCTTCATTGAGTTGTTCACCAGGACACCAAGGTCCCTTTCCTGGTTTGACGCAGAGAGTTCAGACCCCATCAGTTTATAAATGTAATTGGGGTTCTTTGCCCCAACATGCATCATTCTGCACTTACTAATGTTGAAGCTCATTTGCCACTGTTTTGCCCACTCCCCCAGTGTCAAGAGATCCCTCTGGAGCTCCTCACAATCTCTCACAGTTTTCACTACCCTGTATAATTTAGTGTCGTCAGCAATAAATAACATGTGACTTGATACCATTTTGACACTCAATACCAAAGTGTGCACTAGCACAACAGGAACACTCTTAAACGAAAGAGAGGCAAGACTTCTTCTTTTCAGAAATCACTACTAATTATATTACAGTGGAACCCCGCATAACGAACACTCCATTTAATGAAAAAGTTGTACAACAAAGTGTTTGTTATGTAAACGCGATACCCCGCACAATGATTTTTTTCCGTTATGCGGGATTTCTGCTAAGCAGGGGTATACCACAGCTAACGGAAACCCCATATAACACTTTTTTTTTTGCTATGCGGGGGATCTCTCATTGGATCTGCATAGCAGGGGAAAACCGCATAGCAAAGAGGTCTGTGGAACGGAGCTTTTTGCCTATGCAGGGTTCTACTGTATTAGGTTATAGCCACATTGAAGCTACTAAAAGTCAACAGACTTGAAAACCCGTCTCCAGTTTCTCTCTTGTACATCCCAAGGTTCCCACAGAATCTCGTTTGTCACAGAGAAGATATTGGGAGCCACAAGACAGGAGTCTTTGTTACATTAAAAAGCAAACATAAATGGACACACAATAGTCAAACCAAGTTTCATACCTCTCGTACATCTCTTTGCAGCTTTGTATTTATTTCTTCAGATTTTATTAGGTCTTTTCTAGCCGTGTCAAGGTCTTCTTCCAGTTCTGTTACTCTGTTGGAAAGAGCAGTCATCCGTTCTTTCATCTGGGCCTGCTCTTTAGTTTGCTTCTCAATGATGTCTTGAAGTTCTATTACTTTAGCAAGGTCTTCATCATGACTCAGAGAGCCATTAGAAGATCTCTATTTAGAAGATAAAATGTTGACTATGAACTACCATATATACTCAACTATAAGTCGTCCTGATTATAAATCGAAGTACATAATTTGGACCTTTAAAACTAGGGAAACAGATTGACCTGAGTATAAGTCGGGGTGGAAAATGCAGCAGTTGCTAGTGAGTTTCAATAATTAAAATACATGAAAATACAGTAAAATTAATTAATTTAGACATTTATGTGGATATGTTTTTGAATTTTTACGGTAGTGTTAGTGCTTTTTTTTACTGTATGTTTGAATTTGCACCACCTCTGTTTTGGGACCCTTGGGATCGTTGACCTGAGTATAAATCGAGTCCCCTTTTTGGATCTCATTTGGGGGGCTAAAAAATTAGACTTATACTTAAGTATATACAGTATATACTTTTCCACACAAAACCAGCATGATTCAAGCAAGGAAAAAGTCACAATTAAGGGACTGATAATATATTACTTTCTAGAAAGAAAAATTTCAATACAGAATGAGTATCTGACTCTAATTTGCAGAGATTTAAAGAATAAGTAAATCAGGCTGTGCCATGTTTATGAAATTAAGGAATTAATCACCCACTGAAACAGCAGATGATTTTGATCAGCTGAGAACACAACACAATAAAACGAATCTGCTTTACAGCTTCCTTCCCTTATTACTCATTCTTCACTTGTTATTTTGTTTTTTGGTAATAATCTCAAACTTATATCAGTTGCAGATTTCTTTGACCAAATGTGATGAGCAGATAAATCCTATCATAATAGTTACTGTGCCTACCTTTCCATTAGTGCTAGGTAGATTCTCCTGATCATAATCAATATCAGGCATTCCATCAGCTTGCGTTCTTTTCTGATTGTTCTGTTCTTTCAAAATCATTAGCTGAAAAGAAATTGAAATGCTGCATAAATGCCATAATAAAGGATAATACTTTTGAAATTTGAAAAGGAAACTTTCAAAAAGGTGTCCATAAACCTGTTCCCATAAGTCATGCCATTTATGGCTGATATCATCAGCAGCAGTGATTTATTGGAAATTAATTGTCTTCAGTTTCTCTCTTGTACATCCCAAGGTTCCCACAGAATCTCGTTTGTCATAGAGAAGATATTGGGAGCCACAAGACAGGAGTCTTTAATTAATGAAAACCAATGCTGTCATTTTGACTTAATGGATGGCGGCAACGTTCAATAATTAATGACTTGCCCCTCCTGTTCCACACACCCCAGCAGCTTCCTAATGGTGAAAGAGGTTACACAGGCATCTTAGAACTTTTCAGGGAGAAATTGGAAATGTTTAATTTTTGAAAAACCTTTGTTGCTGATGATGCCATGAGCCTTACATGGAATAACTTATACAACAGAATCTCATCCATTCATTTAAAATAAAAATATTTCCAAAATCCAAAACACTCCATTAATTAAGAGGTAAGATGATGCAGCATGCTACTGTTCTCATTACAGCAGAAATAGTATCAGCTTCTATAATCTAGTCACAGAATAACAAAAAATGAGCATGTCTTTGACAAGTGTGGAGCTATAAGACAAGAAAACTCTGTCCATGGTAATCAATCTGTGACTGTCATTTAATTTAATAAGTAAACATACTTGAGTCAACTATGAATAAAATACAAGTTCCTAAGGACAACTTAAATACAGTAATTCACAATGATACATTTGATCTTTTTAAAAAAAATCTATTTAGAAAGAGAACTTCATCAGAAAATGATTCCCAGATATTACATCTTCATGATATAAGTACTTTTTAGCATTAACTCATGCTACCTCAAGAAATACTTTAGTCAACCCTTAGAAATCTTGGCAAGCTCAAGGAAGCTGAACCAATAGCCTCATGGCTTTGTAACCCTCTCTTTTTTCCCTATCATGTTTCTCATGGTCTCTGCAAAACAGTTCCATGAGACATTCAGGATTAACAAATTAGTTTTCCTTTTCCTTTTTAAATTACCTACCTCCTTATGTGTAGTACCTAGTTCTTCTTCCAACAAGCTACATCTTTCAAGTGCTACTCGTAATCTTTCCCTCACCTGTAAAATAGAGCCAAAGCATGAAAACCAAGACATTCTACTAGCAATAGTAAGCTTGAAGTTTCAGGACATTTTGGCTATTATTTTGGTACATTTCTGACAATAAAGGAGAAAACTTCTCATTCTTAAAATAAAGAAATCATCAACACATTTCTAACACTACTCAAAATTAGAACATTAATGAGTCAACATGCATTTATAGTTCCTTTTTGTACTTTTTGTCAATGAACATCTTGACTGGATGTGGACTGACAATCCTGGATCCAACAAAATCAAAGTAAGAGGCACTTTTGATTGTGCTTGCTTCTTATTTCCATAACTTTACACAAACACAATGCTCTATACTACAAACAATGTTCTAAAGCTATCTTCGACTTTCAGAATAATTATTGGGATGCACAAATAATTACAACTGAACAAATGGTAAGCACAGAAAGCGTATTCCATAAGCAAATTTCAACTTATGGTTACAGTATTAGAATCCACAAAATTTGTGTATTCCTGTACTGCCAAAGTACTTATTTAAATAAAAGTTGTTCAATGTGTAGTGTGTAGGCTGCATGCAACTTCTCATGAATGTCTCTGTGGTTTCAATACCCGAGATTTTAAAACATAACCAGTGTGCTATCCATTCTCTTACAATCCGTTTCTAGAGAGATTGTCAGTATACCTTTGGTTTGGCTGTCTAGAAAAATGGAAGAGTTACATAACTTCTGAGAAGTTTGGTAGTCATACCCATTCTACACACTTCTCACTTACTCCCATTTATCATTACTTATGACTATGACTATGACGATGATGATGATTATTATTTTAAAAGGCTTCTCTTCCTCTCAAGCCAAATTTCCACCTGTCCTGACTTATTTTAGACTGGGGATAGGCTTGTTTTCAAAACTGAACATAATCTCCAATAAGGTCTGGTAATAGGAAAAAGCTCCTATATGCCTTCTTCTTAGTTCCACAGGGGCAAAAATGTGGTTATGAATGCAAAACAAAATCACACTCCATTGGTGGGCCAAAGAAGACTTTCTAAGGATTTTTTTTTATAGCAAAGACACTTAAAAATTGTGTCTAGGCTTTATGTATATATTTATGTATATATTTATAGACAGACAAACTGACAACACACTTAAGGTTGCTCAACCCCGTATAATGGGAAAAACCTCCGTTCTGCGGTGGCTCTTCACAATACATTTTTCTATTGCTGATACCCCACATAATTAAAAAATGTTCATTATATGGGGTTTCATTAAGCAAGTACAGTAAAACCCCGACATACATATGCCTCAAGTTACATAAAATTCGACTTGCATAATGATTTTGTGCTAAAACCATGCCCCGATTTAAACGATTTCCTATGGGTTTGCTTCGAGTTACATAAAGATTTTTTTCCCTATGGGTTTACTTCGAGTTATGTAAAAATCGTTTCCCTATGGGTTTGCTTCGAGTTACATAAAAAATTCATTTTTCCTATGAGTTTGCTTCGAGTTACATAAATTTTCCTTTGCGTTTGCTTCGAGTTACATAAAAAACGATTTAAGCAAAAGCCTACAGAACATACTTTTTTCTTAAGTAGGGGTTTTACTGTACCCCACGTAACAAAAAGAACTGTTCATTATATGGGGTTTCATTAAGCAAGGTATACCTTGCTTAACGAAAACCCATATAACGGGGGGGGGGATCGTTATGTGGGGCATCGCCAACAGTGCAAAAACACTTCATTGTACAGATTTTTCATTATATGACGCGTTCATTATCCAGGGTTCCACTGTATTGGAAACTTTTCAGAAACAAGAAAATGAAAGTAATAATAGTAGTAATAATAGTAGTAATAGTAGTAGTAATAGTAGTAGTAGTAGTAGTAGTAGTAGTAGTAATAATAATAATAATAATAATAATAATAATAATAATAATAATAATAATAATAATAATAATAATAAATTTTAATTTATATCCCGCACTTCCTCGGCCGAAGCTGACTCAAGGCAGCAAGTAATAGAAACAATGTTTCACTAGAGACAAAAAAAACCCAAAAACAAAGATATGGCAGGCTTCCCCTGAATACAAAGGGACTTAAAATTTCATAAATTTAGACTTCATCTTTAACATCCATGCTAATCATACCTGTCAAGTGCGGCTCCGGAGAATACGGGACCTGCGCAGTAGCCTTCTGCGCAGAACCCTTCTATGCATGCGTGGAACCCTTCTACACATGCACAGAACCCTTCTACGCAGAACCCTTCTATGCATGCGCAGAAGGGTTCTACGAATGCATAGAAGAGTTCTACGCATGCGCCGTTAGGCTACTGTGCACAAGGGGATGCGCAGTAACTACTTTCCCCCGCCTTCAAATTACGGGATGACGGCGGGAAAGTAGAGTTTGCAGTGCTGAATTACGGGAAATCCCGACCAATCCGAGATACTTGACGGGTATGATGCTAATGTCCATGTTACTGTACTCATAAATCTTCACAGTATTCTACATTATCATGCATATCATGTAAACTGCTCAGAGTAGTACACTTTCACTAAATGGGCAGTATAAAACATGAATGAAAGAAAGAATTAATGTCTGCCATCTATTCTTTCTGTCAACCTATTTCTCGAATGTGTGAACTATAATGTAGACTTCCCATCAGAAGTACAGTAAAGGGCTTTCCTTTCAACTTTCTTCCCTTTTACAACAATGTGTATAAATAAAAAACAGGTAATGCTAAAATAAGAAATTCAGACTGAAAGCAAAACTAAATATAGCAGAAAGAATGAAAAATAAATGGATTTAAAAGACTCATAGTTGCACTAAATAGATGAAAAAGGAATAGAAGGGACAATGTTAAAAACTTCCTTATTCCTGTGTTTTAGAGAAGACAACTGTACTGTCATTGTTCTGCTCAATGGAGTTAGGATTTTTTCATTTATTCTTTTGTTTTTTAATGCTTGTCTACATAAATCTAGGCAAGCACACACTTAACAATATCTCTGCCGCGACTTACTAAAATAACCAAATTATATCAAGAAAAACAAGCCTAACTTGTCTGTACTGTTAGCTGATTTTTCCACTTGTATTAACAATCTGAAAATGAGAAATTCTGGATTATTACCATATTTTTGGACCATAAGATGCACTTTATCTCCCCCAAAAGTGTGTGTGTGTGTGTGCGGGGGGGGGGGGGGGAATGAGGGTGTGTCTTATAGTCCAAATGCTGGTCTTCGGCCAGCTGTGGCTGTTGTAAAAGGCTATTTTACAAGAGCCACAGCTGGCTGAAGACCTCTACTGCCGCCTTTCAGCTGTTCAGGGGCAGGGGAAAGAAAAACATGAAAAAAGTGGCTACTAGAGGGCAAAAACCACAATTTCCCATTTAAATACATTGGAAATAAATTTCTTGTATTCAAAAGTTTTTTGTTTGCATGTTCCCAATGCATTTAAATGGGAAACCAAACCTGTGCTTAAAAAGAAAGGGTTTCACTTACCTTCAATGCCTTTGTCTATACTCCACGTGGACAAAATGAAGGGGGGAAACATGCTTCCTGGTTGAAAGGATAGCAAGAGGCTAGGCTAGAGTATCACTTCCTTCCTCAGTGCAATTGGCCTGCCTGCCCATTTCCCCTGCAGTGCCGCCACTGGTTGGTGATGAAAAATACAGTACTAAATATTTTTTATTTGTTTTCTTGCTCTGAAAACTGGGTGCGTCTTATGGTCCAAAAATATGGTCCAAAAAACCTTGATGTTCTTAATGGATTCTGCTTAACAATCAGACAAACATTATATAAATGGTAAGTCATATATTTCTTACATTAGAAGCCGTTATTCATTACCTTTTCATCAAGGGCTTTATGATGTTCGAATAAGGACTTTAGTGCTTTGAGAACTTCAACTTCACTAGAAACTCCTGCTGGAGACTGAGCTTGCCTCTTTACGACAGTCATTCTAAGAGATCGCTCATGCCGGGAGACAAGACATTCCAAGTGTTCTAACAGCAACTGAAAAACAATCAAAATTAAGTGTTAGATGTTTAACTCATCCCTTATTAATTCCTTATATGATTCTGCTGTTCTCTTGGAATATTGCTGACATTAAAACTCTGCTACCCAGAATTTTTCTTCTGAAAGAAAACCAGGATAAGTAGTTATGCAAATAGTAAATAACTACAATAGTATCTCTAGTCCAGATTTGTTTCATCTTTTAAAAGAAGGAACAAACCAAATTCAAAGAAGACGACTACTATTTGTGATGTTCAGATCAGGTAATCTTCATAATCAGCAGTAATGTATATTCTCACATCTGTGAATGCACTTAGTCCTGAATGATTAGTTTTTTCCTCCAAGATGAGCATTTTATAGGCAATTCTTTACAGAGCTGTAAATCTATTCCTTAAGGACAAAACTACATAATCCACTTTCCCATCCTGTCTTGAAACTCATTTTGCTCTTTTTCTGCCGAACAATGTCAGAAGTGTTAAATACACCTTACCCTCCCCCCCCACTTATCACTTTTATTTAGATATCTCTCACACTATTAATACCCCACCCTATTCTAGGTAAAAGTTCCATATCCGTGACAAGTTAATCTTAGGAATGAGTGAACATAGGATATATCACTTGCACTGTTTCATAGTTAATCTGGACATTATCTCATTACTGGCAATAGGACAGTATGACATTACTACTGCCACTAATTACAGCAAATCATATGTTACACATTTGTTATGTATGTGTACTGCCATCTTACCAGCATATATACCTTAATTGTTTTTGCTCCAAAAGGCTTTCAGTACAGAATTCAGCATTGTCAGTATTCAAGTTCATTTTCTGTTTCACACTGCACTGTTGTAACTCTGTACTACAGACATATAATACTTACTTCCAAAGTTAGAAATATAGGTTAATAGAAAGCTGTTCACCTAGCCCTGAACACTAGTGGTAAAGGGAGGTAATCCCCCTCTTTCTTTCATAGAGCATAAAGAGTAAAGGACGGCCTGTCCAGCTGACATCTAATGTCAAATTCTAGTTTTTGCAAAGTAGTTTGCCACCAACCAGAACAAAATCCACATGGAACTGTAAAAAACGCACATGAGCTGAAAGGCAAAACTACCTCACATTTCATAGTGACTGAACATTTTGAGATATGCTCCTGTCTTCCACATTTCTTTTGTGTTCTGTGCAAGAGATGGTAATTGCTGCAAATTTGTTTACTGCCATCAATTGTAAACAATAATAAAGGTAAAGGTTTCCCTTGCTCAAAAACCAGTTGTATCTGACTCTAGGGTTCAGTGTTCATCTCTTTTTCAAAGCCGAAGAGCCAGCGCTGTCTGCTTCTGCAGATATTTCCGTGGTCACGTGGCAGGCATGACTAGAATGACTAGACACTGGAGCGCATGGAGCGTAATTTACCTGTCTACTGAAGTGGTCCCTATTTATCTACTTGCAATTTCTTGCTTTCGAACTGCTAGGTTGGCAGGAGCTGGGACAAAGACGGGAGCTCATTCCGTCCTGCAGTACTCGGGAATCGAACTGCTGACCTCCTGTCTTCCAGTCAGTGTCTTAGCCACTTGAGTCACTTCAATAATAAAGAGCTCTTTATTACCATTTTCTATCTTCTTCTGTTCCATTTTAAACCATCCTGTGCTGACTGAATAATAACATTCCAGACAAGCTGCACTCATGACAGACAATATTAATTATATTTTTGACACAAGCAGTCTGCAGAACAGGCAAGGTAAAAGGCAGAGAGTTACATGCCTCCCAATTACAAAAAGAAAAACAAAACAACTCCCTTCCCTAACATGGGCAGCATAACTTCACTTTATCCAGACTCAGACCATTTATGATAAGTAAATGGCCCATTTTGGAGGGAAAGTGAAACTTTCCATTATTCCATTAATTAGTGTTTTGCCTGTGCAACTCTGGATCCAAATCATGATTTTAATTTTAATTAAACCAAGAATAAATTACAAGTTTACATGAGGCATGTATTAGTTTATTCGACTGCATATTTTATTTTCAAACCAACAATAAAGCTGAACTTGTTGTTGTTTTGTGTATGAATGTGTATGTGAAAGGACTTCACTAATGTTGCACATCATTCAAATTCTGCAGCATCATAATCAGAAACTTAACAGCAGTCTACTCATTTCTCCTTCAGTATGAAAAGCAAGAACAGTGAATATACTGCAAGAGGGCATTCTGAAGAGGTAACTTTAGCTGCTTTGTTTCATTTCAAAAGCAAAGCAAAACAAAACAAAACAAAACTCTACAAATGATATCATATAATGAACTGACCCTTGTATTGTTTCTTTCAGCTTTCAGTTCCGCAATTTCCTCTTCCCTTTCAAGTAGCTGTTCTCGGCACACATTAAGCTCTTTAGTTAGTGCTGCAAACTCCTAAAACAAAAGCAGGTAAGAATTAATTGTAAGTCTGTCCAATTATATTTATTACACAGAAGCTGAAGACAAATTTTAATTAAAAGAAAGGGAATCTACACTATGCAAGCACAGACTTACTGTAACCAATAATATTATTCATTTTATAGCTCAATGGCAAGAACGGTTTTCAAACAATTCTTTAAAAACTATGTTAGGCTTCTACCATTTCATTATTTGATTAATCATGTGACTACAGCATATCAAAATATTAGCATCTATTGCAGTAAGTACTGTATAAATACAAAATAATACAATCTATTAAACCACAATAAAATGATCTGGATAAAATTTAGCCTTCATCCAGTTATCTGGCTCTTCTCTCCTCCATGATTTCAAGAAAATGATAGGCAGTGGTTTTGCAGCTCCTTCATCCGGCCTGGGTGTGTGTGTGGTGTGTGTGTGTGTGTGTGTGTGTGTGGAACACATTCTTGAGACACAATCCTGCCCCCCTCCCTTGTACTTCACATTTGTCTGGAGATATACAAGAAGCACCCCAGATTCACAGTTTCAGTATCTGCAGTTTCAAGAATCCATGGGCTTAAAAATATTCAATTAAAATGCCTGCTAAATCAATGTAAAGTAATATACAGTACAGTACATGTATTTCTATCGCACATTGCCAGAGCAGGCCCATAGAGGCCACTGACTGCAATGGAATATTTACAAGAAACAGAGGCAGATATTTGCTAGTTCTCATGTAGAATGACAGAGGCATTTGAAACACCTCCCCAACTTCTAAGACTCAAGTAAATAGAGCATGCTGTTATCCAGTTTCAGGTCTCATAACATGTCCCTAGTAGGGGAACCCTTGTACTGTACTATCTTTTGAGGAAAGATCAAGCTGAATAGAAATTTAGCACTTCTGACTTCTCCATATCATGTTATAATTTCCCCATACCTATTGAGTAGTTGAGCCACTATTCATCTTCTGTCTTTGCTACATACGAGTGAAGAATCTTTCTGTTGCTTTTAGTATCTCTTGCTAACTTAAGCTCATTCTGTTTTTGCATTCCTTACACCATCCCTGCAATTCTTTGCTACTTGTCTTTCCTTTCCTTCATAGCCTGGTCTTTCTACTTCCTATACTTACATTTTTGTTTTTAGCTCCACCATGAGCTTTTTGCGGATACACACTGGTCTTTTTTGCAACCTTCTGTCTTGTTAGAATTGTCTGGAGTCGTGCTTTTAGAATTTCCTTTTCTGGAAATTTCCATCCATCTTGGACTCCTTTTCCTAGACTCTCCTGCCAAGGAATATTACCTATTTTCCCCCAGAGTTTATTTAAATTGTCTTTTATAAAGTCCAGTATATACACGCAGCCACACTCTGCTTCTGTTTCCTTTGAAATCAAGAATTCAAGTAGAATATGATCACTTTCCCCTAGTTTTTCATGTTGCCATTTCTTTCAACAACTAATCTCTATTGGTTAGAATCAAGTCAAGGATTGCTATTCCTCTGGTTTCTTCCTCTACATTTTGTAGGAGACAACTGGGAATTTCTTGGAACAGTCATATTTTGTAGAATTTGTCTCCCAACAGATATCAGGGTAGTTGAAATCTCCATTCTTGCAATTTGTTTTTTAAAGGTTTCATCCACATCTTCTTCTTGGCCATAATTAGTAGACCACAACTACTATATTCCCTTCCTTTCCACAGATGCTCTCAATGGGACACCCAATCTCATTTTCCTATATTTCTATGTGGGATATGTTTTTTGTTTTTATTTTTTGCATTTACTGAGTCTCCATTTCCCTTTTTATTCTTTCTGTTATATTTGACTTTAATGGATTCAGGCATATAGAGATGAAAATACTTAATTTAACAGATTTTTTTAAAAAAGATTGTGGAACTGATTTTTTCAGTTTCCTGACTGATACATGTATGAACTTGTATACCGTCTACTTTAAGCAAATATCATTATTACTTTTAAAAAGCTTTAGAATCACTGAAACATCAGCAGTAATCTCTAACTTAAGAATCTAGTTAGAATGTTAGAGGATAGAAGGATAGCTTTTGGACACAAATGTTTTTCTAATATAAAGGTTTGTTATACATCACCGCAAAGACAGTACTACTAGAAGAGTCTAAATGAGTTTCCCACCCCAATCTGGCGCTATACTGGAGACAGTCATCTGTCTGAGGGTACTTCACACCAGAAGAACCATGTGTGATCTACTGCTTGCAGATGTTTTAAATGTTTTTCTTTAAACTAAAAATTAGCATCTTCCTTTACTATGTTGAGAACAGAGGATATGAATTATTTAGATTTGTTTTCCTATACTGTACTTTCATTTTAAAAACAAATGCCACCAGTGTGTTGAAGAATTTTTAAAAATATTATACGTATAAATTAGGTAACTCTTTGAAATACCATATACCCAAATACCCCTTTTCACAAAGATTCCAGCCATGCATATTTGTTGTAATTACATATTGTGCCAACAGCACATAAGGCAACTAAGAAATACTACTAAAACAAATGATGCAATAAAACATTAAAATCAGCAAGCTTGCAGTGCAATCCTTCTGGATCCTGCTGATATACCTGTAGTCTGTAGAGCCCCTGTTATGTTCTTCAGCAGAATATGCTAGCACTGTATGGTGTAAATCAGCCAAATAAGAGGATGTAGCTCTTTATGAATCATGCAACACACACACACCAACTGAAAATGTTTTGTTATTTCACTGACATTGCTCTTCTGGAAGTAAGTCAAAAGGTGTTAGTGAATAATGAATGGAATTAGGTAATATAGCATCAACCCAATCCAATTCATAGACACCAGCCGCCTAGTCCAGGGGTTCTCAACTTGGGGTCAGCTGGCCAGATGTGACCCACGGCACCATTTCATGTGGCACCACCTCCTCCACCACACCAGGAAGCGCCATGTGGTGTAGGAAGGGCAAAATGGTCATCCAGCCCCCGAAGCTGAGGGAACATGACCTGGGCCCTGGCTTAAAAAGGTAGAGAATTCCTGGCCTAGACAATGGCTGAAATTGAGGAAAAGTTTTCTGTGCATCTCTCAAGCTCTAAATAGTAAACCAGAAGAGGCTAGGCCAGGGGTTGCCAACCTTTTTAAGTCAGGGGCCAGGTCACGCTCCCTCAGACAGTTGAGCGAGCCAGACTAGTGGTTCCTACCCCCCCCCCACTATAAATGCTGCTGTAAAATGTGTCAGCAGCTGTTGTAAATGTGTTTACAATAGTTGCATGAGCATTTATGGCTGTTGTAAATGCATCCGCTTCCCAAGGCAGCAGTGGTGGCAGAGGGGTACACCAGTCCAGCCCGCAAATAGTCTGAGGGGGCATGATCCAGCACCCATCTTAAAGAGATTAAGAACCCCTGCTCTAGGTGTTTACCATTTGGGACAGCGAAGCCTTTCCCTTTATTATGTCTCTTCTTAATGTACATTGGAAAGTAGTCTATGTTTCTTAATTAGAAAATAAATCTGGCATTTCTAGTTCAACAGGTTTTCAGCAAAAATCCCACCTAATTTTCAATAAATCTTTAAAGCTGTCAAAAACTGCCTATTCCTGCTAGTCAACAACACTAGAATCAAATGTTCTGGGATGGCCTGTATTAATGGCTCCACCTTCTCAATGTGCCAGGTATTTAATACTTTTTCAGATTTAATTAGAATGCTGCATTTTTGCCAAGATAGCAAACTCTAAGGCATGAGTATGTCCATGGATACTGAAGATTATGTTCTTTTGAAGGAGAAGTTGTTAAACTCTAAGACTAATAAGCTTTATACAAAAACCAAGTTCTTGCTTTTTGTGGAATGTCAAGCACTCAATGTTCAATCAAATAATCCTAATTGGCATACTGGATTTCAGACATTCTGCAAAAAGTTCGGTTTCACTTACCAGTGATAACTTTCGTTCTTCGAGTATATAGTTTGTGAATACACACTCATGGGTTATGCGCCTGCGCAGAACAGCCGATCGGAGGCTTGAAAAGCTATTGGTCAAAAGTTTTGGCGGTAAGACCGCCCACCGTACCGCCCACCCTGAGGCGCCCGCGCGCCATTTTACCTCAGTTCCATACTTAAGCCAAGCACAGGATAAACCAACTGATCTCATCCGTGCAGCTCAAGAGGGGAGGCAGGGTGGGTAGTGTGTATTCACAAACTATATACTCGAAGAACGAAAGTTATCACTGGTAAGTGAAACCGAACTTTCTCCTTCGTATAGTTTGTGAATCCACACTCATGGGAGATTAGCAAGCTCACACTTACTTGGTCGGTGGGCAGTCGGATGAGATGATCCCACGATGAGCTGAAGAACCCGTAGGTGGACCCGTCAGGGGCGTTGAGTCCGGAGCCCTCTGGTGAGGACGACACGGCCAAGCCTGGCGTCCGCAGTGGCTCTGGTGTCCACCCTGTAGTGCTGGACAAATGTGGAAGGTCTGGACCAGGTGGCAGCCTTACATATGTCCTCAAGCGGTGTGCCCTCCAGAAAGGCAGTGGATGTGGCAACCGCCCTGGTGGAATGCGCCCTGACATGCGGTGGAGGTGGCAGTGAAGCTGACTCGTAGGCCAGGTAGATGGTAGAGGTGATCCATTTGGAGAACCTTTGAGCAGAGATGGGTTCACCCTTGGACTTTCCCCCATAAGCCACAAAGAGGCGTTGTGACTTCCTGAACTCTCTAGTCCTGCTGGTGTAAAACAATAAAGCTCGTTTCACATCCAGCGTGTGCCAAGTCCTTTCTTGGGCGTTAGTGGGGTTCTGGAAGAAGGTTGGCAGGGAGATAGTTTGTGCCATGTGAAACTTGGAGACCACCTTGGGTAGAAAGGTGATGTCCGCTTGGAGGACGACGCGGTCGTTGAAGAACTGGAGAAAAGGTGCGTCTGCTCGCAGGGCAACCAGCTCACCAGCTCGTCGTGCAGACGTGATGGCCACCAGGAATGCTGTCTTCCATGTGAGGAGACGAACATCGGCGGTAGCCAAGGGCTCGAAGGGGGTCCTGGTGAGCGCGTTGAGAACGGTGGACAGTGACCATTGAGCCGTCGGTGTCCGGGCCGGCGGAAAAGCGTTCTTTAGTCCCTTGAGGAAGCGCTTTACCGTTTGGTCGCGGAAGGCCCCGGAAGCGGGCGAGCCAGCAGGAGAGTGCGCTACCACTGCTGCGAGATGCACTCGGATGGAGGTGATGCTGAGGCCAGACTCCGCCAGCTGGAGGAGGTAGGTTAAAATGTCCTGCAGTCCCACCTGGGTGGGGGGCGTTTGCCGGGCGGCCAGGAAAGCACAAAAACGCCTGTATTTGGAAGCGTAGGACTTCCTTGTGGAAGGGCGCCGCGCTAGTTCAAGGATCCTGGCCAGTCTGGGGTTATCCTCCACGCGGTGAGGTGGAGGCTGGGCAGGTCCGAATGGTGCAGCTGGCCCTGCTCCATTTGGAGGAGTGTCGGTGATTCCGGCAGTGTGCGATACTGTGACGACATGCGCAACAGTAGCGGAAACCAGGGTTGGCGCGGCCACGCCGGTGCCACCAGAATTGCATTGGCTCTGTGTTGGTGCATCCTGGTGAGTACCTTCTGGACCAGAGGAAACGGAGGAAAGGCATAGAGATAGTCCTGATCCCACCGTTTCATGAAGGCATCGCCCTCGGAGTTCGGTCCGATGCCTGCTCTGGAGCAGTACCTGCTGAGTTTCTTGTTGGACTCCGATGCAAAGAGGTCGATGCTCGGCGTCCCCCAGACCTGGCACAGGGACTGGAACACTCCGTCGTCCAGCTCCCATTCGTGGGTCGTCGAGGTGAGACGGCTCAGGTGGTCTGCCAAGACATTCAGTGTGCCCTGAATGTGCACTCCAATTGGGAAAATGTGCCTCTCCAGGCACCATTCCCACAACTGCACTGCAAGGTACAAGAGGGTGGTGGACCGTGTTCCTCCCTGCTTGTTGAGGTACGCCACCGCCGTGGTATTGTCCGAGGCCACTTGAACCGCCTTGCCGGTGAGCAGAGTCTCGAAGGAGCGCAGGGCCTTCCAAATGGCCAGCAGCTCCAAGTAATTTATGTGGTGCACCGTTTCGTGCGGTGCCCAGGCGTCGTTGACCGTGAGAGTCCCGCAAGCAGCGCCCCAGCCGAGGTTGCTCGCGTCGGTCAGTATCTGCAGTGAAGGTTGCGGGGGGTAGAAACTCTTCCCCGTGGCCACGTTGAGTGGTGTGGACCACCACAGCAGTTGGTCCCTCAGTTCTGGAGATGGGGTCAACCGTTTGCATTGGCTCTCCCGAAGTGCGTCGAACTCGTGAAGGAGCCACGATTGCAGGGACCTGAATTTCAATTTGGCATGGGGGATCACTGCCGTCGTTGAGGCCATCAGGCCTAGAAGTCTCTGAGCCTTCTTCGCCCGGATGCACGGTTTCGTGCGCAGTTCGCTCACCCCCTGCGCAATGTCCCGTAAGCGTTTCTGGGGGGCGTAGGCTCTCGTAATGAGCGAGTCGAGTACCGCTCCAATGTACTCGACGCGCTGGGAGGGAGTCAACTTCGACTTGGTGAAGTTGATCCTGAGGCCGAGACTCTCCATGAGGTGAACCGTGTATTGTGTGTCCCGAACGGCCGACGATTTGGTGGGGGAGACGATCAACCAATCGTCGATGTATGGGAAGACCCTGATGCCCCGTTGGCGGAGGAATGCAGCCACCGGAGCCATGCATTTGGTGAAGACCCGCGGTGCCGTGGCCAGACCGAACGGTAGGCATCGGTACTGGTACACGGAATGGTCGATACGGAAGCGGAGAAACCGTCTGTGTTCCTCGAGGATGGAGACGTGGAAGTAGGCATCCTTGAGGTCTATGACTGTGAACCAGTCCCCTTTGTTGATGAGCGGGAGGACGGTCTGTAGGGTCACCATCCGGAACTTCCTGGTGTGGATGCATTTGTTCAGGCGGCGTAGGTCCAGGATAGGGCGAAGGCCTCCGTCCTTCTTCTGGACCACGAAGTACCTCGAGTAGAAGCCGTTGTCCCAGTCGGACGGTGCTACCCGCTCGATGGCTCCCTTGGAGAGAAGGGTTGCTATTTCTTCCTCCAAATGGGGGGACGAGGTGGTGAGACGATGTCTTCCTACTCGAGGCACCCGCACGAACTCGATGGCGTAGCCAGAGGACAAGATCTTTAAGACCCACTGGTCGTCCGTGATGCCCGACCATGCCTGGAGGAAGTTCCGGAGGGGGAGGTACGGGATGTGGAGCGAGAGAGACTCGGCCGTCGCAGCTTCAAACGCGGGGCTTGGGCCTCGCGGTCGAACGCTTGTCCTGTCCGTAGGGCCGGTAGCGGGGTTTGTGTTGTCGCCGCTGTTTATAGGAGCTGGATCTAGGCTGCTCCGCCGGTCCCTGCTGCTGTGGGTTGCCCTGGAACCGCCGTGTGAAGGGCTGGAACCTCGGCCTGGTGGAAGTTGCCGGCGTGGTGAGCCCCAGGAACTTCGCCGTGGAACTGGTCTGGCGCATCTCATTCAGGACCTTATCGGTGTCCTGACCGAAGAGGCCCTGCCCGTCGAAGGGAAACTCCTCGATGAGCTTTTTCATAGCGTCATCGAGGGAGGTGTCCCTGAGCCAAGCATGGCGACGGAGGTAGATTGCGGAGGCCATGTCTTTTGCCGCATAATCGTTGATATGCCGGGCAGTGCGCATCAACTGCTCGGCGACGAAGTCCCCCTCGGCGGCCAGCGCGTCAATCCTCTTCTGGGCATCTGCGGGCAGTTTAGCCGTCTCAACCTTCACCTGCTCCCAGAGGTGAGATTGGTACAGGCCCATGGCGGCCGAATAGTTTGCGGCCCGAAAGAATAGGGAACCGGTGGCGTAAAACTTACGCCCCACCGCGTCCAATTTCTTTCCCTCCGGCGTCGACGGGACCGGGAATCCGCTGGTGGCCGTCCTATGCTGGAAGGCCTTGACCACCAGGGAATTCGGCAGGGGGTGCGCCTGCAAGAACTCGACGTTCTCGTCCAGGACCCGGTACATGCTGTCGAGCCTGGACGAAACGGAGTGTGCCGCCAAAGGTTTCTTCCACGTCGCCCTCGCCGTGGTCATCATGGAGGGGAGCATGGTTATGTGGACCGGTCGCACGGCACGCCTGTCGAGCTTCGCGGTCATCTGATCCTCACCCTCCAACGGCGGCTGGTCGACCTTCAGGTTGAGGGCGGTGCCGAGCCTCGTGAGCATGGCGGTCAGTGAGCGCTGGTCCTCACCACGCGGTGGGTCCACCGAGCCGATGGCTTGTTCCGGCGTGCGCTCGGCGTCGACGTCTCCCTCGTCCTCCTCCGACGACGAGCTGGACTCATCGGAGGACGAGGGAGGCAGTCTTTCGTCCACGTCCGGACCGCGCCAGTACGGCCTGGGCGGGCCGGCGGGATGGGCGTCCACCGCATCAACGTCCGGACCACACCATGACGGGTTGGGTGGGCCGGCGGAGCGGGTACTCGACCCACGGGAGGTCGGTGGGGCCGCGGCAGAGCCGGGATGCCCGGGGCTTGCGGTGGTCGGAACCGGAGCCGCAGAGGCCGCAGGCGTGGAGGTCTGGAACCTGGTCGCAAACGACGCCATGACCTGAAACATCTCTCGGACGAGGGCCATCTGAGACGCGTCCGAGTCCGCTGGCGGTGGAGCTCCGGTGGCCGGCGGGATGGTGGCCCACGAAACGGTGGGAGCCGAAACGGTGGCCGGCGTCGGTGTCGGCGAAACGGTCGTCGAAACGGTGACGACCGCCTCGTCCGTCGGTGTTCTGGGCCGTGGAGAGACGGAGGCCTGCCTCGGCGAGGAGTTTCTGCCCCGAGGAGGAGAGGAGAGCACCTGAGGTGGGCGAGCTGGAGCCCCAGCCCTGCGTCCTTTCTCAGGTGACCCGGAAGACGACCGTCCTCCCCAGATGGAGGATCCCGGAGAAGGACATCGGGCAGTCGAGAACGGCGGAGAAGGCCCGGGAGAGGCGGGTGTGCGCGGAGTGGGGGGAAGCGACCGTCTCTTCTCCGACCCACGCTTGCGCTTCTTCTCACCGTTCTTGTCCTTCTTCTTCTTCTTCCTCATCGGAAGCACGGAGGAAGAGGCCGGCGGTGGTTGAGCGGCAGCGGCGGCCGTGGAGGCGGACGCGGCGGGAGCCAGAGCGAGCTCCATCAGGTGAGCCTTGAGGCGATTGCTTCGGTTCTGCACCGCGAGGCGCGTAAACTTTTTGCAATGCGGGCAAGACTGGCTCTGATGCGACTCTCCCAAACAAAAGAGGCACAGGCTGTGTCCGTCGGAAGCCGGAAACTTCTTAAGGCAAGCCGTGCACTGTTTAAACGCTGCAGCCATCAACCGCGGAAAAAATTCTTCCAGTGGAAGTTTCTGGAGACGAGTACCCCGAAGGGCCGACCAGCCGCCACCCCCTTGAGGGGGGAGACGGTGATCGATGCGAAAAATTGGCTACTGAATCCACTCAAGAGAAGAGACAGAGCCGGGGTGGCGATCCTGCCCGGAGGACAAGATCACCGAGAAAAATTGAGATTTGCCAAAAAGACTTTCCCTCAGAAGGGCGAAAAAATTGAGGAAGCTCTCAACGATCGTCCTGCTGCTACGGCGGAAAGAAGAGAACTGAGGTAAAATGGCGCGCGGGCGCCTCAGGGTGGGCGGTACGGTGGGCGGTCTTACCGCCAAAACTTTTGACCAATAGCTTTTCAAGCCTCCGATCGGCTGTTCTGCGCAGGCGCATAACCCATGAGTGTGTATTCACAAACTATACGAAGGAGAACTAACACTTCTCAACAACATTTATTTGCATTGTTTAAATGATTGAAGTATGCACTACTATCTTCTGGCTTTGCTCCTGTCGCTTCTACTTACTGTATGAAAGACAAACTATCCAGTATATAAAAGAAAGTACAGAAAAATGAAATATTTGACATGATACTTTGAGACACAACTGAAATGAAAGCAGACATTCTGGCAGCTCTCATGTAGAATGACAGAAGCATTTGAAATCCCTCCACCACTTCTATGACTCAGGGTTGTACGTTAAATATAGGGTTTGCTTTATTCATGGCAGGTCTTGAAACATGTCCCCATGAATATGAGGGGAGACCCATATAGTCCGAACAAACAGCTTCAAACAATTTAGTATGAACAGTTTCTGAAGTGTGCTAAGCCTGTTGGGGTTTACAATTTAAATCTCTGCTCAAATTTTTGTAATGTGTAAACAATATTTACCCATATTAGAATCCAATACAATTAATAAATATTTTCTCCCTATTTTTTCTCCAAGGCTTCTCAGGCTGCCAATGGGCTCCTATTATCACCAAGAATCAAAACTGGAAGATGTACAACAAGAATCAAAACTGGAAGATGTACAACCATTTCCCTGCCTTTTTCCTCTGTAAATCAGCAGTTCTCAACCTTTTCAAGTCAGGGGCCGGGTCACACTCCCTCAAACAGCTGAGGGGGCCAGACTGGTTGTGTCCCCCGGTCATTTACAGCTGTCGTAAACATGTTTATGATGGCCATAAATAAGCCTGTGGACAATTCTAGCGGCGGCAAATTGAGCACGGGTGTGAGTTGGATTATTTGGTGCTGCAGGCCGGATCCGGCCCACAGATTGAGAACCCCTGCTGTAAAGTCTCTCACCCATGAAATTATGAGAAACAGAGTGTCTGGATTTACAGCTGCTGTTCTAACTCCTGCAGGACTGGACCCTCACCTGCTGCAGCTGCTAAGCCTCACCTGTGAGCCCTGGGGAAGTTTCCAAACCTTAGTAAACTCCACCTGGAGACCCTGGGGGGCTAGCTATATAATAACTGGCCCTTCCTCCCAGAATCTGTCTCAACAATTAATATCAGCAGACCTGCAGTTGCTTGGCTCTCCTGCCTTGTTCCTCATTTCCAGAAGGCTCCCTAGTTCCTGGTGGTCCATCCTTGCCTCGCTCTGTCCTGTCTGTTCTCCTGGACATCTGACTTATTTGTACTACACTTTCCAACTAAGCCCAAGAAAGCTATTTTAGTTCTAAATCATTGTCTGGTGCCAGTAAAAGACTAGATGAAGCAAAACAAAATGAAATTTAATCCAGAAAAGACATCAGCAGTCTTGGTAACTGGAAAGTCAGATCAGGGAAGAGGGATTCAACATGTGCCAAATTGGGTTTTCCTCCCTCTGAATATGCAGGTGCCTGGTCTTCTAATAGGCCTGGATTTAGCCCTGAACTGAGACATATAAGAGTGTGGTGGTAGGCAAACATTTTTGCAACTAAAACTAATATGCTATTTTTGCCTGACCCTTGAATTTTTTATTTTATTTTATCATAGTAACATGTTTTAGATATACAGTACCGGTATCTCTATAAGGGGCTATTCCAGAACACTGAGGAAACTCTTCAGCTGGTCAAAAATACTAGCTAGACCAATTATACAAGCATAAAACTTCCTTTTTACAGAAGTATCACTTGTTACTGATCTGGTTCCACTCTTAACATAAAATTATGGTTAAAGCTTTAAGACCCATGTAACTTGGCTCTAGACTATCTGAAAGACAACATTCTCTCACACAAACCACCTGGATTTTGAGATCTGCTAAAGATTCTTCTCTTGGATAAGGATGCATGAAAGGGCCTGTTTTTGAATAATGGAACTCCTACCTCAGAAGAAAAACTTGGCCATGTCGCTGATGGCCTTCAGCTGGCAGATGAACATTTTGTTTAGGCCATGAATTCCCAACCTACAGCCTGGGGGCCGGCCCTGGCTCCTGATGTCATCCCATCTGGTCCGTCGCTGCCTCTGCTGCATCCAGAAGTGGAAGCGGGTGCTTTTACATCATCTGTAAAACACACCCATGCATGCACAAATGCGCCTGGTGTAAACATGAAAGTGGACGCGTTTATGTCAGCCATAGTTGTGCCCGCTTCTGCTTCTGGAGAGCATGGTCTGGCACACAATGCTATCCAGGGGCATGGTCAGGCCTGCGACGTTAAAAGGTTGGTCATTTAGGCAGCCATTTGGACACTAACTGACTATTAATTATTTTAACTGTCTTTTAAGAAATACTAGCTGATTGCCCGGCCCTGCCGGGGGGGTTGGGTTATTTTTTTAAAAAAATTGTGGGAAGGTATGTCCCTTCTTATAATATGTTTATCTGGTTATTGTGTCTGTGTGTGTGTGTGGGATGCAGATGCAGAGTTTTGTTTTGTCATAGATGGTTTGACGTGTGTATTCATGCCTGCCACATGACCACAGAAATGTCTGCAGAAGCAGACTGATCCGTGTGTTGATGGAGGCTTACTGGAATGTGGAAGGTGAGCAGTTCGATTCTTGAGAATTGCAGGACGGAATGATCCCCTGTCTTTCTCCCAGCTCCTGTCAACCTTTTTGTTCGAAAGCAAGAAATTGCAAGTTGATAAAAAGGCACCAGGTTGTTGGGAAGGTAAAAAGCGTTATGTGTACTCTGGTGTATAGTCATGCCTGCCACATGACCACAGAAACATCTGCAGAAGCAGACTGATTTGTGTGTTGATGGATGCTTACTGGGATGTGCCTATTATGTACGGGGTTGTTGTTGTTGTTGTTGTTTTGGGGGGGTCAACTCGTGGGGTGGGAGTGGCTTGGGGAGGTTTTTTTTTCCTTTTTGCCTTTCCCCCACACCGTTTGAGATGTCCCCTGGCTCTCAGTAAAGGAACCTGGGCAGACTCACCCCGGCGTGATGATGAGGGATGGTAGGTATTGAGGGGAAAATTTAGGAGGAAAGGAAAACAGGAGGGTAAGAATGAGGGAGGGAAAGAAAAAAGGAAGGGGAGAAGAACGGCTGGAGGTAGGGAAGGAAGGATGTTGCTAATAGTATGTTTAGGTTTTTCGGACCCTGATACAGAGTCTCTCTCTCTCTCTCCCTCCCTCCCTCTCTCTCTCTCATTCAGGCACACTCACACACAAGTGACTGATCCAGAACCCACTGTCTTGTACATTGTCTTGCACACACACAGATACAGACTCCCTCTCTCTCTCTGTATCTCTCTCACACAGCAGCATTGATGTACATTGAAAGTGTCTCGTTCCAGGGCTGTAGTGGCTTAAATGGAATGGGTTTGTTCCATCCGCATCAGGACCTTACCCCATCAGTCATTCACTCTCAAGTTCAACCAATTGCAGTTCAACATGCAAATCAGCTCTCTCCAACATTCTGTTTCCAGGCCTGGCTAGATTTTCTCCCAACCAATCACAGTCCAACATGCAAATCAGCTCTCTCCAACATTCTGTTTCCAGGCCTGGCTGTTAAACTGCCGTTTTTCTCCCATGGCACCATAGGAGTTTTGGTTCCCGTTCTTTGCCCCATTTTGTGGGGCTTAGGCCTTTTGGGCCCCGGACCCTCGCAGCGATGGTCCCAGTTTGGCAAGGTAAGTGTGGCCAGCTCATTACGGGATAGGCTGGACGTGTGCAGACACGCATTCCGGACATGCACGGCCCAACCCATTCTTATAGGTATAGATATACTACAAGCTGCCTTTTGCCCGTTTTTGAGGAAAGGTTGTATATATACTGAATAACCTTAAAACGTTAAGGTTAATATTGAAGCTTGTTTTATGATTTAATTTCATCCACCCCATCTCATCACCTAATTATACATTTTGTCCACGAAGATATTTTTACTTTACCTTTTCTCTTTAAAAAGAAGCAATAATGTGAAGTGGTATGGCTGGATTCCTCCTTTTTAGTCTATACCAGCGGTGCCCAAACTACGGCCTGTGGGCTGGATCCGATCCTCAAAGCCAATTCATCTGGCCCACAATGTCCTTGCCGCTCCTGGAAGTGGAAGTAAAATGCACCCATACAGGCGCGTTTTACTTCCGCTTCCAGGACCAGCAAGGACACCGTGGGCTGGATGAATTGCCATTGAGGGCCAGATCCGGCCCATGCACCATAGTTTGGGCACCCCTGCTTTAGCAGAGAAAATCACATCCTAAAAATCTATCGCATCCTGTTGCAAAACAGATTGCAAGGCACATTTTACTTCTGCTTCCGGTGGAAGGAACCACGTGACCGGCCTGCTGAACCATGTGACTGGCCCGTGGCCCAAAAAGTTTGGGCACCCTGGTCTATACTCCCTACTTTTATGTTGAGACAATTTGTATTTGAGAAGGACTTGTCATTAGTAACAATCTAGTAAAAGGTATATTTAGCCACTGAAGCTACCTTTGCCTCAAATTAAACTGTTGAATCAACAAGTACCAGAAATTTTATTTTCTTTGTGTGGGGGGGTGGGGGGTGGGATGGGGAATGCAGTTACTAGAGATGAGAACTACTAATCCAAAAGGTAGAATTAGCTATGCAAATTGCACAACCATTGGGGTCAAATTGCTCCAAGTTTTTTTAAAAAATAGAGACTACCAGTTGCATATAAAATCACACAACACAGTATGCAACAGATAAAATCAGCGCTGAGTTTGTAATGCAACTGCAATTACAATTAATGCACTTCACCTTGAAAAGATATATTGCTTGTGTTACACCAGCTTAACTAGGCAAGACAATTTAGGCCTACAAATCTGGGTATTACCAAAAAATGTTTTTTTGAATGGCTATTGTCCATACCTTCTGCATTCCTCCCACCACCTCAGTGTTTATAATCACTGTATCTGCCAAACAAAAACTATGTTAGCTCTGCATTCAAACTAGCTCCCCAAGGCAAGGTTCTTTGGCCAATAATGACTTCTCTCCCCCCCCTGCCCCCACCAAATTTTATTTTACTTTGAATATTCAGCTGTAAAAATCTGTACATTTCATTGTGGGACTAAAGCATTTTAATACAGTATTTTGCTTTCTATGATTTTGTTGATTTCTTTCTTATTTGTCTTTGGTGCATTTTTCATTTGTTTTAGCATGTTTCGCCAATCAGCTTCTTGATTCGAGAAAAGTTTAGGAGCATTAGGATCTGTAATAAATCTACAGATCTAATGCTTATGTCTTTTTAACACAGCAAGTCTCAAACATAATTATTATATACTTTACAAAAGAAACATATAGCACTGTACAGTGTACATCATGTTACTTTTAAAATTTTATCCGATACTACTTATATTTCTCATCTGGAGTAAACTGCTCCAGACCACTTCTAGCCAGACTTTTATTATGTGCTATAATCCCACTGTTCATTCTATCAGATTCCAAGGAATATATATCTACCAACACATACTATATATATCTACCAACACATACTATGTTTTGAATTTTTTTTAAAAAAACTGCATTTCTTTGGCTTCCTGTTCACTGCTCTTGTATTCAACTCAAATCACTTTTTTTGTGTCCACATTAGACATTTGGTGTATTTTGGTGTTTTGCTTGGGCACATTTTGGGAATAAAGAATTACCAAATTGGAGAATTATTGACAATGCTTGTCCTTGTCATTCATTGCTACCTTACCATTTACAACAATCTGGTAGATTAATCGTTTTCTGATGCAGAAGGTTACTTTGGAGGCAACCCTTTCCAACTCCTGAAAAAGTGCATGACTGTCTGAAATGTAGGCACAATTTTGCTTTCTATTTAAGGTCTATCACATTCCCGAAATTGACAGTGCTGCTTGGCACTCTCCATCCCAGGTCATAGCCCTTTGATTTCCCCATTCATAGCTAATTATCTCCAAATACACGCATAACCCCAACAATAAGTCAGTTGAGGTCAAAACAGCACACAATGGATGGGTTCTGATCTCCAGGCAAATATAGAAATGCCCCAGTTGGTGCCCAGGATACATCTTCAGAATGTGGAGTGCTAACTAAAACAGTGGCAAGTGGGGTCGTTATAGCATCCGACTGAATAGGTGAGAATACAAATGAAATTCCAAGTCTCTGGCACTGGAGGAGGATAATGGAAAAGAGCAGGACAAATGCAAAAAACAGGAGTATGTATTGCTTGAAGTTGTGAGAGAGGGGGAAAGGGGATGGTGGACAAGTTGCCCCAGCCAATGCATTCACTCTGAGCCTTTGACACTTTTATTGCATTGAGAGGAGCCAGTGAGTGAAGAGGAGCTGCAGGAAAATGTCCTAGAGAAATAATGGCAAACCTTTTAGAGACTGAGTGCACAAACAGAGGGGCTGGGTGAACTATGTGCTGGTGGAGGGAGGAAGCGCTCCCACTGGGCTGCTGGGCAGAGGGGTGGGGTGAACTCTGTGTTGGGTGGAGGGAGGAAGCAACGGCATGCGTGCCAACAGAAAGGGCTGGGAGTGCCATGTCTGGCATGCGTGCCATAGGTTCGTCACCACTGCCCTAGGGACTGACCTCTCATCTGCCTGCCTACTTGAGTGTAGGTATGTTGTTTGTTTGCAAGACTATGGCCCAACTAAAGAACAAGTGACTGACTTAGAGAGAACTGACTTAGAGAGAATGGTGAAAAGAACATAGTAATTGAATACAGTAAACCCCGACTTACAAATGCCTCGAGTTACATAAAATTCAACTTACATAATGGTTTTGTGCTAAAAACCATGTCCTGATTTACAAAAATGTCCTGATTTACATAAATTTACGTCTAGTAACACGATTTCCTATGGCCTTGCTTCGAGTTATGTAAAAATTAATTTCCCTATGGGTTTGCTTCGGTTTACATAAAAAATTTATTTTTCCTATGGGTTTGCTTTGAGTTACATAAAAATAATTTTTCCTATGGGTTCACTTCGAGTTACATAAAAAAAAACGATTTAAGCAAAAGCCTACGGAACAGACTTTTTGCATAAGTAGGGGTTTTACTGTACTGCTAAATAGGACAATATTAAGTTGAGTATTACTGTATCTGGAAACAGATTGATTCAGGAGGTGTTTGCACACTCCTAATACTGAGCGGTATTGCTAATTTCTCCAATGATATCATCATTTTAATCAGCTTTTCTTGAGTAGTGATTCCCAACCTTGGGTCCCCAGATATTGTTGGACTATAGCCCTCAGAAATCTTGGCCAGCAGAATCAATGGTGAAGGCTTCTGGGAACCACTGCTCTAGTGGTACATTCTAAAAAGGACTAGTGAGAGTAGGTAACTTTGTACTACTAATCCTCATCTGATCTTCAACCTTCACTGCACCCTTTTGTTGCCAGGATAGATTGCAAAACTCTTTCAGATCAAACCTTCATTTACCAATATCAGCCTACTATGCTGGACTTTGTCAGGAACTTTTTATTAGTAAAGCAAGCGTGCATATTCATATTTATGGTATGGCATTTTTAAGAGGCAGAATAGTTTTTAGATCCAAACTCTACATCTGCTTTTTACAGTTCTCGTAAATTTGCCAAGTTTTTCTTTCTTTTGTCTTAAACTATAAGAAAATGGCTCATTGAGCTTACTGCTCTGTGGCCACAACAAACATTGGCTCTTTTCTTTAAGGATAATAATAATTTCATGTCAGAAATTATTCTGGGTTGAAAGGATTTTTGCTGGAGGAACTCCGCTCAGGGGACACCCAAAGTGGACACCCTTTAATGTTGCCATGATCTTTTCCCACCTTAGTGATCCCTATTGATCTACTTGCAATGTCACGGTTAGCAGGCTCGAACTGCCGACTTGCTAGCCTTCCAGCTAACAAGGTAAACTTCTTAATCACTGAGCCAGCCCAGCCCCTTCTTTATGGGTAAAGTAACAATACTCATACTTGACCAAGTTTCATAAAAGATTCCTATCCTGTAGAATTCAGTGGAAAAATTCACTAAAACACCATTCTCTATTAGCATTAACATTTCCACAAAAACATAGATTTCAGCAGCTAAACTTTGTTGTTGTTGAGTTATATTGCATTTAAGATTTCTGTAATTCCAGTTCAATTTTAGCATTGGGAACCACAAATTCAGTTGGTCTGTTACCTTGAAACAGCACTTTAACATACACATTCTTCACTATGATTTTACTTGTGCCATCAAGTACCAGAACATCACTGATACTTCAGTAGCAGGTACAGTAAAACCCTGTTTTACGGAAGCCTCGTTTAACAGAAGCCCCATTGTACTGAAGGTTTTTTTGCGGAAAACGTGTCCCATTTGATGGGGGGAAAAACATTTTACGGAATGCGATTTCTATTTTCCACTGCACCTGGTGGGCTATAAAAAACTACCCACAGCCATTCTGGGCCCTGTGGGTGGCAGTAGAGTGGTCTGGAGAGGAGGTAAGAGTTAGGGTCAACAATTTAAAAAAAAAACCCAATGTGTTCTTATGGAATACCTCGTTTTATGGGGGGAAATCACATTACAGAAAAAGCTGTGGAATGGACTTTTCCCATAAAACGGGGTTTTACTGTACTATCATTTTTGAAAGCGCATGCTACTTCTTTGATCTTTTTATGCATACAAACGGTGTCACAGATTTCTGTGGGTTTTCTGCATTTTGCTTAGACAACCATTTTAATTTGACTTCTCTAATTTTGTTTTGGATATTCCTGTATGAAGTACTCTAATTGATTCATCTTATCTTTTCTATTTTTATCTTTCTGCCAACAATCATATCTTTCATCTGTTTGCTGCTTTTATTATCTGTTTTTGCTGGTTGCATCTACTAATAACTTGCCAGTTCAAACCAAATGCCATTTATAGCTGACCCATCTGAGTGTGTGTTCAATCTGATGTTTTTCTTCTCTTCTAACAGTGGGACACACTTGCTTAATTTTCATACATATGTGTTTTTACTTTACACGTTTCCTTTAATTTGAGAAAAATGTAACAACAGGATTATGCTTTTAACCCATATCCAACCAGATTTTTTACAACATTAACTATTTTGACACCTCTGATTAACTGTAATCTACTTGTTTCCTTAGCAATCTTTTTAAGGCCAGCAGTTAGCCATACGCCTGCATCTGAAACACACCTTCACATTCCAAAAAAAGAAATACAGCAAGTTTGAAAGCATGCTTTCAACAGATCAATTCTTACATGCATACTACTACACCATATAGCAACTAGCATGACATTCTGACCTTGGCTAACTGTAAGGCAACAGGGATGAATTATGCACCTTTAGAAAACTGTTTTGTTGCATTCTGTGCCACCTGCACTGCAGACATCTATGACCAACCCAAGAAAGAATAGAGAAAACACTATCCGAGAGTCTAAACTTCTTAACCTGCTCAATATGCTACCCCCGGGATTCTCAACCTGCGGCCCGTGGGCCGGATGCAGAAAATGGCACAATTTCATATGCCCCCCCCACCGCCTCCACCACACCAGAAGTGCCATGTGGTGGAGAAAGGGCCAAATGGCTGCCCGGCCCCTGAAGCTGTCTGAGGGAACGTGACCCGCCCCCCAGCTTTAAAAGGTTGAGAACTCCTGAGCTACCCCATCAATTATGAACTTATACACCAAGCATGTCTAGATTTTTTAATAAACTATGAATGTGACGTTCCTAAAATTGATTGTTAACAAGTGATCTTTAAAATAGCCCATAAAACATACATCAGTCATTGGAGACTTAAGTCTTTAGGGAACATCAACATTGACATCTGTGGGACTTACTTTTAGCTGGAAGTATGAAACAAGGGTTGCATTTAACGTATTTTGTTTCTGTGACCACAGCTGTATAATGCACATTATTACTGCACATCATTACTGCCAGAATAAAACATAATATACCCAGTATCTACCTGCATTCATCCAGAGCCTTGCCAACAAATGTCACTTATTTCAAGGATCTGAGTAATAAAAGCTCTTCTTTCCTTTACTGCACTATGGACTTTCCCTGTCACACACATACAATGCCTGTTTCTCATTTAACGTTTAACCCAGAGAATCTTAGCACCATCTGGCCAAAAGAAGCCCACCAGAGACTGAGAGCCTGTAACATTTCTGTCAGCCATGACAAGTATACTTGCAGAATGTAAACTGATGAAAGATATAAGGTTTTCCATTGTCTTCCCCATCCCATTGCTATGACTGGTTGTAATGTCTCCCATCACATCTGCCGTTTTCACAGCCCAACCAGCAATATTTGCCTTTGGCCTCCAACTGGTACTGAAACTGGTGCAGTTTAAAGTCAGATGGAGTTTACAGCTGATTTATTTTTTCAGGGCTCCAAGTGTCTGCTAATCAAGCTCTCTACCTGAACACGTTGGCTCCTCCAAGCACTGGACTACTTAACTACTACCCAATACTTGGCGCAACTAAGGAATAGAGTAGAGTTGCTCATAAAGGTTGTCCCAGAGGCCTACTCCTGTACACCAGCTACACATCTAAATCAAATGTGTATATATAACTGGTCTTTCTTTCACACATTACTTAAGATTGATCCTAACCCTTTTTATCGATGAAAATGCAGTGGTACCTCATACAACAATTTTAATCCGTTCCACGGGGCTCATTATTGTACAAAACAATTGTTATATGATGTATGCATCATATAGCGATTTTCCCTCTGGGATGTATCATACAATGATTTTTTTTGCTAAGTGGTTTTTTCCATTGGAAAATTGTTGTACGATTTTTTTCATAGGGAAAATTGTTATGTGGGACGCCATTTCCCCCCAAAAAACTAATTGTTATGCAATTTTGTTGTTATACGGGGCGATTGTTGTATGAGGTTCCACTGTAATCTGTTCTGCATTATTATGTAACAAAAGGCAGATAGATGATCACTACCAAAATGGTTCTCTCCACAGATTACACATACCATTAATGCTCTTGACACATACATCACTACTTAACTGGCAAAATTAAAAGAATCTTCACTCAGCTGTGAGTGTCACCAGGTCCCTTCTGCAAAAGCTTCTGCTTTTTTTTACTAAAAAAAGCACATCTACCAGTACTTGAGTACATCAATATTTTCCAAGTCAGACTAATAGATAATCACACTATTACAACTGCCAATATGGAAGTTGAGCCTCCCTGATGAATACACAGCTGGAACTCAGCTACAAGATGTTTATTTTCTCACTTAAAAAACTCCAAACCTTTCCCAGCACAAACACTGACCATGATGGCAATGCTACATCTGGGTTGGAGAGATAGGCAGGATATCTCTCAATGCCATTTCCAGGGAATCCTAAGCAGGTGAAGGCATCTGCTTGGGAATACCCTGAAGCAAATGGTGAGCCACTGTGTGAGACAGAATGCTGGACTGGATGGGCTGTGGCCTGTTCCAGCAAGGCTGTTCTTATGTTCTTATGTCTTCACATGGAGAAAGGCTCTTGAAAACCCCATTAGAGTCATAATAGGTTAAATCCAACTTGTTGGCACATAACAGCAAACAACAAACACTATGATTATATGCTCCACAAACTCTCTACATCTTTTTCACCGAGGAAGGATGGAGTTATAATTGGAACTACTGTACTATCAGCACTATTACTGTCTCTTCTATGGTTGCTAATGTTCAAGATTCTCTATGAACTTAATCCCATATCTTCAAATATGATATCTGAATGATTACATTAGCTCCCTTTAAGAGCAAGGCAATTTTGTCCATTTTATACCACCTCACTGCAACCATATTAGAGTTCTGCTTATATAAGCTTTACAATCTTGGAGACCATTTTTATTAGCAGCAGTTACTTCAGAAGAAGAGTAATCCCATCACAAAGAAGCTTCTAAGCCTTAGCAGTCTCATTAAATGCTTGCTTCGTTCTTCCACAGATTCCACTGAAGAAGACTCTATTTTGTAGCATTTTATTCTTCTCAAATAAAGAAAGTAAACTGAACCCCATTGGAAGAAAATTTGCATATTAAACAAAATCATACCTGGGGAAGCGCAGTATTCAGTTGTCGTTGAAGAGAATCCCTTTCATGACTAACTTCATGCAGTTTACCTTGGGTTAAGGCTAATGTTTCTTCAGTTTCTCGCAATGTGTCCAAGAGGCGATCACGTTCTTCCAACATAGATACCATTAACTGTTCAAAATGGGAATCAGTATCTGATTGTAGAGGGGACCCTAAACCATGATTTCCATTTCCCCCCGAGGGAATTTCTGCCTCACTGATGGTCGGCATCACCTCACACATCATCTAGAAATGAAAATTTAAGACATTATTTAGTTAAATTCTTTAAAGAAAACCAGCCAGAAATTCTAATGGAGAATCAGAGCTGTTACGGTTAATATAATTATGTAATAAAAGTTTGTCAATCTTTATAAGGTTTATTAAAATGTGTCCTAGAGTATGGCTGTGATTTACAACTATTTTATGTCATATATGAACTCTGTAAGTCAAGTTTAAAATAAAGATAACTTAGTATCACAATTTGTTAATATAAAAACCTATTTTTTTCTTAAATAATAACTTCCATCACACAAAAAAAACTCCTGTATATTACATATTAAAACAGACCTTCTCTAGCAGCCTACATATAAATTAACATGAATAAACTGTCAGAGTTGTTAGAAAGTGAAACTTTCAGTTACAGGTATTTTGAACATATACTTTGGCATAAAAATATGAATTAACTCCATTGGCAATTAGAAGTGTAATTACAGGCAACAGCTATTGATCAACATAAGATATATGTGATTAAAATAATTATCTATGGGAACCTAGATTAAAAATACATGAAAAAAGCAAGCAAACACTTGTTCATGTGATGTACCGTAAACAAATCAATGAGGATACATTGCAACAACACAGAGAGCAGCTAAAACCCTGCTGCAAAGAGCTGCATGTAAAACAGGAATAACATCAGCAGCAAAGGATTGCTGAGTTAAGATTTCCTTTGGCAAATTCAGGAGGCACACAACTTTGTCATATTATGCATGAATTGCATGACCTGTCAAAATTGCCAAAGGAAGCTGTTAATCAACAACAATTTGCACATGATGATATCATTCCTACTGCATATGTGGAACTACTCAACAGGATTTCAGTCAGTCATGCAATGACAAAGATTATTGCAAATTCTTAAAGTCTACTTTGCTAACAGGTGCCCTATATGTGCTCTATATCCGGCCCTTTGGACTTAACCTAGTGGGCCTGTAATATCTATTACAAAGGTCTGTCACTGTACACTAATAAAGCCTTTTTGCTTTGCTTCTAAGAAACTACAATCAGTTAATAAGATGGAAGCCTTTATGAAAAATCTGTACAGAAGTATAATATAAAGTGAATAAATTACCAATCCATTTTAAAGTGGAATTGTAATATGTGAGATAATTGTATTTTTGCTGTATACTAGAAAAAGAGAATGTGACCCTTGTTACAGAATGGTACATTTATCAGATGGGCTGTTTGTTTATTAGTTTCTTTAAGTGAGTGAGTGAGTGAGTGAGTGAGTGAGTGTTGATTGACTGACAAGTAGCCACTCAACTGCAATTTTAAAGTAAAGCTACCTGTACAGTGGTACCTCGCTAAAAGAAAACTAGCATTTTTTGCCCAGCCTTGCCGGGCAGGTTTTTGGGTGTGTTGGTGGTTGGGGTGGTTTTGGGGGGTACACACACACAACACAACCACACACACAACACAACCCCCACACGCACAACCACACACACACACACACACACACACACACACACACACACACACACACACACACACACACACACACACACATGCCAAACCTGTGCGGGGAGAGGAGGGGCTCCACTTCCTCCCCACCCCCAAGCCTCGGCAAGACCACACACGCCGAAGCTGCGTGGGGAGAGGAGGGGCTCCCCTTTCTCCCCCCTGAAGCCTCAGCGAGGCCACACACACACACACACACACACACACACACACACACACACACACACACACACCACACAACACAACCACACACACAACACAACAACACACGCACATGTATGGCCCTCACCTGGACGGGAAGGGGGCTCCCTTCCTCTGTCAGGCAAGGCCCCCCTCCTTCCCGCAACCCCGCTGAAGCCGCTGGGCTGCTCGCCCTATGTGCCTCATAGGGCTGTGGTGGCACGGAAGGCAAGTGGCCCAGCTCAGAAGGCCTCGCCGGGGAGGCGCAGAGTGTGAACAGCCCAGCCGGCAACAGGTAAGTGGGGCGGGGGACAGGGACTGAGGGGGGGGATGGGCGGGGGGAGGGTTCGTGTTCTCCCTTTCTCCTCCCAGACCAGGGCGGGCGACGTGGTCGCTAGGCCTATCCCCCCCTCAGTCACTGTCCTCCACCCCACTTAGCTGTTGCCAGCTGGACCATTTGCTCTCTGCGCCTTCCTGGTGCAGCCTTGTGGGCTAGGCCGCGCACCTTCCATGCCTCCGTGGCACGGCCTGTCCTCCGTCAGGCGGGGGGCACCAAAAGCAGGCGGCACAGCCGGCAAACGACGTGCCCACCCGCCGTGGTGAAGGCCTTCGCCGGGCGGATGGGCGTGTCGGTTACCGGCTGGGCCACCTGCTTTTGGTGCCCCCACCTGACCGTCGAAGGCCTTGGCGCCAGCGGGAACAGAAGACAGGCTGCGCCATGAAGGAAGGTGAGCGGCCTAGCCCACCGACACATAGAGTGAGGGGATGGCTTCCCTCCAGGAGATGAAGTGTCACCTGGAGTGAAAAACTTCATTTTGTTGTCAGTCGCACAGTCGATTCCGACCCTTTGCGACCCCATGGACCATTGGCTGCCAGGTATCCTCTACCATCCTCCTCAACACGTCTGTGCCCATTGCATCAACAATACCATCTAGCCATCTCATTCTCTGCCGCCCTTCTTCTTCTTTTGCCCTCAACCTTTCCCAGCACCAAGGCTATCTCAAGTGAATCCTCTCTTCTCATTTGATGTCATATGTAGACAAAAAAATCAAGAAGCAGTCTTGAAGAGAAAGCTGTGACCAAACGTCAATAGATACAATGAACCCAATGCAACTACAGGTGCTCAGCCAAAAGGAAGACTTAAAAAAAGTACTGTATCAGAAAAAAGATGATCATATATCCAAGAGCTCAGTAATCTGCCAAGAGATCTAAGTGAGTACAGCTATTACAGTAGCACTTACAATAACTAGAAAATGGCAAGTTGGGAGAAACCCAACTCTTATAGTAACATATTTATTGGCATAAAATGCATATTTAGTGGCAATGACCCATTTACATTTAATAATTTCACACTGGTCAGTACTATGTGCCATAAACATTATTGATAAATCAATTTATTTTTAAGTACAGTATTTAGATTATTCTTCTGTTTTGCCTAGTGCTTTATTCAGCTGCTGAAAGAGAAAGGCGGAGGAAAACAGTGAATGATATAGTACCAAATATATCTGAATAAGGGGAAAATAAGAAGCTTCAAATGATTAAGTTATGTCACTAGCATTCAATAGTGCAAACTTGGCTACTAGAACATGAGCTGAATTCATTATACACAAAAAGAGGTAGGCAGTGGTATATTAAAGTAGTAATTATACTAATTTCCCAGTCCTCACAATTACAGGACAAAAACAAATTCATGAAAGCATTGCTGATCAAAGCAGCAACATCACTAGGCTCTACTACAGTATAGGTAAAGGTAAAGGTTTCCCTTGCTCGAAAGCTAGTCGTATCCGACTCTAGGGTGCAGTGCTCATCTGTTTCCAAGCCAAAGAGCCCAGTGCTGTCTGCTTCTGCAGACGTTTCTGTGGTCATGTGGCAGGCATGACTAGACACCGGAGCGCACAGAACGCTGTTACCTTCCCACCAAGTGGTCCCTATTTATCTACTTGCAATTTCTTGCTTTCGAACTGCTAGGTTGGCAGGAGCTGGGACGAAGACGGGAGCTCATTCCGTCCTGCAGTACTCAGGAATCGAACTGCTGACCTTCCGCTTCCCAGTCAGCAATTTACCTACTTGAGCCACTGCAGTCCCTCTACTACAGTATACAGTATTACAAAAGACAGTCACAGGAATGGAAAGAGCTCTTGAGGACAAATGTTGGACTTCAAATTATTTTGTAAAAGTTAGCTACAAGTGATACCTCATACAACGTCCAAACTTGGTTCCACAAGTTTGGACTTTATACAGGTTTGGACTTTGTATGAGGCATGCAAAATCCTAGCCGAGATGCCTCATACAACGTCCAAATCCTTGCCGCGATGCCTCATACAACGTCGTTTCCATAGAGATACATTGTACTGGAACAGCACAGACTTCAGGGCAAAGTCAAGGAAACAGGCAAGAAACTGACAGAACTTTAAGAAATCATTGTCTAAAGGCTAAAAACATTACAAAAACCCTGATTGTCCAAGAAGCTGAAGAATGCTGCAAAAATCCCAGGAATGCTTCTAAAAATTCTGACCAAAAAATTCGAAAAAATCCAAAATCGCACTCAAAACCACTCCTAAACACTCTTTGCCTCATGCAAAACCCACAAGAGCAATGCACGCATGTGTCCTGCCTTTTATACTGCCCAGGCACAATGCAACCTGGGAAAACCCCAATGCCTCATACAACGTCACACGACTTTGTACGAGGCAACTTTTTTCAAGGAATTAGGCGATGTATGAATCTGATGTTGTATGAAGCAGACTTTGTATGAGGTATTAACTGTATATTGCTTTCCAAGCTTCAATTTAAAAAGTGTATGGATTTGCTTTAAAAGACTGAATAACTAGAACCTGCCAGTTCTCTTAATGAACCTTTACTAGTGTATACTTTTTAATTAAAGCTAAAATGAAGCAAAAAAAATGCTTTTAAATGCTAATAACTGCTCAGCTAAACATAAGCTATTTTGTCAAAGTATGTGTAAAACTATTTCCCATAGCATTATGATTATATAGTAAAGGTTTCCCTTGCTCGAAAGCCAGTCGTATCCGACTCTACGGTGCAGTGCTCATCTGTTTCAAAGCCGAAGAGCCAGCGCTGTCTGCTGCTGCAGACATTCCCGTGGTCATGTGGCGCACGGAACGGCTGTTACCTTTCCCACCGAAGTGGTCCCTATTTATCTACTTGCAATTTCTTGCTTTCGAACTGCTAGGTTTCATAGTCAACAATGAAGAGCATAAGCATAATTTAACTATCATGTTCAAACTAGAATGTCTGTAAAGTTACTTTTTTTGTGTGTTACCGTCTAATTTTATAGCCGGTAATCTCCACAGGTTTTTTTTTACCTTGTTTGACAAATCCTTGACCGAAACCAACGTTTTTTGCCCCGGCAATATCAGCGCTTCTCAGCAGCTCCGCATGATGACTTCCAAAACTCTTTCAAAGCGCAGAGCAGCCATCCAGCCGGACTACAAAATGCTCATTCATTAAAAACAATCCCCAGCACTTTAAAGCCACAAAAGGCGATAAACATTCTTGGTGAGAGGAGAAGAAGGAAAAAAAAAGGGAAGGTCCAACGGGAGTAACGATCAGTCAAGAGGCCAGAAGTAAACAAACGAATAAAAACTAGCAACACAGTCTCCAGCCTCCCTCCACCCCACCCCCTCTTCCCAACTTTCCTATTTAATCCCTGATCCACCACAGGTCTTTCGAAAGCCAGTCGGGGAGAAACATGTGCAAGAAAAGGCCAAGGGTTTTCAGCGCCTGTGGGCTAAAAACAAGCAACAAGGCATTGATTGGTACAGATCCCTCGATCCGCGTTACGCTGGCGTTACTTTACAAAAATGCCAACAAAGACACACACGCTCCAAGGAGTTGGAAGGCACTCCTTTTTTTTCTTCCTCTTGCTCGGCAAAGTAGGAGCCTTCTTCGTCTCCTTCAGCGTCCCGGGTCTTCTCTCGCGCATTTATAATTCCTCGTCTGGATGTGGATGTGGATGTGGATGTGGATGTGGATGTGTGTGTGTGTGTGTGTGTGTGTGTGTGTGTGTGTGTGTGTGTGTGTGTGTGTGTGTGTGTGTGTGTGTGTGTGTGTGTGTGTGTGTGTGTGTGTGTGTGTGTGTGTGTGTGTGTGTGTGTGAGAGAGAGAGAGAGAGAGAGAGAGAGAGAGAGAGAGAGAGAGAGAGAGAGAGGGGGTGGGTGGGTTTGGTTTAAAAAGGGAAATCAGGCGTCGGGAAAGAGGGAGCGTTTCTCAGAAGGCGACGGTGGAGGCCGAGGCGATTCGTGGGGCTTCGGTTGCGATGCCCATCCTTCACTTGGAAGGAAGGAAGGAAGGAGAGAGAGAAGAAAAGAAAGAGAGAGAAGGAAAAAGAGAAAAGGGAAAGAGAAAAAGAGAGGAGTTAGAGAAAGATAAAAGGAAAGAGAGAAGGAAAGAAAGAAAAAGGAAAGGAGAGAAAGAGAGAAAGAAAGATAAAAGGAAAGGAAAGGAGAGAAAAAGAGAGAAAGATGAAAGGAAAGAAAAAGGAAAGAGAGAAGAAAGAAGGATAAAAGAAAAGGAAAGAGTGAAAGAAAGAAAAAGGAAGAGAGAAAAAGAGGAGAGAAAGATAAAAGAGAAGGAGAAGAAAAGAGAGAAGAAGGCTAAAAGAAAAGGTAAGAGTGAAAGAAAGAGGAAAGAGAAAAAGAGAGAGAAAGATAAAAGGAAAGAGAAAGAAAGAAGAAAAACTGACTCTGCCCCGGCTCAGGAGTGGGAAAACAAGGCTTTTAAAACGCCAGAGAAGTTACAAAAAAAAGGGAACGAGATGGGGGTGGGTGTGGGGGAGAGGCCGTAGGCGCCGTTCCTCGGGTCTCCCCCTTCACAGAAGAGCCGAAGGGAGGCGGAGTTTTCTCCCCCCCCCCCGCCGCCCCGCGAGGCCTCAGTCGTGGTGGTTGTGGTGGCGGCGGCGGCGGGAGGGCAGACAAGCGGAGGAAGGAGGGCAGGCGTTCTTCCCCTTCGGCCTTGCCAGCCCAGGCCGCCCCGCCTCCTGCGCCCGCCGCCACCTCCGCATCCGAGGTGGCGTGGCCGCCACAGTCCTCGGACCGACCGAGCAGTGTGGAGAGAGGCCTCCAGTGGTGGTCCTCGCCAGCCCTAAGCGCCGCCTCCCTGTCCCGCGAAGGAGGCGAAACTGGCCCAGCTGAGAAGACGGCCCTGAAGGCGCCCAAGTCGCTTCGGCTTCCGCCGGGCCCCCTCCAGAGTTTCGTCGCCGCCGCCGTTCCCGGCAGCCTCTGCGCCCCCCCCCCCTTCCTCCTACCCACGGTGCGCGGCCCACAATGCACCGCGAGAGGCCCTCGGCTCGGGCTGGGGCGTCTTTCTCAGAGTGAGGGGGAGGCCGGAGCCGCCCGCCCGGGTTCGAATCCCCTGGGCTGCCTCTGTGCGTGCGTGAAGGCGAACGGAGCCCGGGGTGTGTGTGTGTGGGGGGGTGTTTTTAATTTTAAAGCTTTCCGGCCAGGCTCCTCTTTCCTCCCGCAGGAAGGAATTTGGGGGAAATTTCTAAATGAGATGGGCAATGTGGATCGAAAAAGACCTTAATCCGAGCAGGTCGGGGGGGGGGCGCGCAAAAATGCTAATTACCTTGTAAACCGCTCAGAGAGTGCACTAAGCGCGATGGTGGGGCGCTTTAGAAGTGTAATTGCTATTTGCTAATCCTATATGGGTTCCTGTTTGGGAATAATCAGCGCAGAACCCCACGGCGAGACTTTTAAGGGGAAAGGTCTCCCGTGCTCGAGAGTCGTATCCGACTCTAGGGTTGCTGTGCTCATCTCCGTTTACAGCCAAAGAGCCAGCGCTGTCTGCGCCTGCAGATGTTTCCCTGGTCATGTGGCAGGCATTACTAGGCAACACGGAACGCTGTTACCTTCCCCCACTGGAGCGGTACTTATCTACTTGCAATGTCTTGCTTTCGAACAGCTTAGTTGGCAGGAGCTGCAACAGACAGACCATGGGGGACTCACTCCGTCGTGCAGCCCTCGGGTCTCGAACTGCTGAACAGCCAGGTCTTCAAACTTGCAGCGTCTTGACCACTAAACTCCCACGCTAAACTCCCACGGCCCCTTTTGAGGAGATGCATACAGTTCGAAAGCAAGAAATTGCAAGTAGATAAACGGCACCACTTCGGACAGCGTTCCGTGCGCTCCGGTGTCTAGTCATGCCTGCCACATGACCATGGAAGCGTCTGCGGAAGCAGACAGCTTCAGCTTTGAAACAGAGATGAGCACTGATCCCTAGAGTCAGATAGGACTGGCTTTCGAGCAAGGGAAACCTTTACTATACAGTACTGTTAAAAAATCAACAGGGAGCCTTCTGGCACATTAAAAACTTAGCAATTTTTTTTCCCCATGAACTGTAACCCACAAACATAAACTTAGGCCAAACAAAGTTAAAATAGTCCTTGCCAGGACTTTAAAAACTACACTACTGTATTTTGATTTTGCCATAATGGGCTGACAGGGCGACCCGTCTGGAAGATACGGTTACAAGCTCGGTCCCAAGTGCTTATTTTCAGAAGCGCCTTTGCGATTTGGTCTTGGCTTCGGGATGTATCTGTCAAGTATCCCATATTGGCTGGGATTTCCCGTATTTCAGCGCTCGTTCCTCCCCTTTCCCGCCGCCATCCTGTATTTTGAACAGCGGGGAAAGGGGTTGCTGCGCATGCATGCCCATCAGGCAGTTCTGCGCATATGCTAAGGGGTTCTGCGCATGTGCAAAGGGGTTCTGCACATATGCAAAGGAGTTGTTGCTGCGCATGCGCACCTGGGCTGACGCAGGTCCCGTATTTTCCGGAGCCACACTTGACGGATCATCCACTCCTGTAATTTGTGGACAGGCCAAAAGGCGGAGATGATGATGACCCAGGTCCATGATGGCAAACCTTGGCACTCCAAATGTTCTTGGACTTCAATTCCCAGAAGCCCAAGCCCCCTGTGAATCCACACGAATGGGTTTACTGCAGTTCATCCGGCCTGCACTGCCCTTGTCGCTCCCGAAAGCGGAAGTAAAACACGCCTGTACGGAGGAAGGGTTAACGGGCGCGTTTTACTTCTGCTTCCGGGAGCAGCGCAGGCCAGATGGATCGCAGTAAACCCATTCGTGTGGATTCACAGGGTGCTTGGGCTTCTGGGAATTGAAGTCTAAGAACATCTGGAGTGCCAAGGTTCGCCATCACGGACCCAGGTTGTCCTGCCCATCATTACGAGACTTCCCTTGTGAAGGGGGGGAAACATTTAGGCAGACACTGGAAAGGGGGTGTTGGTGGTGGGCTGGGCAAAGGGGAGGGAGGGAAGAAAACACACCCCGTAATGGGGTTGTGAGAGTTTAGGCCTGAGGGATTAACATTTTTGATGAAGGGGAAGAAGGGGATTTTTACCGACTAATTGAGTTACCGATCTCAACACCAAGAAGATGAAAAAATTGGTTATAAGCCAAACACCAACTCTTGGCAAGCTAGTGGCAGCAACACAAGAAATCGACAGAGTGGATAAAATTGTTTATTTGGGGAGTATGTTAAATGAAAATTAAAGAGATTAAAATACGAATAGAAAAAGCAAGACCCACCTTCATAAAAATGTGACATTTGTTATGCAGTAGAGATTTATCTCTTGCTACAAAGATCCAAATAGTGAGATATGAAGTTGAAGGTTGGACATTGGACTAACTAAAGCATCTGAAAAGATAATTGAAGCTTTTGAAATGTCGATTTACAGACGGCTGCTAAGGATATCATGGGTTGACCATGTGACTAACATAGAAGTATTGCACAGAATGGATAAAGAACAAGAACTCTTTAAGGCCATCAAGCAAAGGAAGCACTGTATCGAATACTCCAACTCACTCTGCAAAGAAAAACCCCTGGGAAGAGAGGCCCTGGACATAGACGGACTTCATGGCTGAAGAACTTGAGAAACTGATGTGGCATGTCCTTGGACTGTTCCGAGGAGTTAAGAATAGGAAGACTATCGCCATAATGATAGCCAATATCCAGAACGGATAGTTTCTAGTAAAAATGGCTAAGATCCAGCTGAATGTATATTCCATCATTTTTTTTCCATCTGGGAAATGATTAGCTTTGCCATAGGAACAGAAAAAATTATTTTAGAAGTTCTAATCCCTACGTATCCATTCACATGTATTTGCTCTCAATCATATCTTCTGTGCCTACAGTACTGCCAAATGTCTTAAAATACTTTTGAAACAGTTAGTTTTGGGGAGCTGTAGGAACTCCAGGAAGTAGAAAAAATAATTATTACAATGAAGCAATAGTTATCCATGAGTAACGGGGCAAAGTGGTTATTGAAAAAGAAAAGCAGTAGTGCTCTGAGTAGCAAATTTGTCCAAAGCTAAAAAGGTAAAGGTAATCCTTGCTCGAAAGCCAGTTGTATCCGAATCTGGGTTCCATGCTCATCTCTGTTTATAGATGTCTGCATTTGCAGATGTTTCCGTGGACATGTGGCAGACATGACTAGACACCGGAGTGCACAGAACACTGTTTACTTTCTCACCAATTTCTTGCTTTCAAACTGCTAGGTTGGCAGGAACTGGGACAGAGATGGAAGCTCACTCCATCGTGCTGTACTCGGGTCTTGAACTGCTGACCCACTGACCTTCCAGTAGTCAAGTTCAGTGTCTTCACCATTAAGCCACTGCAGTCCCGTAAAAAGATAATGTCATGTTAAATAATCAGTTATCAGAATAAAATGAAGAAATAAATAAGCAGGTGAATCTAGTTTCAAATTGTAGTCTAGGAAAACCTATTCCTGCAAAATACATGGTTTCTTTGTAATATAGCATCTGTATCACAGGTCTTATCCTTATAGACATTACAAATTTTACAAGACTGTCAATAACAGAGCAAGCGTCTCATAAAACCACCATGCCCACCATTGTTGATGTTTTCTGCGGCACAAAACTACAGGAGAATATTATAAGGTTTTGCAGGCTAGACAAGTAAGTGGTGAAGAGAGCTGCTTGGTCGCCAGTGGGGCAGCCGCCCCACGAATGCGACCAAAAAAATAAAACTATGAGTCCCAGAGTCCTCTGTGCTGGGCAAACCCTCAGCCAATCAGAGTGCGCCGACTTAAAAAAAAAAACGCCGGAAGGGAAAGACTTTGAAAGACCCAGCTGGATCCAGGAACAGGTAAGTGCAGTTGGTAGGGGTTAGGGAGTGGGGGGAGGCACGGCCCCAGTAAACAAGCCCCCCCCGCCCCACCACCTAGCCCCCCCCCAACCCCCACCGACTGCACTTATCTTTTCCTGGCTCCGGCTGGGTCTTTCAAAGTCTTTCCCTCTCAACGTGGCCTTCTGCGTAGGGAGAAGCACCGGCCTCTCCTTTGTCCCTGCGGGCGACTTGGCCTCAACACCCACATGGACAAAGGAGAAGCCGGAGCGCCTCCTGGCCTAACGGAGAGAAGGACTCGCTTCTCTCTGGGTTGGCTGGGAATGAAAGTTCAGTTCCCAGCCAATCCAGAGAGAAGCAAAGCCTCTCCGTGATGGGGATCCGTTCTCTCCAGGAGGCAAAGGTGCTGCCTTTGTCTCTGGGAGAGAAGAAATCGCTTCTCTCTGGTTTGGCTAGGGATCAAAGAGAAGCAAAGCCCCTCCGTGATGGGGATTTGTTCTCTCTGGGAGGCAAAGGTGCTGCCTTTGTCTCCGGGAGAGAAGGAATCGCTTCTCTCTGGGTTGGCTGGGAACAAAACTTTCGTTCCCAGCCAACCCAGATTTCTCTCTCACACACACATACACACACACAAAAAAATTTTTTTTGCGAGTAACACTACCCACTGGTGGTCTACTCTATCTGTCAGTCTTTCTTCCTCTCTCTCTCTCTCTCACACACACACACTGCTTCTCTCTCACACATACACACACATACAATACACACACACACGACATCCCAGCCTTGCCAGGAATTTTTAATGTGTGTGTTGGTGGTTGGAGTGGTATTGTATGGGTGGTGGTTGTTGTGCACACCCAAAACCACCCCTAACCACCAACACACACATAAAAAATGCCCGGCTGGCCGGGCACAAATATGCTATTACTGAATATAAAACAGAGGTGTGGTCTTGTATGTGCTCTATACAAATCCGCACGCTGAAAATTGGCACATATGTACCTCGCCCTCCGGAGACCAGCACTGTGTGTGTGTCTGTGTGTGACGATCCCCATGGGGGTGTGTGTATGCCCCTAAATTGATCTGCAAAGGGAAGTATACTTGACAGGAGGATGTGTGTATGTCCCAGTGATGTCATAGTGATGCTAATGTCATAGCCCCAGGTAGGTCACCCGATTGTGACATCATTGTGATGTAATTGAGCTGGCTAATGACATAGTCCCAGACGCAAAGGGGACACATGTATGGTAAGGATAAGGGTGGACCATCGATGGAGAAGCGGGACATGTGAGGGAAGAGAGAGATGGAGGAAGCGATGTCACAGTCCCAGGTAGGGACAGATGAGGGAGGCAGAAAGGGGACAAGTGAGGGAAGAGAGAGATGGAGGAAGGGAGGCAGGAGTGATCTACACACACACCATGGGAAAGGCTGGCCTACGGTACAAAAACAAAAAACAGGCAAGGCCGGGTAATCGGCTAGTACAATATATAAGTGTGATTGCTTTGCTTTAATGCAGGATATCCAGTGTATTGCAGTGGACAGAGTGATGGACTAGTGCCTAGGAGGCCTAGATGCCATGGAAGCTCACTGGGGATGTGGAACTGGTGAAATAACTCCTTAAATATCTCGCTTATCTTGAAAGCCCAATTAGAGTTGTTATAAGTTGGTTCCAACTTGATTGTACATATCAATGAAGTAATGCAGGAGAGCCATAGTCTAAGACATAGCACGTATACACCATGTTTAAAAATGCATGATGTATGGATATGTTGAATTTTGACTACAGGACCCAGAAAACGCCATTTACATGAATAAGGAGCTGTTGGATATTCTGAAAACTATGAGAGGAAACATACAGGAAATAGCAGGGCATATGATTACCAAAGTACAGAATGAAAGGTTTCAAGTTGAAGTTCTTATAAATACTGTTGTTCAGTCGCACAGTCAATTCCGACCGTTTGCGACCCCATGGACCATTTTCCTCCAGGCACCTCTGTCTTCCACCATTCTCCTCAGCCCACCAAGCTCTGTGCCCATTGTGACCACAATACCATCTATCCATCTCAGTTTTGGACGCCCCCTTCTTCTCTTGCCCTCCACCTTTCCCAGCATCAAGGCCTTCTCAAGTGAGTCCTCCCTTCTCATTTGATGTCCAAAGTACTTTAGCTTCATCTTCACTATTTGTCCCTCCAATGAACAGTCAGGATTGATTTCTTCCAGTATTGACCTATTTGTTCTCTTTGCTGTCCAAGGGACTCTCAGGACTCTCCTCCAACACTACATCTCAAAGGCATCTATTCTTCTGCGCTCAGCCTTCCTAATGGTCCAGCTCTCACACCCATACATTACCACTGGGAATACCATTGCTTTGACTATGCGAATTTTTGTTTTCAAGGTGATGTCTCTGCTTTTCACTATATTCCCAGGTCTCTCCTAGCTTGTCTCCCCATAATCAGTCGTCTTTTTATTTCATGGCTACAGTCACCATCTGCAGTGATCTTAGATCCCAGGAAAGTACAATCTGTCACTGCTTCTACTTCTTCCCCATCTATTTTCCAGTAACTGATCGGACCTGTTGCCATTATCTTGTTTTTCTTGATGTTAAGTCTCAAGCCAGCTTTTGCACTCTCCTCCTTCAATCCAATCAAGAGGTTCTTTAGGTCTTCCTCACTTTCTGCCATTAGGGTGATATCGTCTGCATATCTCAAATTGTTGATGTTTCTCCCAGCAATTTTGATCCCATATTGTGATTCCTCCATCCCTGCATTGTGCATTATGTGCTCTGTGTATAGATTGAATAAGCAGGGTGATAAAATGCAGCCTTGCAGTATATAATAAGCAAATTTTGATTTTTTTAGTGCCCAATCAATTAGGAAACCTCAATTACAGAAACTGAAGCTAAGTTATTTGTGTACTAAATTTCACAGCTCATGGAATTTATTTTGAAAATGAGCTTTAATATTTTCTATCCCTATGGGATACAGTTTTGCATGATCAAGAGAAGTGTGATTAAAGCAAACCCCAAACGGAAATAAACTGGGAAGTCTTTGAATTGTGGAAAAGTCCTGGGAAAGGTGTGTGAATATCAGAGCTTCAACACCTAATATTTCTGGTGTGCTTTACATCTTTCTGTATGAGAGTCAAAATTTGAGAAAAAAACAAGTGGCATTCCATAAGATTCAGCACTTGAATTAATGGTCTGATATATTTATCTATTTAGCCTCATTTGTTTCAATGACACTTTAAAAGGTTGTCCACATGGTGCTGTTATCTTTGATCATTTGGGGATTTTGGCATTATTTTAAATTTTGAATAGATAATTTCAGTACAGTACTTGGAATATATGAAGGATATTTGTTACTGGATATACAAGCATTTACTGGGTCATTCCAGTACCCACCTGTCCACCAAGATCAGAAATTGCTCCCTGGTGTCTCACTACCAACATAGATTGCCCTTCCTTATTTGCCTGTCTTCTTCATCCTCTACTTTCTTTCCCCTTTTCTCCTTGTTTTATCAGTGCATGGGGTGTGAAGGGGTGAAGATTGGCCAGCAGAATATTCATATGGAAATCCCATCAACCCACAAAGTGAATGGACCAACACAGAACAACACACACAGTGCAGATCCAGCACTGAAACAAAATCAGGAGTGTGGGGGAATGTACCACACGCCCATTGATGGCCACATGAAGAGGACTAGTAAGAAGAAGGAATTCCAATAAATGCAGCTTATCATGAAATTGCCTCTTCTACAGAACTGTTAAAGGGATGTAGCCATCTTAGGAACATAAGCTGCTTTATATTCACACCATTGGCCCATCTCACTCATTGTTCTCAATGTTAGCAGCAGTTCTCTGAGACTAGCTAATTGCCAGGCCTTCCTGAGACATCAAGATTGGATCCCAATACCTTCTTCATTCAATGCATGTGCTCTGCTGATGAGCATTAGAATATGCCCCATGTTTGAAGAAGATGTATTCCTGTTCCAAGGAGGGTTCAGTAAAGTATTCCACAACTGAGAAGCAAAAGAGAAGGTCAGAAGGGCAAACTAACAGGAAAAGTCTATGCAATTATTTCCATTAGCATTCTTAAGCTCAATTGCAGGCTAAATTTCATCCTGAAATGGGAATGAAAATATTAATAAGATACTCAGAATTTGCAAACAAGATGGAAGAAAAGCGAATGCTGTGTGGATCAAACTTTTTAAAAATTCAGTAAGACAGTGATAAAAAAATGGAAACCCGTAAAATGAAGCTTAACCAGAAATACATAAAAAAATCTTACAAACTCCAACAATTTAAAAAAAAAAACACTAAAAAGAAGTGGATAGCTAGTCTCTAATGCAAATAGAGGATTTATGGATTATACCTGCTTACTGTCATGGGCTCAGCTGGAGTTGGAATGGTTTAATTCTCTGTAAAACCTCTCCCCAAGGAAAAAAATGCATTCATTGTTTTTATCAATTGCTGCTTTTCTTGTGCTACACAATTCATATAGTGTAGCAAGCTCTTCATAAACAAAAAATGTTGAAATAGATACTAAAGAGTTTGTGAGATTGTTTTACCTTACCCACATAGCTCATTGTTATGGTTTGGAGGGTTCTGTGGGATCCGCGCACACAATTGGCATAACTGGCCCTGACAGAACCCCGGTAATGGGTGATCACATCGTTACCAGGGGTTCCTGAGGGGACAGAAATTGGGGGAGCGGAATATTAGATAGAGTTTAATTCATCAATAGCTGATCTGACAAACTGCTCGGACAATAGAGAGCTAATGACCAACTCGCTAGGTGCGTATTAGGCAATCTCGCACCTGCGGATTACTCTAAGACCTAGAGCCAATACTAGCCACTTGTTTACCCCGGATAACACGGAACAATGTATTTCCTCTGCCGTTAATTAAGTTGGTTAATTAACTTCCCCTGTAGACTTCCCCAATTAACTTGTGTAAACATTATGTGTGAAACCTGCAGTATCGCAATGCTTCTAACATGCAGCCTAAAACATGATAAATACTGATGATTGGTCTTCATTAAATCACTGGTCTTTGCTCCATCTTGCCTCGTGTCTCATTGCTTGACCAGTCTCCTCCGGGACCCAAAAGCCGCTTCGCAGTTCCGATCCAGCCTGCGCAACCTGCTTCGCAGCCCAGATCCAACAGGTTCTTTTCCTTTTCTCTCTGGAGGCATAGAATCTACTGTCTTCTACAATCATGATTCTTGCCTTTACAGTTTTAAGGACTTGCCCTTGTAGTTTCCCCTTGCTTTTCCTGTAGCATTATAGCATTTGCTAATGATAAGAAAAGAGCATTCTGACACTTTAAATATGCCCCAATCCAATTCTATAAACTGTTTCAGCCAGAATCTTAGTAGAGCAGTTTTTCCTTCTTCAATGTGTAGGCCAGACATGAAACTGTCAAAATGAAGGCAAAATGAAGGCAAGGCACCCTTTAGTGACTTCATTCTGCAGTTGCCTTCACCTGACCAAGTGTGAGAAAGATTAGTTGGCAACACAAGGTTGCCATTACCAAGGTACACCCGATTGTGGTTCAAGAATACCACAATCTTCGAGGAGGCGCTTTCTGTGTACCCCACAGTACACAGTAGAGCAGTACAATGAATAATTCCACATGCATCCTTTCAATGTGATTTATTTATTTATATTTATTTATTTGTTTATAATTTAAATTTCTATGCTGCCCAATCAGGTGAACCGACTCAGGGTGGCTCACAACAGGATTAAAAAAAACATATTAAAAACAATTAAAACCCCAACATACCCACCCATGTAGTATGGCCATCACTCTTCCCAATGCGTTCAATCGCTAACGCACACAGCTTGAGACTCAACACGGGTACTAATGGAAGAGAAATTGTGGAGCGGGTTTAGATTAATTGGCATGAATCATAAAGAGCCTGACTGAGGAATTACGGAGGAAATAGGACAAAGGGTAAAAAGTTGCTGATTCTAAGGTCAAACTCGCTCTTCCCCTTCTGGTCTCAATAATGTTGAGTGAGGCAGGCTGAGTCAGTGGTAAAGGAAGTTAGACCTGAAGGCAGTTTACATGGCCTTCGAGATAGGGCGAGAACAATGGGGTTTCGCCAACCCAGATCTTAGATAACCGCGGGTTTGTCCATCAATCACTGGACAATGGTCGGAGGCAGGTGTTAACTCTACCCACCAGAAACGCGACTTTCGTCAGCCTTCTGTGACGTGGGTTCATGCTCCTTAGGCATGAAACCCGCGAGGCAAGACAATAAAGGGGCCACCCGATTTCGATCAGGGCTGGACTTCACCACACCATTCGCCTCACGTGTCCTTCCTTGCGGCCAGTCATTCCGACCTCCGGGGGCCATCTCCGCACCAGAGGGCCCCGATCCGTGGCTCATTGCAACATACCCACCTATTAAAAACTAACCACATTAAAACTGTCCACATTAAAAAGATGGGGAGGATTAATTTTATAAGCCAACAGGCGGGGGCCACTCTTCCATCTGGGCCCCACACCTGCCTCGCCAACCAGGTTTTTAATTCTTTCCTGAAAGGCAGCAGCTACGTCTGCTCCTGCAACTCTACTGATGTTAACTTCACTGTCACATTCTAAGGATGCGTTCCTTCATTCTCCTGTATATAATAAGAACATAAGAACAGCCTTGCTGGAACAGGCCACAGCCCATCCAGTCCAGCATTCTGTCTCACACAGTGGCTCACCATTTCCTTCAGGGTATTCCCAAGGAGATGCCTTCACCTGCTTAGGATTCCCTGGAAATGGCATTGAGAGATATCCCGCCTATCTCTCCAACCCCGAGGTTGTCCTTAAGTATCCATAATTATAGCCATTGATACCCTTGTCCTCCATGAACTTGTCTAATCCTTTCTTAAAGCTGTCAAGACTGACAGCTGTCACCACTTCTTCTGGCAGGGAGTTCCATAGACCAGTAATCCTCTGGGTGAAAAAGTACTTTCTCTTATGCTTATGTTTTTATTGGTTTGGTGCAATAAAAGGAAACCTGTCAGATAAAATTTTGGCAAATACCCTTATATGAAGTCTAACATTGGACCAACACTGTTGCTCATTGGAAAAACTCAAATAGAAAGGGCTCTAAGTTTTGTAACAAATAAAGGATTATACATGCCTGCCCCCACTCTCTGAAAGGAGCACCCTGCTAGTAGAAGTAAAAAAAAAAAAAAAGGGATCACAAGACATATTTCAGCTAATTTGTTTAAACACTATGAATATTGCTTTACAATTTATTTGTCTCATTCTCACTTCAGATGAATCCTGTGTGGATTGTTTTCTTTGGTATCAAATATAACTTATCGTACGTTGGATTATTCTCTTTTCCTACCACCCCACCACCTCTTCCTAGCAATATTATCTTTTACAGTAACTTTGATTCAGGTCTTGCAAACTAACCACTATTTATTTATTTATTCACATTTATGCCTTCTCTCATGTTTCTCTCCCTCTTTCCTTTCCCCACTACTTTCCGCAACAGTACTGTTTTTTCTAATCACTTCTTTATTCTTGCATATGCAGGGCAGAATCTTTCTTCTTCTTCTGCCATATCTGAATCCAAGTATTGGCAATCCTCATGGCAAAAAGCCATGAAGACTGTCCTGAGAATATAATGCAGTGGCCTTTCATCGACCTTCCACATGGCAGCGTGACCCCTGTACCACTGATCCAGTTCCGCGAGTCACTGTCTGTTCCTGAGCTCTTTTGGCATGCAAAGTTCTCATTGGCCCCAGGCCAGTATTGATGAAGCTGCTGCCCTCTATCAAGATGGATTCAAGTGGGATTTAATCCACTTGGGGATCATCACCCTTCCCTGTGGACTTCGGCACCCAAGGCGCTAGTCCTCAGGGTTGTCACATTAGTTAACCGCTGCTTGACACTTGGCTTTGAGTCCCTGGCAGTATAGTCTACTCTATTACCATAGCAGGATAGCCTGGCCAGACTATGTGTGATACAGGGTGGCCCGTAAATCCCTACCTGTCCATAAGTATTATATTTTTCCCTTTTTTTCCAGAGAAATATGGCTGATTTAAGCCCATGTACACTTGAAGAGCATATTGTAGCAAGTATGTGGGTACATGTGCGCAGGAATACTGGTTACACCCTGGATACAATAAGTGGCAAATTTAAAGAAAGATTCAATAGGGGCTTACAAGCCGCCCTGTAGAATACCCTCAGTTTACATATCTTTAATCAAGTGAGAGTTCAGGCTTGACTTGCTTGAGCACCCATGGACCTGTATCTCTGGCTGTCCTTGGTATCCATAAGTGTTATGTATGGAATGCTATGGCTTTTAGATACAATGTAACAATGTAACCAGGTGTATTGCAGCAGTTACAATGAGCTACCGCTGCCTCTAGATGGTATCGAGAGGCAGCTGATAGCGATCAACCCCACATGATACAAGTTATCCAATTACAGTCAGCCGCGGGAGATATTCCCACCACAGGCAGACCTGATGAATAATGCAGTGCGTCACAACGACATCCCGAATACAGTAACCAATGAGCAACCATGTAACCAGTTTAAAATGTACTATGCTGTAATAAAGATGTGTTTGGCCTTATGAATGCTGCCTACTGCGTATCAATCTGCAAACATCAAATTGGCGACGAAGGTGGGATATGGCTCCCCGAAGCCTTAAGCTATCCCAGTTCGATATCAATGACGCTGAATCATGGGAACTGTACGAGTGCCAGTTCAGGCATGCCATGGATGCTGAGGGCATCGAGGACGAGGAGAAGATGCGGTCCTGCCTCCTCACACAGATAGGCCTCCCGGCACTACGGCTCCTGATCAACTTACTCGCACCGAGGAAGATTGATGCGGTCCTGCTCGCGCAAATCTTAACGGCTCTACGAGAACACTTCCAGCCGGTCGTGTCTATTTTTCTGGCCAGGGTCGCCTTCCACAGGAGAGACCAGCAGCCGGGCGAGTCAGTGGCTGATTACGAGGCGGCCCTCAGGTCGGCGGCCACCCCTTGCCATTGGAAGAACCTGGAAATATCCCTGAGAGACCAGCTGCTATGCGGTCTGCAGGATGAAGAAGTTCAGCAAAGGTTGATGGTCCGAGAGCACCTTTCGTTTCAGGCCTTCCTGCTCAGGCAGCTGAAGTGGTGAGGTCCAGAATTAGAACCTTCCAAGCAAGGAATGCTACATTGGAGAGGCCCACGGTCAGCTGTCCAGGCCGCATGGCGCTCGCCCCGACCTCCAGTGAGCCCTCCATCCTCTTTGGAGGCCTCTGCTCCAGCGGGTTCCTGCTCCAGCGAGGACGACGATGTCCAAAAGGTTCGGAAAAAGATGACCAAGTCAAGCGCCAGCAACAAAGAGGGCCGCCAATGCGATGGCTGTGGAGCATCCCACGACCGAAAGAAGTGTCCTTTTCGGAAAGCCGAGTGCCACAGTTGCGGACGGCGAGGCCACATCGCCAAGGTGTGCAGGTGGCGGCGGAGAGGAGACCAAGAGCCAGCGGACCAGCCACGATGGAGGGCAGACGGCATCGGGAAGGTCTCTGATGACGACGCGACAGTAAACCGCATGTCTCTGGCGCACCGATGTTTCTTTGCTGAGGTACTGTTGCAAGGGGTCCCGGTTAGAATGGAGGTGGACTCAGGCTCATCCTACTCCATCATTTTCCAAAAGGAATTTTTGCGCATTCCTCCCAATGTGCACCCGAAACTTAAGGCCCTCAAGTCAAACCTACGGGACGTGCAAGGCTACGGGATTCGAGTTTTGGGGGTGGGAAACTTTGTGGTTAAATTCAAAGGTTTCACGGACAAGCTGCCCCTAGTAGTCCTCAAACAAAGGTCCTGTTGCCTCCTGGGGACACAATGGTTTGCACCCCTGGGAATTGAACTGCCATAGAGACTGACCCTGTATGGGACTTGTGTGTCGCACACCCAGCAGTTTTTGAGAAGGGCCTCAGGAAGTACAGGGGCCCCCCAGTCTCATTCGACCTGGATCCCGAAACCTGGCCCATCAGGCTAAAGCCGCGAAGAGTGTCATTCGCGTTAAAGAACAAAATTGAGGCAAAACTGGACAAATTGGTGGATCAGGGGATTTTAGTCCCAGTGGATTCTGCGGAGTGGGAAACTCCAATTGTTACAGCAATGAAACCAAACGGGGAGGTTAGGATTTGTGCTGATTATAAGTGTACGATTAACAAAGCTATTCGCCCTAATGCATACCTGGTGCCAGTAGTTAGCCATTTACTGGCCACTTTACATGGGGGTAAATGCTTCGCCAAACTATACCTAGTGCAAGCCTATCAGCAACTCACAGTCACGCCTGCTACCGCAGCTGCGCAAACGATTGTAACGCACAAAGGTGCATTTAAGGTAACATGCCTACAGTTGGGCGTGAATTCGGACCCCGGGATTTTCCAATCGTTGGTAGAATGGCTCCTCAAGGGTCTCCATGGGGTCCTCCCCTATTTTGATGACGTATTGATAATAGCGGGGAGTGAGGGGGAACTTGCCACAAGACTGGATAAAGTCCTAACTGTGTTCGAGAGAACGGGGTTGAGATTGAGACGTGACAAATGTGTGTTCCTAGCAAGGGAGGTTGAATTCCTAGGGTTTAAGATAACCCCTGATGGTGTCAAGCCCTCCGACTCAAAGGTTGTGGCTGTTCGAAATGCCCCTTGCCCCACCGCGAAACCAGAGCTGCAGTCATTCTTAGGGCTCCTAAATTTCTATCACTCCTTCTTGCCAAGGAAAGCATCTGTAGCGGAGCCCCTGCATCGTCTCTTAAAGAAAGATGCAGTTTGGCGGTGGGGAGACAGCCAGGAAAAAGCTTTCAAGGAGTTGAAACAGCTCCTCTCCTCAGAGGCAATTTTAACTCATTTTGACCCCAGGAAACCCGTGGTATTAGTTTGTGATGCTTCACCAGTGGGGGTGGGAGCTGTGTTGTGCCACGTGTTGGAAAATGGGCGGGAAGCCCCGGTGGCATTTTACTCTAGGTCGCTTTCAAAGGCTGAGCGCAATTACACGCAAACAGATAGAGAGGCTCTAGCTATAATCGCTAGAACCAAGAAATTCCACAATTTCCTCTATGGTCGAGAGTTCACCATTATTACCGACCATAAGCCTCTTCTGGGTATTTTCACCACGAGTAAGCCCACACCCCAGATTCTGTCCCCAAGAATGCTCCGGTGGGCCATATTTTTAAATGCTTACCAGTACACACTGGTTCACCACCCGGGGAAGGAGATCAGCCACACTGACGCCCTTTCACGGTCTCCCCTCCCAGAGCTAGGGGAACCCAATTGCGAGGTGGAGGAAGACCACCAGGTGTTGCTAATCAAGTTCCTCGACTCACCACCCATAGGGCCCTCAGATATCGCCAAGGCTATGGCGAGGGACAAGGTTCTGTCCCAAGTAACTGCATGGGTTAAGAAGAGCTGGCCCATGACTCTGCCAACCGAGGAGTTCCAAGCGTTCTTCCGGAAAAGGGTTGAACTTTCATTAGAGAGGGGTTGCCTCCTCTGGGCCAATGAGTGGTCATTCCCGAGGCGCTACGCGCAAGGGTGCTCAAGTTGCTGCATACCAGCCACCCGGGAATCGTGCGCTCAAAGGCTTTGGCCAGGAGCTACTTCTGGTGGCCCCAGATAGATGCGGATATTGAACATATGGTGAGCACGTGTGAAAGTTGCCAGAGTTCTTGACCCGAGGAGTCCCGACTTCCTCACAGAGAATGGGACACAGCCCGTGGACCATGGTCTCGATTACATATCGATTTTGCTGGTCCGTTTCGAGGCTCTATGTTCTTCCTCGTGGTCGACTCCTTCTATAAGTGGTTAGAGGTTATCCCTATGTCCAACACCTCCTCAGCCACAACAATAAAGCAGTTGCGCAAGGTGTTCAGTTGTTTCGGACTGCCCAATGTGCTTGTCTCCAACAACGCCAGTACCTTCACATCTGCCGAATTCCAGGCATTCCTAGAGAGAAATGCTATTCGGCACATCACTTCAGCACCTTTCCATCCCGCTACTAACGGGCAAGTTGAACGCCAAGTGCGTTCCACCAAAGAGGCGCTTCAGCGAATGGGTCCCGGGGATTTGAACCTGCAACTGTGCCAGTTCCTCATCTGTTACCGGGTAACTTCCCTGGCATCCAGACTCTCACCTGCTGAGATCCTAATGCGCAGGAGACCCGTTACGCTGTTTGACCGGTTGGATTTGGCCAGGGTGGAGGAGAAAGGGAGGAATATACAGATGGGAAGTACAAAGGTATTTGCGCCAGGAGGCATGGTGCATTGCAGGAACTATGCGTCCAACAGCCCAGCATGTGTCCCAGGGTTCGTGGTCGAACAATCTGGGCCAGTATCATACATAGTAGAAACCAGCACGGGTTTGCTGTGGAGACGACACATGGACCAGCTGTGACGACGGGTCACGGACACCCAGGGGGAGGTCAGCCCGGGGGACTCAAACAACCAGGGGGGGAACAGTCAGGATGTTTCAGCATTAGGGTCCTCCCCCACCCGTTTATTCCAAGGGGGAAACACGGGGTACCCACCACAAGGGGATTCCCACAGAGACAGAGAGTATCGTTCACCCAACAGCAGAAGTGTGCGTACAAATCCATGCCCTTTGTACCCACCGGGAAGGGAAGAGCCCAATGAGTTTATGTTTGATTTTCAAGACCGGGGGGAGTTTGCGGAGTGGTCACCCACCCGTCTGAGCGAGAAGCGGGGTTTTAGTTTAGTCCCGAGTACCCCCGGTCCTCCAAATTGTGAGTCCCCTCCTTCCCAAGCAGTGACGCAAACGCCCACAGAACCGCCCACTGCACAGGGTAACAGGCAGGACCTGGCATTACAATATTCCTCCTCAATTCTGAGTTTCATGCCAGGAAGGCCCCCGGCCGCGGCGGGGGCAAAGCAGGGTTTCAAGTCGCAGTTATTTGTTCCTCTCTCACCCCCGAGTTCGAGAGGAGAGCAGTATTCACGCCAGGCAGTTAACGAGTCTCATTTTCCCATTGCAGGACGAGACTCTGCGGAACACAGAGCCCATGACTCACATGAGCTCGGCCAAGCTGCCGTACGGCCAAAGCAAATGTGCGGGAAACCACAATGGTTAAGGGACTTCGTCCCATCCTAGGGGAGAGGGATGTTATATATGGAAGGCTATGCCTTTTAGATACAATGTAACAATGTAACCCGGTGTATCACAGCAGTTACAATGAGCTACTGCTGCCTCTAGATGGTATCGAGAGGCAGCTGATAGCGATCAACCCCACATGAGTTATCCAATTACAGTCAGCCGCGGGAGATATTCCTGCCACAGGCAGACCTGATGAAGAATGCAGTGCGTCACAACGACGTCCCGAATACAGTAACCAATGAGCAACCGTGTAACCAGTTTAAAATGTACTATGCTGTAATAAAGATGTGTTTGGCCTTATGAATGCTGCCTACTGCATATCAATCAATCTGCAAACATCAAAATAAGGCTCTCCTCCAACACTAGATTCCAAATGAATAGCTTTTCTTTCTCACATTGCTTACACCAAGGAAAAGTTTTGGAACTGGGAAGATAGCTTTTTAGTCAGCTTTCTGCAAAGCAGGCAGGGCAACATTTGTTTACCTGAAAAGTTAAAGGGTGTCTATATTTCTCCATTGTATGTATTGCCCTTATTCACAACTTTGCTTCACCATTTAATTAAGTCTAAAATGGCCCTTCAAAATATTTTGGCACAAGGCGGCTACAACCACATCCCAGTTTTTCTTGTTTCTGTCTTCTCTCAGTAACCATAGTACGGATCATGTGCTCATGGGATCCTCTACCACTGAGTAATTCTATATGAAGGAAGTTTCTATGTGTCTGTACGTATATAATCTTCAAGTTTAAAAGGCCAGGAAATTTTATTCTTCAAAAATTATCTGGTTTATGAATGTGGGATATTAAGCTTCTGTTTCTGTAATTCAAAATGCCAACAAATGGCCTCATGTTTGATGCATAGTATCATGCCTGAGTTGCCTGCAGGAAAAAGGATGGCAAGTTTTAGACAGCAAAGGGCAGGCTGACTGTTGACAACACCAATGCCAGCAAACAAGATACCTTCTTATGCTCACTACCATTCACACTTGTTGAAAAACAGGCTTGACAAATGTTTTTCATTTAGCTGAGAAGTGGTTAACTGATGAAAAAAGAAGTTGGGTTCTGGGATTCTTCTTTGCTTGATGTCTCTTTGTGAATGACACATTCATAAACCAGAGGGTTTTAAAAAAATAATTGAATTTTACAGTAGAACCTCAGATAAAGTCCAAACTCCGTTCCACAAGTTTGGACTTTATCCGATTTTGGACTTTATCCAAATCAAATGGGCGATGCATCAGATAACGTCCAAAAATGGACTTTATCCGAGGTTTGTGGTTTCCCCGTGCCCCCGTGGGCACGGAACGGCCCGGCAGAGGCCACTTTCGGGAGAAAGGCTCCCTGGCCCGTGGGCTCTGCGAGCACCCAAATTAAGGGGGGTGGATAAATGATAGGGTTTGATTCACCCAATTACCTGACCTAACCAACGAACCTGCTGAGAAAGCAAATACGTTACTCATTAGAGTAATCCCTCATCTCCGAATCTCAGTCTCATCCCAGAAGCAAACAGGAGCCATGATTGCCTTAGTCTAAGCCCAAAACAATGGTGTTGTCTCAGCCAGTGTTTGTCCGCACTAATTAACTTCCCCCCGAGAGATTCCCAATTAACCTGAGTAAATAGGTGATGTGATTGACTGTTGGGTGACGGTTTTTTCTACCTTGCCTTCTGATCTATAAATGGTTATGCCTTTTCCTCAATAAACCACTGACCTTATCCTCCTCCATACTGCCTCGTATCGTTCTTTGATCAGTCTCCTCCGGGACCTCCGGCCCTCTGCGGCCCCGATTCCTACACCTGGTGACCCCGACGTGATCTACTCGTGAGTAAGAGCGGTCTTCCTCAGAGTAGCGATTACACGGTCCGGTTCTGCGCTTGAACCGTGTCCGAATCATCCCGGAGGACAGCGCGGCACTCCGTCCGGCAGCCAGCCGATCGGAGGTACGGCCTGCGGTGAAGCAGTCCAAAGAGGCATCCTACAGCTTGCTCCTGACTTTCGCGGCGGCTTGCGCCAAAGGGAAAAACGCATTCCGCTCAGGGCAGCTGTGAGCCCCTGACAGCGCAGTGGCCACCGAGGGCCCGTGGCCGCAGTCCACGCTCCGAGCTCTACCCAGAAGCGTCGTCGCCAGAACCTGTTGCCTGCCAAAGACGCGTCGACTCGTCCCGAGGAGGAATCTTCCGAGGACCCAATCACAGGTAATATGGGGACCTGTCCTCAGCGACAGCGTCCATCCGCTAGCCAAAGAACTCGTGTAGAGGAGTTCAACATCCTGGCCAGGGTATTTAATTTGCGTTTTCACAGCGGGGAGCTAGCGAGACTTTTGGTGTACCTAGGGGAACACTGCCTGCTTTACCCAGAAGTAGGTACGTTAACCCTTGAGCTCTGGGATCAGATAGGAGACTGCATTCAGCAACCCCCGAAAGCTCCAGGAGGCGTAATTCGCACATGGAGAAAGTGTAGGAAGCTCTTGGCGGAGATAGAGCCAGTCCGGGTAGAGGCCAAAGAACCCCCAAGTCTGCCAGATGCGCCAGCTGAACCAACGGCGCCTACGGCGCTCTATCCGTCACTCCAATTTAGGTAGAGTAGCGTAGGGAGCTTTCCCTCGGTGACAGCTGCAGACGTCACCGGCGGAATGCAAGGAATGAGGAGCACAGGCGCTTCTCAGAGAGCAACAGGTTCCCTAGCTACCAAAAGTGCCCTTCAGCGCACAGTAGAGGAAGAACTCAGGAAGGGGGAATTACCAGTAGAGGAGCTAGCAGAGCTCAGTCAGATATGTCCCATCCGCATAGAGATGGACGCGCTTACAGGCGCCCAGCAGATAGTACACTCCCCAGTCGCGTATAAGCTTCTCATGGCTATACGGAAAGCCATTTCCGAGACAGGGCTCCAAAGTCGTTTCACAAGGGGTACGCTTCAGCAAGTGTGCGAGAACACCATGTGGATTCCCCATGACTGGAAAGCCGTCATGCGGATGATGCTCACCCCTAGCCAGTATTTAATTTGGGACAGCGAGTTTCGCCTAGAGGCGCAGACAAGGGCTTCCAGGATGGGAGGCGCAGTACTTCCTGACCAGTTATATGGTTCAGGTTCCTTCGAGCCCATCGATGCCCAAATCAACTTGCCTCTAGCCACTCTCCAGATGTCGGCCGAGGCCGCCTTTAGGGCATTTTTCAAAGTCCCAGCAACTGGCAAAGCGGCTAAAAATTACACCGCTATCAAGCAAGGAGCCCAGGAACCCTATATGGACTTCATCAATCGCCTGGAAGAAGCCATTAGCAGGCAGATTGATAATGAGCAGGCCCAACAAGAGCTCATGATGAAGTTAGCCAAGGACAATGCCAATTTAGACTGCCGTAAAATCTTGCAGTCACTAGGCAATCGTCCTGATTTGACCCTTACGGACATGATTAGAGCTTGCGCCGACGTTGGCACAGAATCATACAAGATGGGATTGCTAGCGGCAGCGGTGCAAGGGGGTAAGAGACCTAAAGGAAAGACCCAAGGAGCATGTCACAGTTGTGGCAAGGTTGGTCACTTCGCTAGGGAGTGCCGATCCAAGGGAGGCGGACAAAAGTCCGGCCGTTCCAAGGCTCCGAAAACCCCATGTCCGAAGTGTAGAAGAGGCTACCATTGGGCTCAAGACTGTCCGGATTCGGGAAACCGGAACGCGGGCATGTCTCTGGCCCCGGTCCAAACAGGGACTCCCCTCACCCAAAGCTCACCAGAGCTAGACTAAATCCCGGTCACACTCCAGACATTGCGAGGGCACAGGCCAGCCCCAAGGGTAGTACAGGGTTAGACTTGACTTGTCAGGCGGACGTTACATGCGACCTGCCAGGCACGGTCTATCTGGTGGACTCCCAGTACATGGGTCCACTGCCCAAGGGCTTTATAGGTTTAGTTTTGCCCCGTAGTGTAGCTGGAGCACGCGGAATTTTCATAATTCCAGGAGTCGTTGACTCGAATTTTTCAGGCGTTCTCCAAGTCCAGCTTTGGACTCACCTGCCCCAAACAATCCACAAGGGAGACACCTTAGCGCAACTGATCATGGTTCCTTGTCACTCACCAGCAGATAGCCAGGGAAGGCTCAGTGACAGCTCCGAGTCCTGGTCAGAGGACCGCTCGAGCGCCAGTGAGGCAGTACAAGGATACCAGGTCTTAGCGACAGTGGAGACCAACATTGAGTGGAAGCAGCGCCCCGTTATCGAGGTATTTTTGAACAAAAGAGTGTTCTCAGGGTTACTCGATACCGGAGCGGATGTGAGCGTGATAAGCAGAAGCCAGTGGCCAAGAGAGTGGGCCATTGAGCCGGTCTCTGATGTGTGGGGGGTAGGCGGCGTCCAGGAAGCGTTTAGGAGCCGAGAGTGGGTGGAAGTCACAATCCCAAGGGCTGACGGCACGGCGGTAATTCAGCCGCACATTCTTGACGTGCACATCAACCTTTGGGGGCGAGACATCTTACAGCAGTACGGTGCTACGCTTACCTTTGGGTAATGGCGTTGCCACTTAAATGTCTCACCGATACGCCGGTTTGGGTAGAACAATGGCCGGTAGTGGGAGAGAAATTAGCCGCCCTCAAGCAGCTAGTTAAAGAACAGCTAGACGCAGGACATATAGAACGGTCCACAAGTCCTTGGAATTCGCCAATTTTTGTGATTAAAAAGAAGTCAGGGAAGTGGCGACTCCTCCACGATCTCAGAGAGATCAATAAATGCATACAGCCAATGGGTCCGCTCCAATGCGGCATCCCCAATCCGAACATGATTCCCAAGGGGTGGGAGATCCTGGTCGTAGATCTCAAGGATTGCTTTTATACAATCCCCTTAGACCCCCGGGACCGGGAAAGGTTCGCCTTTACGGTGCCGGTTGTGAACCACAGTGAGCCTACGCAGCATTACGCGTGGAAATTTTTGCCACAGGGCATGCTCAATTCGCCCACCCTGTGCCAAATTTATGTTCACAATGCACTGGCAAAGTTCCGAAGCCTTTACCCTAAAGCCATAGTTTGCCATTTTATGGATGACATCTTGGTCGCGATGCCGCAACTCGGCAGCGAAATGTTTTCTGACCTCCAGGCCAGCCTGGGGGACAAAGGTTTACTCATTGCCCCAGAGAAAGTGCAGAGAACCGAGCCCTTCTCATACTTGGGTCATCGGCTTCTCCGCTCTTTCGCCGCACCAGTTTTGCCTAAGATCAATTTACAGGACTCAGTCACCCTTGTAGAGTTGCAGCAAGTTTTGGGTAACATCAATTGGACCAGACCGTATTTCCGATTGGATACGGATCTTTTAAAACCGCTCTTCTCGTTGCTAACTTTAGGTAAGCAGCCGGCAGACCGGATACAGATCTCTCGAGAAGCGCGCTTGGCTCTCGAGAAAGTCAACCAAGTTCTCAGCCAGCGATGGGTAGATAGGATCACCCCAGGGCCATATGCTCCGATCTTGAATTTGTACATCGTACGGTCGGGATCCATGTTTACAGGAGCGCTCGGCGTAGATGCCGAGAAAGGGGCGAGTATCGTGGAGTGGGTGTACCTTCCAAACACCTCCTCACGAAACATCGTTCCTCCCCAAGAATTGGTCTCCGCGGTGGTTTACCGCGGAAGGCTGAGAGCTAGGGACATTTCAGGGCATGATTTGGCCAAAATCGTAGTTCCGTTCACCAAGGAACAAGTGCAGCAATTAATGCAGCTCGGTGACTCGCTTCCAATTGCGTTGGAAGGATTCACCGGATGCTTGGCATATCACTTGCCAAAGGACCCCAGACTTGTCTCACTCCAAACGCAGACAGTCAGCTTGTTTGAATTGCTCTCGCTGGTTCCGCTTCAGGGAGCCAGGACAGTTTTTACTGATGGTGGTCGCACATACGGTGTCTTGACCTGGCAGGAGGGCCAAGCTTGGCGCACGCTGCTAACTCTTCCACAAAAGTCCGCGCAGCGGGCAGAGTTGGCAGCGGTGAACCTTGCTTTGCGCACCTTCACCAAAGAACGTTTAAACATCATCACGGACAGTATGTATGTTAGGAATTTGCTTCACAGTCTACCGGGAGCATACATTACTCCCGCGATAGACAAGAATTTGCTTAGCCTGTTTCTCACTGCTCAATTTCATTTGCGAAACCGCACGGAGCCGCTCTATATTGCCCACATCCGAAGTCATCAAGACCTACCGGGTCCGATTTCGGCGGGCAATAGTAGAGCGGATGCGGCGGCAAAGGAAATTAAGCAACGTTCAGTTTTGGGTGTTTTTACTACTCCAATTCAGAGCCATGCATTTTTTCACCAAAATGCCAAAGCACTTGCCAGACAGTTCAATTTGCCACTCTCTCAAGCCCAAGGCATAGTTCGCTCTTGCCAGCATTGTGCAGGGGCACCAGGGGGGCCCTCGTGTGGGTCAACCCACGAGGGACAGAGGCCAATCAGGTGTGGCAAATGGACGTCACGCATGTTCCGCAGTTTGGCAGATGGCAGTACATGCACGTCTGCATAGATACTTTTTCTCAGTTCGTTTGGGCAACGGCGCAGAAAGGGGAGACTGCTTCCCATGTGGAGCAGCACCTCCTTTCCTGCATTGCAGCCATGGGCAAACCTCGGCACGTTAAAACCGATAACGCGCCATCCTACAGCTCCAGGCAGTTGGCCGCCTTCATGGCCACTTGGGATATTAAGCACACATTTGGCGTTCCTTACAATCCGCAAGGGCAAGCGATTGTGGAACGGGTCAATCGGACGCTCAAGCCCTATATTGACAAACAAACAGAAAGGGGGGAGCCACCAGCCCTCCCCAAGTCACAGGGCCAGGCACAGCATTGCCTGAATAAGGTATTGTTCACTTACAATCACCTTAATGTTTTTTCGGATTGTACGCCACAGGAGAAGCACTTCCGCCGTTCGGAAGCTCTCCCGCGACCGATGGTCTGATACCGGGTGCCACCGGACCCTTCTTGGAGGGGCCTGGCGCCGCTCATAACCTGGGGGAGAGGGTATGCTGCAGTTATGTCTCCTACAGGTGTCGTTTGGATTCCAGCTCGGTGTGTCAAGCCTTACTTGGAACCACATGGCGTGGACCCAGACCGACCAGAGTCCGATCCCGGAGATGGAGGACCTCACCCTGACCGAGAGGACCCGTCGGAGGAAACGGCAACCGACGACAGCACCCAAGATCACCTGGGGGATGGTCAAGATCCTTTGTCGTGAGGCCGAGGACACCGTCCGGCGCGAAAGGAAGGAGCCGACGCCGGAGAACCTCACAGCTGCAGTTTTCACCCAGATTCATGCCAACACCCTGGCGCTCACCATCATCCTGACCCTTTCCCTGCTTTTGGGGGGAGGCGCTCAGGCCGCCTCGTTGGAGGTCAACGATCTGCTGCCCAGCGGAGACCTCTCTGCCCGGATGCAGTACAATATTTGGGAGAGGTTGGCGGGTCTCGTCAACCAGTCCGATTTTTGCCTCAGGCAGGACCTTGGTTCTGCTTCGATCCTCAGCACCTGCCTCATCCCAGTGTGCCATTCTCCAGGCGTGCACCCCAGGGATGGGGATTGGCTTGTAAAGAGACTTTTCAGCCCATACAACCCAGCGGCTTCTTCAGAGTATGCCCGTTGGGAGATGCTGCTGACCATGGCCTTGCCGGCCGATGCAGCCACCCTCCACACTCCTCGGGTGGCGGTCAGCCCGAACTCTACCTGTGGACGAATGCACGGCTGCACCTCAGCTGGTCGTACCCGGCGCCGCTGCCTCAACGTTGGCAGTGGCAATTGGACTTGCAATAACCCGGTACCGCTTGGCACCATGTACGCTCATATCACCCTGCCATCTGGCTGGTTCTTCACATGCAACCAGTACACGTGGAACTACATTCCTGCAAATGTTTCAGACTCTATATGTTGTATCAGTCGTATGACATTGTTACTCCCTACCAAGGATATGGTCACCCCAAGCACAAATGTTACAAATGTTTCAAATGTTTCCTCACTCATACGGCACACTCGCACCACCCAGTTAGACAGCTCATGTGAGAGCAGCTTTAGAGTAATGAGCCCTGCCGAATATCTCTCTTTGGCAGTCAGCATCTTTGGCGTGCCAGGCTTAGCCGTCGGCAACGCAAAGAGGATTGGTCGCTTGGCTTGCGGTCTAGCAAAAGCCATCAACCATACCTCCTCCGCGATAGCGCTCCTTAATCAAGAGCAGGCAGAGCTTCGCCATGCCATTCTTGACAATTGAGCGGCTATCGACTACCTCTTATTGTTGCACCACCTGGGTTGCGAATCCTTTCATGGTATGTGCTGTTTCAACCTTACTGACAACTCCCGCAAAGTACAGAGTCAGCTCACTGATCTCCACACCATAGTCCAGGGCATCACAGAGGGTTCTGCATGGGGAGCTTGGTGGAGTTCATTGTGGAACTGGATGTGGTCATGGATCCCCTGGGGGTGGCTCCAAACGGTACTCAAGGTGGTTGTGGGGGTGATTGTACTAGGCATCGCACTCTGCTGCTTTGCACAATGTATTCCCTCGCTGATCTCAAGGTGCCGCCCCAGAAGGAAACCCCGAGACGTCATTCCCGCTCATCAGCTGGTCCCGCTCCTACGCAGGGTCGCCGGTCAGGCTCTTAAAAGAAATTAAAAGGGGAGATGTGGTTTCCCCGTGCCCCCGTGGGCACGGAACGGCCCGGCAGAGGCCACTTTCGGGAGAAAGGCTCCCTGGCCCGTGGGCTCTGCGAGCACCCAAATTAAGGGGGGTGGATAAATGATAGGGTTTGATTCACCCAATTACCTGACCTGACCAACGAACCTGCTGAGAAAGCAAATACGTTACTCATTAGAGTAATCCCTCATCTCCGAATCTCAGTCTCATCCCAGAAGCAAACAGGAGCCATGATTGCCTTAGTCTAAGCCCAAAACAATGGTGTTGTCTCAGCCAGTGTTTGTCCGCACTAATTAACTCCCCCCCGAGAGATTCCCAATTAACCTGAGTAAATAGGTGATGTGATTGACTGTTGGGTGACGGTTTTTTCTACCTTGCCTTCTGATCTATAAATGGTTATGCCTTTTCCTCAATAAACCACTGATCTTATCCTCCTCCATACTGCCTCGTATCGTTCTTTGATCAGTCTCCTCCGGGACCTCCGGCCCTCTGCGGCCCCGATTCCTACAGAGGTTCCTATACCAAATACCTTGGATAATGTCCATTTTAAAGCGGTTTTGGACTTTTTGCAATGCATCACGTGTGCATGAAAACCGTGACTTTATCCGAATCAGACTTTATCCGAATCAGACTTTATCTGAATCGGACTTTATCTGAATCGGACTTTATCCGAGGTACCACTGTATATATATATTCATTTGGCTACTTTCTTAATCATTGTTTTCCAGTTCTCAATTGGAACATATGAATTGCCTATGTAGTTCCTTCCTTCCCTTCATTTTCTGTGCCTAAGGAATCTTACTTCCACTCTGTCCTTCAACTAGATGCCTTGACCTTGGGAGTATACCATGTTCCACAGTGTCCATTGCATGAAAATTTGAAATAATGTGGAAAGAATAGGGAGAAAGGGTGCTTTTGCTGTGCTTTTGCTTTTTTAGCCAGTGGCACTTACTTTACCTTTTATCTGTACAATGATGTGACCTAAATACTACCCTTACCCTTTAATTAAATGATGCTGGTTAAAAGAGAAACCATACTTCATAGAGTGACACAAAAGCACCCGGAGGCTACTGCACATGCAAGAAGATAGGCATAGTTGAATGGTGGTGCCCATTTCTTTTGTGTCTATTCATTCATATCTATGCCATCTCCTTGGTTAGGAAAACTAGTTTTTTGAATCTACAGCTTATTGTCCTTCCTATTTTCTGCTGAATGCAATGGAGATATGTAGCATAATCTCTGTGTTTACACTATACCAAGCTCCACTTGCTAAAAATAACATCATACTTTCTTGGTTTTGTGGGACAGGAAGCAATAGAGATTGGTATCATTAGTGTATTGGTTGTATCTCTACTCCAAAACTCCAAATGGCCATATGCAGGTATGACATGATATGTCAAAACACACTGGGAAAGAGGCAATACAGAGATTCCACTTCTTGGGCAAGACTTAGACAAAGCAACATGTATTTGAATAAAACCAAAAGTGAAATACACAGGATCTTTTGGTCCCCATTCACCCCCACCCCCATTACATTGTGTAGTGAAAGTAAACATTAAATATTACTTGTAGAATTTAGCAAACGAATCAGTCAAGGCCAAAAACAGATACCATTATCTAGTGTTCACATCTTTGGTGCAGGAAAATAAGTGATTTGTTCAAGATTACCAGTTTAGTTTGAAAAGCAGTTACATGTTGAAAATAGAATGCTAGACTTGAAATAATCCAATAAGGCACTTCTTAATGTAATAATGTAGCATTACACATTACCTTTCAGCTAAATCTGCAGAAAAATGCAGACAATGATTTCTATTATACTTGATTCATCCCAATTAAAGATCTTGTGATCTTATGTATGAGTTAATAATACCTTTCTAAATATGTTGTTGATCTTAACTTTCTAAAAAATCTTTGTATTTAGAGCAGTACATGTGATTGTAGCAGTTGTTCCAGTGACCAGTCAACCTCTGTTCTACCTTTTTCACTGCATGGCTGTAGCCTTGTTGTTTATTAACTTGCCTGCAAGTAACTGAATACATTTGAGTGTGTTTCTGCTGGGCTATTTTCTATTGTCATGGTGGCAAAAGGAAAAAAAGCAATTGTTAATAACTTTGCAAATTGTCATTCAAAGGTATGGACAAATGTTAGTCTAAAATTATTAATTTATTGCATTTATTATGGTTTAGGGCAGGGGTAGCTGAACTACGGCCTGAGGCGCCAAATCATCCGGCCTGCGTGGCCCAAGGCGCTACCAGAAGCAGAAGTAAAATGCACCCATGCATGTGTATAACACTACCGTTGTCATAAATGTGTTTATTACAGCAGTGGATGCATTTTACGGCAGGAGGAACCATGTGACCGGCCCTCTCAATTACATGACCGGCCTGCAGCACAAAAAGTTTGGACACCTCTGGTTTAGGGGCTGCGGTGGCTCAGTGGTTAAAAAGTTTGCCTTGTTAGCTGGAAAGTACTGCATGACAGTTTTGAGCGCTCATCTCTGTTCCAGCTCTTGGGGACATGAAAGGAGCCTTTCAGCTATCCCCCGAGTGGAGATTCTCCAGCAAATTCCTTTCATCCCAGATAATTTCTGACACAAAATTATTATTATTATTATTATTATTATTATTATTATTATTATTATTATTATTATTATTATTATTATTATTATTATTATTATTATTATTATTATTATTATTATTATTATTATTATTATTATTATTATTATTATTATTATTATTATTATTATTATTATTATTATTATTATTATTATTATTATTATTATTATAGTTTAAAAGCACCTGATAAATGTGATTCTCTGGATAGAACATAAAATACACTAAAATAATTAAATGCAAGATAAGGGTAGTGCCAAAGAGTGTTCAAATTATCGAACAATTGCGCTCAACCCACACACTAGCAAGGTGATGCTCAAGATAATACAGGATAGACTTCAGCAGCACGTGGAGAGAGAATTACCAGAGGTGCAGGCAGGGTTCAGAAGAGGCAGGGGGACTAGAGATCACATTGCCAATATACGGTGGATCATGGAGAAAACAAAGGAATATCAGAAACAAGTATACCTCTGCTTTATTGACTACACCAAGGCCTTTGACTGTGTGGACCACAATAAAATGTGGCAAGTACTTAAAGAAATGGGAATATCAGAACACCTCATATGCCTCATGAGAAATCAGTACAAGAGTCAAGAAGCAACAGTTAGGACAGAACACGGAATGACAGAATGGTTTGGAATAGGAAAAGGAGTAAGACAAGGCTGCATTTTATCACCCTACCTTTTCAACCTATACACAGAACACATAATGCGCAATGCAGGGATGGAGGAATCACAATATGGGATAAAAATTGCTGGGAGAAACATCAACAATTTGAGATATGCAGAAAGTGAGGAAGATTTAAAGAAGCTCCTGATTAGGTTGAAAGAGGAGAGTGCAAAAGCTGTCCTGAGACTTAACATCAAGAAAACCAAGATAATGGCAACAGGCCCTATCAGCACCTGGAAAGTAGACGGGGAAGAAGTAGAAGCAGTAACGGATTTTACTTTCTTGGGATCTAGGATCACTGCAGATGGGGATTGCAGCCATGAAATAAAGAGGCGACTGATTCTAGAGAGACAAGCCATGAGAAACCTGGGGAACATAGTGAAAAGTAGAGACATCACCTTGCAAACAAAAATCCGTATAGTCAAAGCAATGGTATTCCCAGTGGTAATGTATGGTTGCGAGAGCTGGACCATTAGGAAGGCTGAGCGCAGAAGAGTAGACGCCTTTGAGATGTGGTGTTGGAGGAGAGTTTTGAGAGTACCCTGGACAGCGAGGAGAACAAATAGGTCAATCTTGAAAGAAATCAGTCCTGACTGCTTCTTAGAAGGTCAAATAGTAAAGCTGAAGATGAAGTACTTTGGACACCAAATGAGAAGAGAGGATTCACTTGAGAAAGCCTTGATGCTGGGAAAGGTGGAGGGCAAAAGAAAAAGGGGACGGCCAAGGATGAGATGGCTAGATGGCATTGTGGACGCAGCGGGCACCGAGCTGAGTGGGCTGAGAAGGATGGTGGAGGACAGGGGTGACTGGAGATCAATGGTCCATAGGGTCGCAAAGGGTCGGAATCAACTGTGCGACTGAACAACAACAACAAGAAGACTAATAAAACCAAAACAAAAATAACATCAGCAACAGTGCAAAGGGGGGCAATTTGATTTTTAAGGGGGGCAATTTTAGAATTAGTTATTGAATGGCCTTTTAGGCTTCCTCCACATGAATGGGAGTTCACTTTTTGAATACTATGAATTATATGTCACAAGGGGACGGGCATTAGGATTTTAAAGATGCTTTGAATTGAATTGAATTGAAATTTATCCTTATATACCGCTTTCCTCGTCCAGCAGACAACCCAAAGCGGTTAAAAGTGCTTAGGTAGGGCATAGCAAAAAAAAAAAAGTTGGAAATCACTGATCTAAGCGTTGAAACCAATGCTAAATGTCTCAGAACCAAGGGACTTCACCTGATAATAAAAGGGCTATATAAGTACACAGCAAACTTTTATTGGGTGGACATTCCACAGAAAGGGTGTCACAAGTGAGAAGACCCTTTCCCTTACAACCATTTATTAGATGATTATTTTTCAAAAAGTTCCTGCCTTAAACTAAATACCAACTTGTGGAGCAATGTACAAAATTGTTCTGGGAACCATTTGGTGTAGTGGATAGACTGTTTGAGTAAGATTTAAGCTAACTCAGTTCAAATCCTTGCTTGGCCATGGAAGTTCTCTGCAGGCATATGACAATGGTAAATCAGTCCTTGGACTCTTCAAAAAAAAAACAACCTGTTTAGGATTGTCAAAAATCACAACAACAACATACCAAGTAGTTCCAGTGAATTGGCTTTCCCAATTGTTTGCATCACAATGCAATGTATTATTATTATTGCAAAAAGTTTACTTTATCAAAAAAATCTTCTTTGAAACCCTCTCATACATGTACTACTTAATGTAGTGAAGATGTTGAGTGAATCAGGGAGAGTGGAAGCGATATTGTCTTGCTTCTATGCAAGAATCCAGTAGAGTATAGTGGTAAGTTTGGAAGAACATTTGCTTATCATCACAGCCGGCATAGCTGGATCAGTTCATATCAATAAAAGAGTGGGTCTTTTGTCAAACAAATGCATCTTGACTGCCCATTCAGTATTTAATTGCCTTTAAATGTTTGAAGCAATATACTGTTCTTGGAAAAATCAACTTGTTTTATAGCTACTCTCAGGATTATATCTAAGATCAAAGGAAACAGGGAAAGCTGAAAGGAGTGGTATAAACTGTTACTCAGAGAGTCCTGGGACTTTGTAGTCCTGGCTCTACTACATCAGTGATGGCCAGGTGGAAAATCATCACATACAAAACAGGCTGTGCTAAAAAAACATTAAGTGAATGGAATGCAAAAGTCGAAAATAAAGTGGAACCAGCATAGGAGGTAGAAATGAAACAGGAAATCAACCCATGCAATTCTTTTAAACCAGCAATTTGGTTACAGCAAATACATTCTTCAGGCAATTAAGTATAATTGGAAACAGAAAACAGAGAAACACTATTTTCTTCGAATCGTATTGGGGTGGGGAAATCAGGAATAGATTATGGTACAGACCATGAACTGTTAATATCAAAAATATAACAGCAAAACAGAAGAATACAACGATAAGAGTCAAAATACAATTTAAATAACATTCCTGAAGAATTAAAAGGCCATTTAAGAAACAGATTTGAGCTGTAAAGCTTAACTGTCTGTGAACAAGAAGAGTTATACTGTAGATTGAAATGAGAGAGATTGTCAGGAAAGAATGCAAATAAATAACAGTGCAATGTGGCTGCCAAAAGGGAAATGCTATTTTAGGAGGCATTAATAAACTCAACTATGCCCTCCACCATCTATTCAGTGTACAGGATAATTATTACATCATCAGGAAACTCCCATTCTCCCATTCATGAAGCATCAATAAAGCAGACTAGAGGCAAGGACTACTCATAGAGCAGAAAGTTGCTCTATGGGGAAAACCCAGTGGCCCCCTTTAGTATATGAGAGTCAAGACACACGGCACAGCCAAAGGCTGGGTTAACTCAAGTTTATTGCATGGTGGACAGAGGGAACATGAGGTAATGGCGGACGAACAGCTCTCTATATATGGTAGTATCGTATTTGAATGTGGCTCCACGGTAGCCCGTTGGCTACTGGTCCGCGTGACGTCATGGCTGGTCACGCCCTTCTTGTCCAGGTGTAGGTAGCGGCGGGAAACTTCCCGCGCTGCGGTCTTTGATGGGTTTGAACCAAGAGAGCTTGGACGCTCGCTGCTGCCAGCTGGTGGTCATTAGCTCGCGTCCTATTACAGGGTTTATGTGATACAGCTGAAAGTTACATTGTTACTCATAGGCAAGGTTACATTGGTTCAGATACATTGATATCACATGTGGAAGGTTACACTATTAGAACACAACACTCCTCCCCCCTAGGATGAGACGAAGTCTCTCAGCCAAGGTGGCTTATTTCGAACACGCTGGGGTCTTGGCGCGGGCTGCCCTGCCCTGGCTTCGCTCCCTCCTCCTTGCTCCCTGGCTGCCTGCCCTGTAACGGGAGAGGATGACTTGTTAGTGGTTTGCCGCGGTTCTGCGGCTTTGTTGGAAGGTGTGTGCTTTGTTTGGGGCGAACCGGGGGCACTAGGGGCTAACGAAAAACCCCTCTTCTCACTTGGATGGGTGGGGGAACACTCCAAAAAACCCCCCCGGCTAGCAAAATCAAAATCAAAATCGGCTTCGGGGGAAGCGGCAGCGGCGGCCGCACACTCCTTTTCCCTCCCCCCGGGCTCGGATAGGACTGGGGTATCAAAAGGATATGAGTCGGGCTCACCGCTCTCCCTCCTGGCTTCGGACTGGTGTCCCTCTCTGTCTCCCCCTTGGGCTAAACGGGTGGGGGAGAACTCTATCGCTGAATCCTGTCGCTGAGCCCCACTGATCGGCCCCTCACTCACTCGGTGCCTCAGTTGGTCAGCGTGCCTCCTCCAGAGGAGGCCGGTGCTAGTTTCCACCCGATATGACACTGGCCCCGTCTGTTCTATTATCGTCCCTGGTACCCAGGCTGGGCCTGCGTTGGCATAGTTCCTGCAGTGTACAGGGTCGCCTACGCCGAAACCTTTCGAGACCGCTAAACCTATGTTCTTCCCTTTGTCCTCGACCCTCGACGGGTCCAACCTGGACAAAAGCGTCGTCAGTTTCCTCCGCATCAGCAGCTCAGCCGGCGAGTATCCAGACGCTAAGGGGGTCACTCTGTACGCTAATAGAAATTGACAAACTTGGTGATTTAGATCTCCCGAGCCCATTCGCCGCAGCGCATCCTTTGTGGTGCGCACCAACCGTTCCACTTGGCCATTCGTGGCCGGGTGAAACGGCGCGGATGTGACATGCCGAATTGCATTTGCCTCCATGAATGCTGCGAACTCAGCGGACGTGAAGCAACTGGCGTTATCGCTGACCAAAGTGTCGGGTAAACCGAACGTGGAAAAGACCCTCCTTAGCTGGCGAATGGTAGTGGCGGAGGATGTGCTCTTTACCGGAATGACCTCCAGCCACTTTGAATATGCATCCACCACCAGGAGAAACATGGTTCCTCGGAACGGGCCAGCAAAATCTACGTGCACCCTGGACCACGGTCCCCTTGCTGCGTCCCATTCCCTATGCGGGAGGCGGGCCACCTCCGGTCGGGAGCACTGACATGCCTCACAAGTGCCCACCATATGCTCTATGTCGGCGTCCAGCTGGGGCCACCAGAAGTAACTCCGGGCCAACGCCTTGGAACGGACGATTCCCGGGTGGCTGACGTGCAGCAGCTTCAGCACCTTCGGCCGCAGGGACGTAGGAACCACCACCCGTTGGCCCCACAAAAGGCACCCCCTCTCTAAAGACAACTCTACTCGCTTTCGGAAAAATGGGTCGAATTCCGCGCCTGGGGATGACGCCGGCCACCCCTTCTGCACCCACGAGCATACTTTCTCTAGTGTTCTATCCTTTCCGGTTGCCCTGGCAACGTCGGCCGGTACTATCGGGGGTGACTCCAAGACCTCTATTAATAATACCTGGTGGTCTCTTCTTACCCCTGCCTTCTGGTCGTCCGACAAGGGTAACGGCGACCGTGAGAGCGCGTCTGCATGGCTGATTTCCTTCCCTGGCCGGTATTCCAACTCATGTTGATATGCGTTAAGAAAAATAGCCCACCGCAGCATCCTCGGGGACAGGATCTGTGGCGTGGGCTTATTTGCAGTGAATATTCCTAACAGGGGCTTGTGATCAGTAACGACCTTGAACGGCCGACCATACAGAAAATCGTGAAATTTCTTGGTTCCCGCTACTATCGCTAGTGCCTCCCTATCGGTCTGTGCGTAATTCCGCTCTGCTTGGGACAGGGACCTTGAATAAAACGCTATCGGGGCCTCCCTTCCGTCGTTTAACACGTGGCAAAGCACCGCTCCCACCCCCACCGGGGATGCATCGCAGACTAAAACTATGGGCCGTTTGGGGTCGAAATGAGTCAGGATTGCCTCGGATGTGAGGAGTTGCTTTAACTCTGAGAACGCTCTTTCTTGCTCGTCACCCCACAGCCATTTTTCCTCTTTTTTAAGTAACCGATGGAGCGGCTCGGCAACAGACGCCTTCCGTGGAAGGAAGGTATGGTAGAAATTGAGAAGCCCCAGAAACGACTGTAGCTCGGTTTTGGAAGTGGGGCGAGGGGCTTTCTTAATGGTGGCTACCTTAGATTTGGACGGCCTAATTCCCTCGGGCGTGACACGGAACCCTAAAAACTCAACCTCTGTTTCGAAAAATACACATTTGTCTTTTCTCAGTCGCAGCCCCGCCTTCTCGAACACGGTCAGGACCTTATCCAATCTGTGAGCCAGCTCGGCCTTACTCCCCCCCGTTATCAACACGTCATCAAAATATGGCAACACCCCCTCCAGCCCCTTCAGGAGGCGTTCCACTAGCGACTGAAAAATGCCAGGTGCCGAGTTCACGCCGAACTGTAACCTCGACACCTGGAACGCCCCCTTATGTGTGATTATTGTTTGTGCCGCCGCTGTGGCGGGGGTTACCGGGAGTTGCTGGTAGGCCTGTGCTAAATCGAGTTTAGCGAAACACTTTCCCCCATTTAGCCTGGCCAGAAGGTGGCTGACCACTGGCACCGGGTATGCATTAGGGCGGATTGCCTTATTAATGGTGCACTTATAATCAGCGCAAATGCGCACCTCCCCGTTAGCCTTCAGTGCTGTTACAATTGGAGTCTCCCACTCCGCGGAATCCACAGGAACAAGAATTCCTTGACCCACCAGTTTGTCCAGTTCCGCCTCTATTTTGTCCTTTAGTGCGAACGGTACCCTGCGCGGTTTAAGTCTTATCGGGCGGACCTCCGGGTCTAAGTCGAAGGCTACAGGGGGTCCCTTGAACTTTCCCAGTCCACTTTTAAAAACAGCGGGGTGTGCGTCACACACCGCTTGTATTGGGTCCTCGCCTACGGCATGCACCTCCCCTATGAACAGGCCTAAGGGCTGAAACCACTGTGTTCCGAGGAGGCTACAACTCCCCCCTTTTAGCACCACTAGGGGAAGTTCCGCAGAATGTCTCTTAAAGCGAACCCGGAATGTCCCGATCCCCAACACTGGAATGCTGTTCCCCTGTACGTCCCGTAGTGTGGCCCTCAACGCTTTAAGTTTGGGCCGCACGTGGGGGTCGATTTTCAAGAACTCTCTCTGGGGAATTATGGAATAGGAGGACCCCGAGTCAACTTCCATCCTAATGGGGGTCCCTTGTACTAGTACCTCAACAAAGTAATGGAGCTGTCCCGCAGACACGCTGAACACAGGAGCGTCGCCCTCGCTGTCGTCCGAGATGCGGCCCACGCCGTCCTGCTTCCTCGTGGCCCGGGCGCCATCTTTGGACCTCGCTGGACGGTCCGGTCTGGCTGAACGGTCTTGCGACTGTCTCCGGCCCTCTTTCCATTTCCTGCACGCCTTGGCGATGTGCCCCCGACGTCCACAGTTGAAACACTCGGCTTTCCTGAATGGGCACTTCACGCGCTCATGGGCCGCTCCGCAACCATCGCAGCGGCGCCCGCCTCTCCGGACCTTCTGGACCTCCTCGCCATCGCTGCTTTCTGAGGACGATTTCGAGGTCGGTCGGGTTGCATGCACCGACTGACCGGACTTCCCGTGCGACGAGTTTTCCGCTTTGCCGGCCCTCGGACGCCACTCACGCCACTTGTGCATCTCATCTACTCCAGCATTCGTGGATTCCGCGGCTTCCGCGGCCTCTACAACCTCTTCCAGTGTGGGTGGTGGCTCCTTGTTCATCAGGCTGCGCTGTACTTCCTTGTCCTTCAGGCCACACAGCACTCCGTCCCTGAGGGCCATCTCTAAGACGTGGTCCCATTTGCAGGGGGCGGCGGCTACCCTCATAGCCGTTACGAAGGCTTCTACCGACTCGTCCGGCGCTTGAACTCGCCTCCAAAACGCGCTCCGAGCGGGAAACATTGCCCTCGAGGGTCGGAAACGCTCACGCAGCAGTTTCATGATGTCACCGGCTTTGAAATCGCTCATCTTTTTCGGTGCAAGGATGCCCACCAGCGTCCGCTTGGTTTCCATCCCAAGCATGCGGGTGAGGATGGCCCTCTTCCTTTCCTCGTCGTCTTCTTTGACTTTGAGTTCCACCAGTGCCGCCTGGAAGTCCATCTCAAAGAGCTCCCAGTCTTGCGGTTTGGTGATGTTGAACCCGCTCTGTGTCCTGGCTCCATGGGGATCCATTATCCCACCTTCGTCGCCAATTTAGTATATGAGAGTCAAGACACACGGCACAGCCAAAGGCTGGGTTAACTCAAGTTTATTGCATGGTGGACAGAGGGAACATGAGGTAATGGCGGACGAACAGCTCTATATATATGGTAGTATCGTATTTGAATGTGGCTCCACGGTAGCCCGTTGGCTACTGGTCCGCGTGACGTCATGGCTGGTCACGCCCTTCTTGTCCAGGTGTAGGTAGCGGCGGGAAACTTCCCGCGCTGCGGTCTTTGATGGGTTTGAACCAAGAGAGCTTGGACGCTCGCTGCTGCCAGCTGGTGGTCATTAGCTCGCGTCCTATTACAGGGTTTATGTGATACAGCTGAAGGTTACATTGTTACTCATAGGCAAGGTTACATTGGTTCAGATACATTGATATCACATGTGGAAGGTTACACTATTAGAACACAACACCCCCCTTCTGGCTTAAGCAACTACTTGCTTGCAGTTCACCCTTAGCTGAGAGCATTTGATCGAGAGAGACTCTTGGCCTCCACCTTCCAGGTTTTATCTTCTTGCACATGAGCCACCCCCTTGCAATTCCCCTAAAGGAATCCAGCCAATGACCATATAGCATAACTTGCCCATCATACATTAGGCTCCATCTCTTCCAACCCATGAGGCCAGCATGTTTACACATTCCAATCCCTTTGGTATTTTTCTAAAGGGTCTCCCACACATTGAAATCTCCATCTTAGATGAGGCTAAGGCCCAGGGTTCAAATCATACCCTGACACTGAATGTGGTCACATGTTTCATGCCAGGATCGGTTTACGGAGTCACCAGAGACACAGCCATCAACTGAGAATATGACTTCCAGAAAAATGTGTGCTCGGATACAAGTAGCAGCAACTGCCACCAATGATGACAAGCCAAAGTATAGTCTCCAAAACTTGTGAGATACTAGTCTCCCTCGATTTGGCACGCACTAGACCACATCTAGAGTATTGGTTCTAGTTCTGGACATCACAGTTTAAGAAGCATAATAGCAAATTAGAACAAGTTCAAAGGAGGGTAACAAGAATGATCAAGGGACTGGAAACTAAGCTCTGTGAGGAAAAGCTGAGAGAGCTGGGTTTGGTTAGCAACGAGAGAAGGAGACTAAGAGAAGATATAATAGTACTTTTAAAATACCTGAAAGATAGTAATAAATATCTATTTATGCAGGATCTGTTCTCGATTATCTCAGAGTGCAGGACACATAATAACAGGCTCAAATTACAGGAAAAACAAAACCGTTTGAGGCAATAATGATGCAATAATTCACAATTTATAGTTCATCAGATACCTTTGTCATACAAAGTAACACTGTCCGTAATGAAATATTTATGACAAAAAAATAGTAAATTAATCATCTGTGTTCTGATGCTTCTGTTAAGTAGACTAATAAATCCAAGGCAAATTAAATCAGTTTCTATTGTGATATCTTTACATATCCAAATAACCATAAGATCTTCTTTTCTTCTTATCAACAAATGAGATTGATCCAAAATATATTTAATTATCTCAAAAACTCTCAAATGGTTTTGTTTTTACTGATATAATTTTCACACCATTTGGCCCGTTCCTTTTCATTTTTCAAATTACAGGAAGCCAGATATAGGTTGAATATCAGGGAAAACTTCTTAAATTTTAGAAGAGTACAACAGTGATATCAATGACTTAGGGAAATGGTGAGTGTTCTAATGCTGAAGGCATTCAAGACAGCCATCTGTTTTGATTTTAATTCTTGCATAGGGCAGAGTGTTGGATATGATGGCCACATAGGCCACTTCCAATTCAATTGTTCTATGATTTTATGAAACAAACAAATGAATTTTATTTTATTTTAATTTAATTTAATATTTCAATTTGTTTGCCGCGCACTCAGGCAAGCCCGACTCAGGGCGGCTTAAATCATCTAAAACCCCATGCAATAAAAGCAGTTAAAACAAACGAATGAATGAATGAATTTTTAAAAATCCTGTATAAGAGGGCAACAAAAAGGAAAAATACAAAATCTCTTTCATAGGATTCAAAAAAATCAAAAGGAAATTTTAACTGTTACAAATGCTGAAAAATCAAGAGGGAAATGTGTTAACTAGTCAAGACAGAAGAAATAAAAGGTGGCCAGAATCCAATGAAAAATTACATAGGCATGAGTCCACTTGATGTAAATTTCAGCTGTCACGTTAGTTGCCACAAGAAATCTGTATAAGTATTTACTGTCATGGAACTGGAATGTGACAGCAAATGCCTAAACTGGTTTCTCAACTTGTAGCAAAATTTCTGTGCCTTGGTTCAATCATCAATTCAAATGGAGAATGCAGCCATGACATCATGGGGAAATTAAGACTTGAAATAGCAACTATGCCGGAACTATGCAGAGCTTTTACCCTTCAGGAAAGATCTTAAAACCTGGCTTGTGCAGTAGGTGTGCAGTGCTGCCGGTGTGGTAGCCACTCTGCGCTGGCTTATATGAGGGCCACCTGGGCTTTCAGTTTTTAAATCTAATGTTGTGGTTGGGGAGGGTATTTAAATATTTTGAATATTTTAACAGTTTTTTTAAATAATTTTTTTATTTATTTTCAAAAGAAAAAACAAACATACAAAAAACAATACATCATGACAATAATACATAAAACTCATAAAAAATAGCACATACATGATAGTTGAAGTGATTATTTGTCATGGTACACACACAATTAGATGTCCACATTGTAGGTTAGTACTGTAACCATAACCTTCATAAAGGCTATCAATATTACAATTATTTGTTAACAACCATCAAACTCCTTCTTTTCAAATTACAAATCACCCAGTGAATATTTACATTGCCCCAGAGAGTTTAGTGTTTGTATTATCTCCAAAAACCACTTTGAGATGGTACAGGTCTAAAATTATCCCTACCCATAAGAGAGTGATCAACAAACGGCTTCCAAATACTCCAAAATCTATTTTCCTTCAATTTATCCCTTTTTACTTTTATCTACCATGTCAATTTGTCGTTCAATGCTAAATTCCACATTTCCTTAATTCTTATGTTCTTATGTTCCTTAATTCTTACTGACATTGTTCTCATTATCCTCTTTTTCCACTTATTTCTCCATTCATCATTTCCTAGCTTTATATTCAAGTCCTGCTCCCACTTCAATTTCAAATCTTCCTGTGGATCACTACCCTTGTTTATTAAAATATAAAGTTTACTTACTAGACCCTTGATACTTTTCTCACATTTTCTAATCTTTAAAACCAATTCTTCAAATTCGGTCTTTTCTCTGACTATACCTAGTTCTCTTCTATATTTTTTATTCCAATTATCAACCTTCAATATCTGAAACCAATCCAATTTTAACTGTTCAAATAATTTTTCTTCTTAATTTCATCTTCGCAAACCCTTCGCCATTCCTTCACCAGGAAAACTTCATTTTTATCCAATATTTCCCTTTTTTTTGGTCTATTTTTATCGGAAAACACGCCATATCTGCCAATTCCAAAATTGGAGAGAGATCCGGGATCAAATCTTTCTTTAATCTTTTCCACACCCTCATGAGTCCCCTCATCATAGTGTTACTTGAATTTATCATTTTAACCTTGGTTCCCAAAAAAATCATTTTACCGATATTCTTATAATCTTTCATCTCCATTTCCTCCCAAATTACTTTTTCTCTTGCCAAGATCTTCACAACATTCTTAATTTGAAATGCTCGATAATACGCTATCAAATTTGGCATTCCCAAACCCCCTTCTTTCTGAGGCAGATACCAGAGTTTCTTTGAAAGTCTAGATTTTTTGAACATCTTTTGGAACTCATTAATCTCCTTTTCCTTCAATTGGATTGCAAGTGCATCAAATAGAAAATTGATCCTCGGCAACAACATCATTTTGCAAATTGCAATCCTCCCAAACCATGACAACTTCAACTTCTGAAAACTTTGTATTTTATTCTTAAATTCTGCTTTCAAGTTGTCATAGTTCAGTCTTTTAAATTCTTCCAATCTGTTTGAAATAATTATTCCCAAATATTTCAACTTTTCTTTAATTTGTATATTAGATAACCCCGCCATCTTTTCCCTCTCCTCTTCCCCCATATTGCACAACATCATTTCTGATTTATCCCAATTTATCATCAATCGAGCTATAGCCTCAAATTCCTCTATTTGTTCTTTAATCCTATCCATTACCGCTTCTGGGTGTTTCACCATCAACAAAGTATCATCTGCATACATACTCACTTTATTACCCAATATCCCTTCTATACTTGAATCCTCCCTTATATTTTTAGCTAAAATTTCCATTGCCATAATAAACAAGATAGGAGATAGTGGACAACCCTGCCTAGTGCCTGCCTCAAGCTTTACCTCATCCGTAACCTCTTCATTTACTCTGATCCTAGCGCTCCCTTTTTGATATAATAGGTCAATTACCCTTCTAAATCTATCCCCAAATCCATAATTTCTAACTATTTCCTTGATAGAAGACCATTGTAACGAATCAAATGCCTTAAAAATATCTAAAGATAATAGATCCACCTTTTCCTTCGTCTGATTAACATTATCAATTAAGTCTAACACCCTCCTAGTCAAATCAGCCATATGCCTTCCTTTTAAAAAACCAACTTGATCAACATTTATATATTCCCCCATAAATCTATTTAACCGATTAGCCAGGATTGCTGTGAAGATCTTGGCATCCTGATTTATAAGAGAAATTGGTCTATATGATTCCACCTTTTCCAAATTCTTTCCCGATTTTGGCAGCAGAACGATTATAGTCCTATACCATGAAGTTGGAATTTGTCCACCGTCTAAAATATAGTTATATAACTTCACTAACTTTGGAACCACAACATCTTTAAATTCCTTATAAAACTCTGTCGATAATCCGTCATCTCCCGGGGCTTTCCCCAACTTCAGACCACTAATTACCTCTTTCACCTCTTTATCAGTAACCCGTTCCTCCATTTTTCCCCGGTATTCCTGTTTTATTCCATTCCCTAACTGCCTCTCCAATATCCCTTTAAGCTTCCCAACGTCTATCTCTTTTTTTGCGTATAATGCTTGATATAATTCCTTCATAATTTTACATTTGTCGCTAATCTTATTGCACCTTATCCCTTGTTTGTTAACCAACACCCCAATTTCTCTTTTTTTCTTTTTAGCTTTAGCCGCTCTTGCTAATAATCTTGAATTTTTATTGCTAAATTCAAAATACTCTCTATTTAGATATATCAAATCTCTTTTAACTTTATCTATATCCTTACCCATTAATTCTGCCTTAAATCTTTGTAATTTAGCGAAATTTTTTTATCCATCTTTTTGAGTGATCTTCCTGTAATTGTTTTATTTCTTTTTCTTTTTCCACCTGATCTGCCTTATATCTTCTGTACTTTATAATCACCAACTTTATACTTTCCCCTCTAAAAACCGACTTCATGGCATCCCAAACCACATTAAAGTTTACCTCTTCGTTATCGTTCCACTGCCAGCTTTCCATCCAACTTTCCATAATTTGTTCTTTACATTTTTGGTCTTTGAATAAATTGGGATCATACCTCCAACGTCTTCCTCTCCGATTATCCTTTTGTAATCTCAATTCCAAAAGTACTTTAGCATGGTCTGATTCCTTGAAAATCCCTATTTCCATTCCCTCAATATTTTTAATCATATTTTCTGTTAACAAAACATAGTCTATTCTAGAATAGGACCCATGAACATGTGAAAAATAAGAATATGCCCTTTCCGAACCCTTGATCTCTCTCCAAGAATCCTTCAATCCCATCGCAACCATCCATTTATCTAAAACCTTCCCTTTCAATCCAGTTCCACACCTTGCTAAATTCGTACAGTCTAAATTTGACTTTATCAAATTAAAATCTCCAGCCACAATCATTTTTACCACTTTTTCTAGCTCCACAACTTTTCGGACTTTTTCTAAAAATTCTGCTTGGTGTTCGTTTGGAGCATAAATATTCACCAACATTATTTCCTCATCGTCTAATTTTTCCTCTTACGATCAAGTATCTACCTTCCTGGTCGGCAACGCTTTTTATTATCTCAAATCCTAATCTTTTAGAAATCATAATTGCCACTCCTCTTGCTTTTGAAGTACCAAACGCCATCTCATAATGTTGTATCCATCCCAAGAAAATTTTGTTTGTATCTTTTGACTTTTGATGCGTTTCCTGTAAAAACACTATATCAGGTCTATCTTTCTTCAAAGCCAATTCCAACCTCCTCCTCTTAAGAACAGAGCCTGTACCCTTTACATTCCAGGTTAATACTTTAATATTTCCCATAATCTATTACGATTTCTTCCTAACTCCTAAACTCTCCATTGGGCATGCCACCACCAACCCCTTACCACTAAAACCTGTTCCGATGCAGCCAAAACTGACAACAGTCCCATTCATTCTGTTAAAGCTTGAAGAAAAAAAGAGGTCCAGCAAAGAATTTAATTATTGTAATCCATAAAGGAGCAGGAACCAAAAACAACCCAAACAAAAAATATTGTAATCCACAGAAGCCCGTCCCCAGAAATAGTCAGCCCAGGTATCAACACTCCCAACCGCAAAGACAGGAATTCCAAGGAGACAGATGCCCAAATATATCCACTTGTGTAAGGACCGCAGGGAAGGAAGGCCAAAAATCCCAAACTCCAACTTGTAGTAATAAAAAAAAAGAAGAGGAGAAGTGTATATTAAAAAAAAATTTGAAAGTTGTAATCCACACAGCGAAGGAGTAAAAAAAAGTTGATGATCCTTCTCTTGGAACGAACGAAACAAAGCACCCTTTTCCCAGCGGCTGCGGCGGCTTCAGGGGGAAACCCCCCCTTCTTCCTCTCCAAATCAGCAAACTTCCCCCCCTTTTTTTAAGGACCACTCTCCCTTATTTTAACCTCAAAAAGCACTGGGGTAACCAAAAACTTAAGCCCAGTCAGTTTCTTCTTTATCCACTTCTCACTGCCTCCAAACCATGCCGTGGCTCTCCTGGGACGCAAGAAAGCCATTGTCCAAAAAGCAACCACTTTCGTTTTCCAGGACCGCCGCCATTATCGTTTCAACTACCACCCTTTTATCCGCTTCTGCACACACTGCCAAGTCCAGGCTCTTCAAAGCAAAATCCCCAATTGCCTTTGGCTCCCGTCAACATAAACTTTCATTAACTCACTTTCTTGCCGATTTTGCTACTTCCTCGGATCTCCGCTGTCTTGCTGGTCCTGTTCTTGGCTCCTCGGCAGGGGAAGCCGCGGCTTCCATCGTGCGCCTCTCCTGCCGGGGATACCTCCCGAACTTTGACCGCCCAACTGCAAACTTTCCAAGCAGGCAAGCAGGAGTCTTATCACCACAAAATATCTCTTTAAAATTGTCCCATTTTACTCATTCTCATTAATTACCACTTTGATAAGCGCGAGCGCCCAGATCAAGATGTTACTTGTCGGCCATCTTAGCCACGCCCCCTTTTTAACAGTTTTAATGATTTTTAAGTAAGGTTCTTGTGATTTTATTGTTGTATGATGTTTTTATATTTGTGAGTCACCCAGAGTCACCCAGGCGAGAGGGCAGCAATATAAATTTAATTAAATAAATAAATAAACTAAAAACCAAGGCCAAGATCATGTACTCTGTGGTATTCCTGATTTCTATACGCTAATACCCCACATAATGTTAAAGATTAGTTCCACGATCTTCAACGTCATGCAGTTTTTAACACTGTGCAAGTCGGCCCAACTTGCCCCAAATGTAGGCACAGATCAGAGCCTCCCATCTGTGCCTTCCTTTGGGGGAAGGCGGACTCCCTTCCCCGAAAGGAACCCGGCAATCGGAGTATCCAGCGCCAGCTTCCTTTTGGGGAAGGGAGATGGACATCCAATGCCCGGTTTCCTTAACTGGGGATCGGATGCTTGAGTCTATGGAGATTTCTGCCCCAAAGCCCACAGGGCTGATCTCCAGCCTGTGGGCTTTGGGGCAGAGATCAACATTGGGAAATTGGAGGAAAACCTTTGCATCGCACAATGCTAACTTAATGTGTGGTGCAAACGTTTTCCTTAAATTTCTTGATGTTATCCGGTTTTAACGTTGTGCGATGCACACGTTATCCGGGGTATTACTGTATTTAGTTGTGAAAACTGGACAATGAAAAAAATTAAGAGTGGTGGGAGAAAGCCGTCCATGCCACATCCTCATGCCGCATGTGAGCTGCTGAGCAGTTGGTCCTTCCAGCTCAGTGAGATTTCAGTAAGCAAAGGCTATTTGGCATTTCACAGGCAGGGATATTTCTCAGAGACTCATCAGCTGCTGCCAGACATGGTAGGGAAGAAGTGCTCCTATTGGGCTGCTGGGCAGAGTGACTGCTGTGCTGGGGGGGAGGGAGGAAGTGCTCCCATTCGGTTGCTGAACAGAGGGGCGGGGTGAACTCTCAGCACATGCCCCTCGGTGGGGGATTAAAAAGACCGGGAGGCAACCTGGACTGCTGCCGCTGCCTCCAATCTTCACTGTTGGCGAGGCAGAGCGGCCCCAGAAGCACCTGGATGCTGGGAGAAATATCACCCTCAGTGGGGGATTTAAAAACTGCTACCTTTGCCGCCGCCCCGCCGCCAGAGCTCCTTCCCTGGTCTGGCATTGGCCACGGGGAAGTCGGAGCACCTGGGGGTGGCCGCGTCATGGACTTAAAATAGTACCGCCTTCGCTGGTTGAGTCCAAGGCATTCTGAAATTGTAATTGTATTTATTTATTTTGCTGTATAGTATTTTGAAATTGTAACTATGATATTGTAAGATACTGTATTTTATTGACCTTATTGTATTGTATACTGTATTTATTTCTGTATTGCTTTCTTGGTATTGCCTGTTATTTTATTGTATATTTTGTTGTTATTGCCGCCTTGAGTCACCCATGGGTAGAGAAAGGCGGTATAAATAAAACTTGAACTTGAAAGCAGATTGTAGTGTTGAAGGAGAGCAAGAAAGACTTATAAATGGTTCTCCATCAAATTAAGGTTCTGATGTCACTAGAAACTAAAATTATTCACTGATAATGTTGTAGTTTGGAAAGATGAGAGACGGTACTCACAGGAAGCCAAAGCCCTTAGTTTATGTCAGTGATGGTGAACCTTGGCACTCCAAGTGTTCTTGGACTTCAATTACCAGAAGCCCAAGTCAGCACTCCTGCTGATCAGGGCTTCTGGGAATTGAAGGTCAAGAACAGCTGGAGTGCCAATGTTCGCCATCACTAGTTTATGTGATCAAAAGAGGGTGGTTAATGACTGGACTTCCTCAAGGTCATTCATTCATAGGGTAACCATAAATCTCAAGTGACCAAAACTGTAGGAAGAAATGGTGCTGCATTTGATGGGTTTACTACACATTGGCATAAAATAATTACCTGTATATACAGATTTAGGAGCAGAACTTGAGGTCCTTGGATGTAGTCCCATTTCTCACTCCACATTAAGTGTCTATAAGAAGGATGACTGGAGAAGCAATCTGAAAACCATTAAAGCAAAAACAATTAAAAGCAATCACACTTATATACCACACCATAGCATTTAGTGCACTCGCTGGGCAGTTTCAAAGTTAATTAGCATTTTGCCCCCAACATGCTGGGTACTTATTTTACCAAACTCGGAAGGATGGAAGGCTGAGTCAACCTTGAGCCCTGGTCACGATCAAACTCACAAACATTTGGTTGCAGTACAGCAGTTTAATCATTGCTGATTTGCTTGTCTTTACCCTGTGAGTTTTATAATTGAATGGAGATTTGAAACTGCTTCTTCTTTGTCATTTTCTGAGGCCTAACATTTGCATTTATTGTAAACACAATGCAATGAATTTCCTTTTTAAAAAGCTTATTGTAGGAAGTCCATTGATATCAGTTTCCATGCTTGTCAGTTATTGAAATCTGCAGGACTTCTGAAATGCTTTCAGTATTAGCTGTAATTCAAAAGATATAATGGTGCAAGACATAACAATGAAATCCTGTACATAATTGTCTGGAAGTCCTATTCAATATGGCCTCCTCACCTGAGCCATGCAAACTGTGTCCTAAATTCATTTGTTGTGACGGTAAATAATGTAAACTGAAGAGCCTTGATGAATTGGTACATGTGAGGGCATAGATGGTGAGCACTTCCCTTTCTGTGAGTCAAGCAATTTAAGTCCTTTAATCCTTCACCATTCTTGTTAAACAATCTCTTCCTGTAGCCTTAGGAAAGTATTCTGCTTGAGACACTACATAGCATTATGTTGCTTACTGTGACAGCTTCTATATTATCTGAATAATAGTAGGATCTTAAAAGGAGTTTTGGTTTCAAACACAGCTTAGTACTTAAACTGACTCAGTAATTGTTCTCTACATATCATAGATGAGATACTGCTAGATATTAAGTAGCATTCCAAATTGGAGCATGTAGAAATTGTTTAATCCTTGCTGTTTTATTTCAGATCAACTTAAACAATTTTGAAGGCAGTTAGCATAATTAATTATGGTTTATGGATCATCTCCACATCTTATGTGGGATCCGCGCACACAATTGCCATAACTGGCCCTGACAGAACCCCGGTAAAGGGTGATCACATCGTTACCAGGGGTTCCTGAGGGGACAGAAATTGGGGGAGCGGAATATTAGATAGAGTTTAATTCATCAATAGCTGATCTGACAAACTGCTCGGACAATAGAGAGCTAATGACCAACTCGCTAGGTGCGTATTAGGCAATCTCGCGCCTGCGGATTACCTTAAGCCCTAGAGCCAATACTAGCCACTTGTTTACCCCGGATAACACGGAACAATGTATTTCCCCTGCCATTAATTAAGTTGGTTAATTAACTTCCCCTGTAGACTTCCCCAATTAACTTGTGTAAACATTATGTGTGAAACCTGCCAGTTTTGCAATGCTTTTACATGCAGCCTAAACATGATAAATACTGATGATTGGTCTTCATTAAATCACTGGTCTTTGCTCCATCTTGCCTCTTGACCAGTCTCCTCCGGGACCTACCAGCCGCTCCGCGACACCAATCCAGCTTGCGCAAACCGCTTCATGGCCCAGATCCAACAATCTTATTTTTAAAATCTGAAGGTAATAAACAACCATGAAGTAGCCTTACCTACCAGAAATCGTTCCTCATCATGGCTGTTTTGATTTTGTATGCAACAAAGGTGGGTATTTTTTATTTGTTTATTAGATTTATATACCACCTACAGGGTATGACTACACAGGGCAGGAAATGTTAATTAACTTGCATTCTCTTGCTGTAAAGGTGACAACAGGCCATTCATTTCTCTTCAATATAAGTGATCTTATGTCTGGCCAGGTTATCCTACTATGGTGACAGAGTAGACCATACTGCCAGCAACTCAAAGCCAAGTGTCACACGGCTGTTAACTAACCTGACAACCCTGAGGATTAACAGCCTTGGGTGCCGAAGTCCACAGGGAAGGGTGATGGTCCCCAAATGGATTAAATCCCACTTGAATCCATCTTGATGGAGGGCAGCAGCTTCAACAATACTGGCCTGAGGCTGAGGAATCCACATGTCAAAAGGGCTCAGGGTGCAGAACTGGATCAGTGGTACAAGGGTCATGCTGTGATGCAGAAGGCAGATAAAAGGCCACTGCATTATATTCTCAAGACAGTCTTCATGGCTGATATACGCCATGATGATCGCCTATATTAGGATCTGGATACTGCAGAAGAAGAAGAAGTGACCACATAAAGAGAGGAGGGAAAAAGTATTCTATTTGCATTTTCTTTTAAAATACTTGTAGGTGGACAAATTCAAAGGAGCTGCCTTAAGAAGGCTTTTCTTTCTCAATCACTCAATTTCATATTTTAACTTGTCTGTCACTCTTAATGAATGAATAAATAAACGAAGAAATACAAATGTTCACCAAGGAGACACTGTTAAAAAAACAAGAAAAAAGAAGCAGTGTTTTTGGGAGAGGGGATCTTTTTAGTGAAAACTAAGTGATGAATCTGTTTGCATTTGGGTGCATGTGAGCTCCTTGATCTTCCTCAAGTGGCCAGGGGGAAAGTTGCTTTATCAAAGCATCAATTTGTGTGGGTGTGCATGTGCTCACATGACCTTTAATTTCTACATCAGTTCAAAGTGATCACATGTTTGAATCAAAACAAGAGTTTGGTTTTGTTTTTTTTAAGCAGAAGGGTCTCTAGTGGGAAGGAAGCAGGGCTGATTCACACTTCCTATTGTATCATCTGATCAACAAATGTGAATAAGACTGCCCCATACTGAAGAATTGTTGTTATTCCTTTTAGTGTCAAATATAGAGTATAAAATAGGAAAAGTAGGAAAAAGAACTATAGCCAAGAAAACTTGAAGAGATCAGTTCAGCCCCTGTCTTTCCTTTTGGTTTGCTTTCAACACAAACTAGCACTTTGTATGATAAAAATCACTCTAGAAACACTTAAAGTAGGAAAAAGGTATTCTTACTCACAGTTTATAGTTGCAGTCAGAAGAAAAGATAAGTAAAATAAAGTCTCTAATAGTAAAAAAGAAGAACTTTCATGCTTGTTACTTGGTCAAAAAAAGAAGGATCATCAACAAAAACAATGGAAGCAAAAACAAACAAATAAATAAGAAGCTTCAAATGCCAGAGGTGGGGATAGAATTTTACCAATCAAGTTAGTGGCAAAGGACAAACACATTAGGCTGTAAAGCCCCCACCCACTGATACCCAGTGTTAGTGCATGCAAAACTGATATTATCCTAACACCCCCAAATCCACTGTTTCCCCATGTAGTCAAGCAGTATGTTGTGTTCAATCCAAACCTTCAGCAAATAATTTTTCCATTACGGTATCTTGATCCATGATAATAACTTTGCCCCTAAGAATTTTTTTTTTAAAAAAAAGTAACAGCCATGTCAATCCACATCATCGAGGCCAAATGTGGTGGCTTAGTAGTTAAGATGCTGAGCTTGGAGACTGGAAGGTTTGGTTTTGATACCCGAGTGCTGCACGACGGATCTTGGGGACATGAAAGGACCATCATTCGGGCATCCTCTGAGTGGATTTTCTCCAGCAAAAATCCTTTCAACCCAGAGTAATTTCTGACACGAAATTTGTTTATCATAGCCAAACCATCTACAGAGAGAGTTCCCAAAACACTGTTGTGGATGAGAAATCAGTGGTCTTCTTATTGACCCATGTGGTTTTGTGAATGTTGCAATTAAACCGAGATTGAATATTAAGAAGGGGAAGCAAACTTTGCCATTCCCACTGCTAATTAAAAGTTCTAGTACTTTGATCATGTGAATCTTGATTCTACTACTGCCACTTATTCCAGTTCTCTCCAAGATTTATAATTAAATGCAGTTGCCAAGAATGATTTCTGTCTTTCTACATAGCCTACTCCTTCACATCCTTACCAAGCAATCACAAGTCTGTGTCAGATAGCTCAGATTCTAGATATTGCTTGTAAATATCTACCTTCCCTTGGGCATTATGAAAAAAGGGGGTGGTAGTAATTGCAGTGGTGGTATGTCAAGATCTGGCAGGAAGGGCTAACAGAAATGACATGAGAAATGAAACAGTGAGGTTTATCTAACAATTGCCTCAGGCAAAAATGTGTGGCTTATAAAGAATATAAAGCCAGGTTCCAACCTGCAGAGACAGCAACTGAAAACTGCAGATTAATAGTCAGCAAAATAAGAGCTATGGGAATGTTTATGTAAATGTGAAAGAGATAAATAAAATTGCAACTGAGGGAAATGCTTTATTTGCAAATGCCAATGCCACAGCTTGCTAACTTGGTAGTCACAGGAATATCCTGCATATGCTAGTTGTCTGCACTTGAGTTCCACAAAAAGACTTAAATTGCTACTAAATTGTTATTTTTTAAGCATATGTAGCAGCATGCCAAAAACCTACTACTGCACATGACAGAGCAAATATACTTCCTGATAGCCTTTGAGTGGGAAATGATCTGTACAGAAGGATCAAGCATTCTTCCAATACTTGGTACACCTATAGGGTTAGTTCACACAGTCACTTGATCTTCTAATGTTCCTCTTGGTCATTAATGTGCATGGATCTTCTCACATTCTTAATGTTACCTGATGCATTTAATTACCTTTGCATTCTTCTGTGGAGGTCAAAGTGGTAGATATGGTTCTTCACCACACCTTTTGTTCTCACAACAACACTCTGAGATAGGTTAGGGTGGTGTTTCCCAACCTTTGGTTTTTGGACTTCAATTCCCAGAAGTCTAAGTGAATTCCTGAAAGCACTGATCAGCCAATGTACTGACTTAGGCTTTTGGGAAGTGAAGTCTCCCTGTGGGGCGTGTGTCTCACATTGGGAACCACTGGACTAGAGTGAGAGATAGAATTACTGTCCTGATGTCTCCCAGTGGACTTCATGACAGAGCAAAGGTCTGAAGCCGAACCTTCCTAGTCTAAGATGAAGTCACCAATCCATAGAGCACATTGGCTGTGTGTTAGATCCTCCACAAAGCTGATGTGATAGAGGAGTTGCTGTGGAAGGTATGCAAAGAACCTAGCATCTTATGCCTTGTTCATTTCTGAAAGAATGAACAAAGCAAGGGTCATTTAAACAGGGCCGTAGCCAGGGTGTGGCCAGGGTGGGCTTGGCCACCCTGAAAAAAAAATTGCCCACCTACATCTAGAATCCTGGTTATGGCCCTTCATTTAAACAAAGAAGGAACCAGAAGCTAGGATCTCTGCTGGTTTCATGCTTCCAAGAGATAGCAGTGTTGGTGTTCAAAATTACAAACTTAAATGGCCAAGTGAGATTGATTAATATTTATGGATTATCCCACTTTGCTTTAGAAAATGATAGAAATGTTGGAATTAGGGTGTCAATATATTGAAGTGGGATTTTGCTTTAAATTCACTACAAGACAAAAGTAAAATGAGGATGCATTAGAACTGTACAAAGAAGATCTTTCATCTAAACCACACCTAAAAAGAGCAATTCATGGGGGAAAATATCTTCAAAGCCTAATGAAACAAATGGGTAAGGCAATAAACCAGGCTTCTCCAAGCAGTTCCCATCATTCCCAGCCAGCAAGGCTATTGCCAGTGATGGGATTTGCTTCATGAAATCCACTATTCATGGGAGTTGTAGTTCATGAAATTCTTCTAGGAAGCAAATTAAAATCTTGCCTTTCAGAGAAGCGTTTGGGGAGACCCCTTTCAATGATTTTTCTTAATTTATTTTATTACTGCTTACCTTTTTGTCTATAATGTATATTGCTTTTATATAAATGTTTACATGCTTTATTTTGTGTAAAACCGCCTAAGATAGCTTGTATGCTAGATGGACAGTGGTCATTTCTGGACTCCCCACTTTAAGAACAAGAACAAATTCAGAGGAGGGCAACAAGGATGATCAGAGGATTAGAAACCAAGTTCTATGAAGAAAGACTGAAGGAACTGGGCATGTTTAGCCTTAAGAAAAGGAGAGTGAAAACTTGAAAGATGATGAAAGATAAAGGAGAAGCAGAGTCTGTTCTTGATTATCCGAGGGTACACAACATATAATAATGGGCTGAAACTACAGGGAACCAGATAAAGGCTGAATATCAGGAAAAACCTCTTAGCTGTTAGAGCAGTACAACAATGGAACCAATTACCTCGGGAGATCTGGAGTTCACTTTCATCAGTATACCGATGATATGCAGCTCTATCTTTTCCACGTCAGCACATAATGCTGCCCGTACTTTGGAGGGTTGCCTGGAGGCAGTTATGCAGTAGATAGAAGGGAATAGGCTGGAATTGAATCCAGACAAGACAGAAGGTTGTGTTGGTGGGGAGTAACCAGATCAGGAGAATTTCCCTTGATTTAATGGCCATTGCCCTCCCGTTAAAAGAGGGTGTATGTAGTCTGAGTGTGTAACTTGACCCTACGCTACCTATGGAACAGCAGTTAGCGACTGTGGTCAAGTCCACATTTTTCCATCTGCAGTACAATGCTCAGTTTCACCCATTCTGGGACAAGAACTCTTTACTCACATTGACCCACTGTATGCCTTGGTAATCTCCAGAATTGACTACTGCAACACTCTATGTGGGGCTGCCCTTGAAACTGGTATGAAGACTCCAACGAGTGCAAAATGCAGCAGCCAGATTTGTCATTATGACCATATTTATTTATTTATTTAAAATACTTGTATTCCGCTTCCCTCACTCGGGAGTGACCCAGTCCTGCACTGGCTTCTCAATAAATTCTCTGCCAGGTTCAAAGATTTAGTATTAAGATCCAGAGCTCTATATAGTTTGGGACCTTGCTATCTTTGAGAGTGCCTCTTCCTATAGAACAATGCATGGAGCACCCAAACAATGACATTGAGGGTGGCCACACCGAAAAAAGTTAGGGAAACTGGTACCAGAAATTGTGCATTTTCAGTTTTGGCCCCCAGTCTCTGGAGTGAGTTGCCACCTGAAATCAGAGCCGCACCCTCTTTATTGGCCTTCCAAAAATCTCTGAAAACTTTTCTATTTCACCAAGCTTTTCCAGGATAAAATAACATCAAGTTAGCACCTTCGTGGCGGAGCTGTCTATTTTTCCTATATGCTGTTATATATTGTTATTTGTTTTGTTGAGTCTTTATTGTATTGGTTGTCTTATTATGTTTAACTTTTATTGTAAGCCGCCCAGAGTAGTGGTCTCACTAATTGAGTGGAATAATAAATAAATAAACAGACAAACAATACACCAATGGAACCAATTGTCTGGGGAGGTAGTGAGTGCTCTAACACTGGAGTCCTTCAAAAGAAAATTGGAAAAAATCTGCTTTTTAGATCTGCTTTGATTTGGATACCTACACTGAACAATAGGAATGAAAGAAAATTCTCTATTATGAATTGGCCTGTTTATTATCTGAACCTATAAAACCAAGGGTTAACCGTTAGAACTTGTTATAGGTTCCTATGGTTGGCCCTACTTGCCTGCACTCACCCTTCGGGACCACGGGCGGACTGGGTCCGCAGGTCAATGAAGGATTGAGTAAAGCGGCAGTGGGGCAACAGCCCCACAAACGCGAAAAAGGGAAACAACTTCATTTCCCAACGTTCTTTGCGCCGCACTGCACCACAGCCAATCAGACTGAGAGGCGGGAGCACAAAGAACGTGGGGAAATGCGGCGTGGCCAATCAAAAATGAGCCGCACGGAAAAAAAGAAGCACAACGGAAAAGCACAAATGAAAAAATACAATCCCCAGTGTCCTGTACGCCGTGAGCGCGCAGAACTCTGAGAAAGCCGGCGCATCCCAGGGAAGCCAGCCCCCAGTAAGTAAAGCCCCCCTGCCACTGGTCTTCCTTACCGCGGGAAGCCCAGGGAAGCCAGCCCACGGTAAGGGAAGCCCACACACACACACCCGCCGCTGGGTTTCCTTACCGCAGGCTGCAAGCCAGCCCCCGGTAAGGGAAGCCCACAACCCCCCCGCCGCTGGGCTTCCTTACCACGGGCCGCAAGCCAGCCCCCAGTAAGGGAAGCCCACACCCCCCCCCCGCCGCTGGGCTTCCTTACCGCAGGCCGCAAGGCAGCCCCCAGTAAGGGAAGCCAACACCCCCCTGCCACTGGGCTTCCATACCGTGGGCCGCAAGGCAGCCCCCGGTAAGGGAAGCCCACAACACACCCACCCCCGCCGCTGGGCTTCCTTACCGTGGGCCGCAAGCCAGCCCTCGGTAAGGGAAGCCCACCACCCCCACCATTGGGCTTCCTTACCGCGGGCCACAAGCCAGCCCCCAGTAAGGGAAGCCCACACACACACCCGCCGCTGGGCTTCCTTACCGTGGGCTGCAAGCCAGCCCCTGGTAAGGGAAGCCCACAACCCCCCCTGCCGCTGGGCTTCCTTACCGCAGGCCGCAAGCCAGCTCCCGGTAAGGGGAGCCCACAACCCCCCCGCCACTGGGCTTCCTTACCGTGGGCCGTAAGCCAGCCCCCGGTAAGGGAAGCCCACACCCACCCACCCCGCCACTGGGCTTCCTTACCGTGGGCCACAAGGCAGCCCCTGGTAAGGGAAGCCCACACACACACCCCCGCCGCTGGGCTTCCATACCGCGGGCCAGCCAGGGAAGCCAGCCCCCCTCTCTCTCTCACACACACACACACACATTCCTCTTCTGCTCCTTTCCCTAAGGAGCTCTCTCTCTCTCTCTCACACACACACACACACACACTCACAGCTTCTCTCTCTCTCACACACACACAGCTTCTCTCTCTCTCACACACACACACAGCTTCTCTCTCTCTCACACACACACAGCTTCTCTTTCTTTCTCTCTCTCACACACACTCACACGTATTCCTCTTCTGCTCCTTTCCCTAATGAGCTCTCTCTCTCACACACACACACAGCTTCTCTTTCTCTCTCTCTCTCACACACACAGCTTCTCTTTCTCTCTCTCTCTCTCACACACACAGCTTCTCTCTCTCTCTCACACACACACACACACACTCACAGCTTCTCCTTCTCTCTCTCACACACGCACAGCTTCTCTTTCTCTCTCTCTCTCTCTCACACACACAGAGCTTCTCTTTCTCTCTCTCACACACACAGCTTCTCTTTCTCTCTCTCTCACACACACACAGCTTCTCTCTCTCTCTTTCTCACACACACACACAGCCTCTCTCCCTCTCTCTCTCTCTCTCACACACACACATGACACTCCTGCCTTGCCATAAATTTTTAATGTGTGTGTTGGTGATTGGAGTGGTATTCTATGGGTGGTGGTGGTTGTGCACACCCAAAACCACCCTTAACCACCAACACACACTTTTTTAAAAAGACACATTATAAAACATTGTTTGGTAAAATAAAAAAATAAAAAAATTATATCATTGTTTGTTCTTTTTTATAATCCCCCCCCCCAAAAAAAAAACACCAAAAAAACCTGATCACAGTTTATAACAGCCTGGCAACGCCATCTTCCTCAATCCGCACAACTCCGTACCCATTGTATCTACAATGGCATCTAGCCATCTCATCCTTGGCCGTCCCCTTTTTCTTTTGCCCACCACCTTCCCCAGCATCAAGACCTTCTCAAGTGAATCCTCTCTTCTCATTTGATGTCCAAAATACTTCAGCTTCATCTTTACTATTTGACCTTATAATGAGCACTAAGGGCTAATCTCTTCTACTATTGACCTATTTGTTCTTCTCGCTGTCCAAGGGACTCTCAAAACTCTCCTCCAGCACCACATCTCAAAGGCATCTATTTTTCTTCGCTCAGCCTTTCTAATGGTCCATTAAAAAAAAGCTCATTTTAAACAGCCCGGCAACCTCTGCTAGTTGAGAAATATTTCTGGCTATGCTCTGCAATTAGCACAAGTGAATTCATTTTTTCCCAATGATTACATTAAGTAAAGGATTATGAAAATAAGCCAAGCCCTTTTTGCTTCTTATGCAAAGTTTCCCCCCTATTCTTAGAGGCTCCCATATTTAAAAGCTGGAGCAATTTGATGGTGTCTTCCTTGTATGATAATTTTGTTTTGTTCTACAAATGAAAGGGGTGGGGTTGATTCTGAATGGTATTGTGGTGGTATTTTTACTTGTGGTGTGTCATTTTGGGGACAGCAGGAACACCCACTACTGTCATTTTTCTCCCTGTCTTTTAAATGTTTTTTTAAACAAACTATTGAATTTGGTGTTGGATCATTTTTGTACAGATCAAAGAAAAAGAAAGCCAGGGATCACAAGTGGGCAGAATCAAAGGAAATGGGACTGTGGGCTATTAGCATGTATCAAATCACATTTGATTAATGGCCAATGTGGACACAGGCACTGACACAATCTTCGTGTGATTACCTACACCAAATCTAAACATAACAATGCAACTACACTGCCAAAGCTGAATCACTCTCATTTGGCTAACCAGTGTAGCTACAACCTGAGTTACATTAAAAAGTAATAGAATGAATAGTTTCCCAAGTTACTTTTCACAACTAATATTTTCTGATAGATTTCTAAAGTTATTATATTGGCATATCAGATATAATGACTGTAAGGGATAGAGATCTCTTTATCTGCCCTCTGGCAGCCTGATCTCTTCCCACCTTCCTGATCACACCACATTCTTTAGCTTCTAGGGCCAGCAGTGGATTGTACCTTCCAAGTGGGGCAATTCCCCTTTGAATTCACCTATACCCTGCTTGGCTCTTGTGCTAGAGTAGGTATGCAGGATTTACCTGTGGTAGCTAAGGCCTCTGGCAAGTGGTCCAGTGCAGCTCCTTGCATGCAAATCAATAGACACCAAGTATCTATATTTTATAAGTTTTATTAAAGCTTCATTAAGGATACTAGCATATTTTTGCCTGACACTGCCAGGCTTTTTTTGTGTTTTTTTGGTGGTAGGGGTTGCACGCACTCAACACAAGTACACACACACACACACACTGCACACACAACACAACCAAACACACTCATTACATACATACACACACACAACACAACACAACACAACCACACACACAACACAATCACACAGACACACACAATGCACACACACATGCCATAGCTCCGTGGGGAGAGGAGGGGCTCCCCCTCCTCCCCCAGAAGCCTCGGTGACCACACACACACACACACACACACACACACACAAAATCTTGCCAAAGTTGGGAGGGGAGGGGATCTCCCTCCTCCCCCCCAATCCTTGGCGATGACTCCCAGAAGGCTGTGCCGGGGGGAAAGGGCCAGCAGGCAAAAGGTAAGTGCAATGGGGGTTAGGGAGTGGGGGGCAAGGGGGGGTGGGGCAGGGGGCAGCATGGTTACCAGGTCCATGTCTTCCCCCCACTCCCTAACCCTCACCGCACTTACCTTTTGCCGACTGGGTCTTTCCCCCCCGGCACAGCCTTCTGCATTGGAAGGCACACCGGCCTGTACTTCATCTCTGCGGGCGTGGAGGCCTCGACGCCCGCAGGGACGAAGGACAGGCCGGTGCATCTCCCAACGCAGAAGGCCGCACCGGGGGGGGGGGAGACCCAGCTGAAAAAAGGTAAGTGCGGTGGGGGTTAGAGAGTGGGGAGGCAAAGTGGTGGGTGGGCGGTGTGGTTACTGGGGCCATGCTTCCCCCCCACTCCTTCCCCCTCACCACACTTACCTTTTGCCAGCTGGGTCTTTCCCACCGGCACAGCCTTCTGCATTGGGAGGTGCACCGGCCTGTCCTTTGTCCCTGCGGGCATCGAGGCCTCCATGCTCACAGGGACGAAGGACAGGCCGGTGCGCCTCCCAACGCAGAAGGCCATGCCGGGGGGAGACCCAGCTGGCAAAAGGTAAGTGCGGTGGGGGTTAGGGAGCAGGGGGGCAAGGTGATGGGGCAGTGTGGTTACCAGGGCCATGCTCTCCCCCACTCGCTAACCCCCACCGCACTTACCTTTTGCCAGCTGGGTCTTTCCCCCCGGTACGTTTTTTTTTAAAGCCGGTGCTACAGCTACCCCGCCTCCTCCATGCTCGTGCCCTTTAGCCTCATTGACCAATGGGTGGCGCAGCACAGAGGATGCTAGGCCTTGTAGGGTTTTTTTTGTTTGCATTCGTGGGGCTGTCGCCCCACTCGCGCTGGTAGATCCTTGCGGCGATGCTCAGATGGTGTTAAGGTAAGTGCAGGCGGCTCGGTACGGGATAGTAGGGATGGGTGCGGGCGTGCATGCCGGATACCAACGGTTAATGCCCCTTCTTATAGGTAAATATGGTTATACGATGGGTAATCAGACTTTGCAAACTAGTCATTTCAAGGTAAAAAAAATCCAATAACACTGACTTCTTAGGCACAAGGCCTTTGGTAGTTACTCACAACCATTGTAAAGTGAGGCTCTCCCACAGTGTCCATGCAGTGGACACACTCTTTTATCCTCCTCCAATTCTCTCACATCAGACACCCTATGTGTGGGAATTCAGTCTATTACAGATAGCTTACTCCAAGATGTACATTCCATTCTGGAACTGTTATGTCTATGATAGCAAAGGGGAAGAACGAAAGCTAAAATTTGGAGTTTTGCACCTGGCAATGACTGTAGTTTCTCATATTTTACATCGTGAACAAGAAAAGTATTTCTCTGCTTCATCTTTATTTTCTTTTTTAAACAAATTCAAGGTGCAGTATAGGAACTGACCATTAGGGGGACCTAAAGAGTAATTTTTGTATTTTTCAGCCTCTAATACCAACAAAATGCATTCCTAACACTCAACAGGATAAATTACTTTTGTGAGTGAAGAGCAATAAGAATAGTTGTTGTTGTTGTTGTTGTTGTTGTTGTTGTTGTTGTTGTTGTTGTTGTTGTTGTTGAGTTGCACAGTCGAGTCCGGCCCTTTGCAGCCCCACGCACCACTGCACGCCAGGCACCCCTATCCTCCACCATCCTCTGGAGCTCGCTCAGCTCTACGCCCATTGTCTAGCCATCTCATTGTCTGCCACCGTCTTCTCCTTTTGCCCTCTTCAGTGAGTCTTCTCTTCACATTTGGTGTCCAAAATACTTTAGCTTTATCTTCAATATTTGTCCCTCCAAGGAGCAGTCAGGGTTGAATAATTATAATCTAAACATTGCAAAATAATTAATAATGAGTAACATGTGTTCCCTTTAAAGAAATAGCATTACACACTTGGGTCCTAACAAGGAAGAAAGAATTTAATAAATATATCTCCACTTGCAAAGAATTAAAACTAGAAGGTACATATGCCACAAGCCTTTGGTAGGCAAGAAAGTAACATCTGGAGCACTGAGTTTCTTGATAATTCCAAAGGTAAGTATATTGTTTACTCTTTCTTATTCATTTTCTGTATACTCTTTCAGGCATAAATGAAGCTGTGTGATGACACACACAGAACTAACATTATGAACTCTCAGGAGGTGAATGCTTCTCATAGTGCTGCAGATACTATTTCCAAAATAAATATTATTTGGAAGAAGGCCATTTTGACAACTGTGGTTCTCTACAACATGCCATGAACAGCAAAAGTCAGCAGTTCTTATGAAACCTAGTTTTAAGTCAACAGTTTGTACCTAGGAGGCTAATGTAGTGTAACACAAGCACTCTTGTAAAGCTGGAACACTGAATGTACAAAACAATATGAGGGCAGTGTTTTATTTCAGCATTTTAAGAGCAGCCATTACAACACAATGTTATGAACTTCCTGGTAAATTTGCAATATGTAATGAAATCTTGCTAAGGAAGATTTCATTTCCATTATGGTTAGAGAATAAGCAGATTTACATCTTTCAATAGAGCCTGGTAAAACAAAACTCCCCAGAGAGATACAAGCTCCATCCATAAACATTTCATTATGTTTCGTGATTGGATCAAAGGGCAGAATACTGCTGATGTCTTGGAATCAAAGCAGTAGGGAAGGCTGCAACTCCCATCCCAAATCTGTTGTCTAGCTGTTCTACAAAAATAAACATACTATTTACCTAGCTTCTTTTGTTGGTTATTGTCCAGTGTCACTTTGCCACTTTGGTCCATTCTCAGTAGCACATTAAACAGCCAGATGTGTTTTCTAGTCTCCTTAAAGTTGCATGCACATGAGTGTAAGAAGCTGCAGCTATGCTCTTCTGGTCAGGCTTACTGTCTTTGCTGGGCCTCTGAGCTAAGCCTCTCTGATTTTTCATCCACCATTTTGAAACTAATGGGTCATGTCATACTGGAAAGGAAAACTTTGTGCTATTTAATGACATAGTCTTAACAATGGGAACCTTCTACATATTTGATGTTATCTTTTTTGTGCCTTCTCTCAGTTATGTACAGAGCAGGTTCCACGGATGACCCATCATCATTAAGCTACTGCTGCTCAATGAACTGGCTGTTGGTTTTTGCATTGGAGGTAAAAGTTTCACTTGCACAGAAAGATAAAGTTATAAATAGAGATATAGCACAAATTGCTTTAAACTGCAAAATTGTGTGTGACTTGGAAACTCAGTGGGAGTTAATTCTCTTTAAGGATGCATATGATTACACTGGTGCTCCTTTATGCATTAGAGAGTAACTAGTGGTCCTCAGATGCTACTGAGCTACACTATTCTTCACCAGTTCCACTGGTTTTGTTGGTTAAGGCTGGTCGGCATCATAATCTGAAAACAGCTGGAGAGTCACAATATATCCAGTTAAATCTGCTCAGGCCACCAGATCTTCCCAGGTTTTAGGGATTCCACCTTGAAGGAGGCTTCAAAGACTTCATCAAGGAGCTGGGCCTTCTTGGTGGTAACCCCATAAATCTGGAATTCATTGCCAGCTGAGGTCTACTAGGCCCCCTCACTGTTAAGATTTCTCAAACTGCAAAGGCAGAACTCTTTAGGGAGGCCTTCAGAGCTATCTCACCTCCTGTATAAAAATTTGCCCACAGGTCTCTTACAGCTTGTGAGTGTGTTGCTTCTTGTTTTTTTTGTTTTACTGTTTGGTTGGCTTCTTATTTTAGGATTTAGTGTTTAATTTATGGACTAGCATTTTTTTGCCTGGCCTTGCTGGGCAGTTATTAACTGTGTGTTGGTGGTTGGGGTGGTTTTGTGGTGTGTGTGCACCTCCCCCCCCAAACCACCCTAACCACCAAGACACAGATAATAACTGCCTGGCAAGGCAGGGGTGCCCGGTGTGTGTGTGAGAGAGAGGGGGGGAGTGGTGCTCCACATTCGGCCCTTGTCTGTCGCAGAAAGCAAGCCCCTTCTCTGACAGGCAAGAGCCGAATGTGGAAGGGCTCACTTCCCTCGGGGAGCCGAAGGCAGAGAATGGAGTGCCATCCTCTGCCTTTGCTTCCCGGGGAAGTGGCTTGCTTCCCTCAGTGGGTGGGGGACGAAAGCACCAGTGCCCCCCATGGAAGTGGCTCACTTTCCTCTGGGAGACGAAGGCAGAGAACGGAACACCATTCTTGGCCCTTCCGTTCTCAACCTTTGTCTCCCTGAGGGAAGCGGCAGGCATGTGGGGAGAAGATGGGCTCCTCCTCTTCTTCCCAGAACCCCACCGAAGCTGCGGCCAGGCCGGCACCGGCCTTCGTCGCCAAGGTGGCAGGGATGGCTTCCCTTGGCATTTTTTTACCCGCGTGCCAGCTGCCCCGCCTACTCCACGTTTGCGCCCTTCTGCCTGATTGGCTGAGGAGTTGCATGGCACAGAGGACGTGGGAACCATAGTTCTTTTTGTTGTTCATGTTTGTGGGGTGTTTGCCCCACTCTGTTTCCGGACCTTTGCGGCAATGTTAGTTAGGTCTTAAAGTTAAGTGTGGGTGGCTTGGTACAGGATGGTTGGGCCGGGTGTGGCCACTAATGCTGGACACGCACCACCCAACCCCCTTCTTATAGGTAAAGATAGGTTGGGTATGTTTATTCTGTAAATATGTTTGTATTATGCCTATAAGCTGCACAGAATCATCACAAATCGATTTTCTCCCTGATAGCTTCCTCTTAAAAGGCATTCTTTAGTGTGGAAATCAGGCCTTTACGTTGGTTAAAACATAATGTGTAAATTACATGGAATTTAAATTTGATTTTGTCTTTAAACAGATGATGCAAGGAATTCTAATGTAGGTTGCTTGTTAGTCATTAGAAGTGTTTATATGCATCAGATTGATAATAAGAAGGACAAAATGTGTTGGCGGTGTAAGGATGCAATGGGAACGTACGAACACATGTGGTGGAGTTGTAATGTGGTAAATGATTTTTGGAGAAAAATTGAGAAGGAGACTGGAGAAATAATGGGTATGAAAATTAAACTGGGGACAGGCATCACTATGCTGACAGATGTTGAAAGTATAAATTTAAATAAGGACAAAAAAGAGTTATTAGAGATAATGTTGACAACGGGTAGAATGTGTATCGCTAAGAATTGGAAAAATGAAGTGAATATAAAAATGGAAGAATGGTATAAGGAAATGTGGGATTTAGCACTGAATGATAAGTTAACATGGGAGATTAATAAGAAAAAGGGTATTATTAAAGAGAATAGATTTTGGAATATATGGCAGACATTTGTGGATCATTCACTTAAGGGGGATGAAAGGAATAGACCTGTACCTGATAGAAGGAGTTTTTGGAATTAACTAATAAGAAACTCCACGCTCTCCAGGGCAATGTATAAAGCACCGGGTGTTTATTTTTATTTCCATTTGTATACTTTTTCTTTTTTTCTTTTTTCTTTCTTTTTATTAAAAGTATCATATTACAAGTTTAAGTTTAATAACGTTTTTCTTAGCATGTCTTAGTAGATTTATCAAATTGGGTAGTTCAGAAGGAGTTTAAATTTATATACAATGTTAACAAGATTATAAAAATGGAAACTAGAAACTAACTACTATGTCAGAATAATGTATCAGTATAAATAGCAAAAATCCTGTATGTATTGATGCTTTTTTATTTTTCTTCTTTTTTCTCTTTTCTTATTTTTCTTATTCTGTTACATTTATGTTCTATTGTTGATTTATTGTATGTTTGTTTAGAAAATTTAATAAAAATTCAATTATATATATAAAAAAGAAGTATTTATATGAAAATAAGATATCTTCTGTAATTAACAGTATGTCACAGGCAGTACACCCTTAAGTGTTATCATGCACTACACCGTGTTTTGTGCCAATTTTCATTGATACTCATCTCCATTATTATTCACATGCCCAAACATGCATGATTATGTACATACTTTTTTCATATGTAAATGTGAAGCCTGTGCTGAGGCTGAAGAAAGGAGTGCTATCAAGTATATACTGTGAAATTGTTAATTGATAATTTTACTGACAATTTCAAACAAAGGTGGGGAAACATATCGGAAAGGATATCATACAGTACTGTTTATACGTTGACTTAATAAGGAGTAAAATAAATGCAAAATATTTTAACATAATTTAAAATAAATGAAAATACCAATCGTATTGCTTCTTAATATTAAGGACACACTCAATACATTTATTCAGAAGTAAGTCTGAATATGTTCAAAGGGAGTTAGTCATAAGAGAATGTATTATTCAGTACTGGCATCTTTACCTATAAGGAGGGACGTTAACTGTTGTAACATCACAAAGGCTCCCGCACTCGGCCCAACCATCCTAAACCGAGCTGCCTGCACTTACCTTAACCCTGCCTGGCCATCGCTGCAAAGTTCCAGAAGTCGCCAGTGGGGCAACTGCCCCACGAATGCGACCAAAAAAACCCTACGACTCCCAGAGTCCTCTGCGCTGTGCAACCCCTCAGCCAATCAGGCTGAGGGACGCGAGCGCAGAGGAGGCTGGGAAAGTGGGCGCACGACTTTAAAAAAAATCCCGGGGGAAAAAGGCCCAACCAGCAAAAGGTAAGTGGGGCAAGGAAGGGGGGGAGGCACAGGCATGGGCACCCACCCCACCACCTTGCCCCAACCCTCCAACCCCTAACCCCCACCTCACATACCCTTCTTTGCTGCCTGGGTCTTTTTCCCCAGCGCGGCCTTCTGCGGAGGGAGGTGCACCAGCCTGTCCTTTGTCCCTGCGGGCGTGGGACTAGGACTTCTGCTTTTGGATCTGCTGTGCCATGAGTGTAATCCTGGTGTGGAAGTAAGAGACTCTCTCTCCGCAAGTGTTGAGCTCGGCCTGCCGGTGCCCCAGAAGAGGGAGGAGGAGACAGAACACCACCTTGCCCACCCCCACCCACCCCCTAACAAGCACGGGCCAGGCACTCACCCCACCACCTTGCCTCACCCCCATCCCCCTACAAGCACGGGCTAGGCACCCACGCCGCCCACCCACCCCACCACCTTGCCCCACCGCCACCCCCTAACCCACTTCATTAATGCCCATCAAGGCAGGGGTGTCGTTCTCTCTCTCTCTCTCTCTCTCTCACACACACACACACACACACACACACACACCCCATCCCTGCCTTGCTGGCCAATTATTATCTGTTTGTTGGTGGTTGGGGTGGGGTTTTTTTTTGGGGGGGGGTTGTTCGCACACACCCCAAAACCACCCCAACCACCACTCACAGACAAACCTTTCCTCCCAACTTACTTGCACGCAGCCTCAGAAGGTAGCCTCCGCCCTCCTCTCCTGTCTCCTCTGTCTCCTGTCTCCTCCCTCGCTCTGTCTAACTCACTAACCCCCTCTGGTGGTCTAATCTAACTATCTGTCACTCTCTTTCTTTCTCTCTCTCTCTCTCTCTCTCACACACAGCTTCTCTCTCTCTCTCTCTCACACACACACACACTCCCTTTTTAATGTGTGTGTTGGTGTATGGAGTGGTATTTTATGTGTGGGGGTGGTGGTGGTTGTGCACACCCAAAACCACCCCTAATCATCTATACACACATTAAAAATGCCCGGCAAGGCCGGGCAAAAATATGCTAATACTACATACAATTACAGCTTAAATGAATGATAGCCTACAATTTTCCTAAGGATTAAATAGTAGTCCTATTATGTTTACTAGATCAAGTCATTAGAACTGAGTATTTAGTAATTTCCTACCTTCTGAAAACAGCTAAGATAGTAACAATAAAGGACAAAGTACTTTTAAAATTATTATTGAATGGATCATCACAAAATTACCCAGCTGAATAGCTCTATCTGCACAACAGGAGTGGTATTAGTGGCTACAGCAGATTGCTGCTAATTAAATATTTATTTTTATAAAAATTTGAGTTGTATAATGACATGAAATCACATAAACCCCAAATAAAAAGGAACTCTTTAATTAGTGGCAATCTGTTGTTTAAACACTTTGTTTAAGTGGCATAGCAGGGAAATTGGCATATAGCTTTTGGAATCTGGTGGTGGTGGTGGCCTGGTTTCAGTATAGCGATTATTTCAGTCTCCCATCATATTTTGGGGATTTATTTGCTTTTCTATCACTTAGTAAAGAGTTTAAGAATTCATTCATTTTTGCCCAAAATGTTTAATTTGCTCAGTCCAGATATTATTGAATCCAGCTGCCCAGCCATCCCTACATCTTCTAATGGCTTCTAGTTCTGCCAATGTGAAAGCAGTAGAAAGCTCATTGGATTCACTCTGAATATCCTTTTGATTTTTTAAAATTATACATTGATTGGTCTTCCCTGCAAGGACCAGTTGATTTGACATTTGGTTTGGGGTTATATTTGTTGAGCCCATCATGCTTTGTGTTTGTTTTGCATATTAACATGGAGATGGAAAGAGCCAGCATTTAACAAACATAGTCATTGCCTGTTTTTTAATTTAATCAGCAAATCAGCAAGCTAAATATTTCTTCACTCCAAAAGTAATTGGTTTCGTCTCTGTATATATGCTGAGCTCTGTGTGTGGATAGTGTAGTGCAGTCTGTCTGCCTATTATGTCTGAGTCATCCACTTGTTCAACCTTGTTCAGTCTCTTTCTGACTCAAAATGTGTTAGTCTCAGAAAGTTAGTAATTCAGCATTCTCTTGCAATCAACATTTTCCTGAGTTTTCTTCCTATTTATTTCTTTGCAGGTAAGATGAAATGAACTGCTGTATTATATTTTTTGCCATCTACCTGACATTATATGTACACAAACCTTGTAAGTAAACATTTTTCCATTTCTTTTGAAGCTGGGCCTGAGTATTTGTTCAATAGTTGACCCAAGAGAAAAGAGGAATTGAGTTGGACTTGCAGTTCAAAGTATCAGTCTTAATTTTTAGCTTTATGCTAGTTGCACCCTCCAAAGATTATTCAACAACATTTGCATACAACATTCTTTTGTTTCAGTAGACGCCAAGTTTTTTGGTTGTTTCTTGTTATATCAAGCTGTTATAGTGTCTGTCTTTTTGTTTCCTGCAACAGTCATGATTAAATTTCTTCCAGCTTTTATTGTATGTCCACTAAAGTGATTTTTTTCAAAGTGTGAAATATATCTAACTATGTATTTTCAGATTAGAGCTGGATCTGGTGGCCTCTTGGAATGGAGACATACCTCTGTGGTAGAGGAAGGAATGGAAACACAGCTGCATCTAGTACAATATTGTAAATTTTTCCCAGTTGGCTTTTTGGAAATTATACCTAGTATGTCAGTGATGGTGAACTTTGGCACTCCAGCTGCTCTTGGACTTCAATTCCCAGAAGCCCAAGTCAGCACTCCTGCTGATCAGGGCTTCTGGGAATTGAAGTTCAAGAACAGCTGGAGTGTCGCCATCACCATCCAACAGAATGATACACACTGAAGTCAAATAGCTGAGTAGATCTGACATGGAATGGGTCTATGTTGAGTGTTTTGAATTTGATCACTGGGGCATAGAAGGAGCCTCTGGAAAGAATGGAACGTTTTGTGAATACACCCAGGCATTCCCTGGGCAATGGTATGCAGTTAGCTAATCCTTTGGCAGTGATTAAACTTCAGTATTGCAGTCAAACCCTGCTCACAATCTGAGTTTGATCCCAACAAGCACAAGTTTGATTCAGCCTTCAAAAGTTGGTAAAATGAGTAGTTTGCACAATTACCTTATGAATCACCCAGGGAATGCTTAGTACTATGGGGCAGTTTATTGGGGCAGTTTATTGTGTGAAAATAATAATAATAAAAACAAGAGCCTTCATGGCTCAGTAGTTAAGCTGTAGTTCTGCAGCCAAAACTCTACTCACAATCTCAATTTGATCTTGACAGGCTCAATGTTAACTCAGCCTTTCATCCTTCTGGGGTCAGTAAAACAAGTACCCAGTATGTTGGGGGAGGAAAATATGCTAATTACCTTATGGACTGCCCAGAGAGTGCTCTAAGTGGTATGAGTGGTATAAAAGTGTGGTTGCTAATTGCTAATGCATTGAAAGTGTTTACCAGCAATGTAACAGGAGACTTAAATGGTGCATTGAAGTACTGAAAGCTGGGCAGACTGAGGAGGATGGTGAACGACAGCGGTGCCTGGAGGTCAATGGTCCATGGGGTCGCAAAGGGTCGGAATCGACTGTGCGATTGAACAACAAAAATTAGGTGTGCAACCCTGTGGCTTTTAAAAATATATATTCGTTAGCTCTTTTCCAGACAATCCCCACAGGAAAACCAGACTATTCATCAGGATTTCATTCCTTGAAGTTCTATTTAAAAGAAAGAAAACACCTTATAGAAGCAGCCATAATAAAAAGAGAGAGCAGAATGAGTGAAGAGTTGAAAGATGTTAATTGTCGCCAATTATATTAAAAAAATCACTATAACACTGACAAGTCTTTCTTTTTTTGAAGCTAATAGAAAGATTTCTGGGAAGCTATCCATCTAATTGTGACAGCTATAGAACCAGACAGGCTCAAAAAAAAAAAAAAAAGAGCCCACCCAACTTAGGAAATATTATTGAGCTGTTACTCTTAATGGTTACAAAATCTATCATCATCTTCTTTAGCTATAAGAATGGTATGTGTCCGTGCATGTCCGGAATGCGTGTCCGCACACATCCAGCCAATCCCGTAATGAGACGGCCACACTTACCTTAAATCCTGAAGATCACTCCCGCAAGGGTCCGGAAGCTGAGAGTGGGGCCAACGCCCCATGAACCCGAACAAAAAAACCCCCTATGCTTCCCAGCATCCTCCGTGCCGCACCACCCCTCAGCCAATCAGGCAGGAGGACGCGAGCGCGGAGGAGGCAGGACAAAAAACAGCCAACACGTGCCAAAAACTCAGCTCAGGGCCCTGCCTGCTTTTTTCAGCTCAGTGCCTGGCCTGAGGGAACAGTCTGCCTGCCGCCCCTTCCACGCCACCTAAGAGGGAAATGCCTAAGGCAGCAGCCAGCGATTTGTCAGGGGAGGAGCTCTCCCTGGCGGATCGCTGGCTGCCACTTTTGTAATACCTCCACGCTGTTTCATGTTAGCTCTCAAAACAGCGGTGGGGGTAATACAAAGGAGGCAGCCAGCGATCCAGCAGGGAGAGCGCCTCTCCTGACGGATCGCTGGCTGCCGCGTTTGCATTTCCCTCTCAACTGTTTCGAAGGTTGACACAAAACAACCTTTGAAACAGTTGAGGGGGAAATGCCTAAGGCGGCAGCCAGCGATTTATCAGGGGAGGCGCTCTCCCTGGCGGATCGCTGGCTGCCGCCTTTGTAATACCCCCACCGCTGTTTCGTTAGCTCTCGAAACAGCGGTGGGGGTAATACAAAGGAGGCAGCCAGCGATCCAGCAGGGAGAGCACCTCTCCTGACGGATCGCTGGCTGCCGCCTTAGGTATTTCCCCCTCAACTGTTTCGAAGGTTGACACGAAACAACCTTCGAAACAGTTGAGGGGGAAATGCAAACGCTGCAGCCAACAATTCATCAGGGAAGGCGCTCTCCCTGGTGGATTGCTGGCTGCGCCCTTTGTATTACCCCCTCTGCTGTTTCGTGTTACCTCTCGAAACAGCGGTGGGCGTAATACAAAGGAAACAGCGGAAACTGCGGCGGGGAGGCAGCTCTTTAGGGCCACCAGAGACCATTCGTGTTACGGGTCTCGCCTACCCGCCTCCATTTCCCCCGGCCAAACTGCTGGGCGAAGTCCGCTGGGGCGGCAGCAGCGGGGAGGCGGCTTTGCGTGAGTGTGTTGTGTCAGGTGTGGTGTGTGTGGTTGTGTTGTGTGGGTGTGGGGGGCTTTATTGTGTGGGTGTGTCCTGTGTGGGTGTGTTGTGTGGGTTTGCTGTGTCGTGTGCGATGTGTGTGGCTGTGGGTTGTGTGTTGAGCATGTGTTATGTGTGGGAGCATGTGTTTTGTGTGTGGGTGTCGTGTGTGATGTGTAACTGTAGTGGGTGTGGGTTGCGAGTCGTGTGTGTGTTGTGTGTGCATGTTGTGATGGTGTGTATTGTGTTTGGGAAAAACCACCTTCCCTGATGGATCCCTGCTACCAGCACACAATCCAAACTTGTGCTAGTTCTATATAAGCTCCTGTTGTACTAAAGGCAAATAAACCAAGCCCCACTCCCCCCTTTGGTGGTGGCTGTATTAGAATGCTACACACAGACAAGCTTGATTCTGCACTGGTTTATCGCCTTCTTGGCCATTAATAGTTTCTGTCTAGCCACAACAGTTCATACTCAAAGCATGCTGAGTATGGCTACCTAAACCAAGTGTTCAGACTAGATGCCTAAATCTAGGAAAGATGTAATATTATGATGTTTGTCTTCTGTATGATGGCAGTTTTTATTTATGTAGTTCGCTTCTTATTTTTCTTCAGCCCAACAGTTGTCGAGATCTAGCCAGTTATTTCAAACTGTTTTGTGGAGAATATGATCTAAGAAAATGACATGGATTACTTATTTTTATGTCCTTTGGGAGGATTTGTGGATGTTTATGTCAGTCAAAATTCTGGGCTCATTTCCCATAGCTCAACAACCCAATAATTAAAATATGGTAGGGTCTATGAGTATACATTAACTGAAAATGTGTTGACTTGCCAGTCTTATAAAACTAAAGCCCACTGCATGCTAGAGGTTAGTAGAAAGCATGTTAATTATATATTGTTTCTTATAACATTTGGTACATTTCACACTAGTTTCCAGGACTGTCAATTCCTTTTTAGTGCCAATTTTGTTTCATTTAACAGGCAATTTGCTGTTTGGATAGCTCAGTGGTTTAGAGGTTGGGAGTTCAATTCCCCACTGTGCCTCCTGGGAGAAGAACCAGCCTCTGCAGTCATAGGCAAGATTCATAGACTACCTAGAAAATACTAGAGAAATAACTATATGTCAGAACTGACTTGACAACACACAAATATTTTATTGACTAACAATTTAGCCCAAAAATGCTGAAAAGCAAAATGAGGCACCATCTAACTGTAACCAGCCTATTTTTGTTCTTTAAAGTAGACTATTACCATTGATGGTATAGAATACAGTAATACTCCGGATAACGACAGCATCGGATAACGCCAAAATCGGATAACAACATGCACTATTTTAGTGTTATCCGCTGCATCATTTTTTTTGCATTCACCTGCTGCCGCTGCAGGCAGGGAGCCGGTCAAGCGCCCGACAAGCTCCCTGCCGGCAGAGGTGGTGGGTGAGCACAGATCCACCCGCTGTTGCTGCGGGCAGGAAGCCAGTCAAACGCCTGACCGGCTCACTGCCGGCAGCGGTAGCAGGTGAGCACATATCCACCTGCTGCCGGCAGGGAGGTTAAGTGCCCGACTGGCTCTCTGACAGCAGCAGCAGCGGGTGAGCGCAGATCCACCTGCCGCCACTGCCGGCAAAGAGCCACTCAAGCACCCCACCAGCTCCCTGCCAGCAGCGGTGACGAGTGAGGGCAGATCCACCCACCGCTGCTGCCAGTAGGGAGCCGGCTAAGGTGAGCAGGATGGGCATGCGGACTTAGCCTGGCTCGCCTTGGATCTCCTCTTGCCTGCCTCCCTTTCTGAGGAGGCAGGCGAGAGGAGATCCAAGCCCCCAAGCCGGCAGGGCTGCTCTCTGCCTGGGAAGCACCTGACCCTTGGCATTGTTTGGGGGAAAGCGGGTGGGCACACTCTCCCCCAGCTTCCCCCATAGGAAGCTGGCTTTTGTGTGTGTGTGATATCCGATGCATGCACCGGTTAACACTAAAAACCGGATAACGCTAAGACTTGTGGAACCAAGTTTTTGCATTATCCGGAGTATTATTGTACAAATAGCTACCTATTTAATGTTGTTTATTCGAGAATGTTCCTACGTTTTACATCAGGTTTTCAGGATAACATTCTCAATTTCATAGACCCAAACCATAACAGCTATTGAGAATTTATCCTCTGCAAGTACTTTGGTGCTGGGGTGTGTGAACAGAATGTGGCTCTGCTCTCATGGACAGGCTCACTGACCATAGGAACCAACAACATTTATTATGGTCATAGACCAAAGCATTGCAAGTTACATGCATGATTATAGAATATGACAATAAATATGTCTTTAAGTGTTAGTTAAGGATTTGCTTTAAAATTCCTGCGAATCATTAGCACCGAGTTGCAGAATTTGGCCACCTGAGCTGTGACAACACTCTGCTCATCCCTGAGCAGAAACTGAAGACAATCTTTATCAGAGTAACCATGGAACCCCTTGATCAAGGGAAGAATGAATTTTGATCTTGTGTCTCGATAAAAAGAACATCTAAGGAGGACATGGCCCGTGGTTTCAGTTTCACCAGAGCGGCAGGGAAAAAGTCTTTCAGTAAATTGTATCTTTTTATACTTGCCAGACCATAGGAACCTAAATGGAACTGAGTGGACTGCATGCTACCTCCTGGTCTATATGAAAGATGGGTATTATTGTAAAATAGCAACAAGATCTTTTTGTTGCTTTCCCCTCAAAAACTTCAGTGAAATTCCATTTGTGCCGTCTTCTTCTATAGCCATCTCAAGCACAGAAAACTACTCATTTATACATTCAAAAAAGGAATGTAGTTAAACATACACCTCTCACTTGCTCCTTTTCCTTGATGTCTTATACAGTAATACCTCATACAAAGTCCGCTTCATACAACATCGAATTCATACATTGCCTAATTTCTTGAAAAAAGTTACCTCATACAGTCGCTTGACTTTGTATGAGGCATTGGGTTTTTCCCAGGTTGCATTGTGCCTGGGCAGTATAAAAGGCAGGACACATGCATGCATTGCTCTTCTGGGTTTTGCACGAGGCGAAGAGTGTTTAGGAGTGGTTTTGAGCATGTTTTTGGATTTTTAGAAGCATTCCTGGGATTTTTGCAGCATTCTTCAGGTTCTTTGACAATCAGGGTTGTTTGACATGTTTTTGTAATGTATTTAGCCTTCAGACAATGATTTCTTAAAGTTCTGTCAGTTTCCTTGACTTTGCCCTGAAGTCTGTGCTGTTACAGTACAATGTATCTCTATGGAAACGATGTTGTACGAGGCATCGTGGCAAGGATTTGGACGTTGTATGAGGCATCACGGCTAGGATTTTGCATGCCTCATACAAAATCCAAATCCGTATAAAGTCCAAACTTGTGGAACCAAGTTTGGACGTTGTATGAGGTATCACTGTACTCTCAATTTTTAGGGGAGTTTTTAATATAAAGGACAAGCTAAAGAGGCTTCCCTCCTTTGCTTTTGGAGTAGTTGTAGGACATCCAACTGTTGCCATTTTGGCAAGAAGTGACTTTACTCCTGCATTAGTATTTTGTGACTGATGGGTGACAGTCATCTTTTGCTTTCCCAGAGAGATTCTTAGGTTAGAATGTTTGGGAACCTACAGTTAGTATGGGCAAATGTCATAGGTTAAATCCATATAAGCCAAGAACTGTTTTTAAATCTTCATTCCGATCTGCATACTTTCTCCTATCTGCTGCTTGCTTCCTCTCCCAAAATTGCTCAAAGTATTTGTGAACATGATCAGAGTAATCTTTCACTATCCTGAGGGGGAGGTGATGAAAAGCTTTGCGCTCAAGCACTTTTTACACTATATCGTACAGAATCTTTTGCCATGCATGTTTGTGTTAGGGTGGACGTGCTCTTTCCTCCCTGAGAGGGACACATCCTCCCTTCACCTGCAGCTATGCCCCCACCTCACTTTCTCTGGGTCTCCTTTGGACATCCACATGCAATCCCAGTTTCAGTTAGATTGTATCTGTAGTGGATAAAAGAGAGTAAAAAACGTCTGTCCATCTCTGGGAGAGAGACAAGGAACCGGGTTTCTCAACTTAATGCCATGACACATCATGCCTTTTCCACCCTCCCAATTCCATGTCAGGCTACAGTTAATAGAACATATAAATGGGATGTGAAATAATGTTATAGGCAATGCCCTGCTATTGTAACTAAGGAATTAAAATAATCACAACAGATATTCCTTCTTTCTTCTTCTGCTGCTCTATCCAAATATAGGCGATCATCATGACGATCAGCCATGAAGACTGTCATGAGAATATAATACAGTGGCCTTTCATCTGCCTTCCACATTGCAGCATGGCCCCCATACTATTTGATCCAGTTCCGTGAGCCACTTTCTGGTCCTGAGCCCTTTTGGCACACAAAGTCCTGCTCAGCTCCAGGCCACTATTGATGAAGCTGCTGCCCTCCATCAAGGTGGAGCCAAGTGGGATTTAATCCACTTGGGGACCATCACCCTTCCCTGTGGACTTCACCACCCAAGACCATTAGTCCTCAGGGTTGTCAGGTTAGTTAACCGCTGCCTGACACTCGGCACTGAGTTGCTGGCAGTATGGTCTACTGTATTACCATAGCAGGATAACCTGGCCAAACTGGATATTCCTTCCACCCCTATTGAATAAACAGTATTGATTTGCTGATCAAAAGTGAATTATATGCAGTTTTGAGTCATATTTCATGTTAAATATCAACAAACAGATTCAAGCACTGAGGCTAGTATGACCTGGAAGGAGTCATTTCTCTAGGCAGATTGGGAGAAAGGGTGAGGTGAAAAGAAGCTGAGAGAATTTATTATTTTAGAAATCCAAGAAACGCACAGGCCCAGTCTGAGTCCAAAACAGTAACGGTAACATTTCAAACTCTGAGTGAAAAGGAAAGAGAATTTTCTCCTGTTGTCCAAAGTCGTTACACTAGGCTGTTGCTGACAGACAGTGCTGTTTTGATGATGTGGTTCTGAAGTTGTTTTTCAATTGGAAAACATAATTAGGTTTCAAATAAGTCACACTGACTTACTGAAGGTACGTCTACAAAATATGCTGGGACTGCCCAAGTCAATCTCTGAGCAAATATGGAACTGAAAATCATTTCAGTAGCCTCCAGTCTACTAAACTTCAAAAGAAAGAAAGCAACAAGCTGACATGCAAAATCAGCACTGAAAAGTGTTTTGTACATCATAAGGAAAAGCCTGTTTTCTGACACAACTGAACTTTCATACAAATGCTGGGTTCTGTTGTGTATTAGCTCTGCAGTTGCAAAGCTTCTTCCACATAGTCTGCCACAAGGTTCATCTGACAGTCCCTGAGTGCTTTAATAACGTCATCAACCTTGGCTTCCCTCTTTTTTAACTTACACCACAGTAAAAGTGACTGCATCAACTGTTCTTCCAAGTTGTACGGATTGGCCATTACAATTCCTTCTATTTTGGCTTCTGGAACCCCAAGTTTTCGAACCAGCATTCTCCAGTTTCTTCCGACGTGTTTGCATATTACTTCAAAAGCTCTGTCCAGCTTACCTAGAAAGGAAATTGTAGCTTGTGTCAAACTACTGGTTTACAACAAGATACTCTGCCAAGCCCCAAGGAATCCGCCCAGTGACAATCCTAAAATGGATGGTTTAACACTCACTTCACCCTGTATCAACCGCCTTGCAAATGTCCTTCTATTCACTGAGTTGGGTAAGGTTCTAGGTGGGTGTAAATTCGAAACTCCAAATCCCATGAGATTCCAACCTCTGTGAATTATGATTTAGGGCTGTGATGGCGAACATTGGCACTCCAGAAGTTCTTGGACTTGGGGGCGTGTCATGATGGAGGGCTGAGAGGGACGAGCTTTTCTCCGCTCGGAAAGGAGAGAAAAGAAAGTGACTTTATTAAAGTGAAAATAGTCCTCGAAACCGGCTGCAAAATGGATTAGGAAAAAGAGAAGGAAAATTAGCAGTGGAAAATATATTGGATGCTCCAAAGCAGCGCCGAGAAAAAGAGGTAGGACAGAGTTTCGATCTTGAGAGTGGGGGGATGGGCGACCTGTAATGGCGACGAGTCCCCAGAGCTCCTGATCGAAGAAAGGAAATTCTGGAAACGGGAGGAGAGCGGCGTTCTAGCAAAAGTGGTCAAAAGTGTGGGCAAAGCATAAGTGGACGTCGGAACGAAAAGTAAGCTTGTTGGGGAGCTGAAAGAAGATTCTGCAGCGGGCTCGCTCGGTCTCGCCGCCCCCCCCGATCGGAGACGTATGGAGTTTCAAGGCGCTGGAAAGGAGCAAAGGGGAGAAGTGAAGAAGTTTGAGGGTGAGCAAAGCTGTAAAGATTTATAAAGAGAAAGGGGGAAATAGAAAGGAGAAGTAAAGAGACTGATTTTTTTATTCTTTTTCCCCTTCTGAAATGTTTTATGCCGGTGGGAGTGGACAAATTAGCGGCTAAGCAAAAGGGGCAAGACAGTATTTCCTGCTTTCCTTTTTTTTTTGTTTCTTTTTCCCTTTTCCTTGCCTCCCCCCCTTCGCTATTATGCTGTGGTCTAAGAGTATCGGCTTTTAAAGAAGAAGAGAGACGATAAGTCTGTCCCTGCATATTTTTTTGGAGATACAAAGAGAAGCAATAAGGTGTTGTGGCGCAGTTCCCTGAGAAATAAACTGCTTGTAGATTGGAACTTTGGAGAATAGGAAAGTGAACTCATCATTGTTATTTCTATCCTTGCTGATCCTTCCTTTTTCTCTCCTTAAAAGAGATTTGGACAACGTTTGCAATTTACAACAGAAAGTTGGCTCCCCCTACAGTTAAATTTTTGAGATAAAAAATTTTTTTTTCTTTTTCTTTTTTTCAACTGCTGTTATTTTTGTTTTTTTTGTTTTTGTTTTTTCTTGCCTGGTTTGAAGCTTTTTAATTTTTAAATATTTTTTTCAAATAAGATTTTTTTAATTGTTTCTTTTATAGTTTTTTTCTCTTTTTTCTTTCTTTTCTCTTATTTCTTTTTGTTTTTATTTTTATTCTATTTTTACTTTTGTGGGGGGGGGGAAAATATTAAAGTATATAAAAATATAAGAGGGAAATTAATTAAATTTAAATTGGGACCACGGAGGTTTGAATGACTCTCTGGGTATACATGTGTGTGCATATGTGTCTGTAAATACACACGCATATATAAGACAGAGAGAGGGAGGGGGAGGAGGGGATAAGGGTTAAGTACTGTATTTGGAAAGTTTAATAAAACTGGTTAGAGTTAAAATATATGGTGAATTTTGAACGACTAAACTTTGTATGTAAATTGACAATAAGCAGTTAGAAATATATTTGAATGAAACGGCAGGGGAGAGGGAAAGAGAAGGAGAAGAAATTGGCTTGGACAAGAGTGCAAAGACCAACGTCCTCGGATAGAAGTTTCAGGAGGCTTACAAGATTGGAGGACGAGGAAGAAGAGATGAAAAAAGCAATGCAACAAGAGATAAAGGACTTGGAGGAACAGGAGACAGTGAAAAAGATGGCACAACAATTACAGCAGCAGCAGCAACAGAAGACAATAATATCACCAACGGCGCCCACTCCATCTGTGGTGAAATCAATCGTGATAACAACAGCAAAAGTAACAACGACAACAACATCCATGACAACAGTGTCAACGACAGCGGCGATAGCAGGAACAACACCAACAACGATCGTAACCACGTCTACGGCCACAACACCAACGACATCGGCGACAGGGGGAGGAGAAGGAACTAAATCTGAATTTGAAATTCTAAACGAGAAATTTGATACCCTGGGGAATAATATTGGAAACATGATTGCTCAAATTAGAACAGAATGGAAACAGGATTTGCAAGATATGGTAGTAAACATTATGAAGGGAATTGAAGGCATGAAAGAGGAAACAAAGACCATTAAAAAAGAGCAAGAAGAGATAAAGAAAGAACAAGCAACGATAAAAGTAGAGGTCATGGATTTAAGAAGGAGAGAAAAGGAAAGAGAAAATAAGGTTGGGGATCATGAAAAGAGACTGGAAAACGTAGAAGAACAATTAAGAAAAGCAAATGTTATAATTCGAAAATTCCCAGAGAATTCACCAGACAAATTAAAAGAAAGAATAGTGAAATGGCTTGACGAAATTATGGAAGATGGCTTCACGCCGCATGAGGTGGTAAATGTATTTAGGCTCGGTTCAAGAAGGGGCAAAACTGGGTCAAGGAATGTCATGTTAAAATTTGCTAATATATCAGATAAATTGAGGTTAATGGCGCTTATACGTGAAAAAGGACCAGAGGTTTTAAAAGTAGAAGGCCATGATATTGAAGTGTACAACGACATTCCAATGGAGGATCGTTTTTGGAGACAGTCGATGAAGCCAATCACAAAAAGATTCCAGGAAAAGGGAATAAGATACAATTGGAAATTCCCAAGACAATTAAGTTTTTTTTATTTGGGAAGAAGATATTTAATTAATGAAGATATTAATGTCTTGGACGTAATGACAGATGCCAAATTATTGGAAGCAGGAACTAAAGAGTGGTTTGACTTGAAGGAAGAATTGATTATATCTGGTGGTTATAGAAGAAGGGATAGCAATGGAAATGAGAATATGCCAAAAGGGGCAGAAGGAGGAATAGCTCCGGACGGGGAGTAGGCTCAGGCCCAATCCAGACCCCTATGTATGACTGCACCCCCCCTCCCCCCTCTGAACTTCGGAGGCCATTTGTAAAAAAAAAAAAGAAATGGGGAGGGAGAGTAGTAGATTGTTTAGTGTATTTTTTCTTTTAGATGTTCTCTCTTTTTTTATTATTACTATTATTTTTTTGTATAAGGTGAAGGAAATGTTATATGTTGATCACATGTCCGTAGGAGGAAGTGGGAATTGTAAAAAAAGGGTGGGAGATACATAATAGATGAAGGATATAAAAGTATTAACATGGAATGTGAAAGGTACTGGTTGTCAAGTGAAGAGAAGGAGGTTGGAAGCGGCACTCAGAAAAGATAGACCGGATATAATTTTTCTTCAGGAGACCCATCAGAATTCGGAAAAAACTAATAAATTATTCTTAGGATGGACCCAAGTCTACGAAAAAGCATATGGTTCCTCAAAGGCTAGGGGGGTCGCAACTTTGATATCAAATAGAGCGGGATTCGAGATGATAAAAAGTATATCAGACCCAGAAGGTAGATACTTGATAATAAAAGGGAAAATAGAGGAAGAGGAAATAACGTTGGTGAATTTGTATGTGCCAAATGAACACCAAAATAGGTTTTTAAATAAGATATACCGAATATTAGAGAAGGAAAAAACAACAAAAATGATTGTAGGGGGAGATTTTAACTTAGTAGGATCAAATATAGATAGCACGAATATGAAGAGAAGTGTAGGTGGAAATAAGACGTTTGTGTTAAATAATTGGTTGAAATCTTTGGGGTTGAAAGATACATGGAGAGTACTTAAAGGACAGGAAAGGGCCTATACATATTTTTCACAAGTGTACAATACATATTCCAGAATAGATTATATATTTGTCACGGATAATTTGATAAGTAACTTAGATGGCATAGAAATTGGAATATTTAAAGAATCGGATCATGCAAAAGTTTTGTTGGAATTGAAAATAGATGCTATAAAGAACCCGAAAACTTGGAGATATAACGCCAGACTGTTTAGAGATAAAAAATGTAAAGATCAAATGGCAGAAAAATGGGAAGAAAATTGGAAGTGGAATGATACAGGGGAAGTACGAATTGGTACCGTATGGGATACCATGAAAGCAATATTTAGGGGTGAAAGTATTAGGTTGGCAAGTATCAGAAATAAACAGTTAAAAAGTAAGCAAGAAGAAACAGAAAAAGAGATTAAAAGGTTACAGGAGATACATGCAATAACTAAGGACAGAAAAGTATATGAAAAGATGCAGGGATTAAGGAAGGAATTAATTGGAAATGACATGGAAAAGGTAAAAAGAGACCTAATATATTTAAAAAGAGAATATTTTGAATATAGTAACAAAAATTCAAAAATGCTGGCAAGAGCGGCTAAAGAAAAGAGAGGTAGAAGAGAAATAGGGATATTAGTGGATAAGGAGGGTATAAGGCATAACAAGACCAAAGACAAATGCAAGGTGGTCAGAGAATTTTATCAAGCCCTATACTCTAAAAAGAAGATAAACTTAGATAAATTAAAAGATAGATTGGAAATGCAAATCAAAAATAAAATAAGTCAAGAACATAAACAAAGAATGGAAGAATTAATAACTGAAAAAGAGATAAAAAAAGTAATAAACAAACTGAAAGTAGATAAAGCTCCCGGTGAGGATGGATTACCTGCTGAGTTCTATAAAGAATTTAAGGATATAGTAATCCCGAAATTGTTAAAAATTTATAATGGTATTCTTAAAGGGGAACAGGTACCTGCATCGTGGTATAGAACAATAATTGTCTTATTACCAAAACCGGGAAAAGATTTAGAAAAAGTAGAATCATATAGACCTATCTCCCTGATAAACCAAGACGCTAAGATTTTTACGGCTATATTGGCAAATAGACTGAATAGTTTTATGGATAAATATATAAATAAAGACCAGGCCGGTTTTGTGAAAGGGAGACATATGGCTGATTTAGTAAGGCGAGTACTAAATTTAATAGACGTGGCAAGACAAAATAAAGAGAAAGTAGGTATTCTATCATTAGATATTTTTAAAGCATTTGATTCTGTACAATGGGTAACAATTATCGAGATAATTAAGAGTTATGGATTCGGTAATAGGTTTATAAAGACAATAGAACAACTGTACCAACAAGGATACGCTAAAATCAGGGTTAACGATGGTTTAACAGAAGAATTAAGATTAGAGGCAGGAACAAGGCAAGGATGTCCCCTATCTCCAATACTATTTATTATGGCAATGGAAATATTAGCTAACATAATAAGAGAAGACAAAAGCATAGAAGGAATATTGGAAAATAAAATTAGTTTATATGCAGACGATACTTTGTTAATTATGAAACACCCCAGAAGAACCATGGAAAGGATTCAAAAGCATTTAAAGGATTTTGAACAAATTACAGGTCTGAAGGTAAATTGGGAAAAATCAGAATTGATTTTAAATAATATTGAAAAAGAAGAGCAAAGGAAAATCAGGGATGAATTTAAATTACAGATTAAAGGGAGCTTGAAATACCTGGGGATAAATATATCTAATAATCTAGAGGACCTGAAAAGACTAAATTATGATAAACAAAAGAAGGAACTTAAGACTAAAATTTCACAATATCAAAAACTGAAGTTGTCTTGGTTTGGCAGAATAGCATTGACTAAAATGATGTTACTACCAAAGTTAAATTTTTTATTTGATGCCTTACCAATTCAGCTGATAGATAAAGATATTGAGGAATTTCAAAAACTATTTGATAGTTATTGTAATGGGGGACGTAGACCTAGAATTCTAAAGAAAATGTGGTATTTACCTCAAAAAGAAGGTGGTTTAGGAATGCCTAATTTAAAGAATTATTATAAAGCCTTCCAGATAAAGAACGTAGTTAAGATATTGATGAAGGAGTCGGTTATCTGGGAGGAAATCGAGATGAAGGAAGTAAAGGAAGTTGGTAAGAGTCTTTTCTTAGACAAGGAAATAGGAAAAATATTGGTTAAAAACAGAATGATGAGATCTATGTTGGGAGTATGGAAGAAAGTTAAAATGAAACTGGCCCCAAACATCTCACCGATAATTGAAATAGAAGACTTGAATAACTTCCCAATAAGATTGGATAACGAGATTAAGGAAATTTTGTCGACAAATAGGGTTCTCCTATTGAAAGATTGGATACGAGTCTGCAAAGATGATGGGAGGAAAAGAGAGCTATATACCCAGATGAAGTTGAATTGGTTTCAGATAATTATGGTGAATAAATGGAATAATAAATACTGGAGGGAACGAAGCTTAGAAAGAGACAGGACGGAATTTGAGGAACTAGTTTGGAAAATTAGGAAGGAGGAAATTGGTATTAAAGGGTTGGTTAGTAAAATTTATAAAATAATAAATACAGAAGGTAACCCACAAGAAACATTAAGAAATACATGGGAACAGGACTTGAACTTGAAAATAACGGAAAAGGAATGGCAAAATAAATGGAAAAAAAGAATTATGAGATCCCTATCGGTCAGAATAAAGGAACACAATTTTAAAATGTTATGGAGGTGGTACCTGACACCCGTGAGACTGCACCAGATGGATAAGAAGAACAATAAAATGTGTTGGAGATGTAAAAACAGTTTGGGCACATATGTTCATATGTGGTATGAATGTAAAGAGGTAGAAAACTTTTGGATAAAAATCGAGATCGAGATAGGGAAAATTATGGGAGTACGTCTCAGATTGGGGCCAGATACCACCTTATTGACAGATGTTGAGAATATTAAAATAGATAACGATAAGAAAGAGCTGTTGTCTATGATGTTAGTAATGGCAAGAATGTGTATTGCAAAAAATTGGAAAAGTGATATAATGTTAAAAGTGCAGGATTGGTACGGGCAGATGTGGGATCTCGCATTGAATGAAAAACTAACATGGGAACTAAACCTTAAGAAAGGTATAATAAAAGAAAGTAGATTTTGGAAAATATGGCGAAAATTTGTGGAATACTCATTGACAAGTGACGGAATAAAAGAATTGACACCAGACCAAATGAAATTTTGGGAACAATAGAAATGAATGGGAGATCCCACAACCTCCTAGGACAATGTATATAGCACCAGGGTGATGAAGTCTGTAAGTGTATGTAATATACAGTCTGTCTTATTTTCTATACTATGATCTTATCTTTATTATTTTTTTTTATTTTTCTTGTTATGTATAAAATGTTTGTTTTATGTATTATGCTTTAAAAAATTAATAAAAATTTATAAAAAAAAAAAAAGAAGAAGTTCTTGGACTTCAGTTCCCAGAGGCCCAAGCCCCCGTGAATCCACACGAAGGGGTTTACTGCGATTCATCTGGCCCGCGCTGCCCTTGTCGCTCCAGAAAGCAGAAGTAAAACGCGCCCATACAGTTAAGACTCTTCCGGGTTAACCCTTCCTCTGTACGGGTGCGTTTTACTTCCGCTTCCTGGAGTGACAAGGGCGGCGTGGGCCGGATGAATCGCAGTAAACCACTTCATGTGGATTCACGGAGGCTTGGGCTTCTGGAAATTGAAGTCCAAGAACATCTGGAGTGCCAATGTTCGCCATCATGGATTTAGGGGCATATCAACTGACAACCAAGAGCTGCATTCATCCTCAAACTAACTGCCAACTCTCCCTTCCACGAACACTTCTGAAAGAACTGAAAAGAAGATAGAAACATTATAGGCAGGATAGATTTGGCATCATCACTACAGGGCTGGTCTTTATTGTCATTTCCCCAACATGATCTGCTACAAAAGAGAGAAACACAACCACACTGGATGTTAACGGGAAGAAAATGAATCCTGCTTCTTCCCCCCCAAGCAGTTACGAAAAATTCAAAGGGTTTTCTAACTACTTTCTGATTAACCAGAAAAAGCTTGTTTCTATTCCTACATCTGAACTCAAGAAACCAATGGCCACAGGCAGAATTCTAATAGTGCTGGAATAACTTTAGAAATTCAGCAGGAAGAGACGTTAGGGTGTTTTTGGAATGAAGATGGCACTGAAATAAACAAAAGGCCTCTTTCTGACTGCTGGACATGAAAGAACGATGGCAATTCCAACCAAGACTGCTACCAGAACTACCAGCTTTTTCTTGTCTTTAATAGCAGCCTGAAGTTGATCAAGCTACAGGAAAAGGCTAGTTATGCCATGCAGCACAACGAAATAATCCAATTTAGGCTGTACTCCAAGGTGTCAACAGTTGAGACAAACATAGCATAGGAAAATATATTTGGTTTTTGAAGTGCCAGTCCTGGTTTAGGACTAGGAATGGGGGCTTCAAGCACCAAAATGCCTTGGACTAGTACTCCATCAAATGTAGAGTCTATTTCCAGCATAAGCGATTTAACTGTACAGATTTAGACCAGGTGTGGGGGATTTTTAGCTCTCAAAATGTTCGATTGCAACTCCCATAATCATTTACTATATACCAGGGGTGCCCAAACTACGGCCCAGGGGCCAGATCCACCCCCCCGATGCCAACTCATCCAGCCCACAAAGCCCTCGTCATTCCCAGGAGCGGAAGTAAAACACGCCTGCACCGGCCCATGGCCCAAAAAGTTTGGGCACCCCTGCTATATACCATGCCGGGTAGGTCTTCTAGAAATTTAATTCCCAAACTGTTGTGGCCCCAGTTCTACGGGCTGTAAAGCAATGTAATAAATAAAATCTCTGCCCTTACAGTAGAAATGGGCAATTGTGGCTTAGTGGTTAAGATGCTGAGCTTGACAGGCAGGTCGGCAGGTCAGCAGTTTGAGACCAAAGTAGTGTGTGATGGAGTGAGCTCCCATTGTCTGTACCAGCTCCTGCCAACCTAGCAGTTCGAAAGCAAGAAATTGCAAGTAGATAAATAGGGACCACTTTGGTGGTGCACTCCGGTGTCTAGTCATGCCTGCCACGTGTCCACGGAAACATTTGAGCAGTGAAGACTAGTCAGATACAACTAGCTTTTGAACAAGGGCAACCTTTACCTTATACATTCTAAATAGGACCCATCATTAGTCAAATTCAAACTATCAAACCACCGCAGGCAGCAGACTGCAGAGATCTTCTCATTAACATCTGAGTCAACTTTGTCTTGGCCCACTAAACCAGCCCACTGTCTCACGGGTGTGATCCCAATGCCAGCTGAGGTTGAGATTCAACCGCCAGTCCGGTCAAATTTTGTACATGGGATCACTCAATAGTACTTTTCCAATTCTTAACATTGTAGTACATTTAGACCACATATTGGTGTCAATTTTTACTTCTCTCACTTGTCTACTACTTTTAGAAAGCAATTGCTGAGTTTAATTGCAATGAATTAGGAAGCCCAGTAAAAATAAAGACAGCTTTTGGCGTGACACAACCAGCTCTTGTGCTATCTTTTAAGTTAAAAGATTTTAGGCGATTGTAGGCATAGCATCCACGAACTAAGCCAGGGGTGCCCAAACTAGAGCCTGTGGGCCAGATCTGACCCCCTTCATCTGGCCCACGCCACCCTCGTAAGCAGAAGTAAAATGCACCTGCCCGGGCGCGTTTTGCTTCCGGGAGCGATGAGGGTGGCGTGGGCCAGATGAATTGGCGTCAGGGGCTGGATCTGGCTGGCGGGTCGTAGCTTGGGTACCCCTGGTTTAAGCAGAGAAAATGGCAGCCTAATATCTATCTCATCCTGTTGCAAAACAGATTACAAGGCGTGTTTTACTTCCGCTTCCAGTGGGAGGAACCACGCGACCGGCCCACGGCCAAAAAGTGGGCGGGTGAAAAAGCTAATGTGTTTTTGTTCCGGAGCAAGACTACCTATGCATGGTTACCACCAAGATAGCACGTGCTAACAAGTGTTCTTGGATTACACCAGGTCAAAAATAAATAAAATAAGAACTAGGCACCCACATTTTTCTTGGGCCTCCAGCTGGGTCACTTGTCCATCCCCTCCGGCTTGGACAAACTGTTCCAGTTGGGTGAGCAGGTCGTCTCTTTTCAGGCTTTGCAACATGGTCCTTAAGAAGTCTAGGTTGTTCGGTGTCATTTTTTCCTGTTGTAAGAGGAGGGTGAAGAGATCGTTGCCGCTTCTCACAGCCTGGAGCTGTTTTTTACCAATGCAATCCCTGCAAAGAAACTTCAGAGTCGACAGTTCGTCGGGATCCAGGGCCATGGAAATGCAATTCAGCAGACCCAAAACCGGATTCATGGTTCCCGGGGAACCTAGAAAAAAGTAAAAGTGAAAAGAAAAAAAAACGGAACCCAGGCAGGCACGATAATTTTCTAAGAGAGAAAAAAATAATGCAATTGTAACTTAAGTTCTGCTTTCCCGTTTCAGTCGGTCCTTACTTTTCTTAAGTCCTAAAACGACGTTCAGACGAATTTCAAGTGACGTTCTGGGTTATTGCTCTGAATGTTTCTTAGGAAGCCGAATCAAAGGGCGGGAAAATAAAGTTCTAGCAAATGCTCCCGACTTCCTGGTCTCAAGTTTTCCGTTTTGGACTCTCGGGAGACCGGAACACACGACATGCATGCAGAGGAAACTTCGACTAAGCGTTTGTTGGGACTTCACTCTCTCCGCCCCCGGTTTAGCTCCGGAAATCACACGGAAGCAGAGAGCGCACTCGACACCAGATGGCGCTGCGGTACCGTTGTTGTGTTTAATTAAACCAGAGCGTCCGTGTGCGTTGGTGGCGTGTGTTAATAAAACCGCACGGCTTAGTTCAGGGGTGCGCAAACTTTTCGGGCCACTGGCCGGGCTCGAGGTTCAACGGGTTACAGGGTTCCTCCCACTGGAAGCAGAAGTAAAATGTGCCTTGCAATCTGTTTTGCAACAGGATGAGATAGATTTTAGGCTGCCATGTTCTCTGCTTAAACCAGGGGTGCCCAAACTACGGCCCGTGGGCCACATCCGGCCCCTGTTGCCAATTTGTCTGGCCCACACCACCCTCCTCGCTCCCAGAAACAGAAGTAAAACACACCCAGATGGGCGCGTTTTCCTTCCACTTCCTTGCACAATCCCTGGGATTGTGCACATTGTTCATTATGATAGAGCACGGATTCTCAACCTGTGGCCCATGGGCCGGATGCGGCCCACAGCACCATTTCATGTGGCCCTCACCGCCACCACCACACCAGGAAGTGCCATGTGGTGGAGGAAGGGCAAAATGGCCGTCTAGCCCCCAAAGCTGTCTGAAGGAGCATGACCCGGCCCCCAGCTTTAAAAGGTTGAGAACTCCTGTGATAAAGGTTGCCTAATCTTCTTGTGGACACGCTGGGAACTCTAACTTTTGACTCCACAGCTAAATTTAACTTACTTACTTACTTACTTACTCACTCACTCACTCACTCACTCACTCACTGCAAACACTACTCTGGCCAATTTTACAGCAACAATAAAACTCATATGAAAATATTGGTAGCAATAAAAACTATGCACATGAAATGTATAAATCCCCTACTGGAGTAGAATATTAGGGAAGACTTCTCTAAGAAGTGTTTCCAATGATTTTTTTCCCTATATGAAAATATACAAAGGACCTGACGAATTGCCACAGGGAGACCATTCCACAAAAGGGGCACCACTACGGAACAAATTCTCTTCCTGGTGACATTCCTTCTAGCTTCTCTTGAAGTGGCCACCCATAATAACGTGACCTATAAGGACAGAGGTGCCTGGTGGGCAATGGTCCCTAGGGTTGCAAAGTGTCGGAATCGACTGTGCAACTGAACAACAACAACAAAACTCCAGGTGGGGTTGCTAGGGGAGAGTTGTTCCACCAAATAACAATGTCCTAAACTAGAGCTTTATAGATGTTGTTGTTCAGTCGCACAGTCGATTCTGACCCTTTGCGACCCCATGGACCATTTTCCTCCAGGCACCTCTGTCCTCCACCATTCTCCTCAGCCCGCCAAGCTCTGTGCCCATTGTGTCCACAATACCATCTATCCATCTCGTCTTTGGACACCCCCTTCTTCTCTTGCCCTCCACCTTTCCCAGCATAAAGGCCTTCTCAAGTGAGTCCTCCCTTCTCATTTGATGTCCAAAGTACTTTAGCTTCATCTTCACTATTTGTCCCTCCAATGCACAGTCAGGATTGATTTCTTCCAGTATTCTCTTTGCTGTTCAAGGGACTCTCAGGCCTCTCCTCCAACACCACATCTCAAAGGCATCTATTCTTCTGCACTCAGTCTTCCTAATGGTCCAACTCTCACAACCATACATTACCACTGGGAATACCATTGCTTGGCTATACGAATTATTGTTTTCAAGGTGATGTCTCTGCTTTTCACTATATTCCCCAGGTTTCTCATAGCTTGTCTCCGCAGAACCAGTCGTCTTTTTATTTCATGGCTACAGTCGCCATCTGCAGTGATCTTAGATCCCAGGAAAGTAAAATCTGTCACTGCTTCTGCTTCTTCCCCATCTATTTTCCAGGGACTGATCGGACCTGTTGCCATTATCTTGGTTTTCTTGATATTGTCTCAAGCCAGCTTTTGCATTCTCCTCCTTCAATCCAATCGAGAGGTTCTTCAGGTCTTCCTCACTTTCTGCCATTAGGGGGGTATCATCTGCATATCTCAAATTGTTGATGTTTCTCCCAGCAATTTTGATCTCATATTGTAATTCCTCCATCCCTGCATTTTGCATTATGTGCTCTGTGTATAGATTGAATAACCAGGGTGATAAAATGCAGCCTTGTCTTACTCCTTTTCCTATTCCAAACCACTCTGTCATTCCGTGTTCTGTCCTAACTGTTGCTTTTTGGTTCGTGTACATATTTCTCAGGAGGCATATGAGGTGTTCTGGTATTCCCATCTCTTTAATTACTTGCCACATTTTGTTGTGGTCCACACAATCAAAGGCCTTGGTGTAGTCAATGAAGCAGAAGTAGACTTGTTTCTGGTATTCTTTTGTTTTCTCCATGATCCAACGTATGTTGGCAATGTGGTCTCTAGTCCCCCTGCCTCTTCTGAAACCGGCCTGCATCTCTGGTAGTTCTCTCTCCAAATGTTGCTGAAATCTATCCTGTATTATCTTGAGCATCACCTTGCTGGCATATGGGATGAGCGCAATTGTTGGGTAATTTGAGCATTCTTTGGCATTGCCCTTTTTTGGGATTGGAATGTATACTGATCTTTTCCAATCCTGTGGCCACTGTTTTGTTTTCCAAATTTGCTGGCATATTGAATGCAGTAGTTTGATTCCATCATCTTTTAGGGCTTTGAAAAATTCAGCTGGGATACTGTTGTGTATGTAACAGTATTACTTTAAGAATGTATGAATGTAACCTGAAAATGATTACAATGTAACCCAGCTGTTAAAGGAACGCGAGCTAGCTACCCGTAGAGGGCAGCTGCGAGCGTTCAGCTCACATGGTTCAAATTCCCCCAATCACCGGCAGCCGCGGGAACCTTCCCGCACAAGGAACACCTGGAGAAGATGGGCATGACTCAGAATGATGTCACGCAGGTAGCAGCCAATGAGCTACCATGCAACCCTTTTCAAATGTATTACTGCAGTATAAAATGAGCTGTACCTCCGCATGTTCATCCTGACCATCATGAAATAAAGCTGTGTTTTAGCCCTCAATGCGGCTCCTTCTTTGTCTTCCGTGCAAGACACTAAATTGGCGACGAAGGTGGGATCCATGGCACATCCCAAGATCAAGGCTCACCAGTTCAACATCAGCGATCCCGAGCAATGGGAGCTGTACGAGTGCCAGTTTTGGCATGTCATGGACGCTGCAGGCATCGACGACGAAGGGAAGGTGCGCTCGCACTTCCTAGTCCAGGTGGGGCCGGCCACGCTGCGCATCCTGATGAACCTGGTGGCTCCCCGGAAGGTCGACGTGGTGCCCATTGACCGCATCCTTGCGATACTGAGGGAGCACTTCCAGCCGCCCGTTTCCATTTTTCTGGCCCGGGTCACGTTCCACAGGCGGGATCAGCACCCGGGAGAATCCATATCCACCTACGCGGCGGCCCTCAGGCTGGCGGCCGTCCACTGCCAATGGGAGGACCTGGACATAGCCCTCTGAGACCGCATGCTGTGTGGCCTGAGGGACGAGGAGGTCCAAAGGAAGTTGATGACCCGTGACCATCGCCTCACATTCAACGAGGTACTGCGAGAGGCCCAAGCGGCCGAGGCAGCGAGGAGCGGGGTCAGAGTTTTTAAGTCCCAAGGGCTGCACTGGAGAGGGCCAAGTCACCCGTGCAAGCGGCCCGGTGGACCTCAGTGCAGGCGGCCTGGCGGGCCCCCCGACAGCCCACAGGCACCCCAGCAACCTCCGAGGAGTCATCCACGACGGCGGACTCCTGCTCCAGCAAGGACAACGACGTGCAGATAGTAAAGAAGCACGGAGAGAAGCGCCGAACCAGCGAGCGAGGAAGCCACCGTTGCGATGGCTGCAGGGCATCTCACGACCGGACGAGGTGCCCATTCCGGAAGGCCGAGTGCCACAACTGAGGCTGGAAGGGCCACATCACCAGGGTCTGCAGGTGCAGGCGAACCGAGGACAAGGGTGCATCGAGACACCCTCAAGCACACCAATGCAAGGCAGCCGGCATCGGAAAGGTCTCAGCCAACGACGACGTGGCAGACATGAACCGCGTGAGCCTGGAGCACCGGCGCTTCTACGTAGAGGTACTGTTACAAGGGGTTCCAGTGAGGATGGAAATAGACTCAGGGTCATCCTACTCCAGCCTGTCCCAGAAGGAGTTCATGCGCATTCCCCCAAATGCGCGGCCCAAGTTGCGGGGTGGTGAACTTCACGGTGAAGTTCAAAAGTTCAAAAGTTTCACAGAAAAACTGCCCTTAGTGGTTCTCAAGGGGGGGAAGATGTTGCCTTTTGGGAACCTAGTGGTTTGCTCCCCTGGGAATTGAACTGTCTGGCATTAATGCCATAGAGACTGACCCAATTCGGGACATGTGCGATGCACACCCGGACATTTTCAAGAAGGGGCTCGGGACTTACAAGGGCCCCCCGGTTTCTTTTGAATTAGACCCAAAAATCCGGCCCATACGTCTCACACCAAGAAGAGTTCCCTTCGCCCTCAAGGACAAGATTGAGGCGGAATTGGACAAATTGGTGGGGCAGGGGATTTTAGTTCCAGTTGATTCCGTGGAGTGGGAAACTCCGATTGTTACAGCCTTAAAATCCAACGGGGACGTCAGGATTTGCGCTGACTACAAATGTACAATTAACAAGGCCATTCGGCCAAATGCATATCCAGTGCCAGTAGTTAGCCAATTACTGGGCACGCTGTATGGGGGGAGGTGTTTTGCCAAGCTAGACCTGGCACAGGCGTACCAGCAGCTCACAGTAACCCCAGCTGCTGCCGCTGCGCAAACCATTGTTACGCATAAGGGGGCATTCAAGGTAACGCGCCTACAGTTCGGCATAAATTCGGCCCCTGGGATCTTCCAGTCCCTTGTGGAACGCCTTTTAAAGGGGCTTCCAGGCGTGCTCCCATATTTTGACGACGTTTTGATAACAGCGGGGAGCGAATCGGAACTAGTGAGAAGACTAGACAAGGTCCTCTCTGTATTCGAGAGAGTGGGACTGAGGTTGAGAAGGGACAAATGTGTATTCTTCGCGAGGGAGGTTGAGTTTCTCGGGTTCAAGATAACCCTGGAGGGCATCAAGCCATCCGAGTGCAAGGTTATGGCTGTGCAAAACGCCCCTCGCCCCACCGCGAAACCGGAGCTGCAGTCATTTCTAGGGCTCCTGAATTTTTATCATTCCTTCTTGCCAAGGAAGGCATCCGTCGCAGAGCCACTGCACGGGCTACTTAAGAAAGATGCGGTTTGGTGGTGGGGAGATAGGCAGGAGAAAGCATTCAAAGAGCTCAAGGCGCTCTTATCCTCAGATGCTGTTCTGACTCATTTCGACCCGAGGAAACCAGTAGTTTTGGTCTGTGATGCATCACCAGTGGGGGTGGGGGCGGTGCTGTGTCACATGTTAGAGAGCGGGCGGGAAGCCCCTGTTGCCTTCTATTCCAGGTCACTTTCAAAGGCGGAGCGCAACTACGCGCAGACAGATAGAGAGGCTCTGGCCATAATCGCGGGAACAAAGGAGTTCCACGATTTCCTATACGGCCACGAGTTCACGGTTGTGACTGATCATAAGCCCCTTTTGGGAATTTTTACTACAGGCAAGCCCACCCCACAAGTTCTGTCCCCCAGAATGCTACGTTGGGCGATTTTCCTTAACGCCTACCAGTACGAGCTGGTCCTTCGCCCAGGGAAGGAGATCTCCCATGCAGACGCGCTGTCCCGATCTCCCCTCCCCAGTTTAGGAGACCCCGAATGTGAGGTAGAGCAGGACCTCCAAGTCCTGCTGATCGGGTCTCTCGACTCGCCCCCCATAGTTCCCGCAGACCTCACCAAAGCCAAGGCGGCTGACAAAATCCTGTCCCAAGTCAGTTCCTCGGTAAGGAAAGGGTGGCCAACAACTCCCCCTGAGGAGGAATTCAAATCATTTTTCAGGCGCAGAGTAGAGCTTTCCCTTGAAAGGGGCTGCCTTCTCTGGGGCCAGCGGGTAGTCATCCCAGAGAAGTTGCGAGCTAAGGTGCTGAGGCTTCTGCATACCAGCCACCCGGGAATAGTGCGTTCCAAAGCACTGGCCAGAAGCTACTTCTGGTGGCCCCAGATAGACGCGGATATAGAGCATTTGGTGGGCACATGCGAGAGCTGCCAGAGCTCTCGGCCCGAGGAGTCCTGGCTGCCCCATAGGGAATGGGACACGGCCCACGGGCCGTGGTCTCGAGTACACATCGACTTCGCTGGCCCCTTCCGCGGGTCCATGTTTCTGCTGATAGTCGACTCATACTCCAAGTGGTTGGAGGTCATTCCCATGTCCAACACCTCTTCTGCCGCAACCGTTAAGCAGTTGTGCAAGGTGTTCAGTTGTTTTGGCCTGCCGGATGTCCTTGTTAGCGATAATGCCAGTACCTTCACATCATCGAGAGGAACGCCATCCGGCATATCACCTCTGCCCCGTTTCACCCCGCCACAAACGGTCAGGTAGAGCGCCAAGTGTGCACTATGAAAGACGCACTGCGGCGCATGGGTCCCGGTGAGTTGAACCTCCAACTGTGTCAGTTCCTCATCTGTTATAGGGCAACTCCCCTAGCTTCAGGATTGTCACCGGCTGAGCTCCTCATGCGGAGGAAGCCAGTAACACTTTTTGATCGGTTGGATCCGACCAGGGTGGAGGATGAGGGGAGAAATATAGACTTAGGAAGCTCTAAAAGTTTTGCGGCAGGGGACCCGGTTCACTGCAGAAATTACGCAACTTCGGGTCCCACGTGGGTTCCAGGAACGGTCATTGAGCAAACGGGGCCAGTGTCCTACAGGCTCGAGACTAGCACAGGTCTACTCTGGAGAAGGCACGCTGACCAACTCAGAAGGCGAGTTACCAGTGAAAGGGAGTCAGCATTAGGGTCCTCCCCCACCCGCGTAACCCAAGGGGGAGACACGAGGACGTCCTCGGGTACAAATGCATACCCTGGATTCTCAGACGAGGATGAGGATACTTTGAAAGAGTGGAATGAGTTTGACTTTATGTTACCATACCAGGGGGGTGTCGCGGAGTGGTCCCCCACCCCATTAGCTTTATTGTTTGCAGTGCTTTTTAGGGCCTTTCTGACTTCACTCCCAGGAGGATGTGAGTGAAGGATCTTGCCCCTCCCCCACCCAAAACCCTGGATCCAGAGAAAGAAAAGGCATTAGAGAAAGACACAGGCCTCAGCTCAGCTGCCCAGTTGCCATCCAGAGGCCCTGGGGAGTCTTCCTAGAGTAGCAATGCCTCGGAGGGCAAAGAAGAAGGGCTGCGCTGCCACTCCAGCCACCGCGGACACCTCTGGAGACCCCCCACCCCCCCAGGAGATTTAATCCGCAACCACCATCACAGCGAGGCCCGAGTCGGCGCCTTTGACCAATTCCATGCGGCTGAAGGGAGGCGAGAGCTGCTGCATGCATGCAAAGGATAAGTAATCGAACTGAAATAATATAGTTGACTAAACAGAGATGGCTTATAGCAACTGACATAGTGACTGTACAAGAAACTGACTTACATAGAATTTGGAAAGATAAGTGGAGAAAAAGATATATGAGAACTATGTCGGTAAGAATGAAAGAGCACAATTATAAAATGTTATGGAAGTGGTATTTGACTCCTGAGAGATTATTTCAAATGGACAATGCTAAAAGTAAAATGTGTTGGAGATGTAAAAACTCTTTAGGGACATATGAACATATGTGGTGGAATTGTAAAGTGGTAAAAGAGTATTGAGGAAAAATTGAGAAGGAAATATGTGATATTATGGGGGTAGAATGTGAATTGAATTTAAACATGGTGTTGTTAACAGATGTGGAGAATTTGAAAGTAAATGAAGACAATAAGGAACTAATAGCTATTATGTTGATATCAGCTAGAATGTGTATTGCAAGGAGTTGGAAACTTGATAGAGTTCTAAAAGTAGAGGAATGGTATAAAGAGATGTGGGATCTTGCATTGAATGACAAACTGACATGGGAGATAAATAAACATAAGGGGAAAATTAAAGAAAATAGATTTTGGAAAATTTGGCAACCTTTTGTGGAATACTCATTGAATGGAGAGCAGAGTGATAGGCTTGTACCAGATTATATATATTTTTGGAAATGGTAAAAAAGGCAATATCCCGCAGACTCTTACAACTTGTAAATACACAGGGTGATTATTAGTGTTTATGTTATGTTTAATGTAATTGGATTTTTTTCTTTTCTTTCTTTTTAATTATGTGTTTTCTTTTCTGTATCTTCTTTCTTATGTAATGTTTATATTTTTATATTCAATAAAATTTATTTTAAAAAAGGTTAAAAAAAAAGAAACTGACTTACATAGAGACTGGATATAATGGATTTTTCTTTCTTTCCCTTTCATTAATTAGTTCAACTTTTACTTTGATATATGTGATAAACTGTGATATATCATATTGTGCATGATAATACTTTGTTTTAAAACTGTTTAAACTGTGATAACATGTGTGATGGGAAGAGACTGGTGTAGAGACCGGCAAGACATGCCACAAAGTTTGCCAAGAGAACCCTATGGACCAAAACAAAATGCAAAACAAGGGGATGCTCAGCACAGTAGATCTGAAAAGGAGGAGGGGCATGAAAGGGGGAGGAGAAATACAGTGTTGTAGGGAACAATACTGCATAGGGACATAGAATGTGAGATCTATGAATCAAGGAAAACTGGAAGTGGTTCAAAACAAGATGGAAAGAATAAGCATTGACATCCTGGGCATCAGTGAGTTAAAATGAACAGGGATGGGTGAATTCAGCTCTGGAAACCATCATATCGACTACTGTGAACAAGAAAACCTCAGAAAAAATGGAGTAGCCATAATTGTCAACAAAAGAGTGAGGAAAGCAGTAATGGATACAACATCAAAAATGATAGAATGATGTCAGTCAGAATCCAAGGCAAACCTTTCAATGTCACTGTAATCCAAGTCTATGCACCAACCACTAGTGAGATGAAGCCACAGTTGACCAGTTCTATGAGGACCTACAACACCTCATAGAACAGACACCAAGAAATGATATCCACATTATCTTAGGAGATTTGAATGCCAAAGTAGGAAATCAAAAAGTAAATGGAATAACAGGCAAGTTTGGGCTTGGAACACAGAATGAAGCAGGGCAAAGATTGATAGAGTTCTGCCAAGAGAACGCACTAGTCACAGCAAACACCCTCTTCCAGCAACACAAGAGGCAACTTTACACATGAACATCACCAGATGGCCAGCATCGAAACTAGATTGATTACATACTCTGCAGTCAAAGATGGAGAACCTCCATTCAGTCAGCAAAAACAAGACCTGGAGCAGACTGTGGCTCAGATCACAACCGACTGATCACAAAATTCAGGCTTAGACTAAAGAAAATGGGGAAAACAATTAGACCAGACAGATATGACCTACACAACATCCCTAAAGAATACACGGTGGAGGTCATGAACAAATTTAATCTCCTGTACCTGATAGACAGAGTACCAGAAGAATTATGAACAGAGACGTGGGACATCATGCAGGAGGCAGCAAGAGAAACCATACCAAAAGAAAAGAAGCGTAAGAAAGCAAAGTGGTTGTCTGATGAGGCTCTTAAAATAGCAGAGGAAAGAAGGAATGCAAAAGTCCAAGGAGAAAGAAAAAATACAATCACCTGAATACAGAATTTCAAAGAAAAGCAAGGAGAGATAAGGAAAACTTCCTGAACGAAGAGTGCAAAGAAATGGAGGAAAACAACAAAAGAGGCAGGACTAGAGATCTTTTCAAAAAATTGGGGAAATCAAGGGAACATTTAAAGCAAAAATGACCATGATAAGGGACAAAGATGGAAAGGAGTTAGCTGAAGCAGAAGAGATTAAAAAAAGATGGCAAGAGTACACAGAGGAACTCTACAAAAAGGACCTCAACACTCCTGTTAATAACAATAATGAGAAATTAGAGCTTTATAGATAAGAACTAAAATTTTGAATCTGGCACAAGATGGAAGACCCATCGTGGTCATCATCGTCTGAGGGTAAGCACATACAGCATACTCTAGTTGCATACGAATGGGTTCTTCCTGAAAAATGCTTTGCTTTGATTGAGAAAGTGAATGGGATTTAGTGAAGGGCAATGCTTTTAGAACCTAAGCAAAGTGATCCAATTTCCTCAGAAAACCAAGTTCAGCGTTCAATGTCATAGAGCAATGACTGCCTACTTCCAATAGAGGGAGCGCGAAGCCTACAATGCATATATGGAAAGCTGTTCCTTTCCAACTTCAGAAGGATAGGAAAACTGAGCAAACCCTTGTCTGAATTTGGACAGGAGTAAAGTATATGCACACACATCTACAGTCTTAAATGAACCACACTTCTGTGTGGAGAAGGAGCATGAGAATTAGATTGGCCTTATATGCCCTCTTTTAATTTTTTTATTAATGACAATATGAACAATATTAATCAATACATAAATTCATACAGTATACAGTATTTATATAGCCTGCTTCCATCCCACCCATGCAGTTTGGTGGTTGATTTTTCCTGCATTGCTTTCTGCCATGCAATGCTATAATTGATACTCCCTGCATATTCTTCCATCCTTTGGCTATAGTTTGTCTTGCAGCCTCTAGAAAAGGGGTTCCCAACCTAAGGCCCGTGGGCTGGATCCGGCCCATGAAACCATTACATGTGCCCCCACACCCCTCCAAGGGCATTTGAGAAACAAAATGTCTGACCTTTCGAAGCTGTTGGGACAAAATGGCCACCCCCATCATGCAAAATGGCTGTCTGACCCTCAAAGCTGACTGAGAGAGTATGACCCCAGCCCCAAGCTTAAAAAGGTTGGGAACTCCTGCTCTAGAACATTGCTTATTAGAGGTTTATGTGAAATTAGCTCCTTTTCCCCCTAAGAAAAAGAAAAGAGGTGCTATTTTTGGAGATTCAGTAATCAGCTGATTTGTAGTTTTATTTATTTCATGAAATATCTCCTCCCAAAACTGGTGTACTATTTTGCAGACCCACCAGTTCTGGAATATTTTCAAAGTTGTCTCCTCAGCAATAACAGGAGCAATTTTATGCAGAAATTTTGATGAACATGTCTGAGCACTTTTCCTTAATTTGAATTTTACAGTCATGTTCCCACTATCTCATACATTCCTGATGAAGAGCCCTAATCTTCCTCAAGTTTTGATGCTGCTCTTTTATTTATTTCATCTGAAGACTGGAGAACATCTAACAGGGTGAGATGCCCCAGTTTCTAAAGCAATCCCTCCAAAATCTCTTGGGAGAGGTTGTTGATTGACATATAACTCTGCTAATCTAATAAGCCTGATCTTTTAAAAAACTTTTGGGGTTAAACACATCATCATCATTTGAGATAGACCTTCCTCTTGTTCTGTCATATCCAAATCCGAATATTGGCGATCCTCATGGTGATTAGCCATGAAGACTGTCCTGAGAATATAATGCAATGGCCATTCATTTGCCTTCCGCATCACAGTATGACCCCTGTACCACCGATCCAGTTCCGTGAGTCATTTTCTGATCCCGAGCCCTTTTGGAACACAAAGTCCTCATCGGCCTCAAGTGTGTTTTCTTGTCAGAGATTACTCTGAGTTGAAAGGATTTCTGCAGGGGACACCCGAATGAGGCTCCTTTCATGTCCCCCTGTTGTCCAGTTCTTGGGAAATTGAACCCCGTGCTTTCGGTCTCCAAGCACAGTGCTTATACCCACTGAGTGACCAGGGAGCTGCAGGCCCCAGGTCAGTATTGATGAAGCTGCTGCCCTCCATCAAGATGGATTCAAGTGGGATTTAATCCACGGGGACCATCACCCGTGTGAGGTGACAATATATCAATAAACTGTACTTTACATGGAACAGTTCATTTATTTGAAGCACCATTTATCTGAAGTGCTGTCAGATTTAAATCTCATTTATAATAAAGAATCATAAGACAGGAAGGCAGAATTTGTTATGTTGTGCATTCACAATTCACAGTATCTGGACAGCTGATCAAGGAAACTCCTGAGTTATGCTCCTCTGTCTGAAGAGGCAATAAGATGATGGGACATCTCACCATTGAAGATGTGCTGCCAGATAGCAAAGACATGCTGGTTTAGGTCTTTGATCTCTTGCTGGAACTCTCAGAAGTTGCTGAGAAAACAATATGTTCTGACTTACTACACAGAACAAATGTGTATTTGCCACCAGAATGTTCACAGTTTCTAATTGTGAAATACAGTAAAAATGATATCCTGAAGGTTATAAAGTTCTGCAGGGCTGTTAGAATCTTTTTTGAGCATCACACCATTTAACTTGACATATGTTATTACAATCGTCTCAACTATGGTGTGTTGTAATGTGTTTTATTAATAATAATGGCATTGCGGTGGCTCAGTGGTTAAGAAGCTCACCTTGTTAGCTGAAAGGCCAGCAAGTTGGCAGTTAGAGACCCGGGTATTGCATGACGGAGTGAATTTCCGTCTCTGTCCCAGCTCCTGCCAACCTAGCAGTTCGAAAGCAAGACATTGCAAATAGATAAATAGGAACCACCTCAGTGGGAAAAGATCTTGGTGACATAAAAGGAGCCTCATTCGGGCACCCCCTGAGCAGAGTTCCTCCAGCAAAAATCATTTCAACCCAGAATAATTTCTGACATGAAATTATTATTATTAATACTAATTATTTCTAAAGTTGTGTCTACACACATAAATCTAAATCTGTATATCCCAATTTTATGCTAATTTGGGGAGGGAGGAGAGTGACCAATAGTTAGCAATATTATTAAGAATTGTATTAAACATTATTCACATGTGCTTGCATGCATTTTCCTACAAGGAAAGGTTTTCCAGCTGTATCTGAACATGCAGTTTTGGTACTCAGTTTCAGTTCCTGTTAGTGCTCAAATCTGTTATCATTTCTTGAGTGTAGAAATGATTTTACTGCTTCCTGAGAAATCATTTTGCAAGTTACTCCAGTTGATGGACTTCAGACTTTTAGTAAAAAGTAAAGCAGATCCTGTCAGCCTGAAGTCTTCCCATCCCTGTCTGGACGGAATCGTAATAATAATTATAGCTACCTGAAAAGCCTTTCTATTCTTTTGTTATGACTCATTACCTCTCCTTTCCAGAAAACAGGAAGGTTTGTTCTCTTTTAAAATTCTGTAAGAAAGGGAGTTGCCCTGTTATTTACAGGGTTAGTTTTATCTTCAGCCCTGCCAATGAACAGTACAGGATATGACTAGGTTTGTTACTCATGTCAATTCAGTAGTAATGGTTGAGAAAGTAATTACTTTTTGTGCAGTTCATTTCCTTTTCAGTGTTTTTTTTTAACAAGGAAAAGTTGAAGTGGTTTTGTGCTTTGCCAGCAACCCCAAACTATATATTGAAATCCAGATGTAAGAAACTTAGGCTATGTTCTAAATCACCATAAAGCTTATGTTGCAATGAGCCCAAAATCCATTTTTTCACCTACTAATGCTATGACCTTTAGTATGGCTAGTTAATGAATATTCGTTCACATTTGAAGTATATTGCTTTGGCATTCAGCAATAGCGTAACCTATTAGTATCGGTTCTGTTTTTGTCTTGCCCTTCCAGACAAGGTATTCTCCTGTTCATTTTTTCTTTTTATTTGTTTGTTTGCCTGTTTGTTTTTATTCTGCCCAATTTAGTGACAAGCTCTAGTCTGGTCAGTGGAATTCAGAAAATAATGCTATACAAAAGGAGAAGGGGGCAGCAGAGGATGAGGTGGCTGAATGGCATCATTGGAGTGGTGGGCGTAGATCTGGCTGGGCTGCAGAAGATGGCAGATGACAGAGGAGCCTGGTGTGCGGTGGTCCATGGGGTCGCAAAGGGTTGGACTCAACTGTGTGACTGAACAACAACCCAAACCAGATACTCAGTAACCAACACCCCAACCACAACGCACAACATTACCAACCAACCAACCAACAGTTTTAAAAACCCAACTTAAAGGTCATTTTAGACAGCCTTACCAAAAAGAGGAATATTTTTAAAGGCTTCCTTTAAAAGCTTTGTTTTCAGTGGTTTTTTGAAGGCCTGGAGGAAAGAGATCTGGAGAATTTCTGGGTATAAATTGTTTTGCAACTGCAAAAGTATGTTGAAACACTTTTCACCTATTGTGGCATGATGCCAATATCTGTGACAACTGTGTAGGATGGGGTAGAAACTTTTTAGGAGAGACATGGTATATATCTTAGCCTGACAGATAAAGCTTGGCTTTAAGTGGTTAAGTGGGAATTTTTAATTTCTGCCTCCACAGTCCAATGCTGTACCACTGCATCCAAATAAGAAACAAACAAATTGTAGTTAAAGCTGGCTTTATGAAAAGTGACCAGTGAGTTGCTTGTCCAAAATTTAAGCTGTCTCATCTTCTGCTCTTTGGGGGGAAAAGGAATACCTATGTGAGAGTACTGTGTGGTGTAGCATATAGTATATTGAACTAAGAACCAGGAGACCTGGGTACAAATCCCTGCTCATCCCTAGACATTCTTCAAGAGGTGGCAATGATAACCTACTCCTTGAAAATCTCACACGTCTTAAAAACCCTATGAAGGTTGCTACAAGTTAAAAGCAACATGATGACACATAGCAAGAAGGAAAGAAATAGGTGTCAAATATAAAGCATATTAAAAATGCAGTAATAACTAGTTAAACTGTTTTCATCAGCAATCTAGGTTACATTGCAAAATCCCATCTGAATAGAAATATCATTGCCTGTTGACATGAGAATAAAGTGCAGCTTCCTTTAGTTTAGGAAGGGCCACTAAGAAAGCCTTCCCTTAGATCCTTTTTAAACGTCTCAGGTAGTGACTGACCAGCATGGTACTCAAATACATACATACATACATACATACATACATACATACATACATACATACATACATACATACATACATACATACATACATACATACATACATACATACATACATACATACATACATACATAGTGGAATGCATCCTTAAAATCCAAACACTGATAACAACCAACCAATCAAATAAGTAAATAAAATTAGGCATGGTTAGAAGTGACATAAACTCCTACTGTAAAACTCAGATGCTTTCATCAGTTAAGAGTTTTCCTTTTCTAACCACAGGGTGTCATCATGATCAGATTCAATGACTCAGAAATGGATGCAGTAGATACACCAGCCTTAACTCCACAAACACACTCCTGGCTGTCCTTATCAAGGTGAACAATCATGAATGAGGCATTTTGATTGTTTCCTTTTCAAACATTTGGGAAATGGTGTAGCAGATTATCAGTGCCACAGTTACAGGCCAAAATACCACATGAAATAGGTCCCAAGCTTAGAATCATTTCTAAAATGATAATAGCAATGATTAACATGAGAATAATATGTTGCTTCCATGTTTTATTTTAATAATAATTTAAACATTATTTCTATTTCTTTAAAAATAGGAAAATGCCTTCTCCCTACCAGTGGCTGTCTCATGTGTGTGATAAGTGTAATCCTGAAAAAATAATGCATCAATATATCTGGGATAAATTACCATCTGGATACAACATGCCCCTCCCCTCCTTATGTTTAGGAAATTGGTAAAAACAGAATTATTCAAATCTGCCTTCATCAACTAAATCACTTGAATGCTGTTAATTTTAATTTTTGTAAAACACTTTTCTTTTCCATTTTCCTTTTATTCATTCATTCGAATTTTCGATTCTATATATGTATGTATAACATGTTGTTGATTGTAGGTTGTTATGTAGGGTCTTGTGGGTTTTTTCGCTTTAATCTGTAAGCTACTCAGAGTAGTGCTTGTACTAATGCAATGTTATACAAACAAACCGTGAGGAAGAGAAACTGTATGAAGTAGGCAGCAAACCTGACCAGGAGTTTCCTACAAGGAATCAGGGCTGGCCCTACCATAAGGCAAATGGAGCGGTCGCTCCAGGCGCCCACTCCCAGGGGGCGCCGCAGTGTTAAAGGAAAAATAATAATCCCCCCAATACAAATTACAATTATTTTTTGTTTTCAATACTAATTAAAAACAGTGAAAACGCATTCTGTTATCGATAATGACTATCCCTGTAAAGTTTCGCCAAGTAACTTAATTTAACCCCATATATTAGGGGTGACCAAGGGGGCGTCATAGTTGGATCTCGCTCTATCCTAAAACTTGCCTCAGGCCGGCACTGCAAGGAGTTTCCTGGTGGACTGGAACAAGGGATCAAGTGGGGGTGGGGGAAAGGTGGCAGAGCCATTTGAGATGACAGTGAACAAAAAGTTAAAAGAAGGGTGTGTAGAGGTGAAAGGAAAACTGAGCGAAGGAGGAGGGTTGAGGGTCAGAAGTGGGGAGAGCAGAAGAGGGAGTCACTGACTTGGTGATGGTGGAGATACGGGAAGAGAAGGAGGCAGAGAGAGAGGAAAAAAGAAGCCAGGCACATTGTAAAAGTAAAGATCACTCTTTGACTATGATTCGGCGCTCATCTCCGTTTATAGCTAAAGAGCCAGTGCTTTCTGTGTTTGCAGACATTTCCGTGGACATGTGGCTGGCATGATTAGACACCAGCAGTGATGCGCTGCAAATTTCTTTACTACTCCCACCATGGGCGTGGCTAACTGTCTGGGCATGGCTAACTCTGTGGGCCATGCCCACTTGGCCTCCCTACACCATGGCCTGGGGTAGGGAGGTGGGCGTGGCCGATCAAGTGGGTGTGGCCTGGGGGAGTTTCTGCTACCGGTGCCCGGGCACCTGTGGGCACCTGGAGCAGCTCAACATTGGACACCTGGAGACAGTGCACAGAATGCTGTTACCTTTCTTCCTGAAGTGTTACCTATTTATCTACTTGCAATTTCTTGCTTTCGAACTTCTAGGTTGGCAGGAGTTGGGATAGATGGTGGGAGCTCACTCCATCATGCAGCATTCTGGTCTTAAACTGCTGACCTTCCAGTCATCAAGTTCAGTGTCTTGACCACTAAGCCACCAATGAGGAGGTAACAAAAAAGGCATCAAAGGAGATGGACAAAGACTTGTCCTCTGGTTGGACTTGAGTGAGAGAGGGCCCTTAGACTGCAGAGTGGGTCCAATTAAAAGTCTCTCAGAAGGTGGCAGATCACCAAGTGAGGAAGCGTGTTCCCTGAAAAATTTTAATACCAGGAACAACAAGAAAGGGGAGAACGCCAAAGAAGAGAACAGACCCAGGAATCACTGGACAAAGGACGATGAGTGCAAACCCAGAGGGCCAGTGGTCAACCAAGCTGCCCATCTATCCTGCAAGAGACATACGGAACGGTCTTAAACATGGTTAGGAGTTGCCTGTTGCTTGTAGGAAGATTGTGCCAATTCAAAGAGGCAGCAATGAAGTGAGTAGCAATTCCAAAAGAGAATGATAGTTTTGCTGAACAAATGTTATAAATCACCATCACCTGTGAGATTTGTTCAGAATAAAGTTTGGGTTGCACCGCATCTACAGTTTGTGTTTTGTGAGAATAATGGAGGGTGACAGAAAGACAGACATTCAGGCAGAATATTGAATACTGTTGTCCTTTGTTGTACCAAAAGTTACATTATTGAGAACAGTATTATTTCTAAAGCATCCAAACTCTGGATGCATCAGGCTAAAAGGCAGTGACTTGTCCAGGGCTAACCATCCAGAGGATGTGCATATTTAAACACTTAAACAAGAAATACATATACTATGTCATTTTTATCATTAAATTATAAGCTTTTCTGCCTTAAAATAGTAGAATTACAGCATTTTGACTTTTGTTTATTATTGTCATACTGTACCTGTCGAAACAGCCATGGAGTTTACAAATGTCTATAACAAACCTGTCAGGCCACATTTATTCTTCTCCATTAACTGTTTACTTGCAATCTTCCCGTCAGACAGATATGAATGTTAGGCAGCTCAGAGCCCCACAGCACAAAATCCTCAAAGGAGTATACGTGCTAGCCGATAGTTACCTGTAGGAACTTCTTAATACAATTCTTCCCTCAATCTTATTTTGGCTACAATCAGATTTGTAAGAAGAGATGATGTTCACATCCAAACTGAACCCTGCAAATTTGGCATGCTATTGTGGGAAAATACCCCAAATGATTTTGTATGGAAATAGCCAATAGTGCTAACAGCATGGATGCACATGAAATTGTAAGTAGGCATAAAATAATCTAAATTGTTTTTAAGAATACAAACAAATATGCAGAAAAGAGCTTTTCTTTGGAAATTCCATTGGGAAGAAGCACGCTTTAAAGGAGGAACTTAAAAATACTCCAGTGTTCCCAGTTCCTCATATTAGAGGAATTAAAAATACAGTTTGTTTACAGGACAGATTCCTTACTATTACAGCATGTTATTTTTGCCATTTGCTCCAGCAGCATTGTGATAATTATCATGCAAGTTTCCAGTCTTCTAGTAATTTAAAAGTTTTGGAAGTATTTCGTGTTAGTTTTCTTTTTGAATTGTAAGGCATTGAAGGAATGTTTGGGATTGATAAATGGCTAAATATGAGTAATGGAACATTAGACAGCAGACATATATGCCACATCAGAAGAATTTAAAATGAAAGTACAGTATATATTGATTGAAGCCTTATACACTCCCTAATGACCAAAAACCCTATTATTTGCAAAGCCGTATCTTAGAAACATACTGCTATGGAAATCAAATAGGCGAGTTAACAAAATAGGGTGTGTCTCAGTAATTTGAGTTTCAAACACACGAACAGAAGTCAGTGCCTTTCCCACAGTGATGGTGTTAGTCAGTAAATGATAACCAAATGTACATTAAGTCAAATGTTCCAGTAGATATTCTCAGTCACAATGTTCTACACTTTCATGTTCTGGTTGGTCAAAGAAAACACAGTTCTGCTGTACCCAAGAGACCAGCATACTTATTTTTTTCCATTTTAGCAACTAAACTTCTGGTTTTGACCCAAGTTGCATGTTTTTTTTAATGCTTTGGTCATGGGATGGAGTCTGATAGTCCTGCAGACCATACTCTATAAACGCAAAGAAAAGAGGAATGGAATAAAGGTGTGGGGTTTTTTTTAACCATTGTAGTAGCTGGCTGGCTACCAGTTAGGTATCTGGCCACAGAGCCAGAAACGGGGAGTTCAGGTCCCCACTGGGCATCCCAGAAGAGTCAGCCTTGGGCTTGCTGTACAGCCCCAGGTATGCTCCCAGATGAAGGGACTGCTAAATTACTTCTGAGAATTCTCTAACTGGAAAATCATGAAAGGATTGCCATTAGTCATAACTCATTGGATGGCACAGAGTTATTATTACCACTATTACAGCTTATCAAGGGTTCAAAATTTAGCACTACTGATTTAGAAATTGTATTGTTTCCAGATTACTTTGTTGGCTATGGCTAATCTATAAATCAACACACGTTTCAGACATACCTGGAAGCCACACTAACAAACATGCCTCTGCTTGCAAGAGAAATATTAATTGAAGCCTGCTACCGAAAGGATCCTTACTGTTTTGTCCTCAGCCTAATGTGAACAGCTTTTGCTGAACCACCAGCATATGACTTTTAGATAAACATGATTCCTTCTTCTTCTTTCAAATCCTGATCAAACCCTGGACTGCCAAAATGAAGCCACTTTTTTGGCTTTGTCATTGGCCAAACTTAAGTCCTCATTGGTGCATGTTTCTGGCAGTAATCAGCAGACCAGTAAATGAGCTGGATTCTGCATCTCTCCACCTTCATATATAGGAATATATAGGAATATTCATATATATTAATACTGTATAGGAAACTGCTGCTGGTGTCAGATCCTGATAAGGATACTCTGCATGTTCCGACTGAGCTGTTTCAGACCATCCAGAGGAGAGTGACTCGGAAGTCTTTGTTCCACGACTAACAATTTGTAATTGCAGTACTTCCCAAAGAAATGTTTTGTGTTCTTTTAACAATTGAGGAAGGCCCTTTATACATTTAAATGTTTCCCATTCTGGATTATATATGTTCAATATGAAAACTGAATGTCCAGCAAATAGCTTTCTTGATGTTTATTTAGCAAGCAAAACAAAGCATTTTGTTAAGTAAAATAATATGACTACATAGATGGTGGATAAGGGTGCCTGGCGAGTGAGGGTCCATGGGGTCGCAAAGGGTCAGAATCGACTGTGTGACTGAACAACAATAACAACAACAACAGCAACAACAACAAAATAGATGATTTAAGGACCCGAAACTCCACTACAAAACTTCATGTGCTCATAAGTGAATATGTGAAAACAGAATAAAACAAAACAGGTCTTCAAAACTTATCAAAGCACATAATAGGTTGTCTCTTATAAGATGAGGAAGACTTAACCTTAAAAATGATCTGAAAACAATGTTTCAGAAGAGTGGTAACCCCTTCTGAGGTACAGAACCTTTTTTGTTACAAAGTATAATAAACTCAAGTTACTTAAAATATATCTTAAGAAAGCATACTTCCAAACTATGCAATAGTGTATCAATTGGAAAAGTATGAAAGGCAAAACCACATACCACACAGGATGCATAAGCTTTACCGGCAATGACCGACTGACGAACCGTCGGTCCGACCGACTGAAATGCTACCAGGATGGGAAAACACATTCTTATTCTTAACAAGTGTCCTGTAGATATTAATTTTCCCTCCCATAGTGTCAACATTTCTAGAAATTTTTTGTCTGGTAATGAAGGACTCTGTTGCTAGTTGGTAGAGGCAATCTGCAGCTTGCAACTACCTTTCAATAAGCAGAAGGTGTGTTGTGTGACACCCTGGGCTCAAAGGTGTGCCAATGCTCATCAACATGAGGCTTGTACATATACAGGTAATTATAATGAAATGCCCTTTCATGTACAGTATTAATATTTCTGGTTTTAGCCTAGAAATATACCGCAAAATATTGTTAACAGTCAGCTACTAATTGATGATCTAAATGAGACTACAGACAATCCAAATCAAGTGATCGTAAAAGAAAGTGCATTGTGTGCAGCTGTTTATTAATATTGGGTATCTGGTTTAATACCATGAGGTTTATCCAAGCAAAAATAAGTAAGTCTGATGTAGTAATTGCTGGAATAAATCCAATATAAATGCTTTACTCACTGGTGGATAGATAAGCTGTCTTTCCGGGGTTACTTCTCTGTCTGTCTTATATACAAACAAAGAAAACACAGGGAAAGTAAATATAGACTGGTCCATTGAAATGATCCCAGTGTGAGAAATAGGTCCAGTCAGTAATATTGAGGACTTGTTTGTGACAGGCAGAGGAAACCCAGTAATGAAATCACACTCTCTCTTTGAAAAAGTGTTGTGTACCAGCATTAGGCTCACTGTCAAATGCCATTGTGGAACAGTGTCTGTTGGCCAACACAGGGCCTCTGTAAAGGGCTAAATCAGGGGTGCCCAAATTTTTCAGTTGGTGGGCCGGTCATGTGGTTCAGGGGGCAGTGACTATGGCCCACAGGCTGGATCTGACCCACAGGCCATAGTTTGGACACCCCTGGGTGGGCTTGACTCATTCATGGCCCAATAAAGAGAAGGCAAAATTGGGAGTGGTGTGGGTGCATTTATGCTCAACTAGTAAAGATAAAGGTTTCCCTTGCTGAAAAGCCAGTCGTATCCGACTCTACGGTTCCGTGCTAATCTGTTTCAAAGCCAAAGAGCCAGTGCTGTCTGCTTCTGCAGATGTTCCTGTAGTCACATGGCAGGCATGACTAGACACTGGAGCACATGGAACACTGTTTACCTTCCCACCGAAGTGGTCCCTATTTATCTACTTGCAATTTCTTGCTTTTGAACTGCTAGGTTGGCAGGAGCTGGGACAAAGACGGGTGCTTGTTCTGTCCTGCAGCACTGGGGAATCGAACTGCTGACCTCCCGCCTTCCAGTCAGCATCTTAGCCACCTGAGCCACTGCATTATTCTATCTTTTCTACTTGTAACAGAACTGGTCCCAGCAATGCTCCCTGATATGACTCTGGATGGACAATTCTAACCACTACTAGCCAGAAGAACCTATTTGATCTTTGGGTTGTTTTTAGTGAAATATTGTACTGTAAGTGCAAGATGAAGTTATTTCCCCTCCTTCTGTTATAAAAAAAATCTTGAATGAAGCCCACGTGACTCTTTTTTTAGAAGAATACTGAGCCATAGAAAAGTGAAATTCCAGAAATGCAGAGAAAAACAGGATAATTCTCAAAGCATACCCAATCTTAAAACACAAACCCAGTTTCAGCTGATTTAGTAAATGTCTTGATTTCAGTAACACAGATTTTTTTCTTTAGGTGTCTTTCAATTATGGTAGAATGGCAGTTGTAAGAAAAGGTGAATTAGAGGGTATACATTACAGGCAATTATTCAACAAAAACTGGAGCAGCTTTATAATCTTTATTTTTCTTTAAAAAAGATTCCATGAAAAGGACTTGTTATATAATTTTCTAGGTAGTAATACAGCATTATATACAAACCCTTTAAAAAAAGTAGTACAAAAGAAACTATAAACAAGCATAAGCATTTGCTATTATTTAATTACTGTATCTCATAAAAGAAAAACATTTCTAATGATATAGTCTAAATATTTACAGGAATGTCAATATTCACCCAACATTTTAGCTACCTCTTTATGAGTTTTTAAATTTCCTATTATTTTTTCAAAGCATGTGACTAAATTGGGCAATCCATCTGCTTTTAAAATTGCAAGTTGGTTGATCACGCATGAGATGGAATCATATTTTTTTATAGGTGTGTACCATATTCATTCAAGTTTTCCTTGAAAAATAACTGGCTTCTAATCATACATCACTTTATACTAGCTAGAGAGAGCAATGGTAAAATTATTAGACAAGAAACAAAAAATATATATTAAGATGACAAAAATGTTGTGGCATAGTAAAAACTAATTGCTATATCTTCATGTGAGCTTTCATGGATTCATTAAAGGTCACATTAAAATATAGTAGTCTTTAAAGTGTCACAACATTTTTGTGTTCTTAAAAAACAATTGTTGTTTTCCTTAGAGTAACATGGCTACCACTTTGAAAACTACAACAAGATAAAATCATACAGAGATTAGCATCTGCTTCTCACAAACAGGCTAGCACCACCTCTATGTCTGTTCCCCTCATATTTATTACAACTCAGCAAGCATCCAACATAAAAACAAGGCTTCCTTGTATAGATTGCACTGCTAAATATAATTCCACCTACATGGCAAGGGGAACATAATGCATCCAGCTTCTGCATTGTATGTATACCACTGACCAGATGGTTAACACTATCAACAGTTTCTGCTCAAAGGTGAGGCCACCTCATTCTTTGTTCATCAAAGAACACATGTACAGCCCTTAGCTCTAATGTTCAGTTTGCCCAGCTCAAATTCTTAGGAATGCTAATGCATTTGGTTTGTTTTAAAGAGCTTTTTGCATTTCCTTTTACAAATTTCTGATGTGTTATTACCATCGTTAAACCACTTCATTGTTTCAATTTCAAAAACTAGTCTAAGAAAGTGTGGGTGCTAAGGCTTCATGACTGATGAAGTGCCAAATCTGGCTTCTGAAACTAAGTTTTCGCCTGAGTTTGACAGAGATTGTTCAGGAGTTCAAAATGAAATGAGTCCATTTAGCTCAGCCATTGCTAAAATATATGTACTGTATGTATGCAGTTTGAGGGTGGGCTAACAGAATTCATTCTTAGGTGTCTCCTCATAATCCAGTCAGTCTATGACAAACACTGTCAAAACCTAACTGTTTAATGGAGATTGTGGTTTTTTCCTACCTGTGAGGATCTCTGGACCAGGGAATTTGAGTCTAGACTGTGTGCTCCCAGTAATAATGATAAGTTTGTGTCAGCAATTACAGTATTCTGTGTTGAAAGGATTTTTGCTGGAGAAACTCTGCTCAGGGGATGTCCGAATGAGGTTCCTTTCAAGTCCTCATGATCTTTTCCCAGTGGTGTGTTATTTACTTCAAACTCATTAAGACTAAGAATGGATTAATTCTGGGAATGACATGGAGGGTTTTATAGCCTAATGCAAAATAATAATAACAAAAATAATTTTTAAAAAATCTGGTGCCCAGTTCATTAGTCTAAATCCAACTTTAGTCCCAGCTTGAATAAATCCATTGTATTAATGACACTTGTTAGTCACCATTTAAATATATTCCTTTGATCTGAATTATGTTATTCAAGTTGGGACTGAATTTAATCCACAGTGTTGTCACTAGTAGTGAAAAATTGCAGCAAACGTTCCAAATGACAACGAGAAACATGCTTCCATGTATGTTGTGACAGAGGGAAGTGTGAAGGTTCATCTACATTATACTGTATACAGTATAATTCCAGGTAACCTCCATTTGAATTATGCATATTTATATGCAGATCCATGCATACGGATTGGTACCAGGATCCTTTGACAATCTATTTGTGCAGAAGCCTTTCCATGTTGTAAAAATTCATCTCCTTGCTAAGGGCAGTTGTTGGATCAGATCAGATAAGACTTAATTTTACAGACATTGTAAACCATATTACAGACTATGACCATCATAAAACATCGATGATTATCTTCAATTGAAAAATGACATTCCTGCAATTCAGTATGTAAGAAGCAATTGTAAACAAAATAAGCCCTTTATTAAGAACAATCTTTGGCTAGAATGATATTTTAAACATTTCTGGAAAACATTTTGTTAATTTCTACAAAAAAGGTTTGGGGATGGGGGTGGGCGGGCAAATGATATTAAAAGGTTAAACTGGCAGGAACAGAAATAATTGCATATTTCATCCCCAAACTAGTAAATGGTACAAAACTATGTAGTGATTTTGCTTATATTTTAACTAATTTTGCAACAAAACACCAATTCACCATAGCAGTCTTGGACATTAGTTTTGTAATTAAATATATAGTAACTTTCAGCATCCTTTGATTTCACTTCCTAACAAAATTAAATTTTATCCACAAATTATTTAACAAATCAGTAATTTGATATCTGGCATTGTATTTGCAGTTCAAAACTAGGCATACCAGTACCAAAAACATATCATACATGAATTTTGCATTAATTAAAGGCACAGGCTTTTGCCCAATTTACAACTGCAGAGTAAGGTGGGTACAATCTGATGCACTGGCAGAAACCTGTCTGATATTGTTTTAAAAAAGAAAAAGAAGCTTCATTGCTAATGTAGCAAGACAGGATGATGCCATTTTGATTCTATTTTCATCTGTTCTGTCTACCAGCATGATGGGGATTACCCATAGGTGATGCTATATTTTTTTCAGAAACTGGTAATTTCTATCCTAAGCAGTATTCTAACACTGGGTACAATTAGAATCTTGGCAGGCATGTTCTACATTCTAGGACTTGTAATCCAGAATCTGGATTACTTTCTCTGTTAAAGACATTGAAAGGAACTTTGATGTATGCCCTGTCTACTTCAATGCTGTCCCCAGTGCCATTTGCTGCCAAATAGGGGATAATAATAGCGATAGTATGTATGGTTTACCCCTGTTTTTTCCTTCCTGCCCAGGAACTGTGGTAAGTACTATCAGGAATGCTTTGAGTGTAACATTTTGAATAAATACTTGTGTAAAGGAACACCTAACCATTTATTTAAAAAAGAATGATATATCTGTCTGAAGAAAAGTTCTTAAATGTTGAGTGTCACTGTGATTAGTGTCTGAAAGTCTTCCATATGTAAATCAAGACACAGTTGCTATGTCCAAATAGTCTAAAGAGGTATGTGCCTTTCAGACATAATGAGTGGCATGAATATTGTGCATGGCCCTCCTCATGTCAGTACAAAATGTAATGTGGAAACTGGCATTTAAGGCAAAGTAAGTGCTCCAGAACATTTGCTCTTAATTTGTCCAGACACTGACTGGTATTAACAAATCTAACCTACTGACAGCAATTGCAACACATTTTACAGTGGAGCATTTGACAACCACCTTGGTGGACACCTGCTTTGGAAGCCCTGCTAGTGGTAACAAGCCCTGGATATTCTAATTCTGTCAACAATCATAATGATTCTTAATTATACTGTACTTAATCACTTGAAGTACTACAAGTACTGGAAATTGGATCTTTCTTCAGTGTGTTCTACTGTGTAATAGGATAAATTACTCACAGGAAAGGATGTGATATATACATTAGGTCATGCTAGATGATTACAGGAACAAGATGAGAAAGCTGGAGCATCTGGTGTTTTAAAAATGGGTAAAATATTATTTCTTAAATAAAAATCTGTGGAAAAGGCAGGGAAGAGTGTGTGAGATTTAGTTTTGTTGATTATGTCAAAGAAGGCATCTGCTGTTGTAATTAAATGCTGTCAAGTTGCCTCTAATTTATGGTGACCTTATAAACGAATGATCTTCAAACTGTGCTGTCCTCAACAGCTTTTGTAACCTCGAGGCTGTGGCTTCCTTTAGGCAATAAATCCATTTCATATTTGGTCTTTTTCTTTTCCTGCTGCCTTAAGCTAAAGGAAAGTATGCAATCCAATAAATGAGAAAATTTAAAGAAAACAAACCCCTTCAGCGAATCACTTTGTAATTTTATTTAGCACTAGCAAGCTACTACTCTACTGTCACAAAAAACACCTGAAGATGATCTCAAGAATCCTTCTGATTCTGAATTTCAGATTCTCCTTAGCCTTTCCATTATCCATATCCATTTATTTGACATTTCTTTTCTTCATCCCCACCTGCTGTCTTCTGAGTTGGCAGGGATTATCAGATGCCACTATCTTTTACTAAGTCTCTACAGTGTCCATCCCCTTGCAGATGTAATGCCAATGTAGCACTTTTAGTTCTAGCTATTTGAAGATGAAAAATAAATACACAACCAGGAGCATTTGACTACCACTTTGGTGGACACCTGCTTTGGAAGCCCTGCTAGTAGTAACAAGTCCTGGAGATTCCAATTCTGACAACAATCATAAAATGGTTCTTAATCATACTTAATTACTTGAAGTACTTCAAATCTTCCATTTGACATTAATAGATTTGAAAAATTGCTAATGAAGTAAAAAAAATGGAAATAAAGAAATAGACCATGACTACAATGGTCCAAAGTGCCTTACTTAGGTTCTTCAATGCCTCTCAAAAGATGCATGAACAACCCAGTTACCTAGAATATGAAATGACCCCGACTGGATTAATCCTTAGACCTACCTAGTCCAACATCCTAATCCCAACTGTGGTGCAAAAGATACAATCATGAATCCTACCAAGAATACACCAGGTTTTGACCACTATGATTTCCAGGCATTTAGGATGCACAGGCTTTTTTGTCCATTGACAATCATAGCCATGGATGGATTTTCTATAGATTAGTTTAACTCAGGAGTTTTCAACTTTTTAAAGCCGGGGGCCGGGTCACGCTTCCTCAGACACCTTTGGGGGCCGGACAGCCATTTTGCCCTTCCTCCACCACATGGCACTTCCTGATGTGGTGGAGACGATGGGGAGCCACATGAAATGGTGCCGTGAGCCACATCTGGCCCATGGTCTGCAAGTTGACAATCCCTGTTTTAACTCTTTTCAAGAACAATCTTAATTCGAAGCTATTATTGGTGGTGAATCTAGTACATTCATTAGGAGTTATCTGAAATAACATTTTGTTTGCTTGCTCTGAGCTTAACAGCAGTTCAACACTGCAAAGTGACCTGGCCAAGTTTTGGTACTGTGAGAAAAAGAAAATGCCAGGCATTCTGTTATATTTCTCTTTAACTAAGAAGCCAAATGTTCATTTGGCAGTTGTTCATTTTCATGCGAAGGAGATCAATATAAATTAGTAAGTATAGAAAGAGGCAGAGAATAGCATTAGAAGTGTTTCTGAAGAAATCAGCCTACTGAGTCATATCTGTTCAATTCCAGGATGGCCTATGCCACAGTGGTGTTAGTAGAAGTGAAGCAGTAGAAGTGTCATGGAATTTAGAAAAGATGGGTTACCATCAAACATGGGATTTCTGGACATTCTAAACAAGGATGGCATGCAAACATATAGTAACTGCCTAAGGTATACATTTATTCAGCGATTTCGGTGGGCAGTGTAATTTGCTAGTAGATCTCTGTGTGCTCTGTAATGCTGGGCCTTTTTAAAAATGGCCCTTCAGTGCTTGGGGGAAATTGTGCTGTTTTTTATTTCTTCTTATCCTACTGACCCCCTGTGGAATGTGTATGAGACACCCTGGATTACTAAACTAAATGCCCTTCCACCAATCCTCCACCTTTATTGTTAAGAAGAAAAATGAAAGATACTGAAATGAATATCTCTCAGTAGTCCTGGTTTGAAGGATTTTGCTCTGACCATTTTGTTCCTTAGTAAGTGAAGCGCAGCTTATGTGATGAACTGAAATCTACTACGGCGAAAGTCCTAAATGAAAACTGATAATGGCCGTGCCATTGTCTCCCTTTACAAAACATACGGCATGCTTAGCTTAGAGTCAAGAAAAACTCAACTAGATTTCTGCTTACAAAAGAGTCACATTCAAAGCTTTTCTGTGACAGCTTTGTAAGAAAGGCCTCCACAGTTCACTGCTGCTTGTTTTTGTATCTCATAAGGCTCCCGTATAGTTTACCAGGAATGAGGAGCCTATAATTACTACAATACTCGTAATTTGATCTTACCTTCCATCATTTTTCAATAAATAAGCTAAAGTAATGTTCTCAGATAATAGCCTACTGAACGCTACCTGCTTTTTAAAACATAAAAACAGTGATAGTTATAAGCTAACTATGTACTATGCATATATTTATGTATATGTAAAAAAATTCCCTGGATTACTTTTTGTGCAAAAGAAAAAGAAACCCACAGAATATGGTCCTCCTTTTTGGTAAGAATTTTCCCCCTACACACACAGATATAAGCAAAAATGGTTGCATATGCCTAAACATGCACCCTGGTGTTACACGATCAAGTCCTATCATTTAGGTAATGGCTTGTTTAAGAACGGAATGCTCCGGCAAAAAACAACAATTTCTTCTTCTAGACGTCAACATGACATGAATGACATGAAGACACACTCCCTCTGTGGCTCATTGATGACCGTGGACTATGGTTGTTACAGTTTTCACCTTTCCTTTTATCTTTGTCTCTCCAGGTTTCTATTAGTTGCAGTTTTCCCTGTTCTTCTTTCATGAAGACTTCCACCATCAACACTTTCTCCTTATGAATTTGCTGACTGATGTCCTTGGGAATGTCGGGGATAATCCAGTCCACAAAATCACTCATAAACATGACCAAATTCTGAAGAATAAGAATGTTTCATATAAATGCTAGCAAGATTAAGCCTGCGTAAACTAAATACTTTGAAACATTTTCCAAAGAAAAGCCATGTTAAGCTGTCTCAGCATGTTGCCAAATTAAAGGAAAAAAATAAAAGGAGTGGGGAGGGGAAAAGGGTTAAATACTGTGGCACTTTAAGGACTGGTAGATTTATCTCAGTATGAGCTTTTGTAGATCAAATCCTGCTTCTTGAGAGTGCAAGGAGTCCAAGCGCTCTATATTTACATGTATTCTCATGGCGATAAATCATGATAAATTGAGAATATAAAGTCTGCTGTATTAAACCAACTGTATCCTCACCTGTTCATGACACTCACCACCATGGGGATATGTATAAATATAAAGGACATTTGTTTCCTCTTCTTGTGTCAAAAGAAGTGGATCTGGTTCCATAAAAGGTCATACTGCCTGAAATCCTATTGTGTAATGTGTGGAAGGGTAATAATGTTATCAGCAGAAGGCAGCTTTTCCATAATGATAACCTACTTCTGTGGCTTCACCAATTCTAGTATAACCATTTCATTGTGTGGAAGCCACGAGAGCTACAAGATTACTTAAAATCTCCTTTTACCAAAAATGTCATCTGGTAGTGGTGATTTTCAATAATAAAAGGCTTATTCCTTCCATCCTGCAACTCTCACAGAACGAACAGGATTACACAGGAGTCAGAAGAGCCATGAGACAGAAGTACCATGACCAAATCACCTCCTCCTGATAACATCACCACCCATGTGCAGTCAGCCTTTAAAGTGGCATCATATTTTGACTTTTTTCTCTCCCCCCTTCTAATTTGCTAACTTTGATCTCTCAGAGGAGAGTTAATGTATTGTTTTCATATAATAAATGGAACTTAAGAGTGCCTAACTTTAGCTAGAGCTTGTACAATACCTTTGTTTCTAAACAAGCCTGCTTGGTAATAAACTCTCTGGAAATCAATTACAATAACTTTCAAGGTTAGGGTTTATGTGCAAGAAGCAATTTTTAGAAATCATAGCTGCGTGAAATCAATGAGTGACTAATATCTCTCTGCATATTGTACATTACTACAGATTTTGAAAGACTTCAACAGCACCAGCTATTCATGAACTATATTCGTTGACATCTTTCAATGCACAATCTTACTAATTTATACATTGATTTTTCATCTTTGTTTATTATTCAAAGGGGGACTAGCTTTTTGTTAAGGATGTAAACGATTTTCCACCAGGATTTATGAAACTGATCTAGACAGATTATAATATATCTGCACAAGATACAAATGATTGCTTTTTAAATGCAAAGATTGATTTCCCTGTGACGAGTGACTCTAATTTGAAACAGGTAGAAGTGTGAAAAAGTACAAGCCCACTAAGGTTTTCATTGAAGGGGTTTTATCAATTTTGTTACTGTTTCAGGTCTCTATCCTAGCTTACACCAGATTGCTTTGGATAAATGGCCAGTTCATCCGTTCAGTCTGGAAACAGCTTGACTTATTTCCAAAGCAATCTGCATTTAGCCTATCTGCCCCTGCCTCCTCATTGCTCATGACAGATTAGTCTAATTATTTAGCTGCTTCTCAGCTCCTGTATGTTTCATGAGGACTGTATTTTAGTGTGTTATTTTTCTTCCCTCCAGTATGCATAAATATGAAAGGCCACTTTAAAATATTGCAGTTTTTACAATTATACTGTTGTGATTGCTCAGAATACACACACACACCCTTTCTAGATGAAGGCCTATTGATGAAAAATAGTTAGAGGCTTAAGGACAGAACATGTAATTGTTGCTGTTTGTCTGTCCACCTTTTCTGAAAGTATGTAATATAAGGCAATGTATGGTGTGATACATTTGTGTTTGTATTCCCTCACCCATGTCACACTGAAGTTTGGTACCAAAGTATGGAGATGTGGGGTACATAATGTGCTAGATTATATTACATCTTACTGGGAAGATAGAAAAATATGGAAGAAGTTTCATTTTTTCTGTTTTATAGTCTTTTAATTTTATTTATTCATTTATTACATTTATACCCTGCCCATCTAGATTTTCTTACTCTGGGTGGCTAACAACATAAAACTTACACATTAAAAACACATATATACCAGAGTTCTCTGTATTGAGTCGCCCTCAACACCTGAAGAGGTAAAAAGAGGAAATAAAGATGATCATACTTTACCTGGAACACTATTACAAATGCTAATCTTGCTGCTAGCACAGCCCAGAAATCCTTTGCAATGTCATATTTATTTTCAGACCATGGGGGCTCTCTATAATCTTTGTATCTGAAAAACAGGATATAAATAACCATCAACAGGTTTCAGTTGATGGGGATTCATGACAGAATATATATTAAGAGCATATGAATTTTTAATATCAATATTCTATAGATAAGTAGACTTTTCTTTTAATGTACAGCCATGGAAAAATCCTTGAAAGTTTGCCAGTATCTGTGGTTTTGATGAAATCTGAAAATAGTTCTAAAATCATGTTTCTTTGTGTATACAAGAAAAGAAGGACTTAATATATTTAGGAAGTTGGCACACTGAATTCATTGTTGAAGTGTTGACATAACCATCTTGCTGCTTTCTGTGGTCTTATCATACCCACTTATTGTCTCCTCATAGTTAATTTGCGGTATCGTGTGTACCTGAGAGAAGGCTATAATGACTGAAATCCAGTTCCTCAGTATAAGTCAAATCATAACTTTCTGTCCATTCTATCCCTGTAAGCAAACCGCCCGTGCCATACTTCTTGGTCATGGTGGGATGTGCATGCACTAGCTCAGGGCATGAGTGCACCTGTCCCGCAAAATTGCAAAATGAGACAAAATTGAAATGTAATGTGTTGCTATGGACATACTTACATTTTAGAACATTATGTTCAGTTCTTTGTACAGGTAGTGGCATATTCATCTGCTTCTTTCTACTCTAATCATAACCTTAACAGAACCATTTCATTCCTCAGACATATGTTTTCACATAAATAGTTCTTAATGCAAAAAATCAAAAGACAAGCAGCAGCTGTTTTATCTTTTCTTCTTTAATGGAGCAGTGGTGGGAAAATTTTGGTGGGATTCTAGAGCAGGGGCTAGCAAACCTGGCTCTCCAGGTGTTCTTGGACTTCAATTACCTGAAGCCCAAATCAGTATACCTGTTGATCAAGGCTTCCGGGAATTGAAGTCCAAGAACACCTGGAGAGCCAAGTGAAAACACCTTCTGGACACATGTAAAAGTCTGTGAGGCAGAATGAGTGTACAATTCCCATAACCCTATTGTTTAACATAATAAATCCCACTAGAGACATTGAATCAGTGGGGATTGGTGAGTTTACTTTTTCACAAATTCCACTGATTCAAATGAGCCTACTCTAACTGTAAATTGATTTAGTACAGTAAGTCAAGATTAGAGTAGGCCAATTTGAATCAGTGGAACTTGTGCAGGAGTTGACTCACCAAATCCCTATTGAGTCAATGGGCCTATTCCTGTTCAATTTATTCTGCTAAGCAACATAATTTTTGCCACTAAAGGCTTGATTAGAAGCACTTTAAGAGCTATATTGAAATATATTCTAAATTACTCTTCTTTTGGGAAGAGATAAAGCAGTATGTATATTTCATTTATTTGCAAACAAAACCAAGCATCTTGTTAAAAATGAAAGCAGTAGCTCAATAAGTATGCTAGCAGAAACAAACTGTACATGGCCCCTTTTCATAGATGTATCTAAGGCAAAGAAAATACCAATTCTCTTCATACTTTTCATACAGGTATTTGTGCACATGTAAAAAGTGAGACCTGGCATTAAGGCCTTGTTTCAATGTCTCATGTGGAGTATTAGGAAATGATTGTTGTTAGGAAGTAGAGAACCCAACTTTCTCATGTGTTGAGAAGCAAGGCAAGGAAAATTCCCCCAAACAAAACTTATGTTCCGACTGAATGAGGCTTTAAGTCTTTTGTGTGGCTCAAACAAAGACAACTGAGAGGCACTAGTTCCGTGATGGCGAACCTTGCCACTCCAGCTGTTCTGGGACTTTAGTTCCCAGAAGCCCAAGTCTTTGTGAATCCACATGAATGGGTTTACGGTGCAGTAAACCCATTCATGTGGATTCACAGGGACTTGGGCTTTGGGGAACTGAAGTCCAAGAACAGCTGGAGTGGCAAGGTTCACTATCACGGCACTAGTTTATGCATAGGGGTAGTGGAAAGGAGAAGGAAGATTTGTTTAGAGATGGGTAGTGGGGCAACAAATCAGTGTTCCAATACATACAAGAGACAACCAGTACATAGAAACATGTGAGATACATGAGTAAGTCAATATCTCAGGTAGTGGTATTAGGAAAAGCATTTCAAAGAAATAACGTTATGTACCTGCATATTTGGACTGGGTAGCCAAGCTCCATAGGATCATTTGGAGCTGTTCCTTCTTGAAAATCGCTGACATTAAAATAGGATAGTGTATGGTTCACGAAGCCATGCATGGTGCCACTTTCACTGTACATATACAGGTACACGAGGCGTGGAATGAAGTCAGATGTGAATGAGATCACAAATGCCTAAGCCATAAGAGTAAAGAATGAGCGTAATATTCAGGCAATGCTGGATTGATCAGATAACCAGATTCAGTTGTCTTTTTCCTGTCAGGGCTATGAGTAGAGGAAGCAGGTTGGTTCAGCCCTATCATTAGATCCAGCGGGCCAATATTTTGTTTTGCCTTGTTTCGACATAAATTGAATGTTATATTTAAAACTTATTTAAAACTCTAGAGTTGTAGTAATTTGTGACTGAACAACTGAACAAGTTGGTAGGGGAGATAACATCGTGTGGCAAAATAAATACAAACCCTTCCAAAAATTCTCAAATTGCTTTTCTAGTTTGAGTATACTTTCAGTAGAATTGCAATTATTCATTATCTTGCTGTCTAATCTTCCAGGCCCACAGGTTTTAAACTATGATCTAATGCCGGAGTTCTCAACCTTTTTAAGCTGGGGGCCGGAGTCATGCTCCCTCAGAAGTCAGATGGCCATTTTGCCCTTCCTCCACCACATGGCACTTCCTGGTTTATGGAGGCAGTGGGGGCCCACATGAAATGGTGCCATGGGCCACATCCAGCCCACAGGTTGAGAATCCCTGATTCTAATGCATTCAACAGACACTAAATATTTAAAGACTCTCCTTTTGCCTTGGTCCTTACTTGCATACAGCTGAAATCCTGTTGCTTAGCATAGTAAGTCATAGGTTTGTTGTTGTTCAGTCGCACAGTCGATTCCGACCCTTTGCGGCCCCATGGACCATTTTCCTCCAGGCGCCTCTGTCCTCTACCATCCCCCTCAACCCTCCCAGCTCTGTGCCCACTGTGTCTATAATACCATCTAGCCATCTCATCCTTGGCCTCCCCCTTCTTCTTTTGCCCTCCACCTTTCCCAACATCAATGCCTACCCAAGTGAATCCTCCCTTCTCATTTGATGTCCAAAGTATTTTAGCTTCATCTTTACTATTTGACCTTCCAATGAGCAGTCAGGGTTAATTTCTTCTAAGATTGACCTATTTGTTCTCCTCGCTGTCCAGGGGACTCTCAAAACCCTCCTCCAACACCACATTTCAAAGGCATCTATTCTTCTGCGTTCAGCCTTCCTAATTGTCCAGCTCTCACATCCATACATTACTACTGGGAAAACCATTGCTTTGACTATTCTAATTTTTGTTTGCAATGTAATGTCTCTGCTTTTCACTATGTTCCCCAGGTTTCTCATCGCTTGTCTCCCAAGAATCAGTCGCCTTTTTATTTCATGGCTGCAATCCCCATCTGCAGTGATCTTTGATCCTAAGAAAGTAAAATCTGTCACTGCTTCTACTTCTTCCCCATCTATTTTCCAGGAACTGATTGGGCCTGTTGCCATTATCTTGGTTTTCTTGATATTGAGTCTCAAGCCAGCTTTTGCACTCTCCTCCTTCAGCCCAATCAAGAGATTCTTTAGGTCTTCCTCACTTTCTGCCATTAGGGTGGTATCGTCTGCATATCTCAGATTGTTGATGTTTCTCCCAGCGATTTTAATCCCATATTGTGATTCCTCCATCCCTGCACTGCGCATTATGTGCTCTGTGTATAGGTTGAATAAGCATGGTGACAAAATGCAGCCTTGTCTTACTCCTTTTCCTATTCCAAACCATTCTGTCATTCCCTGTTCTTTCCTAACTGTTGCTTCTTGGTTCATGTACAGATTTCTCAGGAGGCATATGAGGTGCTCTGGAATTCCCATCTCTTTAATTACTTGCCACATCTTGTTGTGGTCCACACAGTCAAATGCCTTAGTGTAGTCAATAAAACAAAAGTAAACTTGTTTCTGGTATTCCTTTGTTTTCTCCATGATCCAGCGTATGTTGGCGATGTGGTCTCTAGTCCCCCTGCCTCTTCTGAAACCAGCCTGCACCTCTGGTAATTCTCTCTCCACATGCTGCTGAAGTCTGTCCTGTATTATCTTGAGCATCACCTTGCTGGCATGTGGGATGAGCGCGATTGTTCGATAATTTGAACATTCTTTGGCATTGCCCTTTTTTGGGATTGGGACGTATACTGATCTTTTCCAATCCTGTGGCCACTGTTTTGTTTTCCAAATCTGCTGGCATATTGAATGCAGTAATTTGACGCCATCATCTTTTAGTGCTTTGAAAAATTCAGCTGGGATACCATCATCTCCACTAGCTTTGTTGTTTGCAGTGCTCTTTAGGGCCTTTATGACTTCGCTCTCCAGGATGTCTGGCTCAAGTTCAATTTCTTCATCATTGTGATTATCAGGAGTGTTGAGGTCCTTTTTGTAAAGTTCCTTTGTGTACTCTTTCCATCTTTTCTTAATTTCTTCTGCATCAGCTAGCTCCTTTCCGTCTTTGTCCCTTATCATGGTCATTTTTGCTTTAAATGTTCCCTTGATTTCCCCAATTTTTTTGAAAAGATCTCTGGTTCTGCCTCTTTTGTTGTTTTCCTCCATTTCTCTGCACTGTTCTTTTAAGTAGTTTTCCTTATCCCTCCTTGCTTTTCTTTGAAATTCTGTGTTCAAATGGTTGTAGTTTTCCTTTCTCCTTTGACTTTTGCATTCCTTCTTTCCTCTGCTATTTTAAGAGCCTCATCAGACAACCACTTTGCTTTCTTACGCTTCTTTTCTTTTGGTATGGTTTTCTTTGCTGCTTCCTGCATGATGTCCCTCATCTCCGTCCATAATTCTTCTGGTACTCTGTCTACCGAGTCTAAGCCATTAAATCTGTTCATCACCTCCACCGTGTATTCTTTAGGGATGCTGTCTAGGTGATATCTTTCTGGTCTCCATGTTTTCCCTATTTTCTTTAGTCTAAGCCTGAATTTTGCGATCAGTAGGTTGTGATCTGAGCCACAGTCTGCTCCAGGTCTTGTTTTTGCTGACTGTATGGAGGTTCTCCATCTTTGGCTGCAGAGTATGTAGTCAATCTGGTTTCGGTGTTGGCCATCTGGTGATGTCCATGTGTAAAGTCGCCTCTTGTGTTGCTGGAAGAGAGTGTTTGCTATGACCAGTGCGTTCTCTTGGCAGAACTCTATCAATCTTTGCCCTGCATCATTTTGTGTTCCAAGACCAAATTTGCCTGTTATTCCCTCCACTTTTTGATTTCCTACTTTGGCATTCCAGTCTCCTAATATAATTTGGACATCATTTCTTGGTGTCTGTTCTATGAGGTGTTGTAAGTCCTCATAGAACTGGTCCATTGTGGCTTCATCTGCACCAGTGGTTGGTGCGTATATTTGGATCACAGTGACATTGAAAGGTTTGCCTTGAAATCTGACTGACATCATTCTGTCATTTTTGAGATTGTATCCCATTACTGCTTTTCTCACTCTTTTATTGACAATTATGGCTACTCCATTTCTTCTAAGGTTTTCTTGCCCGCAGTAGTAGATATGATGGTTTCCAGAGCTGAATTCACCCATCCCTGTCCATTTGAGCTCACTGATGCCCAAGATGTCAATGCTTATTCTTTCCATCTCATTTTTTACCACTTCCAGTTTTCCTTGATTCATAGACCTCACATTCCATGTCCCTATGCAGTATTGTTCCCTGCAACACTGTATTTCTCCTCCCCCTTTCGTATCCCTCCCCCTTTTCAGATCTGCTGTGCTGAGCATCCCCTTGTTTTGCCTTTTGTTTTGGTCCATAGGGTTCTCTTGGCAGACTTTGTGGATTTGGTGAGTCATTCATGCATTCTATGGATTTTGTGTGCCAACTATATTTGTGACTTCCTGTGCTAAGCAACAGAATTTCATCCAGTAAGCTATTTGAACCCCTGCTAGGTGAGAGCCTTGTTGAGGTGCAGGGGCTTGAGGGATTTAACTAGGCAGCATTGCCCATCTCTGTCAATGATGTTAGGCAGGGACTAAAACTCACCAAAGCGTCCTCCATAGGATCTCTTGGGCCAGGTGAAAGTGTAGGGTACATGCCACGGTCCACCTAGCCAGTGGGTGACATGACATCCAAATGGCTAAAAACTGCATGCAGATGGACTTGATTTCTCAGATCCATTTCCATGTGCAGAATGTCATCATGGAGATGTCTACCAACGTGCAGACACTTCGCTGAATAATGACTCCAAAGTATCCAAGGTAAGTTGTTTGAAACAACTTGAATTGAAGATTGGAAAAGTTGCAGTTTTGTTGTGTATTAAGGCAGAATTGCAAGTTGCTCATGCAACGCCTTGCAAAGATAAAATGGCAGTTTCCTGCCATCCAAATTAGGAGCTAAAGTTGGCACGAAATCTCCCTCTCTGGGCGCACTCATTATGCTAATCAAAGTTCTGTGATTGGGTACACTTTTGGATCCTGTTCCTGATTGGTTAATACTTATATATCCTATGATTGGTTGGTTATGATTGTCTGGTGAGTTGCTTCATTGTAACAAGGAGCCACCGCTGGGGAGACACTATATAAGCCCCACGGGTAAACAAGGGTGGGGCCAGACCGGATCTATACTTCCCGATACGCACAGATTAGCCAGTAACATGCTAAGCCTGGGTCTCCTCTACACGCTATCACTGTAACGGTATAGTTTAGTGCATTGCCTCTTCTACGGCAGACTCCAGAGGGACTGATTACACGGGATTTGTATAGCCATCTTATGTCAGGAGTGCCTTGTAAGTGTAACCTGAAAGACTGTTCAATAAATGACTGTTGTTGTTCTGTTCATCATTACCTGGACTATTGCTTATAAGGGCTGGACATGACAAGTTTTGAGCTACAACTCCTAGAATTCATGTATGTTAGGGATCTTGGGAAGTGGGGTTAAAAATTTATTTTTCCAAAGTCTGCTAAAAGTTGATTCAAAATGACCTACTGTGTATGTACTAAAAAAAACCAGAGGGGAAACTCTTACATATTTAGTCCACACTGAGTGCATTTGTTCATGGGAGAGAATATGAATGAGGAAAAGGGCAGAGGCAAGGCTTGCAGGATCAAACAAAGTGAGGAAACAGGGACCAAAAGTGGCATAAGACCAGATAAAAAGAGGAGTGGAATCTTGGCGTTGCTTCAGCCCATTTTCAAGGCTATATTTTCAAACGTATTCCCAGTAGCTGATGGGCATTCCCCTCATAAATTATGAAACTATTACATTGTGATGTGTTAAATGTTATAGCACAATATTCGATTTTTATTTATAATGCTTCTGTAGTTTTAAATATTATAGAAAAGTAACAAAAACATCTCCTGCATAACAATAAATCCCGTCTGAGTAGTATGACTCCTGACAGATTTTCTGGAAAGTATTTTTGAGTTCAGTAAATAATTGAAATCCAGCCAAATACATAACTGTGTAAAGACATTCATTTTAGCATGGCTGTTAAAATGCAACAGGATAAAAGGGCTTGATGCAGTGGACCATATTTATAACTAGGTGGAGCTAGGTTTCCCTTGCTCAAAAGCCAGCTGTATCCGACTCTAGGGTTCAGTGCTCATCTCTGTTTCAAAGCCGAAGAGCCAGCGCTGTCTGTTTCTGCAGACATTTCCGTGGTCATGTGGCAGGCATGATTAGACATTGGAGCACACGGAACGCTGCTACCTTCCCACTGAAGTGGTCCCTATTTATCTACTTGCAATTTCTTGCTTTCGAACTGCTAGGTTGACAAAAGCTGGGACAAAGACGAGAGCTCATTCCCCCCTGCAGTACTCGGGAATCGAACTGCTGACCTTCCGCCTCCCAGTCAGCGTCTTACCCACCTGAGCCACTGCAGTCCTCCTATTTATAAATATTGGCCCAAATCCTCTTGCTTAGCAGTAAAGAGCAGTAGTGTAGGCCCTCTGAATAATAGGGATTTAGTACATTAAACAGATTCAAATGGGCCTACCCTGCTGTGACTTGCTATTGGATTTCAACCGTCATCTGTTTTAGGATTATGTTTTATGTCATGACTCTGTTCCCTCTTGTTACTGGTAGAAAGATCACAGTGGTTATCTGGAAAAAAAATCCCATTGACCTGACAGTTTGGGATTTATAACAAGTGTTACATAGTGACTTTGTAGATATACAAAGGGTCTTGAGGAGCTGATATTGATTTTGAGTCTAGCATTTCCTGCCTGTATACTTACTCCTGGCATCCTGTACATTTACAAATAAGAAAACAAAACAAAACAGTACAACAACACAATCATATTATCCTCTTGAACCGAAGTAGATAAATCCTGTATTGAATGTCCTGTCTCCATGAAAGGGGAGTTTGAGACAGTAAATAAAACAATGCCTTTTTCCAGTGCAGAACAAAAGCTGGATGACTCAGAGGAACAAAAATGACATTTGTCACTTTTGAAAAGACTGTGGTACAAAATATTGAAGAGTAGAAAATGATTCGGAATGCAAATAGAGAAGATGACCCTATGTGTCCTAAAGTCTATGAAATGGGAATCATGCAGTTGGCACTCTGCCATCAAGAAGCACAAAAATGGGGTTGGGAGGCATCTAGGAGCAGTTCATACTTCTTATAGCCATCTTCCACTTGCTCTAAAGAACTTAGTTATGGTGAGAAAAACTTTGTGATCCTTTAATGTGTCTGAAGGTGAAGATTATAAATGAAAAGTGTCAAAAAAGAATTGTCTCCGTGTTTTATAGCAGACAGTCCTTTATGACACAGTCCTCTTTCTTCAAAACAACACTAAGACCTTTGCAACAGGTTACAAATCATATTGGATTCAAAGAATCTTAAGAGCACCTGCTTCTTTTAATTATAACATCATCCTTCCCTTATTCCAGCTTGCCCAGTATGGAATTACAGCACCAGAACAACCTTGCACTGGTTTCTGCTGCCTTTATACTACCTGGAATGTGCCCAGTCTTGGCAAGATTTCAGAAGCTTGGCTGGGTCAGGACTGCTCAGTACATGTTTGACTTGAAAATACTTTGATTCTCCAAACAGATGTAAGATAAAAATACTACCTAAATTTATATAGGAACAAAAGGGCCAATGGACTGATTTGAGACAAGGCAGCTTTTTATGTTCTCCTGGCAGGCAATTACATGCTGAAGGCTTCAGAGTTGAGTGGAAATCTAGACCTAAGATTCCTGTTCCACTGTAATTATCTTTAATGTAACATTTCAAGTAAACAGAATGGAAAATGTAAGCAACTATGATCAATTGCTGTTCAAAACATTACACACAATAAACTTACATTTATAATCACAGCAAGTTTTCCTATAGCTCTGAGGATATTATACCATATTCCTGAGAAAATACAAATAAGAGGTTAGGAACATTTCTTATCATAAATGTTGGCAATTATAACTTGACATCACAGCTACATGACCCCCCTGTTTTGTATGTTGAATTGCAAAGTTTAAAGGTGTTGATTCATAGCTTTAAAGCTGCAGTAGATAATGTACATCACAGGCAAAATGCTAAATCTCAAAAGCAATCTCAGTCAGGCTTACTGATAGCCCCTTTTACTAGTGCTAATATAAAGAGGAAACTTTAATGATCACCCTCTTCCCCAGCAGGTCTCCTCCTTAAAGGTAAAGGTTTCCCTTGCTTGAAAGCCAGTCATATCTGACTCTAGGGTTCAGTGCTCATCTCTGTTTCAAAGCCGAAGAGCTAGCGCTGTCTGCTTCAACAGACGTTTCCGTGGTCATGTGACAGGCATGACTAGACACCGGAGCGCACGGAACGCTGTTACCTTCCCACCAAAGTGGTCCCTATTTATCTACATGCAATTTCTTGCTTTCAAACTGCTAGGTTGGCAGGAGCTGGGACAAAGACGGGAGCTCATTCCATCCTGCAGTACTCGGGAATTGAACTGCTGACCTTCCGCCTCCCAGTCAGTGTCTTAGCCACTTGAGCCATTGCAGTCTCTTCCTTAAACATTATTTATTCCAAGAAGCTTAGGCCTTTTGTTAGGTAACAGGCTTAAGTATTAACTGTAATGTTTGTTTATTTAAACAGGAAGACTTTGGCTCTTCCTGTTAGACTCACAACTAGCTGATTCTTTAAAGTGCATGGTTCTCAAAGTGTATTTAGAATTATTCTATAACTAATTTAATTTATTCTGTAATAAATTAATAGGCATTGTGGGATGCAATTAATATTGCTAACAACAATAACAAGTCTGAGCAGGGTTTTGGATGAAATTTTGTTATAATAAATACCGAAAAATGTTGTTTAAAAAAGCATAAAAATAAATAGAATTGAAGTTATTAAAATGCACTCCTTTTCCCATGGTGGTGAACCTTGGCACTCTAGGTATTCCTGGACTTCAATTCCCAGAAGCCAGTAAACTCATTCGTGTGGATTCACTGAGACTTGGGCTTCTGGGAATTGAAGTCCAAGAACAGCTGGAGTACCAAGGTTCACCTTCACAGCCTTATATCAAGATGACCAATTCTTCTGAGGTGGACAGATTGCACATGCCCATCTCTCAGTCTTGGAGGCTACAGCCACTGTCTCAACACCCAAACCTCAAAAATGTATGTAAAGGCCGCTCGCTCGCTCACTTTGCACGCAGACTACATCAAAGCTGCCGCCATGCCTCCTATTTGGTTTGATGAGGGGAACAAAGAATAGGGATTTTTTGGTTGTAGTACTAGCGCTCTGAAATGCTCCTTGAGATGCTCATCTGGCCTCATCATCAGAACCCTTCTGGTTCCTTGACAGGAAGAAGGACCAATATTCTGTTCAGTTTGCTAACTATACTTCTGTAATATTTCATCAAATATTTGATGTGGTCTTGGCTATGTAACTCTATATTATTAGTTTCTGGAACCCTGCCTCCCACAAGGCAACAATGAAGTGAAAAGAACAGCAACATTTCTGTAGCATCACTGATTTTGGATTGACATGTCATTATATTGAGTTGTGTTTATGATGGCTTTACTTTCCACTAAGGGAAGACACAACTTTACATGTTTTTAGGACAGGCAGTCCTCATGTGGTGAAAGAAGTCTATTTCTTGCAGCATGTACTTTTCCTTACCTATGCATATTACATATATTTGTTCTGTAATTTGCAACAAGTATGTATATAAACATGGGTTCCATTTGCAAGTCTGATTGGTGAGCCACCCAGCAAAATTGACTATGGGAGGGAAAATCAGTTACTTATATGCAATGACTATTCCTTTAACATTTGGTTTGACCTCAAATATTCACTATTTGCAAACTCAGCATTAACTACTTACTTTGAGATTACTTACCTATATCTTTTGCTCTAACTGCAACTGGTCTTCTAAGCTCAGTAACAAACTTCTTTGCATCCAGACGTATTTCAATTATGTTGTTCAATAGTGCAAATAAGGGAGCCAGTGGGAAGGATGCTACAAACAGGGTCACAAACCCAAACTGGATAACTGAAGATTTAAAAGATATTAGTGTAACTTTATATTACATGATATATAATTAATTTTTTTGGAAATTCTCCCCCAACAAAATTCCAATAACAAGAGTAACTGAGTTGGAAGGGCCTTTTCGACCATCAAGTCCAAACCCCCTGCTCAATGTAGAAATCCAAATCAAAGCAGATCTGACAGGCAGTTGTCCAAATCTCTCTTGAATGTTTTCAGTGTTGGAGCACTCACCACCTCTCGAGACAGTTAGTACAACCGATGTACTACTCTAACTGTTAAGTTTTTTTCTGGCATTCAACCTATATATGCCTTTCTTTAGTTTGAGGCCGCTATTATGTGTTCTGCACTCTGAGATGACTAAGAACAGATCCTGCTCCTCCTCTTTATTTCAGTTATTTGCAAAGTGCTATCATATCCCCTTTCAGTTTCCTTTTCTCAAGGCTAAACATGCCCAGTTCCTTCAGTCTTTTCCCACAGAACTTGGTTTCCAGTACTCTAATCATCCCTGTTCCTCTTCTCTGTAACTGCTCTAATTTGTTTGCATCTTTCTTAAATTGTGGTGGCCAAAATTGATCCATGTCTAGCAGACTGAATTACATTTGTTCTTCCCAACACATTTTGTACAATATGAGCTGACAACTGATTAATTTTTTTTAGTTCATAAATCATTACTTTAAAACTCATTAATCTATTAACTTCACAATTATACTTTTAATTGGAATCTCCAAATATATCTCTTTAAGAAACAGACATTACAGACAATTTGTGAGACAAATAATAATTATTAATTTTGTACTGTCAATGATTCATCATGTGCCTACTTATGTTGTCAGGGTTTCCTAAGTATAAAGTATCCAGAAGTGGTCAAAATTTGTCTTTATCAATTAAAGCTGCCCTACAATTCCTGATTGAACTAATTAAATCATGGAACCCTTGTTTTGACATTTGAAGTCTCACTCACTCATTTCCATGTATTCTGGAGTAAGGCCAGCAAAAGGCTCCAAATTATAGTCTACTTCATAACGTTGCTTCTTCTTCATATGTTCTTCATGGTGGTCCACAGGACGTTGTCGTTTCAGCTTCAAGTATCGTATAAATTTTTTCATTTTTCTGGGAACAATAAAAGTTCTTTTAGATGCCGTGTGAGTACCATAAAGGCCTTTGTTTCAAAAGCTTGACAAAATCATTGCTGAGGATTTATAATAATGATACAGATAAATATAAAAATCACACGTGGGTCTATACAAGAATTTATTGATTACTAAATACACACGGAACTGTGAAAACAAAACACCTACATGTATGCCTACTCTCTGCTTCATCTCCCAAATAACAACTATAAAAGTTATCTGGAAATTCTTTTGAACTTAAGGTATGTCCTAAGTAGCTCTACCATAGTACAGTAGCTTCTTGTACTTAGTTTTGAAAAGCTCCTGAAAAACTAAATAGGATGGAATCATTAAATTTCTTCACAGTAGTCACCAAAGAGAGAATGAAGGCAGGACCATTATTAGCAACTACATGAAAAATGTGTGCAATATGTGGCCATACAAGAACAACAAATGATAGAATCAGTGGTGGGATTCAGCAGGTTCGCCCTAGTTCGCCAGAACCGGTAGCAGAAATTCCGTCTGGCCCCACCCATCTAAGTTTGGGGAAAAAAGTAGTCCTAATTCAGGTGCAATACAGGTATGGTGGCCACGCCCACCATACCATGCCCACAGAGTAGGGAGTAATTTTTTAAAATCCCATCACTGGATAGAATAATATTAAAATGTAGTTGGAAGGGGCCTATGAGACCATTGAGTCTAAGCCTTTGCTCAATGCAGGAATCCAAATTAGCTCTAGCCAGCATAGAAATCCCATTGGCTATAGTATACAACAACATATCCTTATACAGTTTTCATATAACACATAGAATTTTACATGATTTGTGGAATATCCTTTATTGGGTCTTGTATTTCACTCTGCACTGGTAAAAAAAGAAATTATGACATGTCTTCTATTAAATGATAATAAGAAAACATTTTTCAAAGGACTTCCTTTGCTACTTACGGGATGCCAATTTCAAAAAGGTTGTTCTGAATCAGCTGTTTGCCCAGCATAATAATGCTTAGTTGTATACACAGTTCCATTAGACAACCACCAGGAGCACACTATAGGAGAAATAAATATATAAATTCAGGACTTCTGTGTAACCATAGAATTTTTATAGTTTTCTATATTAGAAAAAAGCATGCATTTAATAAATTGTAGTTACCTCTTCCATTCGAAAAGAATGAAAAATGTAGACATACTTTCCTGGGCGTCCTACAAATCTAGAACAAATTAGAAACCATAGTTAAGGGTTGTGTTCTATTTTTTTCTATATACAGACTTTTATACTTTATCTGCAAGATTTCTCATGCATCCAACATTTTCATGGATATACATAACTATATCTATAAAACAAAGGTGTGGTCTTGTATGTCCATGATGGGTTCCCACATCCCTGGATGGATCCTGCTGAAACTTGCCACACACGTTCCTTGGCCTGGTGAGATGGCCACTTGGGGGGGGGGCATGAACACCATTTGGTGGTTTATGCCCCCAAAAATGGGTCGCAAAGGAGACACCCCCCACCGGCAGGACAAAATGCGATGAAACGACAGTACTGCACATGCACAAGCCAAGAATACATTTCCCAGATGCCTTCGTGCGGGTGAGTGGGTGGGCGGGATGCCCTCCCTGCATTTTTGCGCTGGGATTGCACTTCGCTCTGACCTATATGGACGGGTGGGAGGGAGCAGAGGAGAGACCGAAGTGATTGAGGAGAATCTGGGGGTTGGAGGAGGCCATTAGACCGGGAAGAGCACCCACAAGATCCAGTGTATGGCCCTCCCAGGGGCTGCGGGCTGGCCCCATCATCTTCTCTCCCCTACCCGCCCAAGGCAGGTACTGCTGCTGAGGTAGCTGGTCGCGGTTTGACTTTACAGGGGAAAAACAACCCCGGGCAACACCGGGTAATCGGCTATTGTGCTATAATGTTGGCAAGTATAGATTAATTTCTAAAAAGGCAGATCTAGACTATGAAATTACAATGCTGCATCCTCTTTCAAAACTAAAGCTGATATTTCTTTGAATGAGCAACTGTGAGCTGCCAGTATTAATATTAATAATGATGGATTTGAATGGGGAGGTGTATAAGCCCAGGATATTCTTTGCACAAAGCTTGCCTTTCCTAGTATCCTTTTCTGAGTGTAGCTCTATTCATTGTTTTATACACACTGGATACCATTGTGGTGTAGTGGATAAAGTGACAGACTGGGACTCAGGAAGCCAGGCTTTAAATCTTCTATTGGCTACAAAGACACTGGAGGTGTAGAAATGGTAAAAGCCTTTGTTAAATATCTCACTTATCTTGAAAGCCCTATTAGGGTTGCTATAAGTTGTTTCTGACTTGATGGCACATAATACTGTTTTGGTGATTACACTTTAAAACAAGAATGAACAATCTCTTTGTGTGACTGCATTCTAATACTCAGGGGAGAACAAAAGGAAAAGGGTAGATCTAAAATACCACCACATTTTAAAACTTAAAACTGTTATTGCCTTTGAAGAAGCATTTTAATAATTCTAATAATGTTTTCCATATTGCACATTTGATGAAAAAGAACAGAGATAAATTTTCATTTTTTCTAAGTTATTCCAAGACCATAAATTAGCTGTGAAGGTCATTGGGTGCAGCAAGGTAGTCTTTTCAGATCATTGATGCTGAAAAGCAGTAAATTAACTGCACTCTCCTGTTCCTGTTACTTTGATAGCCTACTGCTGCTCCATGTGCTCCCCCTCCCTCCGTTTACTTCTTTGGGGCCATGGTACAAAAGATTTTTCAGGACACATTCCCTACACTGCCTGGCTTTGAAGACGTCTCAGAGCCAGTTCTCCAGGGAGTAGTCTGGTGTGTGTAGAGTTGTTAGTCCATTCCACCATGTGTGGTCATATGGAACAAACAAAACTAGAGCTTTGCAGCTGCCAAATAGAGCTCCTGGTATAAATTTCCAGTATTGTGAAGCTGTTTACAAGCCACTTCACAATATTGGAAAATTGACCTGCTTGACTGCAAGGAGCAGAGGAAGTGAAAATATTTTTTATTTCATAGATTGTTGAAGATTTGTTGAACCAGTTAGGATAAAGTAATTCTTCTCTTCCTTTTGAGCATTGCCAATCAAAACCATGGCAACAGGCATTTCTTAAACATGGCTCTATATGTAATATTTTTAAAGAATGCACATATTTTGGTATGAGCTATTGAAATGAGTTATAATATGATAATCATATAGCATGAGTATCTTCCTTCTCTTTTTTTACCTTATACAAGCATAGATATATAAGTTCATTATAAGCTAGTTTTCTGCTAATAAGTGAGAAAGGCACTCCTAACTGAAACATAATTAACTGAATATACAGTTTGAATTTTCTGCTAGAGCTTGACACAACAGCTAAGCATCTTTTATGCAACTTACCGTCCTTTGAAGAAAGCAACATAGAAAATGGGAGTGTAGGCGTTGACAAATTTCAAAAGAAAGGCCTTGAAGATAAGACGTTCTTCAAAACTCTTGTCTGTTTTTGGAACCTCTAGTGTATTAAAAAGATTAACAAAAGAATACTTGAAAGGTACATACAAATTATTTTGCATGACTTCATATTTCACACTTCCCAACATCTATTTAATTCTTTTTAAATAATGCATAACATAGTGTATTTTTAAAGGAAACAATCATTTTTGAATGGAAATGAGAGAAAACATGGCTCCATCCAAAATAGAGGGAAATTATGAAAACAAATACACGTTTAGATAAATAAACTAATGAAGCTGAAGAATCATGATGGCAACGTATGTTTACATATATGTTTCTCAGTACAGTAGTTTTCTTTTTTTCAATGTAAGAATTCCCATTTGTTTTGGGAAATACTGAATACACAAAACCCAAGTGTAATTAAATGCTTCATCAATTGCTAACCCTGAATGTACTCAAATTTAAGTGGGGTCTGAAATAGCCCAGAACTTATTCCATGCAAGTATTTTTTTTTAAAATTCTGAGGCATGAGGATTAAGTCAGTGAGTCAAATCCTAATTCAATTTATATCAATTGAATAATGTAAACAAGCATGTTTATCTATATACATGTTATACTGATCTCTGTAAATATCTGTGAGAGTAATTTATAAGTATTTAGAATATGCCACACTAAACTGATATATCTCTAGGTTATAAAACTGACAGAACATGAGCATACAGAATAATCTGAGGTCTTCATATTTTACAACAAACTGCAATGCTTAAGGATAAATGTTTAATATAAATACCAGTGTACCATTCTTTAGTTTTACTAGTCTGGCAGCAGATGTTCATTGTCTCAAACCATGCTCAGCCATAACTACATAACAGCCATGAGGGTTAAATTCAACCACTAACAGTTTGGTTCTTTATATCCATCCTCAGAAGGTATAGGAATGTGTTGGCCTGCTCTTTCCCCCTAGAATCTACATGTGCATGATATGCTGTTGTCTACATAACCAGATACTATTCAGGTGCCTCTCTGTGCTGAATGAAAATACTACATTTGCTGCAAAAAATAAAAATAAAAATAAAAATATGCAGCTGCTTGAGCTCTGGGATTGAGAATTGAATTAAATAACAGAAGCATCTCCATAGCAGGATACTCCCATGGCTGGAAGCTATATTCTTCTTCTTCTGCCATATCCGAATATTGGCACTCCTGATGGCGATCAGCCATGAAGACTGTCCTGAGAATATAATGCAGTGGCCTTTCATCTGCCTTCCGCATTGTAACATGATATCTGTACCACTGATCCAGTTCCACATGTCACTTTCTGGTCCTGAGCCCTTTTGGCACACAAAGTCCTCCTCAGCTCCAGGCCACTATTGATGAAGCTTCTGCCCTCCATCAAGATGGATTCAAGTGGGATTTGATCCATTTGGGGACCATCACTCTTCCCTGTGGACTTTGGCACCCAAGGCTTTTAGTCTTCAGGTTTGTCAGGTCAGTTAACCACTGCCTGACGGTGTTGAGTTGCTGGCAGTATGGTCTATTACCATAGCAGGATAACCTGGCCAGACTCTTGGGAGTTATATACTTGCTTGAATTGTAAATTTAAATTCTCTTTTTCCTTCAGTTAGCAAATTCTGGTTCTTCTTGCTTTCTATACATTGTAACATATTTCTCCTTAAAAGACATATTTTGAATGCAATGGATAAGGAATATGATGTCTGTGAGAAGAAAAATCCCTACATTTCAGAAAATCCCTATAACAGGTAGGCATTATAAAGTCCCAAGCCAAATTTGGTACCCCAAGACACCCCAAAATATTGCTTACAAAAGGAAAACAGTTAAAAATCCAATCTTCCACTGACAATAGTGGTAACCGTCTAATCACTTTTCTGGCTTATTTGCAGCCATTTTATACTTAATCCATCTTGTTTACATTTATTTAGCACTTACCTATTGACTGAAATCCATTTCCTTCACGTGAGAAAATCTGTAACTTTCAGTCCATTCCTAGCCAACAAATAAAGAATTCTTGCTATGATTTGTGTGAGGAGCGCTCAAACAGGCTAGCTTGGTCACTGTTTTCAAGTGGGACAGCCAGAGTGCTCTTGTAACTTGGCTGTTAAGAAAGGACTGGAAGCTACCAATTTTCTTACAATAAGCAATAGGATTCTATCCATTGTTTTCAGCATTATTTTTAAACCTCAAGTGCCCTGATTGGTTCAGGAAGTATTCAGTCTGGCTGCGTACTTCCTGATTTTTGTCTGGAAGTTTTCTGATTGAAGACTTGCGACAATCAAGGTTAAAAAAAAAATCCCTTAATTTTACATTAAAATTATTCCTAAAAATAATATAAATAAATAAATATAACTAGGCAAGCAATCCTTATTTCAACTTATGTTGCACACATCCATGTTATAACACAATCAAGACTAAATTGACAAAGGCTCAAATCCTTTACATAGTTAAGATGGCGCATAAACAAATGACATAATTTCTGGCTGAAACCCTCTTTGTTCAGTGAATTCAGTCCCATTAGACCTTTGAATCTGGATTTTTGAGTAAAGTCTTCTGTAAATTCCATTGATTCAGATGTGCCTATTCTTGTTGTGATTTATTTTTAACGCTGTTAATTACAACTAGAATAAGCACAATTGAATCAGTGGAATTTGCACCACAATGAAATAATGAAATCCCCACTGATTAAGCGCCCTGGTGGTGCAGTAGTTAAACTGCTGTCCTGTAGCCAGAAGGTTGTGAATTTGATCCTGGCCAGGCCTTAAGGTTGACTCATCCTTCCATTCTTCCAAGGTTGGTAAAATGAGTATCCAGCATGTTGGGGGCAAAATGCTAATTACTCTGTGAACCGCCCAGAAAGTGCTCTAAGCACTGTGGGGTGGTATATAGGTGTAATTGCTATTGCTAATAACTGAGCTACCCTAGTGCAACGTACTACACTAAGCAATAGGATTTCAGGTGTACTAAAACTGTGATTTAGCACATAATTGATAATGACCTATGATGAGTACTTATTTTGGGGAAATTTGTCTTTAAAAGTTATTCCATTTGCACAGCTACACAGCAGGATTTTGGCCAATGTATTCTGAGGTAACTTAAATAATAACAACTTTAATTTGATGTGAGTGTTTGTGGACTGCTTCCGCCCACTTCAGTCCAATGCAGATAGTCTTTAAAATGCCAGATGAAGATGATTTATGCCACTTAACTTTCTCTTTTTTTTTCTAAAGTGAAAAGTTTTTTGTTTAATCTCAACAGATTTCTTAATTTCAAACCAACATTATTTGTTCAATAAATACTCTCACACTAGGTCAGGTGAAAGGAACTGCCAAATTAACTCACCAAAAAGACACCTTCATTTTGGCAGTTTCATATCTGACCTAGACATGGATGAAGATCTGTACATGTGTTTTGGATTGAGGTTCACTTTTGTTGTTGTTGTTCAGTTGCACAGTCGATTCTGACCCTTTGCAGCTCTAAGAACCATTGACCTCCAGGCACCCCTGTCCTCCACCATTCTCCTGAGCCTGCCTAGCTCTGTGCCCACTGCGTCTACAATACCATCTAGCCATCTCATCTTTGGCTGTCCCTTTCTTCTTTTGCCCTCCACCTTTCCCAGCATCAAGGCCTTCTCAAGTGAATCCTCTCTTCTCATTTGATGTCTAAAGTACTTTAGCTTCATCTTTACTATTTGACCTTCTAAGACGCAGTCAGTGTTGATTTCTTCTAAGACCGACCTATTTGTTCTCCTCGCTGCCCAGGGGACTCTTCAAAACTTTTCTCCAACACCACATTTCAAAGGCATCTATTCTTCTGCGTTCAGCTTTCCTAATTGTCCAGCTCTCACAACCATACATTACCACTGGGAATACCATTGCTCTATGTGAACTTTTGTTTGCAAGGTGATATCTCTACTTTTAACTATGTTCCCCAGGTTTCTCATAGCTTGCCTCCCAAGAATCAGTCACCTTTTTATTTCATGGCTGCAATCCCCATCTGCAGTGATCTTTGATCCTAAGAAAGTAAAATCTGTCACTGCTTCTACCTCTTCCCCATCTATTTTCCAGGGACTGATAGGGCCTGTTGCCGTTATCTTGGTTTTCTTGATATTGAACACTTTTATGTTGTTTTGTTTGCATGACCAAAGTTGAACTGTGCTAATTGGGCAAGTCATCTGACAACACCTATCTCTAAATCTAGTTTCATGAGGATTTGTACGTACCAATCTGGGTCAGCCATTTAGCAATGCAGCCATACACTTCGTCCAATATTATAATAACCACCAAGTTGATAATCACTGCAGTTGCGGTGACAGTTACTCTAACATTAGACCGGCCACCTGGAGTGGAGCTGATAGCTAACGCTGCTGCAGTGGAGATTCGGTATACAATAACCCCAAAAACAATGGCAAATGTCAGCCCAATCTGCAAAGTAAAAGGAATGCAGTCTATTACAAAAATTTGGCAGTCAATAATTGTAAAAGGACAGTTGCAGCTACATTATAAGGAAGAACAGTCTAACATAACTATTCAGTACTTATTTAAGGACTATTCCTATGGCAGAATTTGCAGTAGCTGAGTATTCCCTGTCAATGTTAGCACTAGTTTAAAAGCTATGGGGCAATATATAATTGCTATTGCTAAGTACTGTATTATCTAGCCACCCTTCCATCCTGCATTTGCATCTCCCCACTTTCAGTGTAAATCAGTCCTTAGTTAAAAAACCCAACAGAATACTGTTCCATCACTCTCTTAAGATAATGTCAAACAACCAATACTAGACAAGAGGCCAATGTAGCTTCAGGTGTTCTTTCCAAAAATGAGTGGGACATCCCTGGCCCGCCTGAGGGAATTAGGGGATGAATGAAGTAATGCCATTATCCACCATGGCCATTTCCTATATATTCACCTGCCCATTCTCTGTGATGTATGGATCAAGGCTTTATGCTTGGTCTGTTGTTTGCATGTATACCTCTGGAGGAAACCAGAGGAGGTGTGTGTGTGTGTCCCCTTTTTTGACTTTCTTTCCCAACTAAAAATTATAGGCATTGACCTTCATGGTCTGTTTCGAAGCATGTTAAAAGCCCAGTGTTTGTGAATTTCAACACCCAGCTTACTACAAGTATTATGGAATATCACAAGTTTCTGTACTGGGATGACAGCAACACTGACAAATGCTTCAGGATTTGGTCTGCAATTAGTATGATTGAAATTCTTGTTTTAATGAGATCTGTGCAGCATGAAGGGAATTTCCATAACGGAGGTCAGTATATGAATAATTTAGACAAAACAAATGCAAAAACAAACAAACACGAAAATCAATGAAGGAATTGGGGCTGCCACGAAACTACTACTAAATAAATGACTGGTGGTGCAGTGATTAAGCTGTTGCACTGCAGCCAAAACTGCTGAAGTGGTGAGTTTGATCCTGATTGGGATCAAGGTTGATTCAGCCTTCCATCCTTCCAAGGTCGGTAAAATGATTACCTAGCATGTTGGGGGCAAAATGTTAATTACCTTGTAACCACCCAGAGAATGCACTGTGGGGTAGTATATAAGGGTAATTACTATTGCTATTACCTGTGTGATTTACCATTAGTTATAATATCTGCTATGGAATACAAAGAGTTGTAAATATACATTGCTGTCATGTAGTCTGTAATTAGTTTGAACATCTGGGATGGATGGTTTTTTTGAATGAAAGGACAGTTTGCTTCACATTTTTCCCAACCCCAAAAGTACTTTTTCACCCAGAGGATCACTGGTCTATGGAACTCCCTTCCAGAAGAAGTGGTGACAGCTGTCAGTCTTGACAGCTTTAAGAAAGGATTAGACAAGTTCATGGAGGACAAGGGTATCAATGGCTATAATTATGGATACCTAAGAACAACCTCCGGGTTGGAGAGATAGGCAGGATATCTCTCAATGCCATTTCCAGGGAATCCTAAGCAGGTGAAGGCATCTGCTTGGGAATACCCTGAAGCAAATGGTGAGCCACTGTGTGAGACAGAATGCTGGACTGGATGGGCTATGGCCTGCTCCAGCAAGGCTGTTCTTATGTACTATGGGAAAACAGAGGAGGTCGGGAACATCAACCATATGGAAGTCAAAAGAGAAAGAAAAAAATTCTGGGCACATGTAGTCCTTGCGATCCTTATCAAAGGTCTACATAAGGAAAGAAAAAGCCAACAAAAATAAGGGAGATGCTAATACTGGTCACTTGCAGTATCATAAACAGAAGAAAACTCTAACAAGCTGACAAACAAATATTCTAATTCCTGAGCCAATTAAAATACATTTTAAGAAGACAATGAGGAAACTCATGAGAAAGTTTCCTCCTTCCTCAATATCTTACTTAAGAATTTCTCATTCATAAAAAATCTCTGATGATACAATTCATTTAAGTATTTATAAGATAACGCTTACCATGAAAATAATGCTCACAAGATTCGTAAGGTATGCAGGAAAACGATCTTTCCATGTCAGTTTTTCCTTTTCAGTCTAAGACAAGAAAAAACCATAAACAGTGCAATTCAATACAATTATACACAACAAAAACATTTTGCTTTTTAAATTGTGCTTGTCATTCAAATACCGATGTGTAGAGAAGCAGTCAAATGCATAACTTGATAGTAATGCAAAGACATAGGACTGAAAGTGTACATTTTAAAAGACATTAAACTCCAAAACAGAGTGGGCTCAATTCAGTGACTTCCATTAAGCTATCGTTCCAAAAAGAAAGCCAGTAAGTCACTGACCAGCATCTTTTGAGTTAATTACACAGACATAAGTCCAGTTTTATAAATTGCAGGGGTGGGTGGGATTACTTCTAGTTCACAAGTTGCCACTTGTATCTGTCATCATTCACCAAATCACATGATTGACATGCAACCAAGGACATAAGTGGTGATATTAACTCATAGCAGGTCACTGCACTTATGCTGGTGTAACCACCCAATAGGATTCAGGCCAGTGGGTTTATTATTTATTTAAAAGCTAATTTCTGTATCAGTTCAATGATTACATTTAGTTTTTTTGCGGGTGGACTCCCACTCATGGAATTAGACTTTCCCATGTCCTCATCTTGCTATCTGGCATATATGTTTGGGAGGAACATGAGTGTTTGTGTACGATGGGGATGGGAATCTCTTTTATTGGATAAACTCCTTAGAGGCCAATATCTTTTTAGAAATATATTTTAAGGAATTGACAAAGCATATTTACCTCAATTTAGAGTAAATGTTGTGTTCTTTTTAACTTGGGCACAATTTAAAAAGTTTTCAGAATGAAAATATGCATTTACGATAAGATAAGATGAGATAATAATAATTTCCTGTCAGAAATAATTCTGGGTTGAAAGGATTTTTGCTGGAGAAAGTCTGCTCAGAGGACGCCCGAATGAGGCTCCTTTCATGTCCCCAAGATCTTTTCCCACTGAAGTGGTCCCTATTTATATAAAAGCAATTTCTTGCTTTCTAACTGCTAGGTTGACAGGAGCCGGGAGAAAGGCAAGAGCTCAATCTGCCGTGCAGTACTTGGGTCCTGAACTGCTGACCTGCCAACCTTCCAGTCATCAAGGTCAGCGTCTTAACCACTAAGCCACCACAATCCCTAGATAACGAATACACTAATGCTAAATGGCATCTACATCTTATCTACATCTTTACTGTATTTTCAAGTAACTTTACAGGGGGTCTCCATTTTAATTTAATACAGTGTGATGAAGATTATTTTATTTGTAAAACCTGAAGAGAAGAAGTAATATATGAATAATGAAATGTCATGTATAATCACAGAAAGCCACTGTAACAATAGGCATTTGACATAACAGGCATACCACATGCGTGTTGTCTTTGGATGGGGGCGGGGGGCGGGAGGGAGCAGGCAACTCCATCAGGCATTGCAAAAAGGAGCACAGCAGTTAACATATGCACAGCAGTTAACATATGATGATTAACCATGCAGTGCCATTCCAAACAGAGGCAAAACCAGTCTCAACAAGAGCACAGAGGAAAGAGGAGGGGAAAAAAAAGAAGGATATGTGAATATTAGAAACAATCAGGAAAAGTTTTTTTTAGGGAAGGGGCAATCAATTTGTGTTTTCCGTAGTTATTTGTAATTCAGAAAGTTTCCACAAATTTGAAGGAAATGTACCAATTTCACCCCAGCCATGACTCTCTTAACTCTTTGTTGCCATTTGTTTGCTGCCTCTTCTGGCAATTGCTGGCCCTTCTGATGGCATTTGAAGGAAACAGAAAAGGGTCATGCAATATGGTTGTTACAAAGCATTGATTCACAAAGATAAATAAACCAATACCCTCAGCAGAACATGGATATGCTACAACTTAAAAAATAAATGAAAGCTGCCTGTTACTTGTTATGGACTAATGTTATATCTTCTGAAATGAAGCAAATTACTACAAAGAAGAAAAAAAATAAAGTAAAACCACAGAAAAAGAACCACAGAAAAAGAACCATTATTATCTAGCAAAGCAACAATAGCAACAACAATAACTACTACTGCCAGGGCTGGAGATTATGAAAAAAAGGTGTGGCTAGGTTTTCAGAAGATGAAATATAATTTGATGCTCCCTCATAATGGAAGAAAATGTGTTATGAAATCTGAAGCTTCTGTACCGACAGCTCTTTAACCAAGGCTGAGACGACACTGCAAAATGTTTCAGGATTTGCCTCACAATTAGCAAAGGTGAATTTGAAGTATTTTTCAATGAGAATCAGCTTAACCTTCTTTCCCTCTGCTGCTGGGGGCTTCTACTTTGTTAAAGCCAGGTATTTTCAAATTCTGTTTTCCTTATGTGGTTGTTTGTTTTGTTTTACAAAAGGGTGTGTATGTGCAACTCTTGGTGGTGTTATGGTGACATATTAAGTTGGGACATCATGTTTTGCACAGTAGAAACACCCACCCTTGCAGTCTTTCTTCCTGATTTTTTTTAAAAAGCAGTTTAGAACTATATTATTGCTGCATCGATAAATCAACTTAGTGCTATATCACCTCTGCACAGACAAAATATATAAGAAATGACAACCTGGGATCCCCAATTGGACACTGTGGCTGCATATCAAATCAGGTCGCAAATAGGTTCTTTCCCTATGATTAGCTGGAAGTGGATTTTCTTTAGTGTTCTCTCAAACCTCCAAGATGTTTAGCTTGCACAAGTGCTACTAAACTGAATGGGGATTGTAGCAGCCAAAAAAGAAATGGCGTTATGGAGAAAGCTTTGCTGATATAACATATTCCCATATTCTCGCTTTCTCAAATTAAGAAGCAACTCATTTTTTAAAATGTACAATCTATGGAACATTTATAAAGCTGCATCATAATGAAATATATATTCTTATTTCGCATACCATGATCTCTCCAAAAGTTTGTAGTTCTAGAGCTGCAGTTTAATTTAGAACAGGGGTTCCCAACCTTTTCAAGCCTGAGGCAGGGTCACATGCTCTCAGTCAGCTTCAAGGGCCAGACAGCCATTTTGCCCTGCCTGCACGTTGGGGGTAGCCATTTTGTCCCAAATGCTTCAAAGGGGGCAGCCAATTTATTTCTTGAATGCCCTTTGAGGGGGGAGGCACATGAAATGGTGTTGTGGGTCAGGTCCGGCCCATGGGCCTTAGGTTGGGAACTCCTGATTTAGAATTATGTCTGGAGACAAGTGAACAGGAAAACAATCAAGTAAGATAGTTCCTTTATTTTAATATAAAACTCAGAATTGAAAATTAGGCACACAATACAGTACTGTGGGATCTGCTTCTAAGCCAGTAGTTTACTCATATTACTGGTATGAAACTGTTTTAAAACCACTTATTCCAGATGGAAACCATATGCTTTGTTTAAACTAATTTCTGTGACATATACTTGCTTGACATAGAGTTTTAATTCTAGTGGTGGCTGTCTTCAGCACAGTTCCAGTGCTAAACAAGACTGCATCTCTTGTGCAGGTTTACATGACACATTGTCATACTAACATTTTGTAGTAAAATATGATCACTGTCCCATTCTGAATGATTTGAGCAAACTCCATTGATTGGAAAATCCAAAGGTAAAGATTTTGATTCTTAAATTACAAACCAGGCCCATCACAACAACTCAGACACAAAATTTACATCATCCATTCAGCTTCTACAAAACTATTATATAGGGAAATGTGGAGCCTCAACAGTATAGAAAGCAATGAAAATGAGACAAGAGAAACTAATGACTAAATAAGAAATTGCTAGGAAAGGGGAATACAGAGTTGGACTTGTTTGATGGATATGTGCTGCTAGACCGAAGATATGTCTTTATGGAATTGGTATTGTAGCAGAATGGAGACTACTGTTAACCCAGATGTAGTCTGCTTAGTCTTAGCAGTACAATGCAACCTATCCAAGTGGAACATGGACTTTCTTCCATATTTCACAGAGGCAACTTTAGATGTGATACACAGTGCACACTCAAGAGGCAGCTGCAACTGATCATATATCTCTGGCATGTATTCCTATATTATATATCATGTATTGCACCCATATTTTAGATTATTAGATCACATCTAAAATAATCAGTGTGCAATCTGAGGAAAATGTATAGTTGGGCTTGCTTTTACTATACTGTACATTGAAAGAGGTCTGAGTTGAATAAGAGCTGCTTCTTATCAAAATGATTATTCCACAGTATTTGACGGTCCAAGAACCTACAAATTGGGTTTTTAAGGGGAGAGGACAAGTGCCTACTGTGTGTTGTGCATAGGGAGCAAGATTCCCATCCTGAGTGAAATTTGACCTTGATCAAATCTGTTTTCACAGTCAGAATTTCAGCCAACTCTTGAGTCTGACAAAACAAAGCACTTGTTTTGGGATACAAGATTTCATGTAGAGGTGAGCCAGGATGCAGTGTGCAATTAGCTAATTTAACAGCACAAGATGTGTTTAAAAGTTATAAAGAGTCTTTATGTCCAGCAGCTCAGAATGCAAGCGCGGCGCCAAAATGGCCGCCGCGCCCTTTGCGGGCCCCCCCCCACAGGACAGAGAATCCGGGTAGTTAGGGGCGTGGCCAGCTCCCTTATAAAAGGGGTGGCCACGAGGCAGCCGAGCTGCCATTTTACCTCAGCGACGGAGCGGAGAAGTTTTTTCCCCCGTCGCTCTGTCGGACCCCTGTGGCTCAGGGGATTAAGATCCTGAACTCGCTGCCTGGAGGGTCGGAGTTTGATTCCTGAGCACTGCAAACGCTCTCGTGCTCCGGCTTTCCAGTCAGTGGGTGCTGAGCCCTGGATAGGGATCGTGTTGCTCTATACTCCTTGAATGGCTGGTGAGTGTACAAATAAAGCGACGGTGAGGAGGAGTTTTTTCCGTCGCTTTATTCCCTTCTGCCGCTTTGCAAGAGGCTTGAGTTGCCAGCCTTTGTTCGAGGCTTCCTTTCGGCTTTCCAGCCTATTGCCTTCAGAGCGCGGGGGAGCAGAGAAGTTTGCTCCGTCGCTCACTGATTTTTCCAACTTAGGGGTGCCCAAACTTTAAGTAGGACTGCAGTGTATCCAGTGCTACAGAAGCTGACTGGGTTGTTTAAGGTCAGTGTTTCAATTTCTGCGCATGCAGGACAGGATGAGCTCCCGTGCCGTGCCGTTTTCAACCCCAGGCCGGCCCTGCGGGGGATGCGGCCCTTGGCCCACGGCGGCCCGCCAGGGGCCGGGACAATTGGGGGGAGGGCCTGGTGCTGCCTCACAGCATGTTTTTGCCAATTAGGGGCTGGAATTTTGGGGCATGGCTTATTCGGGCACAGGCTCTGAATTCAGGGCCTCTGGCACACTTCCCGTCGGGCCGTCCGGCCCGCCTGGCCCACCTACTGGGGGTTTACTGTGGCTGGGGGTGCCTGGTTGGCACGTTTGGCTGTACTGGAGGCATCCTTAGCAATCCAGTGGGTGGGGGGTCCTTTTCCGATCTACCGGGCCCTCCTGTCCGCCGGCTACTTCCACCGCTGTCACTCTGTAACAGGCGGCCGGCTGGGTCGGGCTTATGGAGACAGTCCAGCCTGTGCCTGCCGCTGCCTCGCAGCTCCCTGTTTGTCCGGTACAGCGATTGGAATGCATTGGAGGTCGTCCTAGAGCTCGATTTCGGTCGCGAGCTCCGACGCCCACGGTGTGCCGGAACCCCCAGTGGGGGCGGCTCACGGGGGTGCAACTAGTGAGTATGGGGTCAAGTTGAATACGCCCACATCTCAGTCCACTTTCAGCGGGGTGGTTCAGTGCTCTTCGCCTTGCCAATTAGAGGCTAGTGGGGCATCACTTGTCATTCTATCCCAGTGCCCTTGGTTGCATTATGGCACGACCCTGGGGGTGGGGATTTCTGCCCCGGGGCAGTATGTGGCACTGCATGGGCTATCCAGGTCCCGCTGCGCATGCCTGGTCTACATTTTGTACCGACAACGGCCTTCCCGATGATTGGCTAGCCACCACGCACGTCGTGGTTGGCTTATGGAAAAAAAAGAATTCCGTACAAGAGTGCCCCTACACCCGGAGATGAAGTGGGATGAGCCCTGTCAGAAGCTGTGGCTTCTGTACATGACCCCACGCGCACTGCGCCTAGGGAGATGTATCATTGTGGAATTGCGGTCCAGCGAGCTGCTCCAGCGCAGGCACCCCGCCAAGTGGCGGGGCGGGGGTTACAGCCCGCCTGCTGTGCTGGACCTTCTCGGACAATGGCTCCTGCAATGGGAAGAATTGCAAATACAGACAGGAGTGTCCCGCCTGTGTTGGCCCCCACGCGGCCTCTGCCTGTCCCAGGCCTAGAGGGATGCGGGGCCGAGGGTGGGGCAGACAGGGGGCTGGCAAGACTGCCGCAGATGGATCTAGTCCACCGAAGGGCTCCCTCCCCAATTAAGGTGGACGTGTTGGAGAGTTGGCTCACATTGTACCCGAAGGGAGAGGATGCGGGTTATCTCCTTCAGGGTTCTAGGCAGGGGTTCCGGATCCCTTTCATGGGTAATAGGTCCCCTCAGGATGCCCCCAGTCTTTTATCCCTTAGGGGGAGGGAGGAGGTGGCTGCTGCCAGCTTTCACAAGAGGGTCTATGCGGGCAGGGTCGTTGGACCTGTCCCTGCACCCCCGTCCTGGGGAGCATATTATTTCAATGATGCCATGCCTTTTGGCTAGTCCATGGGGGCTCGGTATTCGAGCGTTTCACCACTTTCCTAGAGTGGGCTTTTGTCCGCAGGTCAGGGTCCCGGTCTGTAGCCCATTCCCTGGATGGTTTTATTCGGGGCTGAACGGGGCTGGGACACGTATACACGTCTCCTCAACACATTTCAGACGCTAATGGAGGAACTTGGTGTCCCTTTAGCGCCCGAAAAGACCGAGGGCCCATCTCCACAGCTAGTATTCCTGGGGTGGAGAGTTACACGGTAGCGCAGGATTCTAGGTTGTAGCGGGATAAGGTGTCAAGGCTAGTGGCCCTTGTCTTGGTCTTGCTGGCCGAGCGCGTGGCATCACTGAGGGAACTTCTGGTGCTACATGGTCACCCCAGCTTTGCTGGCAGGGTCGTCGCACCGGGCAGGGCATTTGCTCTGCGCTGGTGCGACGCCATGGCGGGATTATCCAGGCCCCACCACAGGCTCAGATTTACCCGGGGTATCGGGGCAGACGTGCTTGTCTGGCCATAGGTCCAGAGGTAGTTCAACGGGGTGTCATTTTGGGGTCTGATCTCCTGGCTCCCCCTTGCTTTCAGATGCAGTTCGATACCTTAGGATTCCTGGGTTTATGGATGTACTTCCATTGGAAGTGGGCCTATGGTGGGTGGCCACCATCCTGGGCAGGCAAGGGTCGCCTGCAGGGTCTCACGTATCTGGAATGTTTACCTACCCTGGGTGCTTTGATGCTATGGGGCAAGGAGTGGGCCAACTCGGTTGTGCAATTTCGGCATGGCAACGCGGCTGTTGTCCGCATCGTCACTCCACAGATTTCCAAATCGCCCGGGGTCATGGAGCTGGTTTGTGTTATGCAACCTGCGCCTCAACGTTCCCTTCAGGGCCAGGCATGTCCCAAGGGTTGATAATGATATTACTGCTGCTTTGTCCTACCTGCAGATCTCCCGGTTCCATGCCTCGGCCCCCGGATGCGGAGGAATTTCCCTCGCCACTCCCGGACGAGAGATGGAATGTTGGCAAGTAGAGGTGAACCGGGCGATTAGCCTGTCAATAGCGCCATGCATAGTAAGGCGGATCACCACGCATTTAGTTCCTTCAGAGTATTATGTACCCGATTTCGATTGCCAGGAACCTGGCCGAGCCCAGTAACCCATGTTCTGCGGTTCATGGTTTACCTGTATGCCCAGGGCCTTGCACCACGCACCATAGCATCTCAGCTGTCGGGTTGGCTTTATGGCCAAAGTGGGAGGTTGTGTGACAGCACCAATGACTTCCGGGTGAGACATGTTTGGAGGGGTGGGTGCGCGTGCGCGGGCGTTTCCCGGGCGACCGCCACCCCATTTACCCAGGGGTTTTTTACCCAAGTGGCCCGGGGCTGGCCTGGCCTCTGTTTTGATAAATGAGGCAGCCCATTTCATGCGGCTACTACGGTGGCCTTTTTGGAGGCGCTCCGCATCAGCGAGCTTGAGATGCTGAATAAGGCGGATGCAAGATTTTACCAGGGTTTTACCCAATTGGCCCGGGGCTGGCCTGGCCTCAGTTTTGATAAATGAGGCAGCCCACTTCATGCGGCTACAACGGTGGCCTTTTTGGAGCCCTCCGCATCGGCGAGCTTGAGATGCTGAGTAAGGCGGATGCAAGATTTCCCCAGGGTTTTCACCCAATTGGCCCGGGGCTGGCCTGGCCTCTGTTTTGGAAATGAGGCAGCCCACTTCATGCGGCTACAACGGTGGCCTTTTTGGAGCGCTCCGCGTCAGCGAACTCGTGATGCTGTCTAAGGCGGATGCAAGTGGTAGGGCACTGGAACTCGAAGATGTCTACGTAGCCAAAGACTGGGCCCAGTTGAGGATACGCTCCTCTAAAACAGATCAGCATGGCGTAGGCAGTGGTGTAAGACTGCTACGTTGTTCTTTGGCAGACATCTGTCCGGTTGGTGCCCTACAGGAATTCCTGGCACTGTGTGGCATGCACCACGGCCCGTTTTTCTGTCACCAAGATGGGTCTCCCCTTACTAAATTTCAGTTTTGGAAGGTGACAGCCAGAGCCCTCACCAGGGTGGGCCTACCAGGTGCCCGTTATGGCACACATTCGTTCCGGATTGGTGCAGCCTCTACAGCAGCTGCTTTTGGGTACTCTGGGGCTGACATACGCAGCATGGGGAGGTGGGGCTCGCAATGTTTTCAGTTTTATGTGCGCCCACTCCCGCCATGAGTACCAATCCAGTCACCTTACCGCCTTTTTTCTCAATTTTCTTACAGACCCTGGGTGTCGTATTACACCGGTGACAGTATGGCTGGTGGGCCACAGCTATGTGCGCAGGGCAGCGCGTTACGCTGCGGCGACAGAGTGGACCCCGACTGGGACTGGGTGACCACGCCAGTCTCGCAGGGCATGGTAAGCCTGGGATGTTATGGCGGGAGCTGCGGCCTTTCCTTTTTTCTGGCCTGGGTGCTGACCCGCCTGACATTCTAATCATACGCCTGGGGGGCAATGATTTGGGCCAGGTCACCGGCTTGTCGCTCAAGCATGCGATTTGCGAGGAACTCGCCTACTTGCATTATGTCTGGCCTGCCACAACCCTGGTTTGGTCGGACATTGTCCCGTGCCATTCTTACAGAGGGGGCGTTAACCTCCTGGCCCTTGACCGCGCTAGGTGCGCGGTCAATAAGGCGGTGGCGCGTTTTCTTACCACCAGGGCTTGGGGACGGGTCAGTCATCACCCCGATATTAGTCTACAAAATTATGACTTGTACGCAGGGGATGGGGTCCATCTGTCGCGAGGAGGTATGGACCTCCTGTTGGGCGATTGGCGAGCAGGCCTGTTGACCGAGCTGACGGTCTGGGGGGGGCGTCAGGTCTTCTTTGAAGCCCCTCCGTGTGGCGGGTAGCACTGGTAAGGTAAACAGTATGACCCACAAGTATCCGGCAGGTTCGCAATTGACTGGACAACACTAGACAGGAATAAATTAGTTAAACGTTGTCCGGTCAACGACGAACCAGGCGATGGGGTGATGACGATTGCTAACCAGCATGCATCACCCCTGTGATTTCACGGATACGCGTCAGAGGGTGGGGTCATGAGTTAGTTATTGACTACGGTCAATAATTTGTTTGTTGTCAACAAACAAATTGATACAAATCGATACATTGTAACCAATTGCCGTTGGCAATTTTGGGGTGGTACCTTACCAGTGTTACTTCGGCCTGCTTGCCTTAGGAATTATGATTGGTCGTTTTACCAATACAAATTTATAATTCGGACTAGGGCATTGAATCAATAAATGTGGCCCTATGCTGTTATCCACTTTCAATGTTGTCTGTGTCCGTTATTGGGGGGGTGCGCCTGCAATGCAAGCGCGGCGCCAAAATGGCCGCCGCGCCCTTTGCGGGGCCCCCCCCACAGGACAGAGAATCCGGGTAGTTAGGGGCGTGGCCAGCTCCCTTATAAAAGGGGTGGCCACGAGGCAGCCGAGCTGCCATTTTACCTCAGCGACGGAGCGGAGAAGTTTTTTCCCCTCCACCCCCTCCCTAGTTAACAGTGTGATATTATGGTCGCTTCGGGGCCGGGTGGGAATTTTTGGTTGGGACCCATATTGGCTTCCGGGTCCTGGCTTTTTTGCCCATCCCACACTGTTGCTATGGTTTGATATAGGGGTCTTTCTGTGTTCCTACTGTTGACTTTGGTCACATTGGCGGGTAGCACTGGTAAGGTAAACAGTATGACCCACAAGTATCCGGCAGGTTCGCAATTGACTGGACAACACTAGACAGGAATAAATTAGTTAAACGTTGTCCGGTCAACGACGAACCAGGCGATGGGGTGATGACGATTGCTAACCAGCATGCATCACCCCTGTGATTTCACGGATACGCGTCAGAGGGTGGGGTCATGAGTTAGTTATTGACTACGGTCAATAATTTGTTTGTTGTCAACAAACAAATTGATACAAATCGATACATTGTAACCAATTGCCGTTGGCAATTTTGGGGTGGTACCTTACCAGTGTTACTTCGGCCTGCTTGCCTTAGGAATTATGATTGGTCGTTTTACCAATACAAATTTATAATTCGGACTAGGGCATTGAATCAATAAATGTGGCCCTATGCTGTTATCCACTTTCAATGTTGTCTGTGTCCGTTATTGGGGGGGTGCGCCTGCAATGACTATTAGTGTAGTATCTGATGCTGGCAATTAATTTATTTGGAGAAAAGGGACAATTGCATAAGAATTTCCTAAAAATGGTGTCATTTCCTCTGTTGTATGACCAATCACAAAATTGGCAGTAGAACTCATCTTGCAAGCAGTGCAAGACTGTGCATGCAACTCACACTATGCAACAGAATACTGGCTGTTTTGTGCTAAACGGAAACTACTTCTGTTTGCCACAAAACATAAATTCATTCAGCATCCTGGACTTCCTGTAAGTCACTTAGAGAAGCTGCTGCCTATGGCATTGCTGCATGGGATGAATCACTGTTTCCCTAGTCATGAATGTAGGCAAGGTCACAGTCAAAGGATAGTTGGTGTTCCCAACACCTGATTCATTTGGTTTGCTAATCTTGCATATAGATTTGTTAGTGTTTTTAGCCAGGATTCATGGAGTTCATCTAAACCAGGAGCACTCCAGTTTTTGATCTTCTTTGCTTGTTCTTCTACGGCTTCTTTCATTATCTGAAAATCTTCCATTTTAGATGCTTTTGCTAGATTTTCAAACTGCTTGATCCATATTGCATTTTCATTATGCTCCTTATTGTTTTCCCATAAGCTTTACCAAAATTTCATTGTGCTTTCTCTGTTAGGCTTTTTGTTGTGTTGGCTTCACATCCATTTTCAAGGGTCTTGTAGAAATAATGTTGTTTAGTTCTAAACTGTGAATTTTGCTGAAACTGCATTACTTGGTTTTCATATCACTTGATCTTGTCTGCAATGGCCACAACTCTTTGTTTCAACTCTTTAATTATAACTGCAATTTCCTTATTGCTCAAGTCATACTTTGTTATCAGGCTGCTTTTGATCTTCGTATCTTTTAGATTTCCTTGTCTCAGATTCTTCAGATGACTCAAGTCCAATCAAATGTTTTTAATTTTCAACTCCAAGCAAATTTTCCATTTTGGTTTTCCGTTTTTCCCCTCTTGACTCTTTTGGACATTCAAACCCAGTTCTTCGGTGTTAACATAAGCTGTTGCACGCATTAGCTGATTTGTTTGAGCTAATGTTTCTGTTGAAATATTTTGGACAGTTTCCTTCACTTTCTTAAATTATTGGGATACCCGCCAAGCATGGCTCCCAAAAATATGGGAAATTTCTGCACGGGCGCGCACATGCAAAACCAGTTTGCGCATGTGCAGAACCAGTTTGCGCATGCACAGAACCAGTTTGCACATGCGAAGAACCAGTTTGCACATGCGAAGAACCCATTTGTATATGCGAAAACGGGTTCTGTGCATGCACGCATGCGCAGTAACCCCTTTCCCTGCCATTCAAAATACGGGATGGCAGCGGGAAAGGGGAAGAATGAGCGCCAAAATATGGGAATCCCGGCCAATACGGGATACTTGACAGGTATGATTATTGGCTTGGTTCATTTTTGGCAGTCGGATTCTTTCTGTCATTTTCACTTGAACTTTAATCTTCTCAGCTAATTAATCACTGGCCACTGGTTGTACAGTATCTTTTCCAGCTATTTTTTCTTCTTTCACAGTAGCAATATTGGTTTCCTCTGTTTCTTCCACTACTTGCTTTTCTATTAGTGAATTAGCTGCCTTATAAACTGTCTGGATCTTGCAATGATCTGCTTTCAATCTCTTGTAATTCGAGTTCAGTGTAGAACTTGTGTTTCAAAATAATACGTCTCTGGTCCATTAGTCTTTGCTCACCATTTTCTAAATCTGGGTGATTATCTTTCCACATTTGGTACATGCATTTTTGGAATCCACGTTTCAAAGGATCAGACTGGTAATAGGCTTCCATAATCGAACTGTTTTTTTCTTCCCTCGTCCAGATTCTTTTGGATTTTTATTGCCTTCCAGTGGGTCATCAACTCAATGCCCTGGTTGCCTAGTAGAGGGAGTTGAGCCCTATAGTCCATTTTTCAATAGATGCCTAGGAGCTGTAGCATTTATCGTGGTCCTTGTTAATCTGGGCTATGGCCGAGCCTCCATGGGATTAGAATTATGTCTTCTCACCATATTCAATGAGTTGTGGAACAGCCTCCCCCCACCCCACCCCCCGCGTCAAGGTACTGTTCCATTAAAAAAATTAAAATGTTGGCTTACCTCTTTATTTTTAAATTCTTTCTTTAGTGATTTCTTTAATACTTTAGCTTCATATTCAGCCCTTGGATGATCCTGCAAACAAATCACAAATACAGGTGAGTGTGGAATCCATTGTGTACCTTTTCAAAGATACAGGAGTGGACCTAAATCAATGGCCTGCTTTAATGTAACCTAAAACTCCCCCATATGTCATTAGTGCTTGTTGCAAACAATATTGTTGTCCATTGGTATTTTATTGCAGCTAAATGACTAACTGTTCACTGTGCTTGTACAACTGATCTTGCACGAATGGTGTGAAATCGTTGCTGTACTGGAGGGTGCTTCTGTCTCCAGTAATGCCACATTAAATGGCACATTATTTGAGGAGCAAATCAAACAGGGAACAGGTCTGCAATAATTTTTTGTAGCTGCAAAGGCTAAAATTCTGATTACAGAATCTGTTGATTTGAAGCCTTCATATTTGTTTTAACATGAAACATTTCATTCCAAGCATTGCAGGAAAGCTACACCAGTCGATATTATAAAATACAGTGGTACCTCGGATAAAGTCCGATTCGGATAAAGTCCGATTTGGATAAAGTCGCGGTTTTCATGCACATGTGATGCATCGCATAAAGTCCAAAACCGCTAAAAAATGGACGTTATCCAAGGTATTTGGTATAGGAACCTCAGATAAAATCCATTTTTGGACGTTATCCGATGCATCGCCCATTTGATTCGAATAAAGTCCAAAATCGGATAAAGTCCAAACTTGTGGAATGGAGTTTGGACGTTATCTGAGGTTCTACTGTATGAGAACTGAGATGCCATAATTTGGCCCAAGATTAAATTTAAATACTTAATTTATTGATCCCTAATTATGTTCCCTCTAATTTAACCTGGTCTTTTTCTCCAAACTGCATTTCACATTAGCAAAATGGGGGAAAATTGGGAAATAATCAGAAATTGAAGGAATGAGACAGCCAAAAGATCCAGATAATAGTTTAAAATGCATTGATTGAAATGGACATGGTTATGAAAAAAGACCCTTCACAGGGATATATATTTATATATACATATGAAGAAAGAATCATAGCAGTGCAAGCTGTAGAAGAAATAAGATGTTAGGGGAGAAAAAGAATGAAGTGAGATTAAAAGGCATCTCTAATCATTAGATAGTTTTTCAAGGCAGTTAAATTATAAAAAAATTAAAATAAATTCCAAACCTTGACTGCCTCCTTCACGAAACCATAAAAACAAACAGAAAAAAACAACAACATAAAAATTAAAATTAATTCACTGCCAAAAAATTGCATACTGGATACATTTGCTTTTATTCATGCATCATAAGATACACAGTTGCATTTTTGTGGAATAATTCTTTATTTTAATTTAAACTGAAGATGAACTGGTAGCATCTTAAAAAGTCTATCACTGTATCAAAATATAGAATAATATATAAACAAGCAGGAAAGGACTGCAGATTCCTGAGAGTGTCAAGTAATTAAATACATGATACTTAATTTCCCTTTTGTACCAGCCTCACTGAAATAAACAATCATATGTAGCAACAGCTGTATTCCCGTTTATCTGCAATTTATTTCAGTGGGACTTGCTCCTAGAAAAGTTTCCTGGGGGATTTTGTCTCGTATTATTAAGCCACTTCCAGTCTTCAGTGGGATTTAAAGTGCATGCTCAAGTGCTTTGCTCATAGGCCTGAATTAATAGGGTTGAAGTGTGTTAAGTGAAAAATAAAATATATTCTATTAACAGCTGTTATCTTAGGTCATAGGCTACTATCACTGCAAAGAACACTGAACATGACCCTGAAAGATATGTGCTAATAGAAGGATACAGTTAATCCTTTCCACTTTCATGTAAGCAAACAGCAAAGTACTAAAAATAAAAAGACAGTTGTCTTACGGTATCCATAAGGATATCCTACTGTCATTATCTAATAGTCCTAGATATGTGGTTTATGTCAACACAGTGCCATGCCTGTGATCGGGGCCTCAGAAGTGTTAAGGTAAAGGTCAGCCTTGCTCGAAAGCCAGTTGTATCCGACTCTAGGGTTCAGTGCTTATCTCTGTTTATAGCCAAAGAACCAGTGCTGTCTGAATCTGCAGACATTTCTGCGGACAAGTGGCAGGCATGTCTAGACACTGGAGTGCACGGAACACTGTTTACCTTCCCACCAAAGTGTTTCCTATTTATCTACTTGCAATTTCTTGCTTTCAAACTGCTAGATTGGCAGGATCTGGGACAAAGACGGGATCTTATTCCATCGTGCAGTACTTGGGTATCGAACTGCTGACCTGCTTACATGTGTTACATGTAAGAAGTTATGTGTTTAAAATGTCATGAACAAATTATATATATTCTGGCTGGATACTTTTAATACATTAATGAATTAGGCCACTCAATTGAGCAACCGTTGACTGATGAGAATGTTATCTTGTACATCAATGAAAGTATGTACACTGCAGATGGCAAACAGTCTTAAAAGGTGGCCACTGGCAATCATCTTCTCCCTCATAAAGGGGGAAAGTGTTATTCTATGACATATCTACTATGCCAGTGGTGGTGAACCTTGGGACTCCAGGTGTTCTAGAATTTCAGTTCCCAGAAGTCCTGATCAGCAGGAGTGCTGACTTGGGCTTCTGGTAATTGAAGTCCAAGAACACCTGGAGTGCCAAGGTTCACCATCACCTTCACCATATTTAAACACACTGTTCTTATTCACATGTAAATGTGATTAATTTACTAATCAGCTAACATTTACACAACTCAACATGAGTTTCAGATATTCTGTGTTGCATTAAGTGAGCTGCAAGAGGGTTGATTGCTCTCCGGTAGTTTCAAAATATGATGACTATGCATTCTTACCAGAGATTTGAAAAGTTATTGATGAGGTACTAAGCAATCACTACAACTCCAAAAATTCTCAACACAGCATTGCAGGTTACAATAATTGCTGGGAGATTCTGGGAATTGTCTCCCAACCCCCCCCAAACAAACAAACAAACAAACACACCCCTTTTCCAAGCTCTGACTCTACTACTGGGGATATAGAGCACTTTGTCTCAAGCTACATATTAAAAATAAATACTTGCAGTGGGCAGTTTAGATGTTTTACAAAGCTGGAATAATTGTTGCAGAAGATGGAATGGTTATGGCATTAACTGACCTTCCAAAAATAACTAAGTCGAAAGTTGTGGTTCAAAAAGGGGAAGCCCTCAGATTCATATTCCCTTCCCAACTACACTGTACATTATAGCAAGTCACTGTGGCATCCACAAAAGGAATCACAAAATACCTCTTACAAATTTATCCCCCTTCTTAAACCTGATGCAGTTCTTTGTGGTTATGCCTGCTCAAGGAAGGTTATTTAATCTTTTTTTATTTTTTTAACATTTTTTTTGACTAATTTAACATTGTGTACCACCCACCCAGACATACTGATTTTCACTGCTGTTCTGCTGCCAGAAGGTTGAGTTCGATCCTGACCAGGGATCAAGGTTGACTCAGCCTTTCAAAGTTGGTAAAATGAGTATCCAGCATGTTGGGGGCAAAATGTTATTTACTCTGTGAACCACCCAGAGAATGCACTAATGCTATGGGGTGGTATATTAGTGTAATTGCTAACGCTAAAATAGTATTTTAAGTTTAAAAATATAAAACTTTTAACACTCAAATTACACAAATATGGGCTGATTTATAATCTCTCTCCATGGAATTTTACATTTTAAATGGGATTGAGAAATTGTTGTTATATGCTGTCAAATTGCTTCCAAATTAGAGCTACTCTATGAAATAATGACTTTTAAAAAGTCCTATCATTAACAACCCTGCTCAGGTTCTGCAAACAAACAGGTATATCTTCCTGTATTGAATTAATCCATTAGAGTGAGAAAATATTTTTAAAATATTTTTCAAGATGATCAAACCTTTCCTTTTTTATGATTTAAACCCAGATAGAGGAATGTACACTGCATAAGTGGATTGCATTGTCAGCTAAAGCAGATGCCCCTCTCAGGTCTTAAGCCTCCCTTTTATATATGTATTTTATGATATGTGTTTTTATATATATTGTAAGCTGCCCTGATTGGTGCTCGCATCAAAAGGGTAGGGTATAAATGTGAATACTGTAAATAAATAAAACTATTTCATCATGTTTAGGATGATTTTTCCTCCTGTAGTGTTTTTCAGATCTGTTAAACACCTCTCTTCACTTTGTAGCCTCACTGACTCCCTCAACACACCATTATTCCAAGGGATGTTCAGGAGGTAGAATCAGAAATTTTTTAATTTTCCAAAACTGATACATCTGATAACATTATCATCCTTATGTAGTTAAAGTTTCACTACTGGAGTTTAGCTTCTATTTCCTAAGCATATTCTTGGAACATTTACACTGTGGCTTGAGTTCTTTCATACCACAACTCTACTGTTATCGGTTTATATTTAAGTCATTTTGGATTCACAGTCAGTGCAGTCAGAACTATTGCTAGTGCTGAGTGTTATTTTCAAAACGGAATGATTTCCACATTCTTTCTTACAAATTCTGCCATATAATATTGAGGTTTCTCCACTCCCTTGCCAGACTGTGCCCACTTAGTATGTTTTCTAGATTAAGTGACTCATTTGTGAACCATATCTGTTTTAATGTGCAGACTACTAGGCGTGACCCTCATTTTTTATTACTAACATTATGCTTCCATAGAAACAAGACACGCTACTAACACACCCTTCCCAAATTTAGAAATAGGACATGTGTAGTATTTTCCTTTCCAGTGTTTAAAGAACTGGAAATAAAAGATCATTTAACAGACATACCAACCAATGAAATGGCTACCCCAACATTAACTTACTTCCTCTTCTTCAAACCCAGTCAGATCCCATCTATAGTTCAGACGCATTTGTTTTCTCTTCCAGTGTTCCATGAAAGTAGCAGCTGGATGATTAAAGAAAATAATATTTAGGTATGAAGATGATTCTGTCAGTTAATTTAGAATGGCTTTCTAGTTAGCTTGCATTATATAGCACCCTAATTTCTAGTTGGGACTGCAGTGGCTTAGTGGTTAAGATGCTGAACTTTTGACGACTGGAAGGTTGGCAGGTCAGCAGACTGAGACCTGAGTATGGCACGACAGAGTGAGCTCCCATCTCTGTCCCAGTTCCTGCCAACCTAACAGTTTGAAATCAAGAAATTGCAAGTAGATAAACAGGTACCACTTTGGTGAGAAGGTAAACAGTATGCCATGCACTCCAGTGCCTAGTCATGCCTGTCACATGTCCACGGAAACATAACACAGACCATGCTGGATCTTTGGCTATAAACAGAGATGGACACTGAACCGTAGAGTCAGATACAACTGGCTTTCGAGCAAGGCTGACCTTTACCTTTACCTAGTTTCTACTTGCCCCAAAAGAAATTTAAAGATTAGAAAGCCCAAACTGAAATAGAACCTTCTACCTATAGAATAAGGAGTTTGAAAGAAATGTTAAGTGATATTAATTGATTTGATCAAGGCAAATTACTATTAAACTGCAACAGTACATTTTAAACTTTAATTTAAAAAAAGGGAGTGGGAGGGAATATTTGATAATCCTAATGTAAATGTTGGTAGGTGATTCACAGTTTCAGTATAATTATTTCTATTTTTAACGTCACATATAGATTCAATGATAGCAGATCCTTATCATCTACATACAGCAAAACCCCACATAAAGAGTGCGTCACTTAGAGACTAACTCGCTTAAAGAGCAGAATTTTCTCTGAATGGTTTAACAACTAAAACCAACCAAAAACTCGCTTAACAACTAAATCAAGGTCCACAATCCCCCCCCCTGCCAGAAGTCACAATCAGTCACTTACAATGGTGTTTCACTTAAAGAGCAAACTCACTTAAAGAGCAATCTTGTGGAACGCATTATGCTCTTTAAGCAAGGTACAACTGTACTGTAATTCAAATATCAAGCTGGAAGAAGGAACAGATTGCCAAGAAACCAATTAAAGTAAAAAAAAAACACAAAAAAACAAAACAAAGCAGAGTGATTGCCACAAGAAATACAACTGTCTATCTGCTATAGAGCTTTTGTTTTTTGAGGGCATGGAGGCCTTGGGGACATGAGTCTGTATACTGGGACCAAACCAGCATTACATTGTAAATATGTAATTGTGAAAGAAGCAAACATACTGAGAAAGCCTCACCCCTTGAGAATACTTCTGAAGTGACTGCTAACAAATGAAATCAACAAGCTATACTACGATCTTCAGTAAAACTCTGGAGATTGTGAACGGTGGAGGTAGATAAGTTTGCCATGCATCTTAATTATATATCAACAATGGTCATTTACCAATTGTTTTAGAGCAGGGGGCCCAAACTACAGCCTGTGGGCCAGATCTGACTAGTGATTCCTAATAACTTGGCCCACGCTGCCCTCGCTGCTCCCAGAAGCGGAAGTTAAATGCACCCATGTATATGCAAAATGTTGCCATAAATGCACCCATGGCTGTTGTAAATGTTTACAGAAGCATTTTGCTGTGTTTACGACAGTCACTGGTGCATGTACGGCAGCGTTTTGTGCATGCACAGGCAAGTTTAACGTCTGCTTCTGGTGGGAGGAACCACATGACTGGCCCACTCAGCCATGTGACTACCCCACTGCCCGAAAAGTTTGGCCACCACTGTTTTAGAGCATTAATCATATCTCTACATGTTTCATTCAATTCTGTTAAATCTGTTCTGCATTTGCTGTGTAAAAATCATAAATGCTCTTTGCAGATTGAGATCATCTATGATCTATGACAGTGATGCTGAACCTTGGCACTCCAGGTGTTCTTGAACTTCAATTCCCAGAAGCCCAAGTCTCTGTGAATCCACATGAATGGATTTACTGTGTGTATGGACAGTGTGGATTCACAGAGACTTGGGCTTCTGGGAATTGAAGTCCAAGACCACCTGGAGTGCCAAGGTTCACCACCACTGATCTATGATATGCCCTGAAAATGACTGTTTTGACTTTCTCTAGCTTCTCCATAGCTCTGCTAGTGGTCTGAATGAATTCCTGTAGCATGTGTGTGCATATATAGTGTGATAAATAGCAGGGGTACCCAGATGCACCCGGGTTGGACCCAATCCTTGGTGAGGAGAGTCCTGTGTCATGTGCCCCTGCCCTGTTCCCTGTCCTGCAGGCAGTCTGCTTGTCTGGAGGCCCCTCTTGCGTTCCGGCCATGGGCGCTGCTGTGTTTCTCAGCTGCGCTATGCTTTGTGGTCAGCAGTTGGTCTGTGTGCACATGTGACTGGCGCCCCGCCTCTCTCGCTCTCGGCCCGCTCTCCCTGATTGGCTGCGTTGTGCTGCAGTGTCTGCTGGGAATTGTTGTTTTTATGTTTTTTGTATTTGTGGGGTGCAGGCCCCACCCTCGGCCTTGGGACCCTCACAGTGCTGACCCTGGTTGCAAAAGGTACATGTGTGCCAAGTATCATGGGATTTGCTCCAGGGGTGTGGAAGCGTATTCTGCATACGTACGGCCACACCTCTTCCTTATAGGTATAGATTATGAAAAACAAAATCCCCTAAATCTTTGTTTAGTAGCTATTAGCAATCCTTTTTACAGCATCCCATTAAAAATCATAAAGAAAATATATCATCATCCAGCATGCAGACATATTGTGACCAAAACAGGCACTCCTTTGGGAAACACCTCAGGCATGCAGGAAAACAAGTATCTCTTTTTAAATCCCTATCTTGTAACCACTGGAGATTGAAGGTTATCCAATGCAGGATGCCCTTGTGCAATCGTGCCATCCTGGTATCAGAAAACAGATCATGACAGTCAGCCTTTGGCCTATTGGAGCCTTTGCTCAATGTAAGAGTACAGGCCTTGCACGTAGAAGATCCCAAGTTCAATCTCTGCACCTCTAGTTAAAATAAGAGAGCATGTGAAGTGAAGGACTTTGTCTCAGCAACTGGAGAGCTGCTGCCCTTCAAAATAGACAAACATGGCAGGTTCAAACACCTTCCTCTTTTTACAGAGGCAGGAAAACCAGCAGTGTCTTTCTCTGGCCAACTGTTATAGGAAAGATGTAAAGGGAAATAGAGAGAGGGAAGAATAAGATGGTGAGTGAGAGGGTTGCATAGAACAAGGGGTATTAGAAGTCTGATGAGGGAAAGGCAAGGAGGAGAACATGGGAAGAAGAGAATATGAAGAAAGATTGCATAAGGTGGAAAGAAAGGAGAAGATGGGCAAGCAGGTATTTTAGAGTAGCAGTTTCCACTTCAAAATATTAATATCCTTTTCTATGCCCTTTCATCTCAGTATCGGTATTTCTTATCAGACTATCGGTACTCTTTCTTACAATGCTAACTAACTGACAGATTTCAGAAACAATTTGAATTAAGTTACTGTACTATTAAATGTATAAATGTGATTTGGGGCTGGAAAATGGTCAGAGCAGAAGGGCTAAATAGGCTCTTTTCTTCAGCACTCATTAAAAAAAAAGTCCAGTGCACACAAGTCCTGGGCCTAAATCTGTCCTTGCCCCAAAACCAGCCAAACTAAACTATTTTTAGTTTGGGGTCACTAGCTCTGACATTCCGATTGAAGAAATGCAGTCACTGCTCTTCTGCATTATTCATAGCTTCTTCTGAAATCTTGTTCTTCCCTTCTGAGTAGCTCAGAGGGGCACATACAGTTTTACTCAATTTTGTCCTAACCTTGGGATAGACCTCTCAGAAGCCATTCTGGAAAACACACAAAATACTGCCTAGCACAGTGATGGTGAACCTTGGCACTCTAGGTATTCTTGGACTTCAATTACTAGAAGCCCAAGTCAGTACTCCTGCTGATCACGGCTTCTGGGAATTGAAGTTCCAGAACACCTGGGGTGCCAAGGTTCACCATCACTGGCCTAGCATGTCACATTTGGTCTTGCTGCATATTGACTGGCTTTAAGATTACCAACACAAGAACTGAAATACAGCAGACAATCAAGCTCCAGTAAAATCTAAAAGAACAGAAAATAATATTTAAGATAAATGTTGTGGTGGTTTCGTCTTGAGTAAGCTAAGTTAATAAGTTAAGACTTTCACTTTACAAAAGGCTCATTCTCAGTTGGAGTTAAGAAACTGCTACAACTGGTTTGTTGATATGAATTAGGTCAAGTACGTGGATGCCAGAGTTTGGTCAAGCATTTAAAGAACCTTTAAATTGAAATTCTGTACACATTTATCAGGGCAAAAGAGTGAGGCTTAATTCTGGTTAGACATGGATAGTAATGCACTGGTTCTGTACTCCCTCATGTGAGAAAAAGCCCCATTTAACTGAGAATACTTTACATCTTAATAGTCATTAATACACCTGTTTATACTGCTAATGTGCATTTGCACACATTAGCTCAGAGCAACAGGACGGGGGAAAAGACAGTCTGTAAATATCTTTTTAAGTAAAAAATGATGCAGGTCATAGGTACAATGACTGCCCTCAGACACAGAAAAAATTCAGGAGTGGAAAGACAGGATTATTACTTTACCCATGACTTTTATTATTTATTTATTTATTCCAATTTATATAGCCACCCAACTGAAAATGACTCTGGGCGGCTCACAACATTAAAATCAACATCACCTAAAAACACATTAAAATCCCAATTAAAAATACTACAAGAATTACCCCAAACAGCTTTTGTTCAGGAACCCTAGGAGAATCAGTATGGGAGCCAGTTATTAGCATTTTTGCCCCCAACAAGCAGGGCATTCATTTTACAGACCTCAGAATGAAGGAAGGCTGAATCAACCTGGACCCTGCCAGGATTGAACTCAAAATGTCAGCAGTTTGGGCAGCAGTGCTATAGTTTAACCACTGCATCATGAGATCTCCTTGGTATACAGTACTATTGGTATACAGTACTTGGTATACAGTACTAGTGTTGCTGACGACACTAAATTATATAGGGTAGTGAAAACTGTGAGAGATTGTGAGGAGCTCCAGAGGGATCTCTTGACACTGGGGGAGTGGGCAAAACAGTGGCAAATGAGCTTCAACACTAGTAAGTGCAGAATGATGCATGTTGGGGCAAAGAACCCCAATTACATTTATAAACTGATGGGGTCTGAACTCTCTGCGTCAAACCAGGAAAGGGACCTTGGTGTCCTGGTGAACAACTCAATGAAGGTGTCAACCCAGTGTGCCTCAGCAGTGAAAAAAGCAAACTCAATGCTAGGGATCATTAGGAAGGGTATAGAAAATAAGTCAGCAAGTGTCTTTTGCCTCTTTATAAATCTATGGTGAGGCCCCATCTGGAATACTGTGTACAGTTCTGGTCGCCATACCTCCAGAAGGATATTATGGAGCTGGAAAAAGTGCAGAGGAGGGCAACCAGAATGATTAGGGGACTGGAACACCTTCCTTACCATCTGAGGCTGCAACGGTTGGGCCTCTTCACTCTTGAACGACGACGTCTAAGAGGTGACCTGATTGAAGTTTATAAAATCATGCACGGTGTGGACAAAGTAGATAAGGAAAAACTGTTTTCCCTATCGCATAACACTAGAACTAGGGGACACTCGATGAAACTTTTGGGTACTAGTTCTCAAACAAATAAGAGAAAGTATTTTTTCACCCAGAGGATTACTGGTCTATGGAACTCCCTGCCAGAAGAAGTGGTGACAGCTGTCAGTCTTGACAGCTTTAAGAAAGGATTAGACAAGTTCATGGAGGACAAGAGTATCAATGGCTATAATTATGGGTACTTAAGGACAACCTCCGGGTTGGAGAGATAGGCAGGATATCTCTCAATATCATTTCCAGGGAATCCTAAGCAGGTGAAGGCATCTGCTTGGGAATACCCTGAAGGAAATGGTGAGCCACTGTGTGAGACAGAATGCTGGACTGGATGGGCTGTGGCCTGTTCCAGCAAGGCTGTTCTTATGTTCTTATGTTCTTATGTAATGATACTGTACTCTATAGGAATATCTTGCATATGAACTGCATTAAACACACTAGGAATCTCTTTATATTCTGTTCCTACAGTGGCTGACCAGATGCTTATGAGAAACTTACACAAGGGTACCAGTACAATCTTGGTTATGTTCCATACAGTCTGATGTACAGAACCACAATGGCCTTGACACTGGGAGTAATATATTCCCTATATCAGGGGTGCCCAAACAATGGCTCGCGGGCTGGATCTGGCCTGTGGGGCCAAATCATCCAGCCTGTACCAACCTTGCCACTCCCAGAAGCGGAAGTAAAATGTGCATGTGTGTACACATAATGTTTACAACAGCCATTGGTCATTTACGGCAGCGTTATGCACATGCACGTTTTACTTCTGCTTCTGGTGGGAGGAAACACACTCAATCACATGACCAGCCCATAGCCTGAAAAGTTTGGGCACCCCTGCCCTATATGAAGTCCAGCAGCTATTGATAGCTTTGGAATAGATGCAAATAATTTGACTTACAAAGAATGTTATCTCTTGTGCATATAGGTAGATGCACATACAAGATTTTGCAGTGCATTTTAAAGATCTTTGACCAGAGTTTGTACAACTCATGTTGTAGTATGAATAAAAAACTTACTTTTAAATTTTAATGTTAGTTCTCAATTTTTCTCCTCGGTTTTTCACAGTCTTATTAATGTATGTCTTTAGATGGCTGGAGCATCTTAATACATGGACCACAGGAGGTCTTTGTAAATTCAGTTCTTCTAGTTTGTGGTACACAGAAAGAGCCTCCTTGAAGATTGTGTTATTTTTGAACCACAATCGGGCGTACCCTGGTAACGACAACCTTGTGTTGCCAGATAACCTTTCTCACACTAGGATAGGCAAAGGAAACTGCAGAAAGAACCCACCAAAAGATGGCTTCATTTTGGCAGTTTCACTCTGGCCTAGACACAGAAGAAGAAGATTACAGGATATTGGGCTTTTGTATCCACAATTCAAAACACCAGGAAATGGCCTCACATTGCTGCTGAATGTTGAGGACAACAATATCATCAGTCAGGATTTCTTCTTCTTCTGTGTCTAGGCAAAACATGAAACTACCAAAACGAAGCCACCTTCACAAAGAGACACCAAGCAAGACAAAATCCTCCAACCTGACTATTTCCCCAGCATTTAACCACTTCTTACCCAAAGACAAAGCTGTTGTCAGGGCTGCTTTTTCAACAAGTTCAAAATACAAACTTTCTGCTACAATACTGCCAGATTTGGTGCTGATCTCAAGTTCAGTTTAAAGTCAATATTTCTTTCTTTCTTCAGGCTGCCTTCATTTTTAGAAGGGCCTTATAGAATCTTGCTTTGCTCTGCCCGCACAAAATCATTGCCACACTCTCAGGCAGCAATAATGTGCCGTGCTTCTCAATAATAAGAGGAAAATTTGAGTGGTACAAATAAAGAAATGAGAGGACACCTTGAAAGGTATCAAATCTATTGATAACACTAATGTACTTAGCCACTTGGTCATCATTCAACCTTGCTTTGTACTGAAGAGCTAAAGAGGACTTCTCTTTAAAAAAAAGTTTCATAAATCTTTTCTCCAATAGTCTAATTTGGAAGCCAGGTCTGCAAATAGATTTTGTTGGCATACAACGTGGTCCCTTTAGTGCGATCTATGCATTCCATGCAGCAGTTTTATGACAAATGCTTCATTTTATATTCACCCAAGGAGCTTTTGTATTGTATTTTAACCTTCAGTTCAGAACATAAATATAAGCATGACAGCTTTATGGACAAAGAAGGAGGGGAAGGGAAAAGACTACAGCTAATTAATTGATGGCACTGTAAAAACACCAATTTATCCTCCAGTTATTTCTTTCTTTACTCATATCAGAGCATTCTGAATGAATAAAAATACTACAGTTGCTTTCCTTTCCACAATTTAAGCAAACTGGAAACCATAGCCAACACCCCTGCTAATCAAAGTCATGTAGAAGATTCTTACCCCAGAGAGCCATGAAGACTGAGAAGAAGACAGTTGCTGGATTGTCAAATAGATGGCTTGCCCGAGCAGTGGCACAAGCAGAACTCAATTTCCAATAGCTACATGTTCTGTCACATAAGGGGCACATGGTGATATTGTTTCTGTGGGCACACATCTCCATGCTGAGGAAAAGCAAGCAGTAAATGTAATGAATACACCCCATTGTTAAAGACTGGTTTTGCCTTGTGTGGCCATTAATCTGTAATTCAACTGCCCTGTAATAATGTCCCCTCTTTCTTTCTCCATTTCATTTACTCTACACTGTGGTGTTAGTTGCATAAACTGTTGGCTAAAAATAAATAAATAGGCAATGTAGATTAAAAAGAGAAATAGCACCATGTGCTCCTTTTTACAGACACGTATTTTATAGCCAATGCCTATTGCACTGGCATAAATCACTACTTTGTGTTGTGCAACACCGTACTGTTCTACATAGTTCTGTGTTGGTACAATATATTGGGTCGTTAAATATCTTATACTGTGCCAGCACATGACACTGCAAAAGATCAGTACTCTCAAACCTTTTATTCAAATCTCCCCTGCCAAAAAAACCCAACAACAACACACAGATGTGTAGCCATAGAATAAATTTAGCCCACACTAAAGGCAGCATTGTCAATCTCTTCCCCACAGTTGGTAATTTGGATCAAGCCAAAGATCTTTAATTTCTTTCCCAGTACCATTTAACTTCCCCTTCCTTTTACAGCATAAGACTGTGATGGCGAACCTTGGCACTCCAGATGTTCTTGGACTTCAATTCCCAGAAGCCCAAGCCCCCTGTGAATCCACACAAATGGGTTTACTGCGATTCATCTGGTCCACACTGCCCTCGCTGCTCCTGGAAATTTTACTTCCACATCCGGGAGCGATGAGGGCAGCGCAGGCCGGATGAATCATAGTAAACCCATTTGTATGGATTCACAGGGGGCTTGGGCTTCTGGGAATTGAGGTCCAAGAACATATGGAGTGCCAAGGTTCGCCATCACGGGCATAAGATATTAGCCACTATTAATGCTAACCCAGAGTTGCTTTTTTGCTAATGCTTAAAACCAGGTGTTGAATCCAATGTACAGACACTAGTTAAGTCTAGTACCGTATTGTGGTTGTCCAATATCTTTGGTGATACAGTAATAGGTCAATCTTAGAAGAAATCAACCCTGACTACTCCTTAGAAGGTCAAATAGTAAAGATGAAGCTGGAGTACTTTGGACATCAAATGAGAAGAGAGGATTCACTTGAGAAAGCCTTGATGCTGGGAAAGGTGGAGGGCAAAAGAAGAAGGGGGCGGCCAAAAATGAGATGGCTAGATCATATTGTAGATGGAGTGGGCACAGAGCTGGGCGGGTTGAGGAGGATGGTGGAGGACAGGGGTGCCTGGAGGGCAGTGGTCCATGGGGTCGCAAAGGGTCGGGATCGACTGTGCGCCTGAACAAAACAACAACAGTATTCAGCATGTTTGGTGCATTGTGGTAGTAATACCATGGTGTAGCAACATCTGGAAAGGGAGGAAGTTGAGACTGGGGAAGAATGTGTCCTAGAATTAAGTTTATTCTTAGTTTCATAGCAATCTTTAACATACAGTATTATTTTTGAACAAGATTTTAGAATTTTCCTGTCCCCAGGGGTAATGGATATGTTAAATAAGTAAGGTAAGGCAACTTTAGTTGATTGTAATGGAATTCTCCCAGACTGATTTGCACCTGCCTGGCACGACCCATGACAAATGTAACAAACAAACAAACAAACAAACAAACAAACAATCCTTGTGTGTTTAGACAAGCACTTCCAAGGGCATGAGGAAAAATCACAGCTGAGCCTTGTTCCTAAGAAACATGTGGTAATACCATATTCCACACATATTTCCTCAGCATTACATTCCCATGTTCTCAATGGATGTTAATCCTAAGAAAAATTCCCAAGTCCATGGTGAGCAACATATTTATTATGATCAACCAAATCCATATGAAATTGTGAAAGGGCTTTTGTGCTCTCTAGATTTCTTGCCCAAGTAAAATGTTACAAGAATAAACTGAATCTGGGGATGGAAAGAAAGAGAGAAAGCCAGTTTGATTGGAAATTAATTAATGAAGTCTGCATAGCCTGAATGCAACTAATGAGCACAGCCATCTTATGTTTAGTGGGAAGCAAATTGAGGGTAAAGAACAGGAACAAAGAAAGATGAGATATAAATGTGGGCAAGAAATAAATGATTTTAAATCTGTTTTCCTTGTCCATTTCTGAGAATACGATTCTACCTAATGTTACCCTTCTCCCACAGATAGATAGATAGATAGATAGATAGATAGATAGATAGATAGATAAAGTTACAGAATATAAGCACAGCTAATCTTTTTATCTAGGTAAAACATAAATAGTTTCTTAAGCCTTTCTTCCTTGGATTTGCCTTCTGAAATATTATCACCCTCTGTGCACTATATAGCAATATACACTTTAGATACGGATAACTAACTATCTAACTAACTAACTAACTATCTAACTATCTATCTAACTAACCAACTAACCAACAACCGACTCTCCCTGTGTTTTGTTCTGTTCCCAGACTGTCAACATTTTTCTTGGAAACACTTAGAACTAAGCAAATAATAAGAGTGCAGAGTGTACAAAATGTTAAATACCAGAATTTTACTTATACTTCTCTTATGGTTTTTCCAGATATTGTTCAAAAACTTCCCCACACTTTGCTTGGAGCAAATGCTGATAGAAAACTAGCTCTATACAGGATAGTGTCCATATTAAAGGAGATCCTTATTCCAGTGTGCCATTAAAAATTCTGTATCTCATATTTGTAACATTTAGTACTTCAGCTTGATATTATATGGAAACTCATTCAGACAAATAAAAAAATAAAATTAAAATGTTGAGTTAACAAAGGCATTTTCCCACAACCCCAACTGTGTTACTGTTGTGCTACTTGACCAATAATGTTATTAGCTTCCTTTAATTTCTTGTAACCTGTATTGATCTATTTTCAATTAAACATCCTGAAGCATTAAAAAAAAACCAGCCACAGGAAAGTACGACTCTTAGGAGATATAAGGTATGTAGCATTATATCTTTTTAAAATAACATCTGTTAACATCTGAGTATGCAAAAATTAAAGACTGACCAAGATCATTTAAATCGAGGCTAAAAAAAAGTAACATCTTAGTAATGTTAGACCTCATTGAGTGTCCTATATATGTCTACTCAAAAGTAACCCATGTTGACCAATGGGTTTTACTTCCAGGAGGATTAGTATAATTTTTGTGATATGTTGTGAGGCCGCCCTGAGTCGGCCTTGTGCTGAGTAGGGCGGGGTACAAATTAAATTGATTGATTGATTGATTGATAGGATTTCAGCCATATTAATAAAGAACATCACTATTTATAGCAAAATAACTATGATAATAGCAGATGTGTTGAGTAGCTTCATATTTATATTGTCGGCAGAAGCATTTTACATGTGCATTAAAGTTATGTGTGTTATCTTAAACAATGCTACCGCTTGCTAATTTAAAAGATCGCTGTTAAAATCCTGGCAATCTTAATACATTTATATGCTTTGGTAGAATGCTCCTTACAGATTTACCTGTTATATATGGAAATGTAAACCATATGTCATGTCAGAAGTAACACATACTGACAGTTCATGAATAATTATTAGGCAAAAAATATTTTTGCATATTGCTGAGCATAATTTACATTTAATAAAACAGTTCTGTCCACAATCCCAATGTGCTTCAGTATTAAAAAAAATAGGTGAATAGAAATAGGTACTCCACACAAATAGCTCAGTGCACTGCAACTGTAATTGGTATTCATATTAAAGGTAAAGGTTTCCCTTGTTTGAAAGCCAGTCGTATCCGACTCTAGGGTGCAGTGCTCATCTGTTTCAAAGCTGAAGAGCCAGCGCTGTCTGCTTCTGCAGACGTTTCCGTGGTCATGTGGCAGGCATGACTAGACACCGGAGCGCAAGGAACGCTGCTACCTTCCCACCCAAGTGGTCCCTATTTATCTACTTGCAATTTCTTGCTTTCGAACTGCTAGGTTCACAGGAGCTGGGACAAAGACAGGAGCTCATTCCATCCTGCGGTACTTGGGAATCGAACTGCTGAACTTCCACCTCCCAGTCAGCTGCTGAAATGGGATGCATATGAGATGCCTGGCTTCTTTTTTTCTTTCTAGGGCTGATAAAGGTGCAAGAGTGGACCTGTCCTCCGCATGTGAAAAAAGGCCAGAATCCTGTTGGTTACTGAAGTAAACTGCACAATAATAGGTCCACTGGTAGAAAGGATATTTAAGCATTCAAATCCTTTGTAAGTCTCATTTATTCAAATGGGTCTATTTTATTTGCAACTTTTTCTGTTTAAGTAAGTCACCATTAGAGTAGGCCCATTTGAAATAATGAAACTTATGGAGAAGGTGTCACATCACATCCCTGTTGATTCAATGGGCCCACTGCAATGCAATCTACTATGCTAAGAAACAGGTTTTTGAGCAATGAGCACTACCTTAATTGTGCTAGGTTAAGTCCACAGAAAGTAAGCAACTGATAATCTCTGTCTGACACACTGAAGAACGTTATGGATGAAATGGCTATTTTGTGCACAGCTGTCATAGGACAGATAGCTAATATAGAATGGTAACTTCATAGCCATACATTAATATGATATACCATATTCTGCATTTTGCAATAAATACTATAGTTTGAGGCATCCAAGATCATAAATAAAACCAAGACCCCCCCCCCCATTGTCTTTTATGGAAGAAAAATTAGCATGACTTTGAGTGCTCAGAACATTCTCCCTGTTACAAGACTGGCAATGGTTTGAACACATGAAACTTAGAGAACCTGTCTTTTTATGTTACCTTGGTATATCTTCATTCACAGTTGCACAGCCATACAGAAACACGATAATCCCCACAATGGAAGCTGGAATGAGCATTTGTGTATACACTCCAAGCCAGGCAAAATACAGACCAATCTTTTCACCAAAGTATTTTCTGAAATAAATTGAACGGAGAAGTCACTGAGTCATGTTTATTGTTTCATAAAATGCAATACAGCTATTATTATTATTATTATTATAAATCACATCGCAGATTTGATTTTGACAGTAGAATGCATTTCTGCTTAGAGAATTCTTGTCTGCATATTGGTGGAAATAGATCCAAGCAGAAAGGCATCAAGTCAGCCCTTCTTTCTGTTTATCGAGAAGTTTTGACTTTCTGTTTTCCTAGAATCGCCAAATGGAAATCCTTCCACATTGCCTCTATTTTTAAGGGATGACCAATTATGGTTTACTGTTATGATGATGAAAATCAGCCTTAGGCATCAAGCTCACATGCCCACTTATCCCCTGAGAAATTGGCAGACATGGAACATTAAATTCCTCTGCTAGAAACTTTGAAGGCTTCTGTGTACATGCCTGGGAGAAGCTAGCTGTCTGTATTTGTTAATTGCTAAAGGGAAATAACATCTTCAATTGATTTCCAATCTAAAGAAGACATCAAAACCAATTGACACCTGCATCTTTATCTTCTGTCTTACTGGCCATCAAAATAAAGCCAAACTTACCTTTTTGATGTCAAAAGCTAGTCTGCTTTCTTCCCTGAAAACATGCAAGTCTGTGTTGGGAAGTTAATGAGATGGCTCAGTCTCACTCAGGAGGAGGTGAGCTTTGTCAATGAGCCAAGTTTGTCTCTTAAGAGGAACTCTGGCTCACCTTCTTTTGCTATTCTTCAATGCTGTCAGGAAGAGTAGCAATCTGTGCATTCTCATAATTAACCTGTTTCTCCACTAAGGTGTGTGTATTAGACAGACTAGCTTGGTTTGTTATTTTCTGGTGTGTTCCTCTTGAATTGCTCAAGGTTTGGTCTCTGTAATTGCTCTGGTATTATAAGAACCCCCTCTTTTTTAAAAAAAGAATAACTCCCCTTTTATTCTCATTAATAAAATACAAAAATCCTTTCAAGTAGTTGTTTTGGATATTTGGCTCAGAGGGTTTATGGCACTTAAAACTATCCCTTGCCTTGACAAGCTACTTCAAATGGTGGTGTTTGTGTGGGAGTGGCGGCAGTTATTTTGCAGGGTTGGTGGACTAACTCTAAGTGTTTAGCCTTGTGGATTTTTGTTTTAAGAACTTCCTGGAGTACTGCCAAGTCTGGGAGACTTGCATGTTGGTAGTGGTATGGTTCAAGCAAGGATGCATAGCCTTCACCACATCTAACTGTTCCCTGAACGCTCCCACCTCAGGATATGCAAAGGGTGTATTATGTGTGGCTGAGTGGCTAGAATGGGATTCCCTGAGCTGAAATTCCTGTTTTGGAACCTAGTACTCCTTGATGGTGTAAATGAATGACTATATTTTTCTAAACTAGTAAAGCAAATGGGTGTATACTGAGAACATAAAATCTGAGGCAGAATTATAGAGAACCAATGGTTCAATAGGATCAGGACAAAGACATTGAATGAGGTTTCCAGGTTTGGTGGAGCAGAATATGAAGGGCCTTGTTAGTTTAGAAAAGGACATTTCAGTTCTGAAGACTTGCAACTCGGTTGTAAAATTTATATTATGCTGTTCTCCCTCATTTCCTGAAATTCATGTACTCTATTTCAACAGTATATTCATTCAAAAGCAACAAGCACTGATCTGTAATTTCCCTTCCTCCCTAATTTATAATTACAGTACTCTTGCTTGGTTTGGTCTGAGATTGGACAATCTTGATTTTTTTTTTGCTACTTCTTAATTTTGAATCCAAATTTCCAGGTGACTCCCACCATCCCAAAGAACACTTTTCTTAACCAAAAGGATGGTTTTTGACTATAAAAGAAGACCCTGGACAGAGAACATGTGGAGTAAAGAGAAAATAGTAATATCCTGTGTTTATCATAGGGCTTAATGCTAAGTTAAATTTCATATTGTTCTTACCTCACTAGATCAATGGGTTGGTACTTATAAAAGACTCCATAGCTTGCCCATTCCTCACACAGGAGCTGCAAAGGAGGTTTAAAATGAGAGTGAAAACCTGAAGCAAACTTCACGCTAGAGTTCATGTTGTTCTCTGGTGCCACCATCCTATAGCCAAGATGTAGAATTTGAATTATGTACTGGACATGCTTGAAAGTTTGGCTTACTGACAGCATCTTGTATTAGTCTCAAAGAAGATTAATAGGAATACTTAAAGAGTTGGAGAAGGCAAGTTGATATGATTTGCAGCACACAGATTTGGATAATGCACGCTCCCCCCCCCCAGTTATTAGCATGGCTGAGCCAGAAGAAACTGGTGTGCAGAAACTGGATTAATATTATGCCCATCTGTGCAAAAGCACATTGGACCTAGGAAAAGAAATCTGATTTTATTTTTTATTGATTCTACTTTTACTTTCCCATGAAGGCTATCCAAATTTTTAAAAAGGGCTCTTGTTCTTTTAAACCTGTAAAATTATATCAGAGAAATTGAACATTGGCAAAATAAGACAAGTTATAGTTAGTTAGTTAGGTTGTTGAGTGATGCAAGTATTCATATTTGCCCTGTCTTTTTCAGTACCATCTTTGAATTATGAAAATTGGTTTTGACATGTTTTAGTTAATTAGATCATAGCCAAAGTCCATAGCATTCCGAAGAGGCATTGCTCTTAGCATCAAGCACTACATGCTTCCACCCAAATGCCTTCTATTCAAAATTGCAAATGGGTGCCTGCCGGTCATTGTGGTTTACACATTTCTTCATCTTCCATCTAGCACTGGAAACACAGGTGTAATGGGAGGGGCTGTGTTGGGATATATGTGACTCACCCTCTGCCGGCCGCTTTGAGTTCAGAATGGCCAGGGAGAGCACCTAGAAGCTGCCCTGGCTGGCGCTGGGTCCCCCCCGGCCCTTCCCAAGTCAAAGTGGCCAGCACTGGGTGAGCACATGGTGGCCGCTTTAAGTTCGGAATGGCGCTGGGTTCCCCCCAGATCTTCCGAACTCAAAGCGGCCACTGTGGGCTCGCCCTCCGCCAGCCGCTTTGAGTTAAGAAGGGCAGGGGAGAGCGCCTAGACACTGTCCTGGCTAGCGCTGGGTTCCCCCCCTGGCTCTTCCAAATTCAAAGCGGCCACCATGGGCTCGCCCTCCATTGGCCAGTTTGGCCAGGGGGAGTGCCTAGAAGCAGCCCTGGCTGGTGCTGGGTTCCTCCCAGCCCTTCCGGAGTCATGTTGGGCACTTTGACTCAATTTCACTGGCTGGTGTAGCCTGTGTAGTTTGTGCAGTTGCCTTAGATGATTGTATTTCTGTCCCCCCATAAACCCTACCCCGTTCTACCTTGTCCTTTTTTAATGGTTTAAGGAGTATTTTAGATTTTAGGAAAGTTTTAATCTTGTGCTTTTTATGTGTTTTTCTTGTGCTTTTAACTATGCTTTTTAATTGTTGTTTGAATTGATGCTTTTTAAACTGTTGTTTAATTAGACGGTTTGATAATTTGTTGAGGTTGCCTTAAGTCGTCTTGTGATGAGTAAGGCAGGGTAGAAATAACGAAATAAATAAATAAATAAATAAATAAATAAATAAATAAATAAATAAATAAATAAAGTGGCTGGTGGAGGGCGAGCTGCCCTGGGCGGCGCTGGGCGAGCCCTCCACCGGCTGCTTTGACTTCGGAATGGCTGGGAGGAACCCAGCAGCGGCCAGGGCAGCTTCTAGGTGCTCCCCCTGGCTCTTCCAAAGTCAAACTGGTCACCGAGGGCTCGCCCAGTGCCAGGCAGGTCATCTGGGGGAAGCTTCCTTCAGAATCCCCCCCCCCACACACACACAGCATGTGCATTGAACCCCGTGTAACAAAACAAAACATACAATGAAGAACCTCATGGAACAGACTCTTTTCATTATATGGGGTTCTACTGTACAGTACTCGAAAATGCAGAAGTCAGTTTCGTATTCAAATCAATGAGAGGTGCAGATGTTGTCCTTCCTGATGTGTGGGAGAAATGATTCCTGAGTTGTCACTACTATAGCATTCATCATAAGCCATGACAAATGCATATCTTTATTATGCCTGATAAATGACAATGATGAAATCTAACTTCTGAAATAGTCAGAAAATTAACTTAGTCTTATCTTTGCAAGTAAACTGTATGTTAGCCGAGCACTGGTGTTAATGCTCAGTTCATAGGTGACTGATAAAAGTCTTGCAACAGATATATGAAATGAAAACTTACTATTTCACAAATAGTAATATTGATCAAGTACATCAGAATCAACTTAGGTATGTGATCATAAGGATGAATTGGAATTGGTGAATTGAAGTGAATTGGTACACACATGCAAATATAATTTAAAATTGTTTACCAAGGACTGAAATTTTGATTAATGATATTGGGAACTCTCCAGAATATGTGATTAATATTTTGTGAGTCTCTTGTTATTGAGAAAGACTTCAGCTTAAAATAAACATTCTACCTTTATTCAGGAGCTTCTCAGAGTAATCAGAAATAATTTCAAGGGCCATGTAGAAGGGTGATATTTACACAAACTCATCTAAATCACAAAAATTAGTTGGACACTTAGGTAAAAGGTAAAAGCCATCCTTACTTGAAAGCCAGTCATATCCGACTCTAGGGTTCGAAGCTCATCCCTGTTTACAGCCAAAAACAAGCAATGTCTGCGCCTGCAGACACTTCCGTGGTCATGTGGCAGGCATGACTAGATCCCAGAGTGCACAGAATGCTGTTACCTTCCCACCAAAGTGGTACCTATTTATCTACTTACAATTTCTTGCTTTTGAACTGCTAGGTTGGGCAGGAAAGTTGGACACTTAGCCCCTCATAATTTGGTACTGGTTTTTGTGTGTGTAAACATTCTAAATTTAGCCAAATCTGTGCTGATGAAATCTAATGTTCAATCTACCAATTCAGAAGCATGACTATATCCTGCTGTCAAACCTTCAGGCTGTTACTAGTCTTTCCTCAGCTCCCTGATTCTCTGATGCTGGAGTATACTGCCAGAATATTGCTCCCTCTCCTTGCTACATTGAATATTCATTGGGTAGTGTGGCTAATCCAAGAGCTGGCATGCATCTTAATCTTCTTTTCTGCTACGATGAATGCAATATTTTTAAAACAACACTTTGAAATGGCACTGACTGCCCTTCTGTGAAATCTTGGCAAGTGTCTCACAGTAGATTCTTGAAGCTGACCCTCTTGAGAACCTGTTTCTCTGCACCAACTTACTTTTCTGTCATTGGGTTCAACATGTTCACCTTCGTAATCACCCTTAAGGGAAAAAAGAGAAATAAATAAACTTATTATGTAATGAGTCACCCAAAACTAGGAAGCATTCTACATACATAGTTGAATCCTGAGTTACACATGGAATGGTCGAAGGGGTCTTTCCATTACCTCCACCTCATAGCACTACATTCAGCCATCTAAAATTACAGCACAACCACTAAGGCACCCTGCTGAATGGAATAAGTTGTGTTTTGGAGAACAACGAAAATTCCACAAAAAATGGAATGATGCACTTTTTGTAAGATCCTCTGCTCTTTGTGGCTCTTACCTATGATGTACTTTTGACTGTGTAACTGAACAACGACAAAAGGGAGAAAAAGATCCAAAACACTAGCCTTGATAAAGTAACATAGTAATATAAATGAAGCAAACTGAGATAGCTGAGGTTAATGAACAGAACATGAAAACAAATTAATGATGGGAAGAATAGCCCTTTTTATTTCCTCACTGAATGTTGTAATCGAAGGAGACAAAAGAGAATTACAAAACGAGAGCACTGGCCTTCTCTCTGAATGGCGAGTCTTATGTTCTGGTGACAATATGCAACGGGTTAGTGAACATCTCTTTGAGATGAGAGGAAAAGCATACGAAACATTTCCTTTGGTTTTCTACCTCCAAATGTTTTGGGAACAAAAATATGAGTATGGTACCCATTTCTTTCTCCTTTGCAGGAGGACTCAGCCTTCCATCTTTTCTTCCAAAGTTGGTTAGGGTATCCAGCATGTTGGGAGAAAATGCTGATTACCATGTGAACTGTTCAGGGAATGCTCTACGTCAGGGGTTTTCAATGTTTTCCCACCATGGGGCAGACCACACCCCCTCAGACAGCTGAGTGGATCAGACATGTGGTTCACACTGTCGTATACAGTGCCGTAAAACATGTCTGCGGCTGTCATAAATGATATCTTGGCATAAACATTAGAACATTGGACACAAGCTTGAGTAAGAAAATGTATGTATGCATGATTGAGTAAGTAAATGTATGGAATTTACAAAATTTAAAGAAATGGTAGTACTGTACAAAGAAAATGTAGATAGAAACAAAATGTATAACAAGTAAAATTTAGAAAATATTTAGGATCAATAAGATTCTCTTATATTATTATTGGACTGTGATTTGGGGAAAGAAATAAGTACCATAACTTGGAGGAAAATATGTGATACAAGTATATTGAAACCTATGTAGGTAAGCATAAAGGAAATTTTTTATAAGATGGTATCTAACTCCAGTAAAATTAGGTCAAATAGATAAGAATGTTTCTAGGTTGTTTTGGAGAGGATGTCAGAACATTATTTTCAAATGTGGTGAGAATATGGGAATATATTGAGTTCTTTACAATTTGTTTTAAGGAAATAAATTTATTTATTTATTATATTTCTGTACCACCCAAATGGGTGGTATCCCACTCCAGGCGGTGAACAAATAGATCTATACCTATAAAATCAAGCGTTAACCATTGGAACTTCACATAGGATCCTAAACCAGGCCCTACTTGCCCGCACCGACCATTCGTGCACATGCCTGAACTGGGTCCGCAGGTCAACAAAGGATTGAGAAATGCGCCAGTGGGGCAAGAGCCCCACAAACGTAAAAAAGGGAAACAACTTCATTTCCCAGCATTCCTTGCGCCGCGCCAGAGGCAATCAGGATGAGAGGCATGAGCAAAAGGAACGTTCGGAAACGCGCTGCGGCCAATCAAAAGGAAACCGCAGGGGAAAAAATGACGCACAAGCCGAAAACGCAAACGCCAAACTACAAGCCCCAGCGTCCTGCGCACCATGAGCGCGCAGAACACTGAGGAAGCTGGCGAACGAAAAATAAAAATAAAAAACACACTGGGAGCAGAAGTCTGCCATAGCCGGACACAACGCCTCACAGAAAAAACAAAAACACCTGAAGCTCCCGATCGGAGTTTCCCCTTTAATATCACTGGGGGGGGGTTGCGCTCCCCCTCTCTACTGGCTCCCCTGGGGTTGGGAGGGTTGGGGGGACAAAAGGGGTCTGTCTCCCCAACCCTCCTGACCCTAGTGGACCCGGCAGAGAGGGGATTCCCCTCCACACACACACACCATATTAAAGAGAAGAAACCAAGCGGTTACTTCTCTTTAAAAATGGAGTTTTTTTGGGGGGAATCCCCCTCTCCGATGGCTCTCCTGGGTCTGGAAGGGTTGGGGAGACAGACCCCCTTTCCCCCCAACCCTCCCAAACCCAAGGAAGCCAGCAGAGAGGGGGATCACAACCCCCCCGATATTAAAGGGGAAACCCCAATTGAGATTTCCCTTTTAATATCAGAGGGTGGGCTGGATTCGATCCCCTCTCCTGGGTCCCATGAGTCTGGAAGGTTTGGGGGGACAAAAGGGGTCTGTCCCCCCAACCCTTCCAGAGCCAGAGGACACAGCAAAGAGGGGATCCCCCCGTAGGACACCCCGTTATTAAAGAGAAGAAACCAAGCAGTTACTTCTCTTTAAAAACGGAGTGTTTTTTGGGGAAACCCCCTCTCCGATGGCTCTCCAAGGCCGGCCCACGGAAAGGAACCCCCCCCAACGCTGCCTGAAGTGGCGTGGGGATTCCCACGGTCTGGCCAGCAAGGCCAGCCCGCTGAAAGGAATCCCCCCCCAAAGCCACAACAACAAACAAAACTTTTACAAATAAATAAATTAGTTAAATAAAAATTCCTTAAAACAAAAAACACAAAAAAACCCAATCAAAAACATCCAAAAATACACAAAAATAATACAAAGTAAAAAAAACCCCTTCCAACACCATTTAAAACAGCCCAGCAATGCTGGGCAACCTCTGCTAGTAATAAATAAAAACAACACACAGCAGATAAAAACAAACAACTGACAAATACTTCACAAACTGAACTAAAATAAAATAATTGACATCTGAGGAAATAGGAACTCAATCTGACTGACAATTTATCGGTAATGGGAGAACATCCTGAAAAGCCTCCTTAAAGAAGAGAGTTTTTAATTGCTTTTTAAAAGATATCCAGTGATGGGCTCTGATGCAGCTCTACTCGTAGAGTGTTCCACAGTGTGGGTGCCACCACAGAGAAAGCTCTATTTCTAGTTAAAGACTTTCAAGCCATCCTCGGAGTAGGCACCTGGAGCTGCCCGACTGTGATGACCGGGTGATGCAGGGAGTTGTTCTGAGGGAGAGATGCTCCAACAGATAACAAACTGTATAGGGCCTTATCTGAAATATTGGGTTTGGTATTTGGCACCAGCCTAGGGATAAGGGGAAGGGCGGTGGTGTTGCCATTGTAGCCAGAGAATCACTGGGAGGCCTCGACGCCTGCAGGGATGAAATAAAAGGTTGGTGCACCTCCCAACACAGAAGGCCGTGCCTGGGAGGGGGGGAGGCACCCAGCTGGCAAAAGGTAAGTGCGGTGGGGGTTAGGGAGTGAGGGGGAGGAAGTATGGCCCTGGTAAGTACGCCCCCCGCTCCACCACCTTGCCCCCTCCCAACTCCCTAACCCCCACCTTTTGCCGGCTGGCCCTTTCCCCCCGGCACAGCCTTCTGGGAGTCATCGCCGAGGATTGGGGGGGAGGAGGAGGGAGATCCCCGCCCCCAACTTTGGCAAGATTGTGTGTGTGTGTGTGTGTGTGTGTATGGTCACCGAGGCTTCTGGGGAGAAGAGGGGGAGCCCCTCCTCTTCCCGCAGAGCTACGGCATGTGTGTGTGCAATGTGTGTGTGTGTGTACTGTGTGTGTGCATGGTTGTGTTGTGTGTGCATGTGTGTGTGTGTGTGTACTTGTGTTGTGTGTGTGTAACCCCTACCACCAAAAAACACACACACAAAAAAGCCCAGCAATGCCGGGGGAAAATAAGCTAGTCAGATATAAGGGCAGCCCCACATAGAGAGCATTACAGTAGTCAATCCATGAGATTACCAATGAATGGGTCAGGGTTATGAGAGATTGTCTGTCCAAGTAGGAGTGTAGCTGTGCAATCTGCCACCGCTGGAAAAAAAACAGCTTTAGACACCACCACTATTTGTTGTTCAAGTGAGAGCTGTGGGTCCATAATGACCCCCAGATTGTGGACCTGGTCCCTAGGGGTAAGAGTACAGTAGTTCCATCCAGGGTAGGGACCAGGTCTCCCAGTTGGGCAGATGGCTTCTCAAACACCAAAACCTCTATTTTGTCAGAGTTCAGTTTCAGCCTGTTAGCTTTGGTCCACACCATTATCGAGTCCAGTCACTCGTCAAGACGTCAGACTACATCAAATGCAGATGATGAAAAAGAGATAGAGTTGGGTATCATCCACATATTGGAGACACCGAACCCTGAATCTCCTAATGACCTCTCCCAACAGTTTCATGTAGATATTAAACAATAATGGGGAGATGATTGACCCCTGTAGAACACCCCATTGGAGGGTCCATGGGGCCGAAACAAACTCCCCGAGTTGCACTCTCTGGGACTGCTCTTCAAGGAAATCGCAGAACCACTGTAACACAGTGCCCCATATATCTTAATTAAATTAAAAGGTGTGCCCTAAAATAGCCCTTTTCCCCCAATATTTGATAAGGAGCAATGTAACTGGTCAACTAAAGAAATAATTTCAAATTTAATAACAGCAGCAAGATTAATAGCAGCTAGGAATTTAAATATATATTGGTATGGCATACAGTTATTAATGATAAGTGAACATGTATTATCAAAATTAAGGAGGTATTATTAAGGGAGAATTGCTTTACATATACTGTATCTGGGAGCCTTTATTGATTTTGTCACAATTACAAATATCATCAAGCACTCTGAAGTACACTAGTATATTTTATTTTATTAAACATGAGAATTATCTGCAGCCTTTGGATTGTTTGCAACAAATATAAGGTGCCACAAGCTGGCCATTATTACATAACTATGACTTTTCATTACTATGTTTCAGGCCATAAGCAATTGGAATATGTAGCTAATCCATCTCTCCATGGAAACTGACCACACCATAATGAACACACATTGCTTTTGTTTGGAGAATGCCTAGGAAATTTAGATCAGGAAATCTGCATTTTTTCCCTAGCTGGATTATGCCACAGGTCTAAATATGTATCTTAAATTTCCCAATGTTCTTGAAAATAAAAGCCCAGGAGTGTGATTATTTGCTGAGTTGATCATCTGCTGAGTCACTTCACAGCTGTTTTATATAAAACTTAAGGAACTTGTGGTGTAACACCCATTAAATGTTGGCAGGTGTGTTATTGAACAAACTTCTAAAATGTAATATAAAAGTAGAGCAGGGCACTAAATTTATGAAACACTGAAGATGTTTAAGATAGTGCCATTCATGACTAGCGTATTTGGGATTCTTAGTATCAGCTTGCAGAAACATAAAATATATTCCAAGAGCACTTACATCATGCAAAGGATATGCAGCAGTGTAAACGCTATTGGCAAGCAGACTGGTGATCCCTGGAAAAACAACAGAGAATGTCTATATTTATTATCCCAATTTTGAATTTGCAAAAGCAAACCTACTTTCCAGTTTTGGTTCCCCCCCCACACACACACACAAAATATCAGCAATGTTGTTAAATAAATCTTGACCAATTTCAATTGCCTCCATACAATCTGTATGGCACTTCAACTGCATAGATGATTAAACATGATTTATTTTATAAAATGGAAAGCTGCGGCGAATCAAAGGAAGTAATATATTTTAGAATCAAGAATAGAAACCAGTGGCATGAAATTAGTCATTGCAATAAATCACATACCCTGAGGTTTCAAGTTGGATTTCAAAAGCAAGCCCACATATCTGGAAGTGCAACAGAAGGCGAGTTTGTAAGAAATGAGAGTTCAGCTGAGATTGAACCATTGGGGGGCAACGCACACACTCATAGACACAACCATACAAACATTCACACAAAGAGCTTTAAAATCAGACTGAAGCTTAATTAGAGAAGCTGTTTGGAAAGCCTTTGAGAAGTCCTTGACATATTACTCACCATATTTACCACATTTTTGCCTTTTATTTAAAAGGGGAGCTTCCTTCTTCCTTCCCTCTCCTTGACCTGTTTATACATTTGTCTATTAGTTATACGACTAAGCAACTGCAAAACATGAGTGACACGGGCACTGAGGAGTGTATATGTCTCATCTGGGGCATAATCTTTAATTTTGGATGAACAGATGACCTCATATTCAGAGATACTGTAAGTATAGCTGGGATTTTGCAATGAGTGAAGAATGCACTTTAAAACCATAATTTGCAACAAAATTCCAGTGGATTTCTTAGTTATAGATTCCTGAAGCCTACAATATTTGATTCCTGGGCAAGTCTCTCATTACAGCTGTGTTGATGTTAATATAGCTACTTCTTAAGTGGTTAAGATGCTGAACTTGACGACTGAAAGGTCGGCAGGTTAGCAGTTCAAGACCTGAGTACTACATGACAGAATGAGCTTCCGCCTCTGTCCCAGCTCCTGCCAACCGAGCAGTTCAAAAGCAAGAAATTACAAGTAGATAAATAGGGACCACTTCGGTGGGAAGGTAAACATCATTCCGTGAATTCGGGTGTTGAGGTGTGTCTGCCACATGTCCATGGAAACTTCTACAGATGCAGACAGCGCTAGCTCATTGGTTGTAAACAGAGATGAGCACTGAACCCTACAGCCAGATACCACTGGATTTAAAGCAAGGGCGATCTTTACCTTTACCCAATATAGGATAGGTGAGAGTCTTCAAAAACATCATTTAACCTGAGAAACATGTGTGATGATTTTAATACTAAACAAGGGTTTGGATGTAGTCAGTAACAGCAATATGAAAAAGCAACATTGGTATCAACATGAGAAAGCATGGGGGTACCCAGTGAGCTTGCAGTGCTCCCCAATCCTTCTGTAACATGTGGACTGCATTAGAGTGGCTAGTGCCTCAAGGAGGCCACTGCTGAAATCAAATCAAATCAAACCAAATTGTAACAAAAGTATTAACTTATTAATTTAGAAATTGCAAGTAGATAAATAGGAACCACTTCGGTGGGAAGGAAAACAGCATTCCGTGTTGAGGCATGCCTGCCACATGTACATGGAAATGTCTCTAGATGCAGACAGTGCTGGCTCTTTGGCTATAAACAGAGATGAGCACTGAACTCTAGAGTTGGATGCAACTGGCTTTTGAACAAGGGCAACCTTTACCTTTACTTTAGATCAGGGGTCAGCAAACTTGGTTCACCAGATGTTCTTGGAGTTCAATTTCCAGAGCAGATATACTAACTTGGGCTTCTGGGAATTCTGTTTGATGAAGTGGACATGATCCACAAATGCTAATATTAAAATAGAGCAGTTAGTCTTTAAAGTGCTGCGATGTTTTTGTTTTGGGTTGTTTACTCTCTGATACGCTTGGTCTTCTGGTAATTGAAGTCAAAGAACACCTGGAGAGCCAAGTTTGCTGACCCCTGATTTAGATCAAAAGTAGCATTCAGAAGTAAGAAAATCCCAAACAGGTTGGAGGGCCACAAAAAAATAATAATCTTGGGACCACAAGTTGTGAACCCCTGAGCTACAGTATGGCATATTTTGTGGTGGGAGAAATGTTTTCAGTCCACCTATTTCACCCTGGTTAATTAACACCTACAAAAAAATTCCCCATAAGAGTTTACTTCAATCCTACTATTTTATTTTTAAGTGGAGAATATTCCCACCCTGCAGGCTATAGTTGTTGCCTGCCTCTGTGCCAATAAGCACTACTTCTAATTACAGACTGGGATTCTATCCCATATGAACCGTCTGCAAAGCATTCTAATACTTTATGCTCAATGGAAGTAACCTATCAGGTATCTAGAATACCCTGAACAAATTTTCTTGGAAAATCAAAACATGGGCCTTGCTTTCAAACAATTGTCACCTTTAAGCCAATGCGCAGCTGAGGTAGATTTTGCACTGCACAAATACACAAGTGAACTACTTTATTATCAACAGTAACAGAGTTGCCTCAGTTAATTCCTTTGGCCTAGACAGTCTTCTGCCAATATTTGTTTATAGAATTGAAGCCACTGAAGGTATAGGTGACTACCTGGATGTAAGAAAAGCTAAAATCTAGTTTATTGCCTCAGTGCTCCTGGCACATTGTTAAGTTTATAGCTCGAGATGGCAAATGCATGGCTGACTCTATAAAATGCTGTAGGGTACTTGTGAATTGTTTGAACAATGGTTTTTATCTGCCCTCCACAGTGCCCACAGGTAGCAATGGAATTTACTAAGCATTCTATCAAGGCAAAAGGAGAAAGGCAGAGAATGAGATGGCTAGATGGCATCATTGATGCAGTGGGCATAGATCTGGGCCCACTATAGTATGGCAGATGACACAGGAGCCTGGCATGCAGTGGTCCATGGGGTCGCAAAGGGATCGACTCGACTGTGTGACTGAACAACAAAAACTATCAAGCATTAAAAGGTTAAAACTGCAAAGCCACATCTTGCGAAAAGGTTTCCCAAAAGGGTGGTCTGGGCAACAAGCATGTTTGTACTATTTTTATTTCCTGCCTGAAAAATCTATGCATCTCAAGCCTCCACTGAGAAAGAAATTCATTAAGAATGTAATAGTTATTGGCTGATGCTGCCAATCTATCCACAAGCAATATGATCACTTTACTTTGAGGCTGAAAGGCTGAAAATCCTTGTTATGTATGTTAACTGTGTCTTCTGACAGGAGCAGAATGTATCTTTTCTCACGTATCTATTCTTATGCAAATAAGTGGATCAAAAATGTGCACACTCTGTTAGCCAATGGGCTTGTTGTATTAATGTTACTGTTACTGTTTATAGTGTATATAAGTCCGAGTTTTGCCCCATCCAAACTGTGTTCAAACCCCACTAATAAAGAACTGAATTTCACTACTTCACTCGTCTGCTTCTTCATTCCCTGAACACGAAAATCCTGGAAGTATCTTAAGTCATATTTGAGGACAGTGTCATCTTAGAAATTAATTTCACTGTGAAGTATATTTTTAGAACATTGGAGTGTTACTTTCTAGTAGTCTGGGAACACTCCTGCTATGTATATTACTGTTAATCCTAAACAACTTTGAACTTTGATATAGTCAAAACAGTATATAAAATACAGCTCAAAATAGCAATTCATCAATTTACATAGTCTGTAGAAAGCATTCAACCATTTTAAAAAAAGCTATGGACACCAATTTTTTGCCACATTCACATCTGGTGGAAAGAATAAATAATTTATCAGATCACTTGTTCTGTTAATGTAGATTAGATTCTGTTTCCTGCCTCAGCGGTGTAGTGCTTTGTAAATGCTGTGACTTGGACATAAATGGGGAAGTGATAGCCTTGTCATGCTTTTTCTTCAAAGGTAACATCCACACCTTTCTAAAGCTACAACCTAAGCATTAGCTATGGGCTGTCTCCACAACCATCCTGGTGAGTTATAAAATCAAATAAATTATTACAATGAATGTGCAATTAGAACAAGCACAACTCAACATGTTTTATCAATACATCAAATTCATTTGTTTCCAGTAGGTGCAGCATCATGTGTACATTCAAACACACCTCTGGATTTTTCATGTAACAAGCTTTTCAGTCACATACCACTGACAACATAGCCTTTCCACACTGTAGCTCCTCAATTCTTAATATTAATATTACAATTAAATGCACAGTAAAGATACAGACAATGGTACAGAAAATGACAAGTCTTAATTTAGCTTCTTTATAAATGCAGAAGGAAGCTAAACTAAGCCTTGTTATTTTCTGGACAGTTGCCTGAATTTTTATTCTACAGGTACATGCAGAATGCTGGCTGGATAACTCAGTGGTTAAAATAGAGGTTGGGAGCTTGATTCTCCAGTGCATTTCTCAGGAGTAAAGCCAGCCTCTGAAGTCATAGGCAAGATGCACAGACCCAGGATGCCACAGAAAAAGGGAATGGTCAACCACTTATGAGTACTGTCTTCTTATAAAATACTAGAAAAGGCCACCATAAGTTAGAATTAACTTAACAGCACACAATTATTATTACAGTACTATTATAAATGCAGAAATTGGTGGTCAAAATTTTTAGGTGGGCTGTAAAATCTTATTTTACATCTTTATGTAAAAGCACTATTCTATTTTTCCAAAACTTCTCTGTTAACACATTGTATTTGTGCAGTTCTTTTTAAAGTTCCCTGTTTATATTATATTGTGTTGTACTTTTTAACTACTAAGTCTGGATATAAGTCCTTTCAATAAATAAACAAAATGTACATGACTATTATGGGATGTGCTGATCACATGAACTCCTTTGAGCCATGAACTGCTAAATAAATAAAGCTGAACTTGTTTTTCGGTATTTGATGGATGGTTGATCTGTTTTTTTTTTTGCCAATATTTGTGTAAGCATAGCAGTAATCCAGTTTCCTATACTTTCAATTAACCCTCTGTGGTTGAATAGATAATACATACTAAAATTATCTTTGATCAGATAACTGGAAGATGTGTACTTAATGCTATGACCCGAAACACCAATTTTCAAGAAAGCTCTTTTGAACATAATCAGATTTTGGGATACTTTCATATGATCATATAGTTTGTGCTTTGTTTTGGGACACACCAGAGCCACACAGTACATACAAATGCTGTGCAATATGGCAATAAAGAGGATGGCATATGTCAGAAGTAAGAAATGAGTGATTCCCCACCAACTATGCTTCCAGATAGCATTTCCAATCAGCCTCATTCAGGTTATCTAGGATGATGGAAGTTGCAGGATAAGGAGGGTCACTAAAGTACTTGGTTAAGACTCAGGAATCCTGGATTTATATCCTCATTCAGCCATGGAATCGCACTATGGGCTGACAATGGTAAAACCTCTTCTTCAATATCTCACAAATCTTAAACCTATTAAGATGGCCATAATTTGTAAATGACATGACACCACATAACAAATTTGTTAGGTGTATTATGACAAAACTCAACCTCTCTTCAGACACAAAGTTGGAAACATTCTGGAATTAGGAGAATCTCAAATCTAAATATACATTCTTACCCATGCTGTATTTGGCTTTGGTGCATGTAGTTCTTTTCAATATTTCATAAACCTACAGATGAGAAATATTTATAAATCCAAGACTACATGCCATCTGTTGAAAAGACTAATAAGACATTCACATTACAAATTTGCAATTAAACACTTGAGCATCAACATGAAAGTCAATATAGAAATTAACAACTTGCAATTATTTTAGGAGCTTTGTACACAGTGTCTAGAACATTATTATTGATCCTGTTTTTCCCCTAAGGTGTTTGATATCCTTTCTTATTTATAAACATTCTGAACCATCATTAAATATGATTATGAATAGGAAGAGGCCTGTATATGTTTATATTACTCATCTCTTACAACATCCACTCTGCTACAGAGCACCATTGCAAGCGCGGCGCCAAAATGGCCGCCGCGCCCTTTGCGGGCCCCCCCCCCCACAGGACAGAGAATCCGGGTAGTTAGGGGCGTGGCCAGCTCCCTTATAAAAGGGGTGGCCACGAGGCAGCCGAGCTGCCATTTTACCTCAGCGACGGAGCGGAGAAGTTTTTTCCCCCGTCGCTCTGTCGGACCCCTGTGGCTCAGGGGATTAAGATCCTGAACTCGCTGCCTGGAGGGTCGGAGTTTGATTCCTGAGCACTGCAAATGCTCTCGTGCTCCGGCTTTCCAGTCAGTGGGTGCTGAGCCCTGGATAGGGATCGTGTTGCTCTATACTCCTTGAATGGCTGGTGAGTGTAAAAATAAAGCGACGGTGAGGAGGAGTTTTTTCCGTCGCTTTCTTCCCTTCTGCCGCTTTGCAAGAGGCTTGAGTTGCCAGCCTTTGTTCGAGGCTTCCTTTCGGCTTTCCAGCCTATTGCCTTCAGAGCGCGGGGGAGCAGAGAAGTTTGCTCTGTCGCTCACTGATTTTTCCAACTTAGGGGTGCCCAAACTTTAAGTAGGACTGCAGTGTATCCAGTGCTACAGAAGCTGACTGGGTTGTTTAAGGTCAGTGTTTCAATTTCTGCGCATGCAGGACAGGATGAGCTCCCGTGCCGTGCCGTTTTCAACCCCAGGCCGGCCCTGCGGGGGATGCGGCCCTTGGCCCACGGCGGCCCGCCAGGGGCCGGGACAATTGGGGGAGGGCCTGGTGCTGCCTCACAGCATGTTTTTGCCAATTAGGGGCTGGAATTTTGGGGCATGGCTTATTCGGGCACAGGCTCTGAATTCAGGGCCTCTGGCACACTTCCCGTCGGGCCGTCCGGCCCGCCTGGCCCACCTACTGGGGGTTTACTGTGGCTGGGGGTGCCTGGTTGGCACGTTTGGCTGTACTGGAGGCATCCTTAGCAATCCAGTGGGTGGGGGGTCCTTTTCCGATCTACCGGGCCCTCCTGTCCGCCGGCTACTTCCACCGCTGTCACTCTGTAACAGGCGGCCGGCTGGGTCGGGCTTATGGAGACAGTCCAGCCTGTGCCTGCCGCTGCCTCGCAGCTCCCTGTTTGTCCGGTACAGTGATTGGAATGCGTTGGAGGTCGTCCTAGAGCTCGATTTCGGTCGCGAGCTCCGACGCCCACGGTGTGCCGGAACCCCCAGTGGGGGCGGCTCACGGGGGTGCAACTAGTGAGTATGGGGTCAAGTTGAATACGCCCACATCTCAGTCCACTTTCAGCGGGGTGGTTCAGTGCTCTTCGCCTTGCCAATTAGAGGCTAGTGGGGCATCACTTGTCATTCTATCCCAGTGCCCTTGGTTGCATTATGGCACGACCCTGGGTGTGGGGATTTCTGCCCCGGGGCAGTATGTGGCACTGCATGGGCTATCCAGGTCCCGCTGCGCATGCCTGGTCTACATTTTGTACCGACAACGGCCTTCCCGATGATTGGCTAGCCGCCACGCACGTCGTGGTTGGCTTATGGAAAAAAAGAATTCCGTACAAGAGTGCCCCTACACCCGGAGATGAAGTGGGATGAGCCCTGTCAGAAGCTGTGGCTTCTGTACATGACCCTACGCGCACTGCGCCTAGGGAGATGTATCATTGTGGAATTGCGGTCCAGCGAGCTGCTCCAGCGCAGGCACCCCGCCAAGTGGCGGGGCAGGGGGTTACAGCACGCCTGCTGTGCTGGACCTTCTCGGACAATGGCTCCTGCAATGGGAAGAATTGCAAATACAGACAGGAGTGTCCCACCTGTGTTGGCCCCCACGCGGCCTCTGCCTGTCCCAGGCCTAGAGGGATGCGGGGCAGAGGGTGGGGCAGACAGGGGGCTGGCAAGACTGCCGCAGATGGATCTAGTCCACCGAAGGGCTCCCTCCCCAATTAAGGTGGACGTGTTGGAGAGTTGGCTCACATTGTACCCGAAGGGAGAGGATGCGGGTTATCTCCTTCAGGGTTCTAGGCAGGGGTTCCGGATCCCTTTCATGGGTAATAGGTCCCCTCAGGATGCCCCCAGTCTTTTATCCCTTAGGGGGAGGGAGGAGGTGGCTGCTGCCAGCTTTCACAAGAGGGTCTATGCGGGCAGGGTCGTTGGACCTGTCCCTGCACCCCCGTCCTGGGGAGCATATTATTTCAATGATGCCATGCCTTTTGGCTAGTCCATGGGGGCTCGGTATTCGAGCGTTTCACCACTTTCCTAGAGTGGGCTTTTGTCCGCAGGTCAGGGTCCCGGTCTGTAGCCCATTCCCTGGATGGTTTTATTCGGGGCTGAACGGGGCTGGGACACGTATACACGTCTCCTCAACACATTTCAGACGCTAATGGAGGAACTTGGTGTCCCTTTAGCGCCCGAAAAGACCGAGGGCCCATCTCCACAGCTAGTAGTCCTGGGGTGGAGAGTTACACGGTAGCGCAGGATTCTAGGTTGCAGCGGGATAAGGTGTCAAGGCTAGTGGCCCTTGTCTTGGTCTTGCTGGCCGAGCGCGTGGCATCACTGAGGGAACTTCTGGTGCTACATGGTCACCCCAGCTTTGCTGGCAGGGTCGTCGCACCGGGCAGGGCATTTGCTCTGCGCTGGTGCGACGCCATGGCGGGATTATCCAGGCCCCACCACAGGCTCAGATTTACCCGGGGTATCGGGGCAGACGTGCTTGTCTGGCCATAGGTCCAGAGGTAGTTCAACGGGGTGTCATTTTGGGGTCTGATCTCCTGGCTCCCCCTTGCTTTCAGATGCAGTCCGATACCTTAGGATTCCTGGGTTTATGGATGTACTTCCATTGGAAGTGGGCCTATGGTGGGTGGCCACCATCCTGGGCAGGCAAGGGTCACCTGCAGGGTCTCACGTATCTGGAATGTTTACCTACCCTGGGTGCTTTGATGCTATGGGGCAAGGAGTGGGCCAACTCGGTTGTGCAATTTCGGCATGGCAACGCGGCTGTTGTCCGCATCGTCACTCCACAGATTTCCAAATCGCCCGGGGTCATGGAGCTGGTTTGTGTTATGCAACCTGCGCCTCAACGTTCCCTTCAGGGCCAGGCATGTCCCAAGGGTTGATAATGATATTACTGCTGCTTTGTCCTACCTGCAGATCTCCCGGTTCCATGCCTCGGCCCCCGGATGCGGAGGAATTTCCCTCGCCACTCCCGGACGAGAGATGGAATGTTGGCAAGTAGAGGTGAACCGGGCGATTAGCCTGTCAATAGCGCCATGCATAGTAAGGCGTATCACCACGCATTTAGTTCCTTCAGAGTATTATGTACCCGATTTCGATTGCCAGGAACCTGGCCGAGCCCAGTAACCCATGTTCTGCGGTTCATGGTTTACCTGTATGCCCAGGGCCTTGCACCACGCACCATAGCATCTCAGCTGTCGGGTTGGCTTTATGGCCAAAGTGGGAGGTTGTGTGACAGCACCAATGACTTCCGGGTGAGACATGTTTGGAGGGGTGGGTGCGCGTGCGCGGGCGTTTCCCGGGCGACCGCCACCCCATTTACCCAGGGGTTTTTTACCCAAGTGGCCCGGGGCTGGCCTGGCCTCTGTTTTGATAGATGAGGCAGCCCATTTCATGCGGCTACTACGGTGGCCTTTTTGGAGGCGCTCCGCATCAGCGAGCTTGAGATGCTGAATAAGGCGGATGCAAGATTTTACCAGGGTTTTACCCAATTGGCCCGGGGCTGGCCTGGCCTCAGTTTTGATAAATGAGGCAGCCCACTTCATGCGGCTACAACGGTGGCCTTTTTGGAGCCCTCCGCATCGGCGAGCTTGAGATGCTGAGTAAGGCGGATGCAAGATTTTCCCAGGGTTTTCACCCAATTGGCCCGGGGCTGGCCTGGCCTCTGTTTTGGAAATGAGGCAGCCCACTTCATGCGGCTACAACGGTGGCCTTTTTGGAGCGCTCCGCGTCAGCGAACTCGTGATGCTGTCTAAGGCGGATGCAAGTGGTAGGGCACTGGAACTCGAAGATGTCTACGTAGCCAAAGACTGGGCCCAGTTGAGGATACGCTCCTCTAAAACAGATCAGCATGGCGTAGGCAGTGGTGTAAGACTGCTACGTTGTTCTTTGGCAGACATCTGTCCGGTTGGTGCCCTACAGGAATTCCTGGCACTGCGTGGCATGCACCACGGCCCGTTTTTCTGTCACCAAGATGGGTCTCCCCTTACTAAATTTCAGTTTTGGAAGGTGACAGCCAGAGCCCTCACCAGGGTGGGCCTACCAGGTGCCCGTTATGGCGCACATTCGTTCCGGATTGGTGCAGCCTCTACAGCAGCTGCTTTTGGGTACTCTGGGGCTGACATACGCAGCATGGGGAGGTAGGGCTCGCAATGTTTTCAGTTTTATGTGCGCCCACTCCCGCCATGAGTACCAATCCAGTCACCTTACCGCCTTTTTCTCAATTTTCTTACAGACCCTGGGTGTCGTATTACACCGGTGACAGTATGGCTGGTGGGCCACAGCTATGTGCGCAGGGCAGCGTGTTACGCTGCGGCGACAGAGTGGACCCCGACTGGGACTGGGTGACCACGCCAGTCTCGCAGGGCACGGTAAGCCTGGGATGTTATGGCGGGAGCTGCGGCCTTTCCTTTTTTCTGGCCTGGGTGCTGACCCGCCTGACATTCTAATCATACGCCTGGGGGGCAATGATTTGGGCCAGGTCACCGGCTTGTCGCTCAAGCATGCGATTTGCGAGGAACTCGCCTACTTGCATTATGTCTGGCCTGCCACAACCCTGGTTTGGTCGGACATTGTCCCGTGCCATTCTTACAGAGGGGGCGTTAACCTCCTGGCCCTTGACCGCGCTAGGTGCGCGGTCAATAAGGCGGTGGTGCGTTTTCTTACCACCAGGGCTTGGGGACGGGTCAGTCATCACCCCGATATTAGTCTACAAAATTATGACTTGTACGCAGGGGATGGGGTCCATCTGTCGCGAGGAGGTATGGACCTCCTGTTGGGCGATTGGCGAGCAGGCCTGTTGACCGAGCTGACGGTCTGGGGGGGGGCGTCAGGTCTTCTTTGAAGCCCCTCCGTGTGGCGGGTAGCACTGGTAAGGTAAACAGTATGACCCACAAGTATCCGGCAGGTTCGCAATTGACTGGACAACACTAGACAGGAATAAATTAGTTAAACGTTGTCCGGTCAACGACGAACCAGGCGATGGGGTGATGACGATTGCTAACCAGCATGCATCACCCCTGTGATTTTACGGATACGCGTCAGAGGGTGGGGTCATGAGTTAGTTATTGACTACGGTCAATAATTTGTTTGTTGTCAACAAACAAATTGATACAAATCGATACATTGTAACCAATTGCCGTTGGCAATTTTGGGGTGGTACCTTACCAGTGTTACTTCGGCCTGCTTGCCTTAGGAATTATGATTGGTCGTTTTACCAATACAAATTTATAATTCGGACTAGGGCATTGAATCAATAAATGTGGCCCTATGCTGTTATCCACTTTCAATGTTGTCTGTGTCCGTTATTGGGGGGGTGCGCCTGCAATGCAAGCGCGGCGCCAAAATGGCCGCCGCGCCCTTTGCGGGCCCCCCCCCACAGGACAGAGAATCCGGGTAGTTAGGGGCGTGGCCAGCTCCCTTATAAAAGGGGTGGCCACGAGGCAGCCGAGCTGCCATTTTACCTCAGCGACGGAGCGGAGAAGTTTTTTCCCCTCCACCCCCTCCCTAGTTAACAGTGTGATATTATGGTCGCTTCGGGGCCGGGTGGGAATTTTTGGTTGGGACCCATATTGGCTTCCGGGTCCTGGCTTTTTTGCCCATCCCACACTGTTGCTATGGTTTGATATAGGGGTCTTTCTGTGTTCCTACTGTTGACTTTGGTCACATTGGCGGGTAGCACTGGTAAGGTAAACAGTATGACCCACAAGTATCCGGCAGGTTCGCAATTGACTGGACAACACTAGACAGGAATAAATTAGTTAAACGTTGTCCGGTCAACGACGAACCAGGCGATGGGGTGATGACGATTGCTAACCAGCATGCATCACCCCTGTGATTTCACGGATACGCGTCAGAGGGTGGGGTCATGAGTTAGTTATTGACTACGGTCAATAATTTGTTTGTTGTCAACAAACAAATTGATACAAATCGATACATTGTAACCAATTGCCGTTGGCAATTTTGGGGTGGTACCTTACCAGTGTTACTTCGGCCTGCTTGCCTTAGGAATTATGATTGGTCGTTTTACCAATACAAATTTATAATTCGGACTAGGGCATTGAATCAATAAATGTGGCCCTATGCTGTTATCCACTTTCAATGTTGTCTGTGTCCGTTATTGGGGGGGTGCGCCTGCAATAGGGACACGTCAAGACAAGCGGCAGAGACGAGGATTGAGGCGGTGGCAGTGGCGGTAGAAGTGGCAGCTGAAGTGAGGGTGTGGGCCAGATTATTTGGTGCCATGGGCGAGATCTGGCCTGCAGGCCATAGGCTGAGGATCCCTGCTCTATAAGCTGTGGCAGGAAAGTGTGCAGAGAAGAGAGGGTGGTTGTCCCTTCTGTTTCTGGCATTTGACATAGATTATAAAAGTGTACAAGGTCATGCCTGGAAATGTTTGCTCCAGGCAAATAAAAGGGACAGAGATGGACTTGGGGTATATGGATGTATTGCTTGAATGAACATTGGTTGACTAGAAGGAAAATCACTTGGGAATTTGCTAAACTGGAAAGCAAAAGGCTTATTCCCAAAATAAAACTGCTCTGCTCTGGGAAGAAACTAAACTATGTTCTGAATTGGGAGGAAGTTCATCACTTTATTTCCAAGACAATTAGACACAAGTTGAAGGAGTTTATCTATCAACAATGCCTGCTGTATTATTAACAATCAGTAGATTGTGTTTGTGGGTTTTTTATATTTTATATTACAGGTATTTACTTATTATGCAGCATCACTGTAAGACACTTCAATATATATAGGAGACAATGAATAATTAGTTATCTCTTGCCTTTTTTGAGATACACAATTTATCTAAATGTTGTAGTTATTTGCTTTCTGAAGTGAATGCCCAAGCTAATTAAAAACCTATAAAACCATATCCTTTCTGCCCATCTTAATGAGCTGTAAAGTTGATTATATACTACACAAGCTTGGAAATAACGCTAAAGCATAACCAAGCTCCTGTAGCTGTATTCTTAAGCCATGAAAACATTTTCTCTTACTTTTCTATTTTGCAAAATAAAGTTTCAAAGGAAAACTGAAGTCTACCAAACTATTTGGCAGACATAAATCAGTGCAGATAGTTTAAATAGCAGTAACAGATATGAACATTTAATTATATTTTTATGTGAACTGTTAGCTCTCATGAAGAAGGGCGGGATGTGAATTACATTTTTATCATTACCCCAATTGAAAATGCAATACAGTATTACTGCAGGAAATTAACTTCATCACACAGTATTCCTGTGTTATCTTTATAACTGGAATATTACATTGTGATACTTACTATGGTACTTCTGGTTTTGCTGTCAAAAAAAGTATCTTTGTCAGAGAGGTCAAATCTGTTGAAACATTAAAAAAAATCAATGATTAGTAAAATGAATATCAAGGAATTATTATTTTTAGTTAGGACTTTCTTCTTTTGATTACAATAATCTTTAAATAGTAGCCATTTTTCATAGCAGCCTTAGAATTCTAAAACCTTCTGCAACCAAACTTAATATTTAATTTTTTAATTCATTTCAAAGGAAAAAGAATTAACATTTGGTGTTTCGTAGATAGTGTATACCATTTTTATTGATCTGTACCAAGGGTGATACAGTGGATAGTCAGGTGGACAAGGACTTGGAGGAAACTGGCAATTGAAATTCACAATATTTCCTCAAAAATGCTGTTAATAGTAAAAATCACCCAGTGGTGGTGACTTTCAAAAATTAAAGACACCCCCTCCCCCAAATCCTGTGGCATCCCATGACAAAAGGAATCACAAGGTATCCCTGTTATCTTCAGAGAGCTGTGAGGGAGGAACCAGAAATTTGTAAATTCTGAAAAACCACTTAATGGCATAATTTTTGGCAACAGAGTTTCAGCCACAGTGAGATAGGTTTTCCAAGGCAGAAACAGACATTACAGATAATCCATTATAGAATAGACAGTTATTTAATTTAATTTAATTTTCGCAATTGTATACCGCCCAAACAGGAAACCCGACTCAGGGCTGCCCACATGATAATTAAACAATATACACAATAAATACACAATAATACAATATACAAAATTCAATCTAAAAAAAAGCACATAATAATATACAACATCACAAAATAATGATAAAGTCACAACCACATTAAAAAGTTCCTAAACAAACAACAAAGTCTGGAGATAGGGCGGCAGGCGTCCTCAGCCTCAGGGCGGGACTGTCTTCTGCAGCTTGAGCCAGCGCAGCTTTCAAACCCCCGGCCTTGTGGAAGTCCAGAGGTGGGGCGGCAGGCATCCTCAGCCTCAGGGCGAGACTGTCTTCTGCTGCTCGAGCCAGCATGGCTTTTCAAACCCCCAGCTAGATGGAAGTCTGGGGGTGGGACGGCAGGCATCCTCAGCCTCACAGCGGGACTGTCTTCTGCCACTTGAGCCGGTGCAGCATTTCAAACCCCCGGGCAGTTGTCTGAGTACATAGCAGGAGCTTTTTTCTCCTCTTGTAATTTATCAATTACCTTGCTGTATTTTTGATCGGTTTTCAGGACCTATGTATGGTTTGATTTCTCAGACTGTGGGCTTTAATCCTCTTCCTCCAACCTATGTTTCTGCCCTTATTTACTTTGATCACAGAAAAGTGTGGTGTTGGCTTCAGCATCTGCTGATCAGACAGAACCACTGTTGGATGGTTTCTTTCTTTCTTTTAGTATATCTAGTAATGGGATGATAGCCAACTTTCCTTTCTGAACTTTACTGCTGACCAAGAGCTTACTCATTCTCTTTCATGGCTTGGTTCACTTCAACACTGAACATGCAAAAGGCTGGGTCCACATTGCTCCCCACCTCCCATCAATTCCCATCTCATACTGTTGTTTGATTGTACTGAACAGGTCAGGTAAAGAATGATTCAAAAATAAAATCCTATTTTGGTAAATGTTATTTTTTAAAAAAAATTGTTTGGATGAGGAAACTAATAGCTACATGAGTTAAATATATTTCTCTTGGTATCACTGACTTTGGGGATGCACAAACAGGTCTTTATTTTTATTACACAAGCCTGAATATTTATTCAAAAGTAAGCCTGACCCGGGGAGTTTACTCCTAAACCTTAGATTGTAATCCTATATTCACTTACTAGGAAGTAATTCCCACTGAATTCAATAGGTCTTACTGACCAACAGGCCAATGTGAAACAAGTCCTTAGGGAAATGCACGAGGACAGAACCCTTTTCTAAGAAGATCCTGTTTATTTGGAAAAAATGATAATTTTAGTGCAAGTTGTATCAAAACACTGGTCCACTTATTTCTATAAATAGTGTCATAGTTTAGCTTCTGGTTCTATTCCCAGAGGCAAATTCTGTTTTACGTTAAATTAAATAAAGATGATGAACTTTAACTTACAAGTGTTGTTTCTCCCTGGAGAAAGGGTAAGAGAGGCGTTTCACTGTTTGTAGTTTGTGTTCTGGCACTTTAGGCTGGATGGGCTCTGTTATTTTTTGAATTACAGAATTGATTTTTTTCAAAATGCCATGAGATTGATGAATTTCATACATCTGAGGACCAAAACAGAACAAAACAAATATGTACTTCTTCTAAGTCATTCACAAAGCATATCATGGTTTTTGGGAACAAAACAGGCACAAACACAAAAAACTAAGAGGGCAGTTAATACTGATAATAATAATTTTGTGTCAGAAATTATTCTGGATAGAAAGAATTTTTGCTGGAGAAACTCCGCTCAAGGGACGCCCAAATGAGACTCCTTTCATGTCCCCAAGACCTGGGACAGAGATGGGCACTCAATCTGTCATGCAGTACCCAGGTCTTGAACTGCTGACTTGCCGGCCTTCCAGCTAACAAGGCGAGCTTCTTAATGACTGAGCCACTGCAGCTGCTGTTAATACTGATAAGAGGTCGCAGTCAATATGCCTAACAGTTGACAGCTCAATGGTAGAGCCCATGCCTTTATAGGCTGATAGTACTAAATTCATGCCTCATCCTCATATAATGGTGAAAGCCCTCTTATTACAGCAGAGATTTGCAGCTGGTAAACATTTTTGGTCAGATGTGTTAGTTATTCTGACCCAGTACAAAATAAATGTGTATGCTGAAAAGCAGGTTGCTGGTATTCAGTGTAGGGAGGGGGAGAAGAATAGGTTTGGCTGACGCAGGTCAACAATTTGCAGAATTGAGACTGCTAAATGGAACTGTTACAGTGCAATGCAACTGCCAAAGAGATGTGACAGTTCACACAAACAGAATCCAGAACAATGACAATAACATAAGGAGTGGCCAATGAAATACGATAAACAAATGACAAGGAAATGTGATATAATACATGCCAGTATTGCAAAAGGTAAGGGTTCATTAGTCAGAACCCGGAATGTTTAATTATCTTTACTAAAGAATTATAATTCATGCATAATATCCAATTTACTCTGACCATTCCAACAAACAACAAACAACAAACTGCTACCAGAAGTGAAATGAGGAGGGGAAGAATTCAACTTTCTACCCACATCCTCACTTCTTAAAATCTGCTCTGGAGTTAAGGGGGGGGGGGGCATTTGACCAGATCTTGGGGCAGTAGGTGGCAGCACAAGGGGGAAGAAAAAAAGGAATTCCCGCTGCACAAATGAAGGTCCACTGTTATAAAACTGGACTAGGCTCTGTATCAGTCAAATTATTTTATTATTTTCCAAAATGGTAGCCATGTAGAGACAGCTGTTTCAGCAAGACAAGCTAACAAAATCCCAAAAGTACTGTGACATTTTAAAAATACACCAACAAGTTTATTTCATGTGAGCTTTCGTAGTGTCTTTGTCTGGAGAAGAGGGCTAACAATCCATGAAAGCTTATGCCAAAATAATTTTGCTAGTCTTAATAGAGTCACAATATGTTGGGTTTTTTTAAATAGTTCAGCGGGAGGCAAGCTATTCCCTCCCAATCTGTCAATAGAGCAGGAAACTTTATTGTCATGTTGATCAGCACTAGCAAACCCATGGCTACAAAACTCATTCTTAAAGTGCCTGGGAGGGAACTGCTGGCAAGCATGAAGGCCCTCTTGCCTAGGACTGTTCCTCAAGTTATACCTGAAGTTTGGCTCCCTGACAGCGAATGCACATTACACGCTAAGCTCAATTAGACTATCTTCATAGAATACTGTGGATTAAAAGGAAGTCTGAGAAAACAGTAGGTGTTCTTGTACTATAACCCTATTTATGGAGAAGACTAAACACTGGGTAATCTATATAACTAAAATTAATGTCCGGTACTGTATATTCCTTATACAAATCCACACCCTGCACCGATCGCGCTGAAACTCAGCACATGTGTACCTTGGGCTGAAGAGATGGTCACTGCGGGGGTGTCAAGCCCCATGGGGAGGGGTACACCCCCTAAATCAATCCACAAAATGGACACCCCCACTGACAGGAGATAAAGCAAGTGAAAAAAGCCAACCAGGGGGGGGGGGGATTGTGATGTCATCGTCACAGCTCATCCAATTCCCAGCTGACCAGATCTGGGGCTCCATGACATTACAGGGCTCCCTCATACAAAGCAACACTCCTGCACTGATTGCTCTGGAAACTGCATGCACGGCTACCTTCAACATCTGGGGTGGCTGGCGTGGGTTCTGCCATGGGGTCATTGCCCCCATAAAGGGGCTGCAATGCCCCCCCCAGCCAGCAGAAATGACCAGGGGAGGTTACTGCGCATGCACGAGAATCCACGCATGCACCTAACACTGCCTGGTGTTCCAGACTGTGGCGCATGTGCGAAATTCCACACATGCGCCAAAGTCTGCCCAGCATTCCAGGTGGCACACCGCCTAACCGCCTGTACGGATGGCAGCCATTATGGCCCACCCCAGTGACTACTGCTGATGGGTGGCCACAGCGGCATGGCTCCTCTGCACTCCTGAGCCACGCCTCAGGGGAAGGGAGAACCCACAGCCGGGGGGCGGGCAATGGACGGGACCGGGCTGCTGCCTTCCACAGGCATCTGCCCCCCATGGGTCCTCTGCCCACCTGCCTAAATGGAGCTTCCCTTCCGCCTGACACAACCCACGGGAGGACAGAGAGGCTGGGCTGTGATGGCTACCCACTGACTGTAGTCACTGGGGAGGCAGGCGGTGGCGGCCAGAGTCAGGCTGAGAAGGCGCTTCGTGGCAGGGCTAAGAGAGCGGCAGCGATGACAACAGACAAAAAGGTAAGACAGCTTGTGTGTGTGGGGGGGCGGGAGGGCTTGGGTCTCTCCTTGGCCCGGGTAGGGTACCCCCGGGCAATGCCGGGTCCTCTGCTAGCGTATACTGGCTATTCATTCTGAAATCCAAACCAAAGCAGAATTATAGAACTCTAGTATAATTTTTCTGTCATAGTAACTCTATGTCAAGGATTCTCAACCTGTGATCCATGGGCCAGTTGCGGCCCATGGTACAATTTCATGTGCTCCCTGCCTCCACCACACCAGTAAGTGCCGTGTGGTGGAGGAAGGGCAAAATGGCCATCTGGCTCCCGAAGCTGTCTGAGTGAGCGTGACCCACCCCCTGGCTTAAAAAGGTTGAAAACTCCTGGTCTAAGTTATTTAACATGTCAAAGTAAGTCTACGTTATTTAACATCTATGTAAAGCCATTGGGGGAGGGTCATCCAAAGATATGGACAGTGCTGTCATCAGTATACTGATCAAACGAGATATGGCCAAACGGTGTAAACAATCCACAAGAAAAAACCGTTTGTTCAAACATTGTTTCTTCTTTTAATTCTTCTTTAATGAGTTATTGATAATTCTCAATAACGATGTGACTATTCATAAGGAATGAAATATTATATATGCTCCTTCCCAATACCATGTGAGTATTATAAAGAATGAAGTATTATATATGCTCCAAAACTTTTCTGGCATAAAGTTTTTCGATCCTTCCTCAGGAAAACATTTATAACTTTTCTTTCAATGCGTCGACTGTCCTCGCAAGTAAATTCTTCTCTTAAAAGGACTAGATGACATCCACCCAGTATCGGGCCACATCAACAGCATTTCCTCTTGCCAACATAATTTGTGCTGTTGTCAAAGAAATATTGCCCAACTTGCTCAATTAAAATAATGTATACACATTATAACATTGATATGGAATGCTTTACATAACAGTGATGATAACATCCTTGCTCTTTTGCTTTTGACCATGATACTATCTTATTCTAGACAAACAGCCTTAAACCAATACAAGAAACTGAATCAAACAAGATTTTTTTCCCAACTCTTCATTTCCATAATTACAAATTCTCAAGCATAATGGACAGACTATTTAAAAAAGCTGGAAACATAGTTAAAATAAGTAACATGAAAAATAGTTCTGGATCGGCTAATAATCTGAAATTCAAACCCTACGTTTAATTTTAGTTTTACTTACAGTAAATTACTTTGTCCTCACTGGATGTCTCTTGTTCCATTAGAGACATTTTCTTGTAGAGACTGTGTTCTGCATTTAATGTGTCATTAAATATTTATCCTTTTCTCAGCTTTTTACCCTGAACAGGTACGGATACAGCTCGGTATCACATTCATCACATAACCTTTCTTCCGCTCACAATGTTGCTGCTCTTTTTTATCATGATATAGTAATTCAGATATTTATTGGACATTGGGGGCTGGATCCTATTAATCTGTTTAAGCTTGGATATTACTGAAAGGAAATGTGGAACTACTCATATGGATAAAGAAAGTTCCTTTTTATGATGTCATTATTATTTTATTAAATTAATTATAATAACAATACATTAAAAATATTCAAAATAACAAAACAGAGAAAAACCCTCTACATGCATAATTTCCTTATTATTTGTTTCTATAACAATACTGATGTGCACCCTCCACCCTTGAAACCACACATAATTCCCCCACCTCCCATATGTAAATATATCCCCCTATTACCAAAAGCACATGCTTTCTTATTGGGCTTAATTCCTTTTGAATCTTGAAGAACATATCGGACAAAATCTTCCCAAATACAAAATAAATAATTTCTTTCAGTCATTCCTTTTTTAACCCTCAGATCACAAGTCAATTTGTCGCTCAAGGCTATTTCCCACATTTCTTTATACCACTCTTTTATATCTATGGAGGTGTTCATTCTCCAATTCTTTGCGATCAAGAGTCTCATAGCTGTTACTATTATTATAACTAACTCTTTTTTAATTTTTTGACATAGTAGCCATGTTAGTGGTTCAGGCATATCAGAAAACAAAAACAAAACCAAAAACAAAACAAAAAATACAAATAAAAACACGGTTGCACTTTAAAGACTAATTGCTATATTTTTACTGTGAGTTTTTGTGGATAAAGTCCACTTCTTCAGACAAGGAGAAAAATATCAGGCATGGTTTATATGCATCAGATGCAGAGGTCAAGATGTTTCAATGGATGTGGGTTACCAAACAACAAAGCAAAGATCAATCAAGCAGAATGACAAGACAAGAGCATATCAATACAGCCTCCCACACAGCCTCCCACAGCTGGCAGCAACAAATGATCCATTGCTTGCTATTCAGTTTAATTCTAAATGTCCCCTTTTCAATCTTAAAAGTGTGAGGTTGCCAAGCATATGCTAATGAGTTCAACCTCTTAGTAGTTCACCTTTAACTGATTGCTTTTTGCTTTGTTGCTTGGTAACACACTTCCCTTGTAGTATCTTGACCTCTGCATCTGATGTATATAAACCATGCCTGAAATTTTACTCTTTGTTTGAAAAAGTGGACTTTATTCAAGAAAGGTCACAGCAAAAATATAGCAGTTAGTCTTTAAAGTGCTGGTGTTTTGTTTTTGCTTTTATTTTGTTTTCTGATATGCCTTTTTTATATCACTTAAATCCATCAATAATGCTATCTTTTAATGATAATATCATCAAAAAAATTCCAAACAATCTTTATCTATTTGCAATCCCACCATAAATGAAACTAGGTCCCATCTTCAACTTTACATCTCCAACATTTTTTAATAAGTATTATCCATTTGATGCATCCGAATTGGCTTCACATACTATCACATTGTGGCAATATTCTTTGATTCTCATTGATACATTTTTCACATTTCTCCCTGACCATCCTTTCACACTGATTTGTCTATTTTAACCCCAATATCTGATTCCCATATTTCTCTTAATGTTTATAGCAAAAGAAAGTTTCTATATGACTGGGTATAAATACTCGATTTGGTGTAATGGATAGATTAATGGACTAGGAATTAAAAGACCAGGATTCAAATCCCTGCTCAACCATGGAAACTCACTGCATGTATGGAATTGATGAAAAGCACTCCTGAAATACCTCACTTACCTTAAGGATCACTAAAAGTCAGTTTTTTAAGTAACATAACATATACCTATAGACTTCTAGTCATAATCTTGCCATAATGTTACTGGTGTAATACTGTACTGAAGGAAACAGAGTCCATTCTACTCATTTCTTGGCTAATGATGCAGGTGCCAGGTAATGGAAGGGGGTAGGTGGTGCTGGAAGGGTGACATGGGTGGGCGTGCTGGCTGAAACATTTGCCAGCGTAAGCTGAAGAGCTAGATGGGTGGTGGCCAAGGGATGGGTTTGAGGAGGTCATAGTGGCATGCTGAGGCTAAGGTTAAAATGCCCCTTCCTAATTGCCCACTCTTCTTGGGCCATCATCATGCACTTGCCTTCTCTCCCCACTCCCTCTTTTGTCAACAGGGTATTGCTACCATTTACACATGGATACAGAACAAGGGTGCTCATGGTTAGAGATAGTAACAGTCCTAGCTAATGTACAGATGTCATTCTGTAAACTGTACAACTGTAAAGTTGTTAATATATAAAGTGAATTAATTTTTCGACTTCTTTCACATGTGAACAGCACTTGTTTATGAGGAGGCTGTGAAGCGCAATCAACAATACTTCTGAATTTCTTTGCAAAATCTAAGTATTGTATGTGATCATTCCTGTACTGGCTGAATAGCTCAGCGATTTGGTTACCTGGTTGCACAGCCAGTTTGGGAGTTCAATTCCTCACTGTCCCGCCCAAGAGAAGCAGCAGCCTAGAGCACCACCAGAAGATGTGAATGGTAAACCATTTGTGAGTATTCTATTCCAAGGAAACACTTGGGCCATTGCCATAAGTCACAATTGACCTGATATCATGTAATAAAAATTATTAACCTGGAATGAGGACAGAAAACTAACCTTTTTTGTGGGCATCTTCAGCTTCATGAATTCTGCTTCCCGACATAATACACTCCAAGGTGCATGTATTTTTACAAATCCAAGCCCATGTATTTTTGTCTAAAAACATTGAACAAAGGAAACAAAATGAAACCTTCAGATCAGATAAAGTTTTATCATCCAAGCCACACACATTTGTTTAACTTCATATGAGCCTGAGAGGTTTTCTCTTCCATAAACATTAACAAAAACTTGAACTGATATGGTCCTGGTAATGAGATGCATTGGTCAACAATGTCCAGACAGGGACACTGACATAAGTGAACATCACTTGCAAATTATATCCTTATCCTCTTAAATAGAGCATGTAGGCATAACTTTAACATTGTGGCTTTAAGATAACACAATCCTGCTATAAAAATTTAGTAACAAAAGCTACATTTCCCAGGTAAGGATTGCAATATTAGGCAACTTTTCTCCAAGACCAGCCAGCTGAATTCATTGGTCATTTACTCCCTATCAGTTTCTCTTGCTGTAACTGGAATTTTATGTTGTTCAGCCAAAGTTAACAGGTGTTGTAATATTTTAATAAAAATCAGGATGTGTTTCATTTAAATGTTTACTAACCGTCTAGGGAAAATTTATCACTCTAGGGGCAGTTCACATAGCAATAAGATACAACAAAAGTACTAAAACAAACCCTCCCATCCTAGCACCAATAGCATATAAAAATAAGTATTTATGACTATGGGTCCAATGAGTCATTGAGAGGAGGCTACATTTTTATAAGCTTTTCTGCATAACTTACTTTTAAAACGTTTTTTACTCTGTTACTTATTTACCTTATGGTTTTGAAACATTAAAGTCTGTACATTATCCCACTAAACAATGCTTCAGGTTTGGACATTGATATTAAAATCATTTCCAGACAAAACACTCCAGTAAAACCAACTTGAAATCCTTTGTTTTACAGCTGTTGGTGTGTAGTAGTTTGCACAGGCATAAAAACCTGTTTTCACCCTGCCATCTTATTATGTTTATTAGTTATTTTATTTCACCTTGTACATATTAGAAATGCAGTACTCAGGGTACATAAATAGCTGCCAATATCCAATATGACATTGTTCAACTTAGTGCATGTCTCCCTTGAAACACGAATTTACTTTTTAGTAACATAAAGGTCAGCAATATGTCTTCAGGAAACTTTCAACAACAGCCTTTTAAATAACTATAAGAAACCCCTTTACTTTATACGTAGACTTTATTCAGTTCTCTATAAAGAGCTTTGTACATTAGCTAATTTCCTGATACAGTGATACCTCATACAACGTCCAAACTTGGTTCCACAAGTTTGGACTTTATACGGATTTGGACTTTGTATGAGGCATGCAAAATCCTAGCTGAGATGCCTCATACAACGTCCAAATCCTTGCTGCGATGCCTCATACAACGTCATTTCCATAGAGATACATTGTACTGTCAGGGCAAAGTCAAGGAAACAGACAGGAAACTGACAAAACTTTAAGAAATCATTGTCTAAAGGCTAAAAACATTACAAAAACATGTCAAACAACCCTGATTGTCCAAGAACCTGAAGAATGCTGCAAAAATCCCAGGAATGCTTCTAAAATGTCTGACGAAAAAAATCCAAAAAAATCCAAAATCGTGCTCAAAACCACTCCTAAACACTCTTCGCCTCATGCAAAACCCACAAGAGCAATGCACGCATGTGTCCTGCCTTTAATACTGCCCAGGCACAATGCAACCTGGGAAAACCCCAATGCCTCATACAAAGTCGCACGACTTTGTATGAGGCAACCTTTTTCAAGGAATTAGGCGATGTTGTATGAATCCGATGTTGTATGAAGCGAACTTTGTATTAGGTATTACTGTACTACATACTGCTGGACAAACTCTTAAGGGTTACATGATACATGTTTTACTTTCAGTGGCATTTATTTCCAAGTAAGTGGATACAGTTTTTTGCCCTTACAATGCAATCCTATATGTGTCTTTTTAAAAAATATATATTTTTATTAATTTTTATAAAATAACAAAAATATAATAAACAATACAAAAGATAAAAGATACATAAACAGAAAAAAACAAATTAATACATTAAATTACTTACATTCTATTATAATGGCATTGTAAACAATACCAATTCTTGAACCTCATTTATATCATACCTTCTTACAACATATACCCCACAAATTATATCTTTTCATAAATATCTATACTATGTATCACTTGTCAACTATTATGTTCTCATTATTTCATTATTTTTAATTATATATTTAACATTCCAAAAATTTATAAGGTTCAATCTAATATATTACAAAATCATATTTATAACACCCAGTGATATATGCAAGCCATGAGGATCAGATTTCTAATTTAATCTTTCCAGAAACTCATATGCTGAGGTACTGGTTTGTCTCCTTTATCCCATATTTAAACATGTTCCACAAATGGTCTCCATATTTCCCAGAATTTATTCTATTTCAAAATACCTTTCTTCACATTCAATTCACATGTCAATTTATCATTCAAGGCAATTTCCCACATTTTCTTGTACCATTCATCCATTTTCAATACTAAATCACTTTTCCATTTCCTTGCTATACATAATCTTGCAGCTGCTAACATTATGGATAACAATTCTTTTTTATTTATATTCATATTTATATTATCCAATTCTGTCAATAAGGCGATACTTGACTCCAGCTTAAAATCAACTTTAAAGATCTCTGATATTTCTTTCTCAATTAATTTCCAAAAAGCATCTATCACTTTACAGCTCCAAAACATGTGCTTTTACATCTCCAACAATCTCTCGTTTTGCTGTTATCCATTCGGTGACTGGAGTCAAGTACCACCTCCATAATATTTTATAATTATGCTCTTTTAATCTAATCGAAAGATTTCTCATAATTCTTCTCTTCCATTTATTTTTCCAATGTGATTCAGGAATTCTAATATTTAAATCCTCCTCCCATAACATTCTCAAAACATTTTGTGAATTTTCATCCTTATTTAAAATTTTATATATTTTACTTACTAGCCCTTTTATCCCCATTTCTCCTTTTCTTATTTTACAAATCATCTCTTCAAATTCTGTTCTGTCCCTCTGTAGACTAAGCTCATCTTTATATCTCCTCCCCCATTTATTTACCAAAATTACTTGTAACCAATTCAATTTCATCTGTTTGAACACTTCAGCTCTTAGTTCAGGTTTATCACACATCTTTATCCAATCTTTTAACAGAAACACATCCTTTCTCAGAAGTATGTCCTTTATTCTTTTGTCTACTTTTACAGGAAACGTCTTTATATCTTCCATGTCCAACATCGGAGATACTTCTGGTGCAAGTTTCCCCTTAGTATTTTTCCAGACATCTAGCATTGCTTTTGTCAACTGGTTATTTGTCTTTATCTTTATCTCCTTATCCAAAAAAATTGTGTTACCATTTCGTTGTAATTCTTTTATCTCTATCTCATCCCAGATAACCTCAGACTTTGCTGTAATCTTTGCAATATTTTTAACTGAAATGCTCTCTAATAATGTTTAATATTCGGAAGACTCAGACCACCTTCTTTTTGCGATACATACCATAAACGTTTTGTAATTCTTGGTCTTTTTCCTCCATTACAAAACGTATTTAACATACTCTGAAAGCTCTTTATATCTTTTTCTTTTAATTGAATTGGAAGAACATCAAATAAAAAAATTATTTTTGGCAGTAACTTCATCTTACATAATGTAACTCTACCAAGACAAATTCAATTTACTGTATTGTTTTATTTTTCCTTTAATTTCCATTCTTTGTTTATCATAATTCAGTTTCTTAAGTTCTTCATTTTATTTGTAATGTTTATTCCTAAATATTTAACACTATTTTTAATTTGTATATTATATCTTTCCTTTATCTTTTTTTGTTCTTCTTCACCTACGTTACAAAAAATTGCCTCTGATTTATCCCAGTTCACTTTTAATCCTGTCATTTCCTCAAATTCCCTCAAATGTATTACCGGATTTTTCATTATAATCATCGTATCATCTGCATATAAATTAATTTTTATTCCTTCTATTCCTTCAATCTTTTTATCTTCTCTAATAAATGTCGCTAATAATTATGTGTGTCTTTTAACTCAGATTTACTGAATATAATATGTCATCCTACATAAACAGACACAGGAGTACATATTATAGATGAAATCACACACACATTTCCCTGTGAGTTAATGCCACAGATCACAGTAATGTCAAGGTCAATAGCTGTTGTGTAACTATATGCTACACTTGTGGTTACCACAACAGCATTGAGGCAGAAGTGCTATCCATAAAGCATTTCTGCTGGCACAATGTACAATAGTCACTATGATAATTGTGTGACCAATTTCACAACTGAATTATGCAGTTCCCTGTTGTTTTGGTGTAATACTTGGCAAATTTAAGCAGGGATACATTTACATCACTCATGTGCAAAAAGGATTTTGGCCAATGTGTTGAAGAAAAGTAGTTTCTATAAAAATGATATTTGGCAAAAATGGTAAATAAGCCTAAATATAGTCTGTTTCCAGATCTAGTCACAGCCTGCTGTGCAAGATAACTACATAACATGACCATACCCTGGGGATAAAAAAAAATGTATTATAGTACAAGCCTGTACAAGTGTACTTTTTTAAAAAGTGCTATTGAGTTCAACATCCAGCTAAGTAAGAATAAGGCTTAAGAAATTGGCCTAATATGAATAACCCCTGATCTTTATTAATATGGGACCAATTTAAAATGCCATCTATATTATCTATCACTAATATGTTTTCAATGATAATAGACTAATATGGTAAAAGAAGAAGTAATAATCGGTGTTTGGGTTTGCAAGAGAAAAGACAGAAGACAAAAAGCAACAGTTTTAATTAATAAATGTCATAATATTAGAATCAGAACTAGGATTTCATATCTTATGTATTAATAAAACAATGGATTGGCTAACAAGATATTAACCTCTGGACAAGATACTTCTAATTCAGTCTGGGTACATCTCATGGAAACATGTACTAACCCATTGGCTGGATCTAGTATTTGCTTCTTGAGAACAGAAGGCTTTCCCACTTTCTACTGGTGAACCTGATAAACTGATCTTTGTCAGTTCCTCTAATTGCCTTTCAGCTATGAACATTTCTAGAGAGATTTTCCAGAATGGTGAGGGATGTACTGCTGGTCCAGCAAAGAGAACAAATAGGTTGATCTTAAAAGATATCAACCCCGACTGCTCTTTGGAAGGTCAAATATTGAAGATGAAACTAAAGTACTTTGGACATCAAATGAGAAGAGAGGATTCACTTGAGAAAGCCTTGATGCTGGTAAAGGTCTAGGGCAAAAGAAGAGGGGGGGCAGGAAAGAATTGGATGGCTAGATGGTATTGTTGACGCAATGGGCACAGTGCTGGGTGGTTTGGGGAGGATGGTGGTGCCTGGCTTGTGATGGTCCATGGGTTCACAAAGGGTCAGACTAGACTACACAACTGAATAACAACAAATAGTGCTGGAAATTTAAGGAAGAAGCGGAAACTGGCCATGAATCCCTTGCAACAACAGAACATTATAAGAACAACTCTGCTAAAGGAATGACCTGGGCAGTGAAATGAAACTCTGGTCCACAGGTTTAAAACTTTAAAGGAGACTTGAATGAAGGACAAATAATACCCCACCTTCAACTAGTCAATGTTCAAGCTGGTGCTAAAAATAATGTACATAACTCATTATATATATGCACATGAGTCAATTACTTATTACATTCTATAATATAATGTCTAAAGTCTGCAATAAACCTGAAATGAATGGTTAAAGTAACACATCAAAAACAAAGATCTAGGAGACTTTTAAAAGAAAATTGGACACTTTAAATAAAACTAATGGGAAAATGCAAATAGAAAGCATATGTCATTTAAAGATATTCTTGTTATCCTACTGCAGCAGTGGGCAGAATGTAGCCATCCAATGTTACTGGACTGCAAGTCCCATTGCCCCCAAACAGCATAGCCAGTAGTGAGGAATGATGGGAGTTGCAGTCTGAACAATATCTGGAGGCCAATACATTCTTTGCAATTGCGTTATTGTATTGCAGATCTGAAACTTTCTTTTCAAAATTCAGGATTAGTAATGCTAAACTATGCTTTAATCGGTATCCGGCACATACTGGATAAGCGCAACTGTAAAAGTGTTCCAAGCTGTGGCAGTGTAGCAAGAATGAAAAGGTTTTTAATTGTTTTGTATTGGTTTTAACTTGTGTGTACATGCCGAAGCTCTGGCCAGTCGGCAATGGCCTTGGCGCCGGCAGGGACTAAGGAGAGGCCGGTGAGTTGCGCAACTCTGAAGGCCACGCCGGGGAGGCCAGGCAACAAAAGGTCCAGTCAGCAACAGGTAAGTGCAGCGGGGGACAGGGACTGGGGGGGCAAGGGGAGCAGTGTGGTTCCCGGGCCCGTTCCCCCCCATTCCTCTCCCCCCACTTGTTGCTGTCTGGGCCTTTCATTTCCTGGCCTCCCCGGTGCGGCCTTCTTTGTTGCGCTGCTCAGTCCTCAGTCCTTGACGGCGTCGAGGCTCTCCCCACTGCCTCACCGAAGCCGCAGGGGGGGAGGGGCTCTTCCTCTTTCCCCCAAAGCTACGGGGAGGCCAGCACCGGGCTCTGGGGCTGTGTGGAGACTATGTGTTCTCCCCACTGCCTCGCCGAAGCCACGTGGGGGGAGAGGGTGAGGATGGCTTCCCTTTGGGATACGAATTGTCTCCCAGAGAGAAGTTGTCGGTGCGTTGGCGTTTTTTTACCGCGTGCACCAGCTGCCCTGCCTCCTCCGCGCCCACGCCCTTCAGCCTCATTGGCTAAGGGTGGCATGGCGCGGAGGGCACTGGGCCTTGAAGTTTTTTCTGGCCGCGTTCGTGGGGCAGTTGCCCCACTCACAGCAGGCGGACCATTGTGCCGATGCTCCATGGGCAGTCAGGTAAGTGTAGGCGGCTCGGTTTGGGATGGTTGGGCCGTGTGCGGGCGTGCATGCTGGACACTAACGGTTAACGGTCCTTCTTATAGGTAAAGATAGACTTATTACATGCAAAGCAAGATAGTTCAAGCCTTACTTTGTTATAATATTGATGCTTATGGTTTACAGCTTATGAAAACCCCAACCCCCCAATCTCATGTACCCCATAATCATCACATAATCTCATGTACACTGTACACCATGATCATCATGATTATAATGAATTAAGGCAAGACATATCTTGCTTTGCATGTAGTGAGTCTATCTCATATATTTGTTTCACCATTTAAGTGAAATGAATGAACATTTGCACAATACTCTAATTTTTCGAGTTTCACCTGTATATTGTGTATGTTGTTTGTTTACCATGTGAGCCACCCTGAGTCGGGCTCCCTGATTGGGTGGCATACAAGTGTGAAAATTAAATTAAATTAAGAAGATTGAGGGCAGGAAAGCCTAATATCATCTAGCACAGTGGTGGCAAACCTTTTAGAGACCGAGTTTCCAAACTACAACCCAAACCACTTATTTATCGTAATGTGCCAACACGTCATTTTAACCTGAATACTGAGGTTTTAGTTTAGAAAAAACAACTCGTACATTAACATATTTTGTCTTAAAAGAAGAACACAATACAGCTTTCAATGATACAAACAACCTTTTGAATCACCTTTGCCACATACTCAACAGGCTGCCGTCCAGGCCACACCCTCACACCACATGTGAGCCGCCTGGCTTAACACAGACAGAGGAAGGAGGAAATGATCCCATTAGGCTGCTGGGTGAGTGATGTGAAAAATGTCCTCAGGCAGAGAGGGGGGGGAGCAGCCTGGCCCCACATCCCTCTGGTTTTCTAGTAATGAACTCTGGCAAACTATGTCCTGGGGTGATGGCGCACACGTGCCATAGGTTCGCCACCACTGATCTAGCAATTTGCTAATGATAGATAGATAAATCTTTATTGTCATTGTCCTGCACAGAACAACGAGATTGAAAATCCACTTATTGACCCAACAAAACCTAAACAAAATACAACTGCACAAAATTATCAACATACTCCCACCCCACATATACACATTTAACCCCTAAAAAGCTCTAAAGCTCTAAAACTCTTAAGCTCTAAAAACTAAAATACAGAAGCTCCCTCATAAACTGCATTTCACTGCATTCAAAGCCAGAACCGCAATGATAAGAAATCGTAGAAAAGGCAGTCCAAAATATGCTGAGGGCCAAACATTCCCCACCCTTACTTTAGCAGGTAGCAGAATGCAAACAGAGCTTTCCCAAACAGATGTTTTCTACAGCCTTCCACTTCAGCAGGTGTGTCAGTTTCAATGCAGGATAAGATTCTGCTTTTCATAGTGTTGTATTAAAAAGGACTGAAATGCCTACAAAGTATTAAACACACAGAAGCTCTGTTGTCATATTGACTCTGGCAACTCTAGGGTGCAGCAGCCAACGGAAACTTCGTTTCTCCCTTTGTAATGAGTATAACTGTGGTTCCTACTGTTATCATGCTGGCTTTTGTTCACACATACCAGAATTATTTTTTGAGATCAGCAGTCTTTTAATAGAACACTTTTGCTTTTGCTGAGGCAGGTGGAAGGAGCCATACTGTATTGCTGCTCTTTAATCACAGTGTAATATGTGGGTTTATGGAATACTGTTTTGGGGCTTACTGGGAAGAAAGTGTGGCTATGAAATTTTAAATGCAAAAACAAAACAAAACCCCTAACTCAATTTTCTGTTTCAAAACTTTGGTTCCATGCTTCCTTGCACAAGCTATCTTCTTCGATTAAAATTAACAAAGAATCTCAAACATCTCAAAGATCAATTGTTTTATTTGTTTATGAAGTGCCTCAATACTCTTTGCTAATTTTGCTGCAAAGGCTACAGACAGACATAGCTAGCCTTTTATTTATTAACTGTATTTATTCTTCAATGCTATCTATGTCAATAAAAGGATGCACAGTACATTATAACTATCTCCCTCTCCTGATTCAGCATTCCCTATCTATGAAAGGGTAAATATTGCTGGAGACATTTACATCACAGTGATTTATCAGGTGAAACCATTTAATAGTGGATTGGGAGGGGGTTGCGGTGGCTCAGTGGTTAAGAAGCTCACCTTGTTAGCTGGAAGGTTGGCAAGTCGGCAGTTCGAGACCCGGGTACTGCATGACAGATTGAGCACCTGTCTCTGTCACAGCTCTTGGGGACATGAAAGGAGCTACATTTGGGCATTCCCTGAGCAGAGTTTCTCCAGCAAAAATCCTTTCTACACAGAATAATTTCTGACACAAAATTATTAGTGGATTGGGAGAGATATATTCAGAACAATCTCCTCCATTGTCCTCTAGTAAGGAGTGATCACTTTGATACGTTCTGCACAGAAGAAATCAGAGACTATGAATGTTAATTTTCTGGACCATAAATTTCATAATCCTTCAGGGATACCTGGGATTTTTTCCATCTCTGGACTGAGGCAGGATGATTTTTAGACATGACTTGTTCTGAATAGTTGTAATTTGTGACCCGCTTCTACATCTATTTTCTGTCACATATTTGGATTTGGACATGCTACATAATATTTTAACAAATTATTAAACAATAATATTTTTCAGATACAACAGAAATCTTTTGGATCAAATAAAGGCATTCAAACTGAGATTAATTCATATTTCAAAACATTATTCAGTGTTCTTTATGTGTGAGGGTTGATACTATAGCATACTAGACAGTGAAACTATTTAATGAAGTTAACCTTATTATCATCAAGATCTGCCACCAGGCTATACAATTAAAATTGGTATTTTAGGTATGTTAGTTGAAACAAAGTGTGCAGAATGCAACTCCTCACCATGAAGGAAAAAACATTCTTTGGCAGAAATTCCAAATTTTCCCATCAAAGTGACACTTGAATGACACATTCAAAGTGACACATGTAATGCCGGTCTGGGTCTGAAAGACAGAGTCATGTGTGAAACAGTTGCCAACTTTCTCTTCCCTTTCTAACCAAATTCGCTTCCTCATTGTGCAATAAATTTGAGTTGAAGTGTAGAGAAATCACACAACATTTAGGTAAAAGTAAAGGTTGCCCTTGCTTGAAAGCCAGTTGTATCTGACTTTAGGGTTCAGTGCTCATCTGTTTATCATTAAAGAACCAGCACTGTCTGCATCTGCAGATGTTTCCGTGGACATGTAGCAGGCATAACTAGACTCTGGAGTGCCCCATCGAAGTGGTCCCTATTTATCTACTTGCAATTTCTTGATTTTGAACTGTTAGGTTAGCAGGAGCTGGGACAGAGACGGGAGCTCACTTCATCATGCAGCACTCAGGTCTCAAACTGCTGACCTGCTGCCGACATTCCAGTCATCAAGTTCAGCATCTTAACCACTAAGCCACAGTAGTTCCTACAACAACATTTACTGCACTACAAAGGCCTTGTTTCTTGACTGTAGGTTTCTTGTGAATGCTCCCTATGTCTCATTAAACACAGAAAATCTTATTCATGATAGTAAATCCCCCCATTGCTCTCCAAGTAGTGTTGGGGTCCTGAAGGAAAGGAAACAAGACTGGCAGAATGATCTGGAGAAAGAGGTTGCAAGAATGTGACTGAACAAAAAATTCTACTGGGAATTTAGAGTACATTGATCCCAGCGTGAAATCTCAGGCCTCCCTCTCATTTCAGTAAATAAAGTTCTTGTTTTTCTGTTGCTCATCTTCACCCTTGCATGACTAGCCTCCCGGGAGGCCACTGGCAGAAAGGGACGCATCCCTGTGGGAGAGGATAGGGACAAGGCCAAAATATATTTCCGTGGGAAATCTCTCCACTGGTTTGTCTTGGAATCATGCCTCATTTTAAAAAAACAACAACAACACCATACTCTCCACCTATCTATCCCCTCTACCATGTAGATTCTTCACAATGTGCTGTTTATATATGTAAGAAAATGTCTTTTGACTACAGGGAGTTTAATCTTCAAATGCCTGTAACTCCCTCTAGAATCTTAATGACTCTCAGAGACATGTCTACTGCAAAACAAAACAATAATAAAAAATTCTGCTGTAGAGCTCTAACCTCCCAAACTGTGTCTTCAATATTATTATTATTATTTATTCCATTTATACCCCGCCCATCTAGGAGGTATTTCTACTCTGGGCAGCTAACAAGATGAACTCGCATATTAAAAATACAAAAACCTTATTGGTGGCAGGGAAAGGCTAAATAAGAAACCTAGCGCCAAACCATTGTTGGTACCTTCTCAAATGCCTCTTTAAAAAGAAAAGATTTTAGTTGCTTTCTGAATGTAGACAGGGATTGGGGCTTCAATATGTAGCCACAGAAGACTCTCACAGAGAGAGACTCCATCACACACACACACATTTTTTGTTTAGAGTGCCCTTATAGCAAAATAGTTTGTTCTTCTCTAGCATGCACACAGGGGAGTATGTCTAAAACATATGGAGACAAAAGGCTATTCATCATTTGCCTGTTCCTTAACTGGGAAGGATACACAATAATAGAAACTCAACATTTATAGAACCATGGCTTGCTATAAAATAAAATAGGCTAACTGAATAGCTTGTTAAGGGTGTATCTTGACAGTCCAAAGAATCACATGAATAAGTTTTTTTTAGTACTGCAGATGCTGCCAAGCAGCCTCCAGATTTCCTCCTTGCCCTCCAGTCCCTGTCTTTTCTTTTTTCCTTTATCCCTTCTGCTGTTGATGCCCATCAGCATTTAAACAGCCAGCCTCCATTGCAGTGGTGGAGGAATCTGTTTCTGCTGCCACTTCTACCTCCCCTCTCATGGCTACGGTACCCTAGGTTGCAGACTTCATCACTGCAGCTCCACACCCACCAGCTGGTACCAATTGTTAATTTTAACAATGAAATTTAACTGTTTTAATGCCCAAAGGGTCCTTGGCATGATGATAAACAAGCTGCTAAACTGTAAATAATGGAGGTTTTTTTAAAAACAATTTTTGGGCTATGGAGAATCCTGCAAACTTTATTGGGTAAGCCAAAAGGCACAATTCGACCGACCGACCGACCTACCGACCTAGAACTGAACAAATGAAGCCTGTATCCTAACTTGCCAAAAAGAAAAAATTGGGGAAATATGGACAGCACTCAGGATTCTGCTCTTCTTTGCAAGAAGGCCTGAAAAGAAATCTGCAAATGCATTATTGCCTTTTCTAAAAGAAGTCCCCTGTTCTTCATGATCTTATGTCTTACACTGGACATTAAATGTTCAGAATGGGGCTTCAAAGAGGGGTGGATGGGGAAATGCTTCTCTCTCTCTCTGTGATGGTTCCATTGAGCTGTTAGAAACCATGAACAGCAAACGTGCAAGGAGGACACTGTACTTCATTATTACTTCCTTCACCTTCCTATACTACTGCTGCCCTGATAACATATATATTAAGTTGTAAGTGAAACACTTATGGTTTCAGCTCACACTGCCCCAGCATCTACATTTGTGATATTATAGGATACCAAGGTGAACTCTGGGTTACCAGTGTAGAATATTTGTTGTGTGAATGAAGAGTGAGAAATACATATTGTGCAGGAGTACTATGTGGCCAGATTGTTATGAGTGTATGCTCATACAAATGCTGGTCTATATTGAAGAGTGCAGATGGTGGAGGGTAGGGGTGTCTGGTTTGCAATGGTCCATGAGATCGCAGAGGATCAGAGCTGACTGTACGACTAAACAACAACAACAACATAAAACTACTGCTTTATACAAACCATGTATACCAGGGCCATATGTGGAACCCCTCTAAGTTAAGTGAAAAAAGGTATTCTAAGGGATGTGGACAAAACAACTTCAACTCACACATAAACCTATGGAGGTTCAGAATCCCACCTTCTATCTCACTAAACAAACTCAACACATTTTTGGCACAGCTTAGTAAGAAAGGAGAGAGTAATTACATCTTCATCTCTTTCCAGCTCAAGGCCTGCCTGCATAAGGTTACTTTCATACTCTTCTCTGCGGAACCTCTTGTCATCTTCATGGTAGTCCATGTGTGGCTCAGTTTCCTCTGTGTTAATCTGCCCTCCTTTTCCAGGAAGCGGCTGCTCATGTTTGACACTTCGGGGTGCCAAGTCATTGAAATGGATGCGGCGGGTGAGCGTTCTGCTGAAAGAGGACTTCTTGTAGTGGTAAACCAGAATATAATCCACTTTCCTTTTCCCATCCCTAAAATAAAGTCCATACTTGCAGTTGGCATCTGGATCTTGTGAGAGTGAATTTAATATCTATAAATTAAAGAAAAGAATAGATGTTAAAATGTTCTTTGGCCTGAAAATTAAAAACCGAAATAGGACATGCTATTCCTTTTCAATCAATGTAGAAACAAAACTACCAGGCAATGAAAATAATACTGCAAGTCAACACTTCAAATGTTATTGGTTGATCAGTCAGAGAACTGAACAGTCAAAAATCTATCTACATAGAGAAAAGATAAGTGGGGAAATGAAACAGTTTGTGGCAATATATCAACACAAAGTGGCTTGCCTCTTGCTTTTAATACAGTGAATTAGTCATGGGACATAACCCTTTGGGCTATGACCTTAAGTCACCACATCCTGAAAATCATTAGTTGACATTTCCACCCCTAAAATATTTGCGTAGATAGTCTGCATGTTAGTACCAGCACTTTGTTACATCCGCCTGTATGTTCTCTTGCGCTGTGATTTAAAGATGGCTGAGATTGCTTGCCCTTCTCCACTGAAGGCATCTCTGTGTTACTACTGACAAAACTGATTAATATTATGTTGAAATATTTGTCACTTCTCTGCATCATATGAAAAAGAGATCGACTTTAACAGAGACGGAAAGGAGCCAGCTGGTCCTAGAGCTCAGCCAAAAAGACCAGTGGACTGCAGCCAAAGAGGGACCAGGGGTCTGTTTTTTGCTTTGTTTGTGACTCTTTTCTCATGGAAAATTAGAATGAAAATGCATCTCTCCCACCACATCCGCTACAACTGGATGCTGCATTTTAAACCTTGCGATGTTATATATTGACAAATATTCTTATATATTACATCATTGCAAATTAATATCTACCTCTCAAAAGGTGTAATTTAGATCAGTGGTGCCCAAACCTTTGGGGCCACGGGCCAGTCACATGGTTCAGCGGGCCAGTCATGTGGTTCCTCCCACCAGAAGTGGAAGTAAAACGTGCCTTGCAATATGTTTTGCAACAAAACGAGATAGATTTTAGGCTCCCATTTTCTCTGCTTAAACATGGGGTGCCCAAACTACAGCCTGTGGGCCAGATCTGGCCCATGACACAAATTCATCTGGCCCACACCACCCTTGCCACTCCTGGAAGCGGAAATAAAACACGCCCTTATGGAAAACAGATCACTCAGCGTACACCTAACATTTGAAAGGAATATAACTTGTCAAATGCTAAAAGCACAAAGCGTTGTGTGAGCAAATATTCTCAAATGTAGTTATCAAATCAGTAGACGAGGTAGGCTTGATAGATTAAGACCACAGGTAGGCTTGATAGATTAAGACCACCAGACTTGAACCCTGAAATTGGAACATACGAAGAATTTGTCTGAGTTAGGTTGCAAATTCTATTACTGATGTTCCAGAACGGGATCTTCATGTATAAATCCACTTTTTCTTAATTAAACAAAGTACTCTGAATAATTCCTTTATTAGGCTATAAGAGGAAAGAAATTCATTGATGCTTCCAAGTTCACTGTGTGGTCTATCTCCAGAGACCACTTCTCTACAAATCTGACTGTAGTATAAAGAACAGATGCTTTCTTTTCAGGGGGGAAAATTATCCAACACTGCTTTTTGTGCCATTTTTTGAAGATGTCACAGCCTCATGATCTGAAAAGTGTTTTGGTCAAGAGCTTTTAATAAGTTATACTGTGTGAGTGTTAACTGAAGTGACTAAACTGCTTTCATTTCAATGTAATTAGCTAAATTCTTAACATTGTGCCAGACCACTAAAGGCCAAATGTGATATTATAAGAGGCGAGGAACTGCAAATAATATTATGCTTCTTTGCTCTGTTTTCTTTGCAGCATGTCAGATTTTTAAAAGTGTGTCAGGAGATCAGAGCACTACTTGTATCTCCACTCATTCCTACAAACATACATTGATTGGGAAGGGTCAGGAAGGAGACAGTCAGAAAGTCTTGTTCCCAAAAGAATTCAGCTTTAACCTCTCTGCTCCAAAGGTTGAGGTGGGGAGTGATTTTATTTTTCAAATTTGTCATTTTAAAGTTCAATTAGTTATGTTTTACATTTGTTTCAACTGCATTTATTTCACTTTTGTTCATAATGAGATCATTTAAAAATTGGTTTCAAATTGGTTTCAACACAAAAGGAAGCCAGGGTTCTGGTCTGTTTGAATAGATTTTCCATTCAAGTGGCATCAGATTTGCCTAGTTTCTACTATTTCCACAAAATATCATTCCTGTCAAATTTCAGATTTTTTAAAAATAGACTGGGATGCATCTCATGAAGATCCAAAGACTGCAAAGAGCTATCCAAAGAGGACTTATTAGACTAATGATGGCGAACCTTGGCACTCCAGCTGTTCTTGAACTTCAATTCCCAGAAGCCCTGATCAGCAGGAATGCTGACTTGGGCTTCTGGGAATTGAAGTCCAAGAACACCTGGAGTGCCAAGGTTCACCATCACAGTCTTAGACTTTTTGTGTTCTCCATCCAAATTGCAGGACAGTTCAGGCAGACCTGGGAAACTTCAGAGAGATGGTTCTGCACAGCTCCATCTTATGAGCTGTTTTAAATAGGAATGTAGCAACAGTCATCTAAATACAAGGGACTGCAGTGACCTAGTAGTTAAGACACTGAACCGACCGGAAAGTTGGCAGGTCAACAGTTTGAGACTCAAGTGCGACATGATGTAATGAACGCCCATCTCTGTCCCAGCTCTTGCCAACCTAGCAGTTCAGGAGCTAGAAATTGCAAGTAGATAAATAGGTATTGCTTTTGCTAGAAAGGTAACAGCATTCCATGCACTCCACATCTAGTCATGGCTGCCACATGGCCATGGAAACATCCGCAGATGCAGTCAATGCTGGCTCTTTGGCTGTAAACAGAGATGAGCAATGTACTATAGAGTTGGATACGACTGGCTTTCGAGTAAGGGAGACCATCTAAATAGAAATATCGGGAATGGCAGAGCAAATTGACTTTCTATAAGGCAAATCTAAGAATGGGGAAAGCCCAAACAAAACCAAATTTCTTTAAACCTGGAATTTGGGACAGTTGTAGCAAACAGTCTGTTCTCACTCTGTGCCAAGTTTAGAGAACTTTGGACAAAGGGGTTTCAAATTAGGATTTTTAAAAAAGAAAATCTTTTACTACTACCCTTATTCAGATGTAGGTGACCCAAAACGATCCCAGAGTTAAAACAAATCGCTTAAATTGAAAAGACCAATCTTGCTTATTTTGAACAAGGCTTGCTGGCCCCACCTGTTTTTTTTTTTTTTAGTTTGCAAAGAATCCAGGCTGCAGGGGCTGAAACATTGATCCTCCAAAAGGCTTTTCATAAAGGGAAAAAAGCCACTTTATTATCAGACTGAACATGCATAGTACAGGCTTGCCAGAAGAAGCTGCATGAAATGAAACACCTAGGCAATGGAGGGGGATATTTGGAAAGAAAGGACACAGAAACAGACAGTTTTACTGTTCTTTTAAACAGTAAAAAACAACAACACACACACCAGGCTTGCTTTCAAGAAAGTAATGGGAGTGACAGTCCTTCAGAAAGGAGGGTATTTTGCCATGTATCTTCAGAGAATGACAATACAATTTGATAAGGCATATTCATAAGCATAAGAACATAAGAACAGCCTTGCTGGAACAGGCCACAGCCCATCCAGTCCAGCATTCTGTCTCACACAGTGGCTCACCATTTCCTTCAGGGTATTCCCAAGGAGATGCCTTCACCTGCTTAGGATTCCCTGGAAATGGCATTGAGAGATATCCTGCTTATCTCTCCAACCCGGAGGTTGTCCTTAAGTATCCATAATTATAGCCATTGATACCCTTGTCCTCCATGAACTTGTCTAATCCTTTCTTAAAGCTGTCAAGACTGACAGCTGTCACCACTTCTTCTGGCAGGGAGTTCCATAGACCAGTAATCCTCTGGGTGAAAAAGTACTTTCTCTTATTTGTTTTAGAACTAGTACCCAAAAGTTTCATGGAGTGTCCCCTAGTTCTAGTGTTATGCGATAGGGAAAACAGTTTTTCCTTATCTACTTTGTCCACACCGTGCATGATTTTATAAACTTCAATCAGGTCACCTCTTAGACGTCGTCGTTCAAGAGTGAAGAGGCCCAACCGTTGCAGTCTCAGATGGTAAGGAAGGTGTTCCAGTCCCCTAATCATCCTGGTTGCCCTCCTCTGCACTTTTTCCAGCTCCATAATATCCTTCTGGAGGTATGGCGACCAGAACTGTACACAGTATTCCAGATGGGGCCTCACCAGAGATTTATAAAGAGGCAAAATGACACTTGCTGACTTATTTTCTATACCCTTCCTAATGATCCCTAGCATTGAGTTTGCTTTTTTCACTGCTGAGGCACACTGGGTTGACACCTTCATTGAGTTGTCCACCAGGACACCAAGGTCCCTTTCCTGGTTTGTCACAGAGAGTTCAGACCCCATCAGTTTATAAATGTAATTGGGGTTCTTTGCCCCAACATGCATCACTCTGCACTTACTAATGTTGAAGCTCATTTGCCACTGTTTCGCCCACTCCCCCAGTGTCAAGAGATCCCTCTGGAGCTCCTCACAATCTCTCACAGTTTTCACTACCCTGTATAATTTAGTATCATCAGCAAATTTGGCTACCTTGCTTTTTACTCCTACCTCTAGATCATTTATGAAGTTGAAAAGCAGGGGTCCCAGTACTGAACCTTGGGGGACCCCACTCTTTACTTCCCTCCACTTGGAGAAGTGTCCATTTAGTGCTACCCTCTGTTTCCTGTCCCTTAGCCAGTTGCTGATCCAGGACAAGACCTGTCCATTTATTCCATGACTGGTAAGTTTATTCAAGAGCCTTTCGTGTGGGACCTTGTCAAAAGCCTTCTGAAAGTCCAGATAAACAATGTCAACTGGATCCCCCTTATCCACATGCTTGTTGACACTCTCAAAAAATTCCAACAGATTAGTGAGGCATGATTTGCCCTTGCAAAAGCCATGTTGGCTCTCCTTTAGCAGCGCCTTCTCTTCTATGTGCCTATTAATTCTATCTTTTAGGATGGTTTCCATCACTTTACCTGGGACACATGTCAAACTGACAGGTCGGTAATTTCCTGGATCACCCCTGGATCCTTTTTTGAAAATTGGTGTTACATTCGCTACCTTCCAGTCATCAGGCACAAAGCCTGATTTGAAGGAAAGATTATATATTTGGCTAGGAGATCAGCAATTTCATCTTTAATTTCCCTGAGAACTCGTGGATGGATGCCATCTGGTCGTGGTGATTTGTTAGTGTTTAGTTTAACAAGACATGCAAGGACCTCCTCCCTGGTTATTTCTATCTTGCTTAATTCTTCGGTTTCCCTCCCTACAAAGATAGGCTCTGTTTTGGGCATGTGGTCTCTGTCTTCTTCAGTGAATACTGAAGCAAATAATTCATTGAGTCTCTCTGCAAAGTAGTGTACTGTACAGTATTTCCCTTTATTTTAGCAAAATACCTGTAGTTAGCACTTTTGTTTTATTCTAATTCTTCCAGTCATTTTCTCCTCACTTACATTTTCAAAGGGGAAGCCAACTGTGGTCTGGGGCAATCCAAACTTTTCACCCTATTAATCAGGACCCAATTACCTGACTCTTAGCAACATTTAAACTTTTTAACCCCTTCTTGGCCCAATAGACATCAGAATCATTCTTTTCTTTAATTTACAGACACAAAAATAATATTTAAAGCAGGAGTTCTCAACCTTTTAAAACTGGGGGCCGGGCCACATTTCCTCAGACAGCATCGGGGGCCGGACAGCCATTTTGCCATTCCTCCACCACATGGCACTTCCTGGTGTGGTGGAAGCAGTAGGGGGCCACATGAAATGGCATCATGGGTGCAACCGGCCTGTCGGCTGCAGGTTGAGAATCGGAGATCAAAAACATTTAAAAATACAGATATTGAAACTATTTTAAAATACATTACTGTGAAAAGTCTGAGGCCACCACTTGATGATCTGGGGGAAATTCAGTGAGTTATGTGGGGGGGGTGTTACTCAGCCCCGAAGCAACCTAGATACACCAGAGTCTTCTGCTGACTCTCCTCTGAACCCTCTCCAAGGTTGGTGAGGTTTGGACGTGGTGAGGTTTGGATTTAGGATGCCGAAATGTGCTCCCCCAGAGCACTCATTGAATTTCCCCCAAACCAGCTGGTGGTGGCCTAAGACCTTTGCTCAGTACTGTATATTAAAGAAACAAAAAAAATGCAGACACTCATTTAATTTCTCAAACTACTGTTCTGTTGCTTAGTGACTGGAGATGGTCTTACTTGATGTGTCTCCATTTTACCCCTCTTCTCACGATACGATCACTTTATAATTTAAGGAAAAAACCTACAAAGATGTTATGTGCCATCAAGTCACTTCTGATGTGTGGTGACTATACAAGTTAATGAACTCCTAAATGCCCTGTCATTAAGAGCTCTGATCTGATCTTGCAAACGGACAATGCTTCAAGTAGTGCTGGCAATTGATGAGCATCCATATTTTCCAAGCAATAAATATCTAGAGAATTTGTAAAAAAAACAAACACAAAAAACCACATCCCCTGACAATTGCTTAATGTTTAGCTGAGAAGTGTTTAATTGAGGGGAAAAAGAGTCAGGTTCTGGGATTTTCCTTTGCTTGGATACAGATTTCCAGTGTGCTAATTGTCATTTTTGCCGCAATTGCTCATTGCCTTCCCTTGTCTGGGTAAATATTCTGTGAGCTCTATAGACTGTTGCTCTGTCAGTTTTTTTCCTTCTCACTCTCTTTTCTCCCTTTTCTGTATTCTTTCTTACAGGCTGTTCCAAACTGTTTTGATTATTAGCCCAATTTAAAAAACTAATGAAAAATTACCAGAAGTTTCATTTGTTTCGATTTCTATTTGTTTTCATGCTACATCTTCTTAAAAATTGTACTTCCCGACTAGGGATGCTGCGTCACTGGCAGACTAGCACAAGTTCTCCGTGTAAAAGGTTTTAGGTTTGATTCATATACAATACCAGATTCATACAGTATATTCATTTTTTTTACTGAATACATTAGATTTAAATAATTTGACGCCTCATATGCTTTCCATTTTAAGTGACACATTGTTACTTTTCCACTGAGAATTCCTGTATGGCCATGGTCAAATCTAAACAATGTCCCCCCCCCAAAAAAAAATTGTCTTTAGAAAATCATGAAGGAAATTTTATCTAGGTTTATGCTGTCTTTTTTACAAGTAATCTCCACATAAAAGTCTTCATTAACTAGCCTGATCTAAAGTGGCCATATAAGTCAGGAGTTCTCAACCTTTTAAAGCCAGGGGCCGGGTCATGCTCCAACAGACAGCTTTGGGAGCCGGGCGGTTATTTTGCCCCTCCTCTACCACATGGCACTTCCTGGTGTGGTGGAGGCAGTGGGGGCCACATGAAATGGTGCCGTAGGCTGCACCTGGCCCACGGGCCACAGGTTGAGAATTCCTGGTCTAAGTAATCCCAATGCCATTTCATTGATTCTTCTTCTGTGTCTAAGCCAGACGTGAAACTGACAAAACGAAACCACCTTTTGATGAGTTAATTCTGCAGTTCCTTTCACCTGATTGATAACTGGAGAGAAGCAGATAGAATGCAAGCGCGGCGCCAAACTGGCCGCCACGCTCTTTGCGGGCCCCCCCCACAGGACGAATGATCCGGGTAGTTTAGGGCGTGGCCAGCTCCCTTATAAAAGGGGTGGCCACGAGGCAGCCGAGCTGCCATTTTAGCTAAGCGACGGAGCGGAGAAGTTTTTTCCCCTGTGTCTCCGTCGCTCCTTACCTAGATTGGAAGCCTTTTTGGCGGCGAATCTTCTCTTTCGGCTTCCTTTTGCCTTGAGTGAGATGCCTCCGAAGAAGAAGGCGCTTTCGAGTGCGGCTCGCACGGGTAGGAGGCGCAATCCGGGTCGGAGGACCACGGTGGCGCCTCCCCAGCAGCCGCCTTTGCCGGCACCCGCCGGGACCGGCGGGATGGGGTCGATCACCCCTTGGCCGGAAGCGGGAGACCCAAGCATGGGCTCGGTGAGGGCTGCGGCCCGCGGCCCGCAAGCGGTGGACACCGCTCCTGGCTTTGCCCATTCTGCTGGGCCTGCAGCAGTTGTGGCGCAGCTCCCCCCGGGGCCTTCTAGCCTTGGGGGGTGGTGTGGCCCCCTGCCTTGGCAGGTGCCTGCACCGACCCTTCAGGGCTTCGATGCGGGACAATGGCCCTATTCGGGTCCTGGGGTACAGGGACCTGTACCCGCGCCTCTAACAGGCGGGCCGGCCGGCCCTTGGCCCCAGGTCAGCGTGGAGGCCTTACTGGCCCGCGTGGCGGCCCTCGAGGCCTCCTTGGCTCAGGCCAGCCATGCTGGGGCTATTTGTGGGGTTCGTTTCGAGGCGCCGTCGGTCGGGCAGCAGCAGGCGACGGGACGGGTCGAGCTGCTGCAGGCGCGTGCCGCAACTTCGGCCACTGCCTCGCAGCTCCCCGGCCAGCAAGCAGGTGTGGGTCAGGCCCCGATGATGAGCTCTACGGCGGTCGTGAGCTCCGACGCCCCCGGTGGGCCGGAACCCCCGGTGGGGGCGGCCTGCGGGGGTGCAACATGTGAGTATGCAGTACAAGCCAATACACCTACACACATTGCCACTACGGGGGTGGCCTTTCAATGGCCTTGGCCTCGCGCGGGTGGTGCGGTGGCCCAGCCGCCGGCGCCCCACTCGGCGATGACAACTGCTGCCCAGACCCCTGGGGTTGCAGGTGTCCCCTACCCTGCCGGGAATGTATTGGGGTGGCGGGGCCAGCACAGGCCCCTTTTCAGATGCCCGCGTTGTCTGCGGTCCCGGTTTCGGCCTTGCCAACGGCGGGATATTCTTTGCCACTGGGTGACCACCTAGCACAAGCCACCAGAGAAAAGATATGGCGGGGGGAGTATGTAGATATCTTCTCACTCTTAAACAGAGAGCCCACCAAGGAGGAGAGGGAGGGGCAGGACGAGAAGGATAAGGAGCAGGCACGTCGTCGCAAGCCACCACGTACCTGGGCCAACTGGCTGCCGGCTTATTTAATCTACATGGCAGTGTACTTGAGAGCGCGGCCAGATTTGGCTATTCCGATGGTCCAATATTTGGACAACATCTATAGGGCGATGGTCGATTTTCCGGGCCCCTCGTGGTTGGCTTATGACGAGGAATTTCGTATGCGGATTCCCCTGCACCCCGAGATGAGGTGGGACGAGCCGTGCCAGAGGCTTTGGCTTCTGTACATGACGCCCACGCGCCCCGCGCCAGGGGAGAGATACCATTGCGGACATGCGGTCCAGCGAGCGGCTCCAGCTCAGGTTCCCCGCCAGGTGGCGGGGCAGGGGGTTCCAGCCCGCCTGCTGTGCTGGAATTTCTCGTCCAATGGTTCCTGCAATAGGAAAAATTGCAAGTACAGGCATGAGTGTCCCACCTGTGCGGGCCCCCACGCAGCCTCTGCTTGTCCCAGGCCTGGAGGGACGCGTGGCAGAGGAAAGGGCGGGCAGTGGGCTGGCAAGACTGCCGCAGATGGGGGTAGTGTACCAAAAGGCCCCCTCCCCAATTAATGTGCGTAGGTTGGAGCGTTGGCTCACATCGTACTCGAAGAGGGAGGATGCGGAGTATCTCCTTCGAGGCTTTCAGCAAGGGTTCCGTATCCCTTTCATGGGTGATAGGTCCCCTCAGGATGCACCCAATCTTTTATCTCTTAGGGGAAGGGAGGAGGTGGCTGCTGCCAGCATTAGGAAGGAGGTTGATGCGGGCAGGGTCGCTGGCCCTTTCCCTGCACCCCCGTTCCCCAATCTTAAGGTATCGCCCCTAGGCTTAGTTCCCAAAAAGTCGCTAGGCGAATTTCGCCTTATTCATCATTTGTCTTACCCAGCCGGCCGATCGGTCAATGATGCTATCCCTGATGACCTTTGTTCGGTCAGGTATACATCCTTTGACCACGCGCTGCGCATGGTGCGCTCGTGCGGCCCGTGTGCCCTACTGGCTAAATGCGACATCAAGTCGGCTTTTCGCCTACTGCCGGTGCATCCGGGCGACTTCGAGTTGCTGGGTTTCAAATTTCGGGGCGAATATTATTTTGATAAGGCCATGCCTTTCGGCTGTTCCATATCATGCTCTGCATTCGAGCGTTTCAGTACCTTCCTGGAGTGGGCTTTCGTCCGCAGGTCAGGGTCCCGGTCTGTAGCCCATTACCTGGATGACTTTTTATTCGGGGGTGAACGGGGCTGGGACATGTGCACACGTCTCCTCAACACATTTCAGACGCTAATGGAGGAAGTCGGTGTCCCTTTAGCGCCCGAAAAGACCGAGGGCCCATCTAACAAGCTAGTATTCCTGGGGGTGGAGATCGACACAGTAGCGCAGGCTTCTAGGTTACCGGGGGATAAGGTGTCCCGGTTAGTGGCCCTCATCTCGGATTTGCTGGCCAAGCACAAGGCATCGCTGAGCGAACTCCAAGTGTTACATGGTCACCTCAATTTTGCCTGCAGGGTGGTCGCACCGGGCAGGGCTTTTGCCCGGCGCTTATGCGACGCCATGGCAGGGTTATCCAGGCCCCACCATAGAGTCAGGATTACCCGGGGTATCAGGGCAGACATGTTCGTCTGGTTACAGTTCTTGAGGGAGTTCAATGGGGTCTCATTTTGGAGGTCTGACCTCCTGGCTTCCCCAAATTTTCAGATCCAGTCTGATGCCTCAGGATCCCTGGGTTATGGGATGTACTTCAATGGGAAGTGGGCCTATGGTGGGTGGCCACCGGCATGGGCAGGCACTGGTCGCCTGCGTGATCTCACATACCTTGAATTTTTTCCTATCCAGGGGGGCTTTGATGCTGTGGGGCGAGGAATGGGCCAACTCGGTCGTGCATTTCTGGTGTGACAACGCTGCTGTTGTCCACATTGTCAATGCACAGACTTCCAAATCGCCCAGGGTTATGGACCTAGTGCGCCAGTTTGTGCTGCGCTGCCTGCGCCTCAACGTTTTGTTCAGGGCTAGGCACGTCCCAGGGGTTAATAATGATATTGCCGACGCTTTGTCCCGCCTGCAGATCTCCCGGTTCCGTGCCTTGGCCCCGGATGCGGAGGAATTTCCCTCGCCACTCCCGGACGAGATATGGACCATTGGCAGGGAGAGGTGAACCGGGCGATCGGCCTGTCACTGGCGCCCCGCACGCGTAAGGCGTATCAACAAGCTTTTAATTCTTATAGGGCATTTTCTGCCCAATTTCACCTGCCAGAGACCTGGCCTATCCCGGTGGATCATGTTCTGCGGTTCATGGTTCACCTGCATTCCCAGGGCCTCGCACCTCGCACCATAGCATCCAAGCTCTCGGCGCTGGCTTTCATGGCCAAGGTGAGGGGTCGTGTGGACAGCACCTCTGACTTCCGTGTGAGACATGTTTTGGAGGGGTGGGTGCGTGAGCGCGGGCGTTGCCCGGACGACCGGCACCCTATTTCCCCAGGGGTTCTTACCCAGTTGGCCCGGGGCTGGCCAGGCCTCTGTTTTGATCATTATGAGGCAGCCTTTTTTCATGCAGCCACAACGGTGGCATTTTTTGGAGCGCTCCGCATCAGCGAACTTGTGATGCTGTCTAAGGCGGATGCAAGTTGTAGGGCACTGGAACTCGAAGATGTCTATGTCGCCAAAGACTGGGCCCAGTTGAGGATACACTCCTCTAAGACTGATCAGCAGGGCGCAGGCAGTGGTGTAAGACTGCTACGGTGTTCTTTGGCAGACATCTGTCCGGTTGGTGCCCTACAGGAGTTTCTTGCACTGCGTGGCACGCACCATGGCCCGTTTTTCTGTCACCAAGATGGGTCTCCCCTTACTAAATTTCAGTTTTGGAAGGTGACAGGCAGAGCCCTCGCCAGGGTGGGCCTACCATGTGCCCGTTATGGCACACATTCATTCCGTATTGGGGCAGCCTCTACAGCAGCTGCTTTTGGGTACTCCGGGGCTGACATACGCAGCATGGGGAGGTGGGGTTCACAATGTTTTCAGTTTTATGTGCGCCCACTTCCGCCGTGAGTACCAATACAGTCACCTCACCTTCCTTTTTTCCTCAATTTTCTTACAGACCCTGGGTGTCGTATTACACCGGTGACAGTATGGCTGGTGGGCCACAGCTACGTGCAAAGGGCAGCGCGTTACGCTGCGGTGACAGAGTGGGGACCCCGACTGGGACTGGGTGAACACGCCAGTCTCACATGGCATGGTAAGCCTGGGATGTTATGGCGGGAGCTGCTGCCTTTTCTTTTTTCAGGCAGAAGTGCTGCCCCGCCTGACATTCTCATCGTGCACCTGGGGGGCAACGATTTGGGTCAGGTCACCGGCCTGTCGCTCAAGCATGCGATTTGCGAGGACCTCGCCTACTTGCACTACGTCTGGCCTCCCGCAACCCTGGTTTGGTCGGACATGGTCCCGCGCCATTCTTACAGAGGAGGAGTTGACCTCATGGCCCTTGACCGCGCTCGGCGCGCGGTCAATAGGGCGATGGCGCGGTTCCTTGCTGACAAGGCTTGGGGATGGGTCAGTCGTCACCCCGCTATTGGCCTAGAAAATTATGATTTGTATGCAGGGGATGGGGTCCATCTGTCGCGAGGAGGTATGGATCTCCTGTTGGGTGATTGGCGAGCAGGCCTGTTGACCGAGCTGACGGTCTGGGGGGGGGGGGCGTCAGGCCTTCTTTGAAGCCCCTCCGTGTGGCGGGTAGCACTGGTAAGGTAAACAGTTATGACCCACAGGTATCCGGCAGGTTCGCAATTGACTGGACAACACTAGATAGGAATAAATTAGTTAAACGTTGTCCGGTCAACGACGAACCAGGCGACGGGGTGATGGCGATAGCTAGCCAGCATGCATCACCCCGTGATTTCACGGATACGAGTCAGAGGGTGGGGTCATGAGTTAGATATTGACTATGGTCAACAATTTGTTTGTTGTCAACAAACAAATTGATACAAATTGATACATTGTAACCAATTGCCGTTGGCAATTTTGGGTGGTACCTTACCAGTGTTACTTCGGCCTGCTTGCCTTAAGAATTATGATTGGTCGTTTTACCAATACAAATTTATAATTCGGACTAGGGCATGAATCAATAAATGTGGCCCAATGCCGTTATCCACTTTCAATGGTGTCTGAGTCCGTTATTGGGGGGGGTGCGCCTGCAATGCAAGCGCGGTGCCAAAATGGCCGCCGCGCTCTTTGCGGGCCCCCCCACAGGACGAATGATCCGGGTAGTTTAGGGCGTGGCCAGCTCCCTTATAAAAGGGGTGGCCACGAGGCAGCCGAGCTGCCATTTTAGCTAAGCGACGGAGCGGAGAAGTTTTTTCCCCTCCACCCCCTCCCTAGTTCACAGTGTGATATTCTGGTCGCTTCGGGGCCGGGTGGGAATTTTTGGCTGGGACCCACATTGGCTTCCGGGTCCTGGCTTTTTTGCCCATCCCACACTGTTGCTATGGTTTGATATAGGGGTTCTTCTACGACTACTGTTGACTTTGGTCACATGGGCGGGTAGCACTGGTAAGGTAAACAGTTATGACCCACAGGTATCCGGCAGGTTCGCAATTGACTGGACAACACTAGATAGGAATAAATTAGTTAAACGTTGTCCGGTCAACGACGAACCAGGCGACGGGGTGATGGCGATAGCTGGCCAGCATGCATCACCCCGTGATTTCACGGATACGAGTCAGAGGGTGGGGTCATGAGTTAGATATTGACTACGGTCAACAATTTGTTTGTTGTCAACAAACAAATTGATACAAATTGATACATTGTAACCAATTGCCGTTGGCAATTTTGGGTGGTACCTTACCAGTGTTACTTCGGCCTGCTTGCCTTAAGAATTATGATTGGTCGTTTTACCAATACAAATTTATAATTCGGACTAGGGCATGAATCAATAAATGTGGCCCAATGCCGTTATCCACTTTCAATGGTGTCTGAGTCCGTTATTGGGGGGTGCGCCTGCAAATCTATGCCTTCTCAGTTTGATTTAGGCACACTGAAACACTCCTGTATTCTTGCCATATATACAACTAACTGGACTTGTAAAGTCAGCTGTATCCTGCTCCAGGAGATCTCGGGGCCAACACCTCAGAGGAAGACTCGGGATATTATGGGATGGATCTTTCTAATTTCTGAAAGGCTGAGTAGGTAAGAGTTAGGAAGAAAGCAAACAAGCACACCACATATGCAAACACATTTGCACTGAGCTACTAAGCTCTGTTGATAACTAGGTGTTGGTAGAGAGGGATGTTGCACAGATTTATTCAATGACGTCTCTCACACAAAAACCAAACTTTCTCTTTCTCTAGTGAGATTTATTTCACCACCTGTAGACCTACAGACACACAACAATTCCTGGAGATTTCCGAAGTCAAAGTAGGGATAAATTATCTTCACTACATAATTTTCATTATGACAGTAGCATATGGGAGTATTCCTTGAAACAGCTAACTGCAGCACAACACATATTTCCACATTAGCTCTAGGCAGTGCTGGCTCAATATGTTTCTAGTTCCAAATTCAGCTGAGTTAAGATTTATAGGCATACCATTTTTTAAAACAAATCATTGTATAAAGAAACTAAAAGAAAGAAAGAAAACATCTGAGTTTTAATATAAATGTGTATTCATTAACTCCAAAGACATAACACCATTTATAAATTCCATACCTGAAAGATAGGGAGCTACTAACTTATAGGAAAATTCCTATTGAAATGATATATACTGGAAAAATAACAAATCATTTCTAGTTTATAGTCCAACAAAACCTCTGTCCTCCCATTTTATCACTTATCTCTCTATATATATTAAATTTATTAATCACCTTAGCAATGATAGGATTTTTATGTATTGTAAACAGAACTTAAAATGGTGATTGCAAAGTTTTAAACATAGGTTGAGCTTGAACATATAGTGGAACCTCAGTTAACAAATGGCTCAGTTAACATAAAAATCACATAACAAAAGGAAATTCATAGAAAATAGTGGCTTGGTTTACAGTATTTTTTCAGAACGGATTAATTGGTTGTCAATGCATTGCTATGGGAAACTGCGTTTTGGTTAAAGTATTTTGGTTTTCAATGCATTGCTATGGGAAGTTGCATTCAGTGCATTCCTATGGGGAATTTGGTTAAACTAATTTTCACGGTAAGAAACGTCCCAGACAATGCATTAATTGTGTTAAACGAGGTTCAACTGTATTTACATTTTATATTTTACTTCCTCCTATCCACAACATACATACACAGACATGATCATCTATGAACACATATGTAAATGTGTGTATGTGTACATCTATCTATCTATCTATCTATCTATCTATCTATCTATCTATCTATCTATCTATCTATCTATCTATCTATCTATCTATCTATCTATCTATCTATCTATCTATCTATCTATCTATCTATCTAAACTGAGATAATATTTTTATAATCCAAAAATGAAGACTCTGGTCTGAGAAAACTTATAATAAATGGATTAGTCTTCACAGTGTCGCAAAACATGCTTCTGCTAAAACTAAGTAACATACTCAAAAACTCCTCAAATTTAGCTTACATTTAGAATGCTATTATGCTTGGATTTCTATTCTTTAATGGTCAGAGACTGCACAGTAAAGTAGCAACAAGTACACCAACACACTGTAGTTAGGAAAGCTGCACTTTCAACCTTAAATTACTTTAAGAATGTCTGGAATACTCTCATCAAAGTGTAATTGTAGCCTCTTGTTATGCCTTATACAATAATAAAAAAGCTGTATAGATTTTCTTTTGGGGAGGCAGGGGTGGGGGTGGGGAGAATGTTTGAACTTGCCTTGCCTTTGGACCGAATAGCATATAGCAGAACTTCTATCAGTGGGATATAGAGAGACTGAGAGATCAGATGGAAGGTCAATGTAATGTCCAGATATGCTAATAAACAGAGTGAGAATGCAGCTGCTTCACTCACCGTACTTTCCGTTCGAACATATCCTATATCTTCAATGGCTCTGATGTTGATAATGTGAATCCCCTTCTCTTCTGCAGGTAGCGTTGAGTATTTATCATTCATCCTCATTGTTGTTTCCTGCGGAGTATCCTCAAAATCTTCTGGCAGAAACTCTACCCCATTCAATGAATTGTCAGTGTCTAAAAAGAAGGCAAACAGGTAGGCTTTAAAAAGAGAGAGAAATGAACAGCCTTTCATTACATCTCATCCCAGGCTTTTCACGGTGTTGTGCAGATGGAACATGTCCAGTTCCAATCTGCATCTGCCCCTGTCTTTTGTCTTCCCACCCCTTTGCAAGTACCTCCCCTGCCAGCGTTGCCTTATGCTCCCCTGGCTCTACTCTGAACACTCGTGTGGCTTTTCCAGTTCTCTCCTTAAGACGGGTTTCTTAATGCAGGAAGGATTCTCTACTTTGGTCACAGGCTCTGCTGAGCTCCTCGAAACTGCACCTACCTGCTGTGTGAACTGAATAAACAGGTTTGAAAAATAGTTCTGACAAAATGCATTGTGCTCAACAACACAAACAAGAAACGGTAGTATAAGCATCAACAAAACAAAAAAGAGTGAGAGTAACAGACACACACACATGCACTCCTGCTACTCTATCTATGGAGCATGACTATACAGTATCTCTATACAATAATTGTTGCATAATGGAAATAGAATATTCAATTGGATATTGTACTCATTGGGTGGGATATAAGGCAAACAAACAAACAAATTCAGGTGGGCTGCAGTGGCAGTTTGGCAGCATGATTGTTTGCAGGAGAAAGAGAAGCCAGGATTTAGCTAGCCTGTAGGCAAGTAGATGGAACTACCAAAGTATGTAGAACTTTCTGCATGCTCTGCCCAAACTTCTTAAAATTACTATTATCCTTTGGCATACGTTGAGAATCCTGGGTGCTGTTCATCTTGTTAGATCAAACAAATCAGCTAACATTCACATTTATGCAAAGAAGCAACTTGATAGTTTTCAAGGAGTTAACTTTTTTTCCATCTCTTGCAGCAAAAACAAGAAAGTGTCTTTGTAGCACCTTAAAACTAAAAAAATGTTGTTATGGTATAAGCTTTGGGTTGTAGACAAAGTGGGTTGTAGACAATAAATGCTTATGCTGTAACAAAGTCTTCAAGGCTGTAAGATGCCACAAAACGCTTTCAGTTTGGCCAAGTATGAGAACTGGTTGGGATTCCACTTAGAGGAGCCAATTCTATTGTGCAATTTCAAACAATCATCTCTCTGTCCGTGTATACACCTGAGCCCCTGATGTCATGATTCTTGGCAAGGACATAACACAGAGCAAACATATCAAAACAATAGGCAAGGAACCATTAAACATATTTGCATGGACAGTAGAAGAGATGTGAAATGTAAATACTTCAATCTTCTTTCATTATCTGTATCAAGAGAGTTACATAATTTAAAATCCTGGACATATATGAACGAATCTTCCCATGCTATAAAGTTTTACTTCTGGTATGAATTAAATGATCTACTTAAAAGAAATTTAGTTTTAGGTAGTAATTTAAATTTCAACATTTATATAATCTGTGAATTAGAGGTTTCAATATTGTGAAATCAAGTAAATTGCACTATTATAGAGATTAGTGAATCACTGATCACTGTAGAGATTAGTGAATCACTGATTCATGGGACTATTGAAGTACAGCATACTACAGTAAGCAACAGAATTTCAGTCATATTTTTGCTGGTTCCATGTGAGAAACTCATATAAAACACTCTGATTCAGAGTGCTTAGAACAATTTCTGGTTGTTGTGATTCTCCTTATGCTGTTGTAACCATGAGATAGGATTTTGGCCATTGGACAATATTAAATTAATCCAATCCCATTATGGGTGTCTTACAACAATTAAAAGCATCACATATAGAATTGTCTAGATAGAACAACAATAGTAAAAAAAATAGACAAAACTAACTACACCTGAGGATAGAGAATTGCTATACTTTCCAGCCCAGACAAATTGCCATTGCCATCCAAACTAACTAGTAACTACCATCATGCTTAGTGGAAGCAAATAATCCTTAAACCATATTTTATGGATCCAGATTATTTCAATAAATCATAGTAAAGGTTAGCTACCGTTCTAACTAAAACAGCAGTAAAATCTCCTGAAAATGGAATTCCAGTATCCTTATGGTGTTGCTGGGCTCCATAGACAGGAAATTCAGAACAGCAGCTGGCATGCTAGGAAGTTTGAGGAAGATGCTTGCGTATGTACTCATGTCTCCTGTACAGTTTAGCCCTTCACTGCCCAAATTGTGCTGGCTTGTTTTTGTCTTGAACACTGTTGATCGTCCCCTTCCCTCCTCACCTCATTTCCTCACACTCATCTCTAAATTTGGTCATCACTAGTTGAGTACGCTTCCTACCCACTTCTCAGCCCACCCCAGTCCATAACATTCCAGTGTGTATAAATCAGCCAACTTCTAACAAGTATCTCCCTGGATTCTTAACAACCCCATGTCACACCCAAGGAGAGGTAGGAAATGTTTGTTTTGTTGGACTGTAACTTTAGCTACCACGACAGGGATTCTTCCAATTTGTAGGTCAAAAAAGGACTGTTCCCCTGTTCTGCACCAAAGTTTCTATACATAGCCTTAAGGGAGAGTGGGTAACCTCCTGAAGTTGCTGGAATGCAATCCTCATCAGTCCTAACCATCACAGTTAACGGTGATTGGTGCAGAGAGTTCCAGTCCGGGAATACGTGGAGGACCATACATTACCCATCTCTGCCTTAAAGCAGTAATGGTCCTATTCACAGCACAGTAATCTGATATCAAAGCCACAATGGCATTCCCAGTCATTAGTGGCATTTCAGGATGATGCTTTAGGTAAAATGTTCAATATTCCATAGCAACCACAACTGAAGAATATATATGACAACACAACTTCATTTGTCTGTCAGACAGATAATATTGCATGATATCCTTAGCTATATTTCATTGAGAGTTTAATGCAAAAACCACCAGAATGCTCTAAAAGTCATCAACCAAAAGGATGAACAATTATCCTTTCTGAGTCACATTTCTCTTTGCAATTTTCCTAGTATGATGCTGGATTTTACTTTGGTAGCATCTGGGAGTTTTGAGAATACAATATCCAGCCACTAAGGATCCATATGCTCTTCAGTTACTCTTCTCTTTTATACCGCATTAAACATGTAGGAAGAACAGAAACTGTGTTATATTCCATCTAATTCAAAAACCCTACCCAATTGCTTCCTTCTCTGTGGCTCCTATCTAAAGAATGAGCATTTGTATTTAAGAGAAAAATATATGCTCAAAAACAGAGCTTGGAAAAAGAACTTTCTGGCCATGTTGCCTTAAGGGTTCCGGTAGCTGTGGTCCCAAAAAGTAACTTTTTCAAACTGTTGTTAAAAATCTCAGTAGCCACTAGTCTCCATACCATCTGTAGTGCTCTACCTACACATTTGACTGAAGTATGTATGGAAACTCACTCTGGTACATGGATTTTTTGAGGTCACTATTACGCAACTGACTGCTTTGGCCAGCAGAGTGGCACAGATCATCTCATGTGAACAATGTTGCAGAAAGAATGAGATAATCTAATGAGGGTGGTGCTTGAAAGATCAGATTAGACATGCATAGCTTGCTACTCAAATGCCCTTTTCCCATGGAAGACAACTTATGGATGCCTGCCAGGCAAATCCAATTACAGTATTTAACTGAGTATATAATTATGATTGAAGAAGAATGGACATTTCCTGGTTCTTAAGAAGTTCCAATAGAGGTCCTAGTCCTAGTGAATAAATGATCCCTATTAATAACACTCTCTTCCAACAAGCTATCCCTTACACCAGGGAAGCAGTAGGAGAATGGGTGAATAGTGGCAGTGGAACATTTCTGAAAGTTTGGACTGACTCTGTGTTTCCTTTTGTAGATTGCATCTTCTGAATTTTCTCCACGAGAAACATAAAGCTGAATTCAGCCAACCTGAACTATAAGATTCAGCAGAAAAACTGGAGTCACAAGTACTCTACTGTACATACATTCAGAAAGAACTAAATGGAGAGGGAGGCAGAACTCACATTATCTTGTGCAAAGGGGCTGCAGTGGCTCAGTGGTTAAGAAGATTACCTTGTTAGCTGGAAAGCTGACAAGTTGGCAGTTTGAGACCTGGGTACTGCATGACAGAGTGAGCGCCCATCTCAGTCTCAGCTCTTGGGTACATGAAAGGAGCCTCAATTGGGCATTCCCTGAGCGAAGTTTCTTCCACAAAAATCCTTTCAACCCAGAATAATTTCTGACACAAATTATCTTGTGCAAACAAGTAACCCTCTCCAAACTGTTACTAACAGATACAGTACTATAATTACCTGCTGCTAATGCCATGATAATGTGCCCATTTGTTTCTTGCAGCACATACTTTGAAAAATTCTGAACATCATTCTTGATTGTATCTAAGATGTTGGGACAGCTAGCCTTACAGCACAAGGAAACACCAATCAACACAAAGAAACACTTCATATAAAGCATATTCATTCCCACCTTATTTTACCACTGCCAAACATGGACACTTACAACAAAACATAAACAAAAGAAAGAAAGGTAAAATTCCATTCTTGACAAGTCTACTATCTTCCAGTGTAGGCTAGTTCCTAAGCCACCCCTGGAATTTTTCTTTGAACATGAAGCACTTGTTAGTATGAATCCAGTCCATGGAAATCCAATTTCAGTGAATATGTCCAGTTACTTTGGCAATGACTATATCCTGTGTAAGTTTCTATGCAGATCATAAGAATTAAATCAAGAATTTTAACTGGGACATTTAGAGCTCATTGGCAGAATACAAACATGTACACAGAAGAAAGAAGACAGACAGACCTAAGCCTAATTTGATGGCTTGTGTATAAGGCCTAGTACTTGAGTATAAGTTCAAATACCTAGGAACAACATTTACTGAAAATGGCAAAATGGACAAAGAGATTAACATATAGTACAGTAAGGCAAACCAAATGTTGGGACAGTTAGCCTTACAGCACAAGGCAACACCAATCAACACAAAGAAACACTTCATATAAAGCATATTCATTCCCACCTTATTTTACCACTGCCACAGAACAGGGGAACATGGACACTTACAACAAAACATAAACAAAAGTTGGTCACCATGGAAATTAGATGTCTGAGGAAGTCTGCTGGAAGGAATAAAATCAGGAATGAGTTTAAAAGGGAAATAATTGGAACAGAACCAATTTTGCATTACATATAGAGACAACAAATAAAGTGGTTTGTCCATTGGGAGAGAATGTCTTGGAATTCAAGGACAAAGACCATGAAGCAGACTTAGAGGAAGGTGGAGAGAAAACATAAATGAAATATTACAATAACACCAAATAACATGCTGGAGGTTGCTAGAAGTGCCAGAACAAGAACCTTTCATCTCCCTCGACACCCACTGGGGTAAAAGAGGAAGCAAAGAAGAAAAAGAAGAGTACAGTGGAACTCCTGATAACTTCCGATCCTGATAGCATCAAATCCGCATAACGTTGCATTCTTTATGCACCACGTGATGCTCTGGATAATGATGCAGAAAGACTAAAAACCAACTTTATGTGGAGCATCTCCATAGGAGATCCCAGATAACGACGGTTTTTGGACATTTTTTTGTGACTTTATCCAGAGCGTCTCCCATAAAGTCCAAATCCAGTTAACGACCAGACTTGTGGAACCAAGTTTGGACGTAATCAGGAGTTCTACTGTACTGTATGAGGCCACTTTCTAAGGTCTAGTGTCAACCAGTACTGTGTCCTTGTTGTCACAAGTATCCATGCATCTGCTGAAATATTTGGTATGTTCTTTTCACTAATTGTCCCTTTAGGGACAGAAACAGATTTTATAGACAGCCTGTCGCTAGTGCTAAAAGCATGGTACTGTTGGAAGGCTGTGACTGAAGCAGTTTTGCACTTGACAGATCAGATTTCAAAGGAAGACCTTTCACAACAACTACAAAAGCAAGTTAATTTGCTCGGGAAGGTAAGAGATGTTTCTGTTGTGATGTTTGCACACATTCAGCCTTTAAGGATTTGCCCCATGCTTCTGCTTTCAATCCACAATCCTTGGTGCACAAACACATAACACATATTATTGTTAGCATAATTGCATTGTAGCAGCTGGTGTAAACAACAAGTTTATGTTTTATACCCTCCCACTTAAAACCCCCCCACTACCAATGTTTCTGGAAACCTGAAATGCTTGTCAGAACATTTTATATAATAGCTAAACACCTCAGCCAAAGGTAGATTGCTTGGGTAATTCTTGAAGTATGTGTTATTCCGAGAACTGAGTAACAGTCCTAAGAGTATACTGTAAGCAAAGTTAATCCTCTGGTATTGGAGAAGACTAGATAGCAGGTGGTTTCATCTTATACTACCACTACTGGCATTTCTGACTATGACTGATATAAATCCCCTTTCTGACAACTCTGCTGTCACCAGAACAAAAAAAAAGAAAAAAGAATTCAGTTGCAAATATTCTGGAGACTGTTTTGCTGCAAAACAAATATTAAAAACTGAGGAGGTTGCTGAGTAAAGAAATGATTTCTCGTGCACATACTTGCCTCAACTTTAGCAGCTGTGAGATTGGCATTAAGACTAAATACACATGAGGCTGCCGTTCCTCCTACTCTCCAATGGGAACTTAAGCAGTGCTGGTGGGCAACAGCTGTTTCAAAAGTATCTCCACTGAAGTGCACCCAGACAAGTCAATGGCAGTATGCCCAGGTACACATAGCAGGCTGCGCTCTCCTCTTTGATGTTTTGTAAGCTGGCCTTCTCTTTCAAATATCCACAGCATCGTGCTAATAGATCCCACAGTAATATCATAAAGAGACATTTCAAGTCCTGATACAAGGGATTTATTACTCATATGTATTGCTTGAAGGGCACCAGTGACCTCCACTGAATTCAATACTATAGGCTTGAGGTAATTATTATTCATACTCACCCTAAGGTTTATCCAACTTATGTGGTAATGAGCACACACCATGCATAAAAGGTAATATAGTGAGGGATGTTTGTGTGCATGATGTTGGATTTTTAAAACAAATGGATGCATTTTCCATCTTTTACAGGAACATGAATGTTTGGAGTGTATGCCACATTTAATATGCATGATAACAGGGATGCTTATACTATCTACTTCATTGCCTCAACAGGACTAATGGCCAGTAGAATTTATACACTGGTCCTTAACCCTCCCCCCGCCCCTTTTAATAGACTCATATTCAATATATAGAATTTTTTTTAAAAAAACAATAAAAACAAAATAGGGTTGTACCTGCTGGAGAAAAAAGGCTCACAAGCTCACACATCCATGTCTATTTGTAATCAGTTAAAGAACTCATTTTCTTTTTTTTTTGCAATTATTTTTATTTAACAAAAATGAGACAAAATACATACACACAATAAACAAATATACATTAAATACATTCACCCTCTCACCTTTCACCTCCCACAACCCACAATAACATACGACAAATAAAAACATGTACAATAAATACATTCACCCTCACCCAACCTCCCACAACCCACAATAACCCATAACAAATAAAAACATATACAGACTTCTCCATCACCCTTCCCTCACCCTTACCCAGCCCTTCACCTTCTTCTGTCTCCTTCCCTCACCTTATCCTTTCACTGAAGGACCGCCTGGCTCCGAGTGCCGGAGAAGGGGAGGGAGACTAGGACTAGTGCAGGTTGTTGCTGATATTTAAGACATTAAATAAATTATATTATTCATTGCAAAGCAGCTGTTTCTCTTTCTCCTTTCCTCTTATTAGTGGTTGCCCTATCCTTACTCATTTCATTACCTTTCCTTCAGATCATTTCTATTCAAATTTTCAATCCTGAAATTATCCCCCCCTTTTTTTCTGTAGTTACTTTAATGATCAAAATTTTTCAATTGTCCTTCTAAATCAGTTGCAAGTTCTTACTCTTATTTATTTATCTATATACTGTACATCCAATACTCTCTGCAAACATCCCCATCATATAAATTATTGTCTAGCCATCTATCTAATTAACAAAAGGTTATTTACATATTTTAATGAATCTCTTCCTTAAACCAAATTTCCTCCATTTTAGGGTGGAACAAATATGGAATTCAAAATCACATTGTTGAGAATAATATATGGCAAGATCTACTTTATAACAGATAATAAAAATGCACTGGGTTTGGTTTGCACAAGTAATATCTGAAAATCTACGGTAATCAGTAGATTCTATAGACTAGGATTGAAGCAGGGTTGGGGAATCCACAATCCTTTATAAATTCTTAGGCTGAAAATCATAGCCATGATAGTCAATAGTGAGAATAATGTGGGTTATGGTTTATACCCAACTCTGAATATTCCCCACCACTGGTTCAGAGAATCAAGCCTATAAGCACAGTGTAGGCGAACCTATGGCACACATGCCAGAGGTGGCACACAAAACCAATTCTGTTGGTACACGCTCTGTCAGAGGCAAGCCCCGTCCCACGACACTGGCGCCAATGGCAGTGCTGCTTCCCCATCCACCCCTCTCACTCCGCCGAGGGGGAGGTGAGAGGGGATGCTGAAATACTGCCCAGGAGGAGGTGGTGGGGATGAGATAAGGTGGAGGCGCTGGCGCTGGTGATATCACATGGGTGCATGGGCATGCACGGTGCCTGACTGCACATTGCCTACTCCTCCTTGGGGATATGATCTCTAAAAGGTTTGCCATCCCTGCTATAGCATGATCTAGGTTATTTTTAATAGTACACCTTTAAAACAAAGTTGAAAGACCAGAGGTGGGTACAAGGGTGGGTGGGTGTGTCCTGATGAAAAATTGGCCAGATTTTTGGGGGGAAGTCCTGTAAGGCCTTTTTATTTGTAGTTCAACTGTTTAGAATAGATTGAGATTTATCTGTCATATCTTGTGTACTGTACTTTCACCCACCTCAAGCATGTCAAATGAGACAGACTAGATAGTTAAATTAATGAATAAATAAAAAAATTATTGTGTCTAAAATAACCATGCTTGTTTTGCATGCTATGTGGGGTTGTTTCCTCATTCAGATTTTTCACCGATGTCCAGTTCTTTCACAGACTACAACTTGTATACTAAAAAATGAACTTTTCCTTTTCCTTTCGTAAGGATTTATTATTATCACTGTCTGAATCACAATCATGGCAACAAGCAGAACAGCAAGCTGTGAAATATAACAGTAAGTGGCAACTACAGGAGAACCAGTAAATCAATGGGGATTTGGAGAATAAACCTCTCTGTAAGTGCTATTGATTCAATGGGTTTACTATAGTTGTGACTTACTAATGGATTTCAGCCAAAAACTCTGAAGGCATTATATTTTTAATAGATAAAATAATTCAAGGGATGGGTGCAAGGAAGTATTTTTATAAACTTTTTGTCCATATAATGTAAACTGTAGAACAGTAAGATTAAGTGACTTTCCAGGCTATACAGGAAATCTTCTACAACAAGGAATGGAACCAACATTTCCTCAATCCATGAACATCACATTCATCACTTTCACCTTTGCTTCATTTTATTCTTAATTTCCTTAAAATATTTAGTATGAGTACCTCCCACAGAACCAGATCTAAGAAAATACCTAATACAGAACCAGAATTTAGAACAATTACATTTTAGATTATAACATTTATTGGCTGGGTCATTCTGGGAGACGTAGTCTACAAAGTAACTCCCTCAAGCTGTGGATATATTTCAGAATACTGTACAGTGGAACCTCATACAGCAATCACTCCGTATAGCAACGAAATTGCATAACAATTAGGTTTTTTGGGGGAAATGGCAACTGGCATAACAATTTTCCCTATGGAAAAAAATCGTACAATTTTTCAATGGGAAAACCACTTAGCAAAAATCATTGTACGACGCATCCCATAGGGGAAATCGCTATATGATGCACGTATCATATAACAATTGTTTCGTATAACAACGAGCTCCATGGAATGGATTAAAATTGTTGTATGAGGTAGAACTGTACTGTACTAGACTAACATGAACTGTGTATGTCAGCTGTATTAAAAAGAAGAAGAAACAAAAACATTCTAAATGGTAAACACATGATATGACACCTCTATCTGGCCAACCAAAAAGTTTCTGTGCAAACTTTAGAATTAAAAAAAACTTCAAATTTATCAGCACAACATGGATTATAGAATTTGTCTTAAACCCAAGATGGCTTCCCCACCATTTTTATAATTCTAAATGAGTTAGTTGTTGATTCCTTTCTGTAAGATTCTTGAAATGGTCTGTTGTGTCCATGGGACTCTTTAAGATGCAGATCACTAGTTTGTAAACTCTGTTCTACTGCATATGATTACACAGGTCTGCAACCAAAACACTGCATAGGGTGTTTTAAACTATTTCTTACAGATTTTTACTTAGTGAAACCGAGAAAAATACTAAAAAAAATTCCATCTCATCAAGTTTTCTTGAAAAAGTCATGTTTTTAGTTTAATTTAGCATAAAGTTTGCCTTTAACCAAAAATCTGATATCCTATTCTTGATTTTAAAAATCCTATCCAAAAATTATTTCTTACTTTCATTTAATATTTATTAGAGCTAGAATCAAGAATAATGCAAAGAGAAAATAAGAGGGATGGTGGGGGGCGTAGTCAGTGGTGGGCATCAGCAGGTTCACACCAGTTTGCCAGAACCGGTTCAGAAATTCTGGCTAGCTTCAACCAAGTTTTGAAACAAAGTAGTCCTAATTAGTGTGCTTATGCTTTTTTAATGCAAAACCCTATTTTGTTTGGGGGGGGAAACTGTACATGTTGGGGGGAAATCAAGGTCATTTTTGGATTCAGCACACTAGAAAACATAAAATTTACCAAAAATATCCTATGCAGCTGGCTTTTTTTTTTTTTGCAGACCCGTGTTATTCTAGACAGGGCTGTAGCCAGGAGTTAGCAGTTTGCCCACCCTCAAACTCCCGGCTGCATATATATATGACATTGTTGCCCATCCTGAAAACATATTCACCCACTCACATCCAGAATCCTGGCTACGGCCCTGATTCTAGTTTGCTTGTACTTTGCAGGCTATACTTTTTGTACATTACAGCTATTACACAGAAAGCTCATTTCAGTTTATCTGTACTGTACTGCTTACTTTATCCAGATGAACTTTCAGCATCCCTTTAATGATCCATTTAGATACTTTCATTAGGCATATTATCCCATATAAGTGATTAATTACATACTCCAAATAGAGACAATCTTCTTCTTCAGGTGTATCTGTTCTGGATATTGGCTATCATCACATAGTCTTCCTGTTCTTAATATAATGATAGAATCTCTTTAACTAGAGATTCCCTCGTTCCTTCCTGCCACACTTCACCATCTGCCTCCTTACCATCCATGTCTCTCACCACCTTGTGGGGCAACTCAGCCCTTATGAGTTCCTCTATGACTTTACATGGCCTCAGGCTAGTGGGTGTGCAGGGTTCAGATTATTCAAATTAGGTAGCAAAAGTGGCCAATTTAGTGTGGTCAAGTCAGCCCCTTATTCCAATTCAATAGACACAAGGGATCTATATTTTATGAAGTTTATTTGAGTGAACGTTGAGCCCCGGGCTCCGTTGGGAACATTGAGCCCCGGGCTCCATTGGAAACGTTGAGCCCCGAGCTCCGTCAGGGATGCTGGACTCCGTTAAGGACTTTTTGTTATCTATTTTCCATTGATATTTTAGTGTTCAAGTGTGCTTTATTGTATAACTTGTACTGCGTTGCTTAGATTGAATTTCTGTATATTGTATTATTGTGTATTTATTTTGTATTGTTGATTTATGTTGTGATAGTTGTGAGCTGCCCTGAGTCGGCATATACTGAGTGGGTGGCATACAAATTGAATCAATCAATCAATCAATTAAAGAAATGAATATAGCATTGGAAATCAGACTGGCAATCCAGCCATTTAAAGAATACATACAAAAATAAGAAAACTTAACTTGTCTTGGCCCTTTTCGCCCAACTTGTACTCACAGGTCCATTCTGTGAGGCTCCCTCCCTGGACCTCCATGGTGAAAGAGGAAGTAAAATTCCTCACACTCTGGTTTTGTTCTTATGGTATCAAACTCCCCACGTGTGGAACTTCATCCAATTGAAATTATTTTACATTCCAGTCTCTCTCTTAGTGTCCTAAATGGACTCCCATACATCTCCATCTTGGATGGGCTAAAGCACAAGGCAATTAAGTGGGCAAAATCTCATGAAAAAGTGCAGCTCAGAAATGGGCTCTCATCCCAGGGATCTTCCTTTGCATAGCGAGTTGGAATATTCTATATTTCACATCATTCCTCATAATATGGCCACATTATTGGTGCTGTCTTTGTTTAAACAGTTCTTGTTCTTTATCCATAGAGACAATGGCAAATCAAATCCTGGCCTAAATTTACAGCATAGTGAATTGACCTGGCATTAAAATACAATTGCCTCAAATTGCAGGGAATAATTAATATTTATAAATATTAAAGACTACATAATTAAGATATTCAAATAATTAGCACCCATTTCTCACTGACTGGTACCTATTAACCTTTGGTCCAATATATAACATGTATAGATATATTATGGCTGAAATCTTTTTCACTGCCTATGCCAAACTGATCCTTCTTGCTAAAAACAGTGTCCTTGCCACGATTCGGGCATGGGGGGCATGTATCCTTATCTGTGAGAATCCTCCTCCCTGAGAATCATAGTGGGGGAGCTTTGTTTACCAGGGAGGAATGGAAGGAAAGTTATGATTTTGCTTGCAGTATAAGTAGGATTTCAGCCTATGTGTAGATCAATGATTCTTTTTTTTTCAAATCTGAAAAGAAAAGAGGAAATAATTTTTGGCAGAGGACCAAGGAGGGCAGGGAAAGACAGGTAAAGGTTTCCCTTGCTCGAAAGCAAGTTGTATCCGACTCTAGGGTTCAGTGCTCATCTGTTTCAAAGCCGAAGAGCCAACGCTGTCTGCTTCTGCAGACATTTCCGTGGTCATGTGGCAGGCATGACTAGACACCGGAGCACATGGAAAGACAAGCAGATGCTTTTTCATCATTGCCCTATCAGCTGTGTATTTTTTTTTCTTCCCACCTTAGCCACTGGGGCAAAAGTATAGTATGGCAAAAATAGACACAGGAACAAATTTTGAGTGAGCAAACTGCTAAAAGTCAAAAGAGATTAAGCAGCCATTGTCTCCCCATCAGTCCTTGACTTAAAATTTTTAACTTCCTACACTTCCTTTTCATTGAGAATGGTCCTACGAAAATATATTTTTAAAAGACTTGAAAAACTGACAACATTTAAATAGCACTTATAGATTTAAATTTCTGACTTCCAAGGTTATGTATTCTGAACTAATTAAGATGTTCTGAATAAATGAAGAGTTTTGCTCATGACATCAAAACCACTGAATACAGTTTTATTACTGTTATTGTTTTATGTCTCCGATGATAGGAAGCTGATTGTATTGTTTCTCATGCCAGCAGTAGGAGGCTGACTTTGCCAGTTATTAAGTATTGTTATTAATTGTTACTCCAACCCACAGGCTGTTATATTAGAAAGATCCTTTTGACTATGCAAGTTTAAAGACTTAGAGATTCTCAGTTGTTCAGAACCAATGTGTATATGTTTATTTGCCCTGTATCCTGTTGTTCTGTTATGAAAATCCAAGGCAACTCACAACATGAATTTTAAAAACCAACATAGTTTAAAATTATGATACATTATAATAGTAAGCCCTGTAAAATAAGTTATTGGTTTAAAATCGCAGAACAGTAATACAGTTTAAAATCATTTCAAAGACAAATAAACCAAAGGCAATACCATCCTACCATTAGAAGGCCTTAAAGATCATCAACCAACCACCTCCTTTGTTTTGTTTAAGTTTATTTATCATCATCCAGTCTATTACTAATGTCAGGCACTAGTTTTGAGAAGCATCCTCAGAGCTAAATTTAACTTTTCCCAGCAATTTCATGTATACGTTAAACAGAATTCAGGACAAAACTGCATCTTGAGAATACCCACAGCCCAAAGATCAGACCAGTCAGATCAAGTCCAGCATCCTCCTCCAGGAATGGCCAGAGTCATTGTAAACTGATGCCTCCAATCCCCACCCCAGACAGAGAACCTAGATTAAATGGGATCTGGATAATCCATTTTACCCAGGAACCCTTGTAGCTGAGATGCTGCCATACATTCCAGTACCATAACCATGAATGAAATACTAGAGATTGGTAGTTATTCAATATGCTGTTATTCAGCAACAGTATGCTATATGTTGTTTTCTTACTACTGCTTCCTTTGGGTATGCTAGATTCGTGCCATGTTTACACCATTCCCCTTAGCCATTCCATCGTTGGCTGTTTTTATGAGTGAGTAATAGCAAAAATCCAATACACCGGTGGTGGCCTCTCCTCCTCCAAGGATCCCATCCACCTTCTCAGGCTGACCAGAACTCAAAAGCATTCATTATCTCTAAACCACACAAACCAGAGTTACATTAACTGTACGTATCTCAAACATAGAATCCAAGTAAAAGTAGTTCTAAGCAATTTCGTCTGTAAAGAATACTGTATGAATTCTGAACAAATTTCCTATCAATGCCCGTTACCTGTCATTTGTAGCTTGCTTTTCTTTTATCAGGTGACAGTTCTGTTCTTTCTGGTCTTCCTTGCATTTTGGTTTAATGTTATTTACTTGTCTATTCTGGTCAGTCTGCTGGCTCTCTGCTAAATGGCCAGTGTGGTCAAATTGTATGGAAAAAAAGGAAAGTCCATTATTCCTGATCTTTACTTTGAATTTTTCCCTTACATTAACGGGCATATGACTCTACTCTTTTGACAGGATTAGCTGTTTTGTTGTTGTGTGATTCACAACACTAAGCAAGTTAATTTTGACCACAGGTATTTATCCTTCTGCTGCCAAGGAAGATGATCCAAAGCCCCAATGTCCATGGGAAACAATTACATCGTAAGATAAGGAGGGCTTGCAACGAAGTGAGGCATACATCCACATCAGTTCCATCATTAGTGCCGTTGCAAAACCCACCAATGATATCATGTATTTATTTACATTATTTATATGCCACCTTTCTCTCCACAGGGGACCCAAAGTAGCTCACAGCAATTAAAAATGTTGAAAAATCAAAAGTGAAAAAAAAAAATATCAAAGAGTCACCGTTGCTCGAAAGACAGTCATATCCAACTCTAGGGTTCAGTGCTCATCTGTTTATAGCCAAAGAGCCAGCACTGTCTGCATCTGCAGACCTTTCCATGGACATTTGGCAGACATGCCTAGACACCGAGTGCATGGAACGCTGTTTACCTTCCCACCAAAGTGGTATCTGTTTATCTACTTGCAATTTCTTGCTTTCAAATTGCTAGGTTAGCAGGAGCTGGGACAGAGACAGGAGCTCATTCCATCATGCAGTACTCGGGTATCAAACTGCTGACCTGCCGCCTTCCAGTCAGCGTCTTAACCACTTGAGCCACTGTAGTCAAAGAGACTACATCCAAAGTAATCAAACCTATAATGTGTTTGATGATGCTTGATGATGGAAAGCCAAGTGGGTCAAAATGGCTTAATGGGGTAGTGAATTACCAAAGCTTGAGAGCAGTGGCTGAGAAGGCCTTCTCTTGCATAGTCATCAACTGAGCTTGGGAAGGTGGTGGAACTGAGAGAAGAGACTCTCCGGAAGATCTTCAAAACTGAGAAGACTCATATGGGCGGGTATACATTCCTTCAAATAGCAAGGGCCTAAGTTGTATAGGGGTTTATCTGTAACAACCAGCACTTTGAATTGATCCTGGAAACAGACCGGCAGCTACCAAAGCAGCTGTAATAAGGAAATTACATGTTTCCTGTAAATAGTGTCAGTAAGCAATTTGGCTGCAGCGTTTTGAATCAGCTGAAGTTTCCAAACACTCTTTAAAGGCAGCCATTCACAGAGCATGTTGTAGTAATCCCAAACAAGATGTAATTAAGATGTGTGTCATGTGGCCACATTGGACATCTCAAGGAACAGGTGCAGCTGGCACACTGGCTTTAATTGTGCAATTGTGCTCCGAGCCACCGCTGAATCCTGTATGTCCAAACTCAGGGTTGGATCCAGGATCACACCCAAGCTGCAAACCTGACTTTTCAGGGGGAGTGTAACTTCATGATAAATCACTGGAACCCAAGCAGTATACATGTCATTTCCAAGTGATAGCTTGTATTGTGATAAGTTCCTCTGGGTTTCTTCAGAGGATGAAAGAAGTCCTGGATTTAAGTAATTTGATCAATGGAAAAGAACAAGGGTAGCCTTTCTATTATGCATGAGTAAAGTTGCTATTATAGCAGCAGCTCTTGGGTGCCAAGTCAAATGGGTTTAAAGGGGGATAAAATATGTTCATGAAAGCTAAGACCATTCGTTAGGATGCCTATAGTCACCTCTAATAGTGTAGGCAGTTTGTCTTTATGCCAGTTGCTAAAGGACATGACAGAGGGTGCAAAGGCACTTTTGTCTTGCTTATGGGATCCCAATAGACAACTGTCTGGCCATTGTATGCACAGAATCTCAAATTAAATGGGCCTTATCTGTTAAGGGACTTTGGTGGCTTAGTGGTTAAGACATTGAACTTGATGACTGAAAGTTTGGCAGGTCAGCAGTTTGAGATTGTAAGGTAACAGCGTTCCATGCACTTTCAGCTTTAAATGAAGATGAGCACCAAACCCTAGAGTCGCATGCAACTGGCTTTCGAGAAGGGGTGACCTATCTGATTTGGCATAGCTCTCCTTATGTTCTTACAAGTGGCAATTTTCTTTAAAAATTTTTTTGTTGTTCTTGTATTTTTGTAGCCAAGGATGGGAAGAAGCCTTTATGAGATTTCTTGCATTATATACCAAACAACTTGTCTGGCTTGGCGTACTACAGTTGAACTTAGGGTGGGGATATTTGCTTCTGTTACTCAGGCAGCAAAATGTAAGGAATGCATTCTGAGATTAAAAAAAAGCATTCAGTCTAAGCATCAAAGTAAAAGTGTTATTTCTTTCTGATCAGCAAAAATACAATGTACAGGAGGATGCACAGGCAAGACCAGCAATTATGGAGTATTAGTGCTACTTTTTCTTAAAGTGGGGGGTCATGTACACATAAGCCTTAGAGTCTCATCAACTTCTAAGGTCAAAGAACTGAACTACATGGATATACTCCAGCTGTCCCTTTTGTCCCTTGCTTCTTTCCTTATGATACAACTCTCTTTTCCTCAGAGCTATTCAAACGTAAGTCTCCCCACAAACACATTTTCTTCATTTAAAGAACAATAAAGTAACCATAAACCAGAATTTTTTTAAAAAAAAAAACTATGTCCCTTCAGATAAACTACCAGAAGGTTATAATAAGGCCTGCCTCTTGTCAACAATTATTAGGGAACAAATGTGACAGACTTGTCAGCAGAAAGTCATCATTTGTACACAAGACATACTTAAAACCTGTCAGTGATTTCCCTCTGTTGATAGGTCTGCTTATCCTTAATATATACTTCCTTTTATATTCACATAAAGCCTGCACATTGTGCAAGGAGTTGATTTATTTGCTGAAGGAAGGAACATTGCTTTCCACTCCTGAATTTTGAGCCCCTCCAGATTACAGTCTTTTATTTACCTGGATTATAAAAGAGGGAAGTCTTACTAAAACCAGACACACATTTTTCTTCCTTCTACATAATGATTAAAATAAACAAGGACTAGTAAATGCAAACAAAACTGGGATTGCTTCATTCAAAAGTTAAATGTCTGATTGATACCCCTGAACTAGTTATCCGTAAAGTACACAAGTGACACTGTAGATTAGCCAACTGTACAGAAATAACAGAACATATCTTCTAACACCAATGGAAAAAATGTTAAAGAATGAACAAACAAATAAACAAGAAGTCTTTCTGTGCAAACAGTACCCTTAAAAAGGATATAACCAAGCCTTCTTCGGAATTTGCATATAAGATTTACAGAATAATTATACACATGCTTCTTTGTATTATGAGGATAGATATCTGAATGCTATACAGTACAGTACCAGGCATTTGGGCTTCTGCATAAACACTTTACAATATTTTATTCACAGTACTTTATTTAGCACACCTATCAATGCAATTTGGTCTTTATTTAACCCTGTAATAATAATAATAATAATAATAATAATAATAATAATAATAATAATAATAATAATAATAATAATAATAATAATAATAATAATAATAATAATAATAATAATAATAATAATGTTTTATTTATATACCGCTTAACCTCTGCCCGAAGACAACTCGAAGTGGTTCATAAATGAGGCATGCTGCCTGCACAGCAGCCAGCAGCCAAAACACAAACAATTCAAATACAATAAAAATACAATATTAGAAAAACAATGGCAAAAGGCAAAAATACAATAGTTACAGAAACATAATACAAAATGCTGTCAAAAAACCCACGCAATACCACATCGGCAGTACCCCACTCCACTCACCCCGGCCCCAGGCAAGTCCAGAAAAGAAGCATAGATGCTAACATCCTGGCAGCTTCTAAAATTTTAAACAGGGGACAAAGCCCGGAGAGGAGGGGAGAAGCGACTCTCCACCGTCCAGCCAGTGCAGCAGCTGTCACTGCATTCCTCCCCTCCGGCGTTGATGAAAGGGTGGTCCCAGAGCCGAAAGCCTCTCCGATCTGGCTATGGAGCTCCCAGGCGGCGACAAAGTCCAGCTGCCTTTCGAGTCCCAGCTAAGGTGGAGGTAGGGGCCCAGGCCGAAGGTGTTGCAGTGGTTCTTGGTGGCAGCGGTGGCTTTTGATAGCCCCGCTGTGGAGAATGCAAGCGCGGCGCCAAAATGGCCGCCGCGCCCTTTGCGGGCCCCCCCCCACAGGACAGAGAATCCGGGTAGTTAGGGGCGTGGCCAGCTCCCTTATAAAAGGGGTGGCCACGAGGCAGCCAAGCTGCCATTTTACCTCAGCGACGGAGCGGAGAAGTTTTTTCCCCTGCGTCTCCGTCGCTCGTTAGCTTACCGGGAAGCCTTTTGGTAGCAGTTCTGCCTTTCCGGCTTCCCTTTTTGCTCCGGTGGAGATGCCTTCGAAGAAGAAGGCGGCTTCGAGTTCAGCTCGCGTTGTTAGGAGGCGCAACCCAGGTCGGAGGACCGCGGTGCCGCCTCCTCAGCAGCCACCTTTGCCAGCCCCGGCCGGGGCCGGCGGAATGGGGTCTATTGCCCCTTGGCCCGGGGTGGGCGATCGGAGGGCGGGCGCGGAAGGGGTTCCGGCCCGCGGCCCACGAGCGGTGGACACCGCTCCTGCTCCTGCCCACTCTGTCGGGCCTACTCCTCTTGGGCTCCAGCCTCTCCCGGGGCTCTCTAGCCTTGGGGGGTGGTGCGGCCCCCTGCCTTGGCAGGTTTCTCCACCAACCCTGCCGGGCTTCGGTGCTGGCCAATGGCCATATGTGGGTCCCGGGGTACAGGGACCTGTACCCATGCCTGGGCCAGGCGGGCCGGCCGGCCCTTTGCCCATGGTCAACGTGGACACCTTGCTGGCCCGCATTGCGGCCCTGGAGGCGTCGTTGGCGCGGGCCAGTCAGGCGGGCGCCCCTTTCGGGGTTCCTTTTGAGACGCTGTCGGCTGGAGGACAACAGCCGGCGGGGAGGGTCGAGCTGCTGCAGGCGTGTGGCGCGGTTTCGGCCACTGCCTCGCAGCTCCCCAGCCAGCAACCAGGTGCGGGTCAAGCCCCGGTGATGAGCTCTACGTCGGTCGTGAGCTCCGACGCCCCCAGTGGGCCGGAACCCCCGGTGGGGGCGGCCCACGGGGGTGCAGCGTGTGAGTATACGGTGCAAGCGAGTACATCCACACACATTCCCAATCTAGGGGGGGCCTTTCAATGGCCTTGGCCTCGCGCGGGTGGTGCGGGGGCCACGCTGTCGGCGACCCACCCGGCGACGACGACGACTACCACCTTGGGCACTGGGGTGGGCATTGGTCCCTACACTACAGGGAATGTTCTGGGGGTGGCTGGATTAGTTCAGACCCCTTTTACCAGGCCGGCTGTCCCTTTTTCGGCCTTGCCGACGGCAGGGTATTCCTTGCCATTGGGTGATCACCTGGCACAGGCTACTAGGGAAAAGATATGGCGAGGGGAGTACGTAGATATCTTCTCACTCCTGAACAGAGAGCCCACCAAGGAGGAAAGGGAGGGTCAGGATGAGAAGGACAAGGAGCAGGCACGCCGCCGTAAGCCGCCGCGTACCTGGGCCAACTGGCTCCCCGCTTATTTAATATACATGGCGGTATATTTGAGGGCGCGGCCGGATTTAGCTATTCCCATGGTCCAATATTTGGACAACATATATAGGGCGATGGTCGATTTTCCGGGCCCCTCATGGCTAGCATATGACGAGGAATTCCGTATGAGGATTCCCCTTCACCCCGAGATGAGATGGGATGAGCCGTGCCAGAGGCTTTGGCTTTTGTATATGACACCCACACGCCCTGCCCCGGGGGATAGATACCATTGCGGACATGCGGTCCAGCGAGCGGCTCCAGCGCAGGTTACCCGCCAGGCGGCGGGGCAGGGGGTTCCAGCCCGCCTGCTGTGCTGGACTTTCTCGTCAATTGGTTCCTGCAATCGAAAGAACTGCAGGTATAAGCATGAGTGTCCCACATGCTCTGGCCCCCACGCAGCCTCTGTTTGCCCCAAGCCTGGGGGGGCGCGAGGCAGAGGGAAGGGTGGACAGTGGGCTGGCAAGGCTGCCACGGATGGAGCTAGTTCTCCAAAAGGCTCCCTCCCCAATTAAGGTGGACATGCTGGAGCGCTGGCTCGCATCGTACCTGAAGGGGGAGGACAGGGAGTATATTCTTCAAGGTTTTAAGCAGGGATTTCGTATCCCTTTTGTGGGTGATAGGTCCCCTCAGGATGCTCCCAACCTTTTATCCCTTAGAGGAAGGGAGGAGGTGGCTGCGGCCAGCATTCAAAAGGAGTTAGTCGCGGGCAGGGTCGCTGGACCTTTCCCCGTACCCCCGTTTCCCAATCTTAAGGTCTCGCCACTGGGTTTGGTCCCCAAAAAGTCCCTAGGTGAGTTTCGCCTTATTCATCATTTGTCCTACCCAGCCGGCCGATCGGTCAATGATGCTATCCCTGATGACCTTTGTTCAGTCAGGTATACATCGTTTGACCATGCGTTGCGCATGGTGCGCTCGTGTGGCCCGGGTGCCCTGCTGGCCAAGTGTGACATTAAGTCAGCTTTTCGCCTCTTGCCAGTGCATCCGGGCGACTTTGAGTTGCTGGGTTTTAAATTTAAGGGGGAATATTATTTTGATAAGGCCATGCCTTTTGGCTGCTCCATATCATGCTCGGCTTTCGAGCGTTTTAGTACCTTCCTAGAGTGGGCTTTCGCCCGCAGGTCAGGGTCCCGGTCTGTAGCCCATTACCTGGATGACTTTTTATTCGGGGGTGAACGGGGCTGGGACACGTGCGCACGTCTCCTCAACACATTTCAGACGCTAATGGAGGAACTTGGTGTCCCTTTAGCGCCCGAAAAGACCGAGGGCCCATCGACCAAGCTAGTATTCCTGGGGGTTGAGATTGACACAGTAGTGCAGGCTTCTAGGTTGCCGGGTGATAAGGTGTCCAGGATCGTGGCCCTTATCTCGGAATTGCTGGCCAAGCGTAAGGCATCACTGAGAGAACTTCAGGTGCTACATGGGCACCTTAATTTTGCTTGCAGGGTGGTCGCACCGGGCAGGGCTTTTGCCCGGCGCTTATGCGACGCCATGGCAGGGTTATCCAGGCCCCACCACAGAGTTAGGCTCACCCGGGGTATCAGGGCAGACATGTTCGTCTGGTTGCAATTCCTGAGGGAGTTTAATGGGGTCTCATTTTGGAGGTCTGACCTCCTGGCGTCCCCCAATTTCCAGATCCAGTCTGATGCCTCAGGATCCCTGGGTTATGGGATGTACTTCAATGGGAAGTGGGCCTGTGGTGGGTGGCCACCGGCATGGGCAGGCACAGGTCGCCTGCGGGATCTCACATACCTGGAATTTTTCCCCATTCTGGGGGCTTTGATGCTATGGGGCGAACAGTGGGCTAATTCGGTGGTGCATTTCTGGTGTGACAATGCTGCTGTTGTCCACATTGTCAATGCACAGACTTCCAAATCGCCCAGGGTCATGGACCTAGTGCGCCATTTTGTGCTGCGCTGCCTGCGCCTCAACGTTTTGTTCAGGGCCAGGCATGTCCCAGGGATTAATAATGATATTGCTGACGCTTTGTCCCGCCTGCAGATCTCCCGGTTCCGCGCCTTGGCCCCGGATGCGGAGGAATTTCCCTCGCCACTCCCGGACGAGATGTGGACTATTGGCAGGGAGAGGTGAACCGGGCGATTGGCCTGTCACTAGCGCCACGCACGCGTAAGGCGTATCAACAAGCATTCAATTCTTACAGGGCATTTGCTACTCAATTTCTCTTGCCAGAGACCTGGCCTATCCCGGTGGACCATGTTCTGCGGTTCATGGTTCACCTGCATGCACAGGGCCTTGCACCTCGCACCATAGCATCCAAGCTCTCGGCGTTGGCTTTTATGGCCAAAGTGGGAGGTCATGTGGATACCACCTCTGACTTCCGTGTGCGACATGTTTTGGAGGGGTGGGTGCGCGAGCGCGGGCGTTGCCCGGATGACCGGCACCCTATTTCCCCAGGGGTTCTTACCCAGTTGGCCCGGGGCTGGCCAGGCCTCTGTTTTGATCATTATGAGGCAGCCCTTTTTCACGCAGCCACAACGGTGGCATTTTTTGGAGCGCTCCGCGTCAGCGAACTTGTGATGCTGTCTAAGGCGGATGCAAGTGGTAGGGCACTGGAACTCGAAGATGTCTACGTAGCCAAAGACTGGGCCCAGTTGAGGATACGCTCCTCTAAAACAGATCAGCATGGCGTAGGCAGTGGTGTAAGACTGCTACGTTGTTCTTTGGCAGACATCTGTCCGGTTGGTGCCCTACAGGAATTCCTGGCACTGCGTGGCATGCACCACGGCCCGTTTTTCTGTCACCAAGATGGGTCTCCCCTTACTAAATTTCAGTTTTGGAAGGTGACAGCCAGAGCCCTCACCAGGGTGGGCCTACCAGGTGCCCGTTATGGCACACATTCGTTCCGGATTGGTGCAGCCTCTACAGCAGCTGCTTTTGGGTACTCTGGGGCTGACATACGCAGCATGGGAAGGTGGGGCTCGCAATGTTTTCAGTTTTATGTGCGCCCACTCCCGCCATGAGTACCAATCCAGTCACCTTACCGCCTTTTTTCTCAATTTTCTTACAGACCCTGGGTGTCGTATTACACCGGTGACAGTATGGCTGGTGGGCCACAGCTATGTGCACAGGGCAGCGCGTTACGCTGCGGCGACAGAATGGGGACCCCGACTGGGACTGGGTGACCACGCCAGTCTCGCATGGCATGGTAAGCCTGGGATGTTATGGCGGGAGCTGCGGCCTTTCCTTTTTTCTAGCCTGGGTGCTGGCCCGCCTGACATTCTAATCATCCACCTGGGGGGCAATGATTTGGGCCAGGTCACCGGCTTATCGCCTAAGCATGCGATTTGCGAGGACCTCGCCTACTTGCATTATGTCTGGCCTGCCACAACCCTGGTTTGGTCGGACATTGTCCCGCGCCATTCTTACAGAGGGGGCGTTAACCTCCTGGCCCTTGACCGCGCTAGGCGCGCGGTCAATAAGGCAATGGTGCGGTTTCTTGCCAACAGGGCTTGGGGACGGGTTAGTCATCACCCCGATATTAGTCTACAAAATTATGACTTGTACGCAGGGGATGGGGTCCATCTGTCGCGAGGAGGTATGGACCTCCTGTTGGGTGATTGGCGAGCAGGCCTGTTGACCGAGCTGACGGTCTGGGGGGGGGCGTCAGGTCTTCTTTGAAGCCCCTCCGTGTGGCCGGTAGCACTGGTAAGGTAAACAGTATGACCCACAAGTATCCGGCAGGTTCGCAATTGACTGGACAACACTAGACAGGAATAAATTAGTTAAACGTTGTCCGGTCAACGACGAACCAGGCGATGGGGTGATGACGATTGCTAACCAGCATGCATCACCCCTGTGATTTCACGGATACGCGTCAGAGGGTGGGGTCATAAGTTAGTTATTGACTACGGTCAACAATTTGTTTGTTGTCAACAAACAAATTGATACAAATTGATACATTGTAACCAATTGCCGTTGGCAATTTTGGGGTGGTACCTTACCAGTGTTACTTCGGCCTGCTTGCCTTAGGAATTACGATTGGTCGTTTTACCAATGCAAATTTATAATTCGGACTAGGGCATTGAATCAATAAATGTGGCCCTATGCTGTTATCCACTTTCAATGTTGTCTGTGTCCGTTATTGGGGGGGTGCGCCTGCAATGCAAGCGCGGCGCCAAAATGGCCGCCGCGCCCTTTGCGGGCCCCCCCCACAGGACAGAGAATCCGGGTAGTTAGGGGCGTGGCCAGCTCCCTTATAAAAGGGGTGGCCACGAGGCAGCCAAGCTGCCATTTTACCTCAGCGACGGAGCGGAGAAGTTTTTTCCCCTCCACCCCCTCCCTAGTTAACAGTGTGATATTATGGTCGCTTCGGGGCCGGGTGGGAATTTTTGGTTGGGACCCATATTGGCTCCGGGTCCTGGCTTTTTTGCCCATCCCACACTGTTGCTATGGTTTGATATAGGGGGCTTTCTGTGTTCCTACTGTTGACTTTGGTCACATTGGCGGGTAGCACTGGTAAGGTAAACAGTATGACCCACAAGTATCCGGCAGGTTCGCAATTGACTGGACAACACTAGACAGGAATAAATTAGTTAAACGTTGTCCGGTCAACGACGAACCAGGCGATGGGGTGATGACGATTGCTAACCAGCATGCATCACCCCTGTGATTTCACGGATACGCGTCAGAGGGTGGGGTCATAAGTTAGTTATTGACTACGGTCAACAATTTGTTTGTTGTCAACAAACAAATTGATACAAATTGATACATTGTAACCAATTGCCGTTGGCAATTTTGGGGTGGTACCTTACCAGTGTTACTTCGGCCTGCTTGCCTTCGGCCTGCTTGCCTTAGGAATTACGATTGGTCGTTTTACCAATGCAAATTTATAATTCGGACTAGGGCATTGAATCAATAAATGTGGCCCTATGCTGTTATCCACTTTCAATGTTGTCTGTGTCCGTTATTGGGGGGGTGCGCCTGCAATGCGGCACAGCTGCGCTCCCACCTCCCCCAGCCCGGCTGGCGGCGGAGGGAGCTGAAGGTGTTGCGGCGGCTCTCGCTGGTTCCAACGGTGGCGGCTTTGGACGGCCCCAGCGCAGAGAATGTGGCACAGCTGCGCTCCCACCTCCCCCAGCCTGGCTGGCGGGGGAGGGAGCTGAAGGTGTTACATCTCCCTCCCCCGCCCATCTCCTGAATTTAATAAAGCTCTTAGGCCCCAAGGTCAGCCTGCATTTTTAGGTCACACTGAAGTTCTGACAAACTAGTAATTTATCTATAAACTTCAAGCAACTCACTTGTTGAAACTATCCTAACATTTGGAAATCCATGATCTAGCTACACAGAGCAGATATGGGTAACTTTATGAGAAGCTTATGACATAACATGTAATACGATGTTAATATGGGACATGTAATATGATGTTAATATGGGAGGGAAATAGGGATTATGTGGAGATATAGGGATTATGTGGACAAACGTACAGTATAAAATTTGCTATATGTTTGTATTCCCATCTATACATTAATATCATGTTATAAAGTAAAGTTCACCCTTGCTCGAAAGCCAGTTGTATCTGACTCTAGGGTTCAGTGCTCATCTCTGTTTCATAGCCGAAGAGCCAGTGCTGTCTGCTTCTGCTGACGTTTCCATGGTCATGTGGCAGGCATGACTAGACAACGGAGCACCCTCCATTTTATGAATATGAACTATTGTGTCTTTGTATCCATGATTTAACATGCTAGGAAATGGCCAAATATTTTTGCACAATATCATGTCCACATTGCCAGCAGAAAAAAGAATACCAAGCTTTACTTAGCAAAGGGCAGCTTGAATGTTGGCAACATCAGGATACTCTTTTGTGTTAAAAAACAACAGCCATGATAATTCTTTTGCATTTTAGGTGAGGAGTGGCTAACTCTGGGATTCTCATCCTGCGGTCCATGGGCTGGATGTGGCCTGCAGCACCATTTCATATAGCCCACCACCACCTCCACCACATGAGGAAGTGCCATGTGGTGGAGAAAGGGCAAAATGGCTGTTCGGTCTCCAAAACTGTCTGAGGGAGCATGACCTGGCCCCTGGCTTAAAAAGGTTGAGAACTCCTGGACTAACTAATGAAAAAAGGGGTCAATGTCTGAGATTTTTCCTTGCATGGTGTCTCTATGTGATTGGTACTATTTTCTATGTAAATACACACCATCTTGACTGCTACTATTGGCGGTGTTTACATTCAGGCAGACACATGCTATGTAATGCTTCACATCTTTTTTCTTGGTGTCTTAATAGGTACCATATTGTTCAGAAATACTGGGCCACTTCATGGCATTTTGAATTCATGGATATAAAAGTGCAATATCTCACATGCATAATCCAGCGATTTTTTAATTAATTGAATTTCCTGGTTTTTAAAACAGAAGTTTAAATATGTATATACACTATACTCATATTCCGACATAAACTTCCCTCAGGTAGAACTGTCCACTGCTAGAGGATTCCAGAAGATGAGCACATGATCTATACCAGTGGTGGCGAACCTATGGCACATGTGCCAGAGGTGGCACTTGGAGCCCTCTCTGTGGCCACCTGTGCAGTCACCCCAACACAGAGTTCACTCCACCCCTCTGCCCAGCAGCCCAATAAGAGTGCTTCCTCCCTCCCTCAGCAGAGTTCACCTGCCCCTCCGCCCAGCAGCCCAATGGAAGCGCTTCCTCCCTCCCCTGTTGCTGTGTTGGTACTTTGTAATAAATAAGTGGGTTTGGGGTTGCAGTTCATTTATTTATTTATTTCAGTTTCTATACCGCCCACTTGACCAAAGCCAACTCAGGGCGGTTCACAGCATAATAAAAACACAATTAAAAACATAGTTAAAATTGCTTTAAAAACTACCCACCCACTCACTAAAAAAGGTGCAGGGGCCGAGGGTGCTGGGATTCGCTATACCAACCACCCCGCGGAAGTCACCCCTCCACCTGCACCCCATACTTGGCCTGCCAGCCAGGTTTTAAGTTCTTTCCTGAAGGGCAGCAATTCCATCTGGAGACGTAACTCTGTTGGTAAGAGGTTCCGGAGAGCTGGTGCAGGCACGGAGAAGGCCCTCTTCCTTGTGCTGGAGAGGCGAGCCCCTCTAGTGGATGGTACAATGAGAGAGCCCCTCCGGCCTGCTCTGGTTGGATGGACAGACGTCCTTAGGGCGATGCGGTCTCTTAGGTAACCTGGCCCACTACCATGTAGGGCTTTAAAGGTTAAAACCAGCACCTTGAATTGCACCCGGAGGCAAACTGGTAACTAGTGCAGTTACCGGAGCAGAGGCGAGGCACGAGCATAACGCCCGCACCCCATCATACCTGTCAACCATCCCGATTTGGCCAGGAAAACCCCGTAATTTGACGTCGATTGACGTCATAACCCGCACCGTGCTGCCAAAACCCCGTAATTTGGCAGCGGGGAAAACGCTTTCTGCGCATGTGCGGGTTTTACCCCTTCCATGCATGCGCGGAAGTGCTACGCCGCTTGCGTAGGGGCTGCGCAAGTGGTGTAGCATTTCCGCGCATGCGTGGAAGGGGTAAAACCCTTCCACGCATGCGTGGAAAGCAACCTGCGCACAAGCGATGTGCGCAGGTCCCGTTTTTCCGGAGGCGCGGGTTGACAGGTATGCACCCCATCACTACCTGAGCCGCTGCATTTGGGCACTCAGTCACTAAAAAGTTCACCATCACTGATCTATACTATGGTTGTTGGGAGAGGACAGAAGCAAGAACAGATGGGATGTGACTGCAGTGTCATTGTGTCAAAATATTTTGAAGGGCTGTTTTAGACTTAATGAAATGATGAAGCAAAGATGTGAGTAAGCACAATACATATAACTGAGAAACAGATGCACCCTGTTGTGTGGCAAGTAAAATCGGAGTAGAGCTGTTAATTATATGACATTAAGGAGGTCATGAACCCACACAATCAGCACAGAATTTTTGTTTGTTTAAGGTGCTCCCATTTTTAGAATTGCCTTGTAGAACATTGTTTTGCCATGTTGCACAATAATATAGCTGTGCAGGAGTACAACTATAATTTAAATGTGTTCTTGGACTGAACCAAAGGTCCATTTCTTATGATATTTCACAATAGTCAACAGTACAGTGAAGAAAGGCATCATGAAGTCTGCAGCACTCTTTTGAGGGGCTCAAAAAGAAAATAGTCTCTGGAAGGACACGGCATTTTACATCAATTGTTTTTATAACTTCCTTTTGTGTGTTTTTCCTGAAAAAACCCTGTCATTTATTTATGCTGATTGCCTACATATTCTATTATTTTAAGGGGGAAAATAATCTCTAAATTAACTATACAACATGTCCAGTAAACTCAGATCTCTTGTCATATTGTAAATTAACTGTACAATATGTCCAGTAATCTGAGGTCTCGTCATGGGAAGGCTATGCAGATGAGGCTGCTCAATAATATAATTAAAGCAGAAGTAGTGCCAAATAAGAGAGCTTTTGGGGGAAGGGGACTTTAAAAATCCCACTTGGGACAGAGTTTAACTGGAAATATTATGTCAAAATGTTCCTACAACTAGCACCAAAGCATAAATTGATTTTTTTGAATTCACTTTAAAAAAGGAAGGAAAAAATATATACTGAATAGTTGTGGTGAGTAGATAGCTGAGTACAACCACATCTGCTTCAGTTCAAAGGCATCCATGTGAACCAAATAAGATATGTTCTTTTAAAACAACAACCCATCAAAGGCCTTTTTTATTGCATCAGAAGTAGAAAAAGAAATGAAGAGAAAGCATCTTTTATAAAAGACTGTTCTGCAAGTTTTAAAAAGATGGTTTCAGTACTCTGGGCTTCTTTTGGACTTATTCTCTAGTTACAAGGACTTGCCCAACACCAAGGACTATCCCAAGAGACAAATGCTCTCATACACCTCGTCAAATATAGGGATGTGCACACATAAAACTTTTGGATTTTACTTGCTTTCAGTTCTTTTGTGGCATGTGAGTCTCATTCACTTTTGAGTCTCTCAGGTACTGGACCTTTATTTAAACATGAAAGTAACCTGCTCTTTCGGATCCTTTTCATTTCGGGTTTTCACATTTGGGTCTGCCAGGCACTTATTCAAAAAACCTTAAAGCATCTTCTTTAACTACTACGGTATTAAAAAAAAGCAGAAGCAAAAACAGCCGAAAGAATTAATTTAAAACCCCTGAAGTCCCTTAAACATATTTCAAAAACAAAACCCAATGCACCCTTTCCCCAAAGGAAAAGCTGTCTATTTTTGGAATTAAATAAAAGAGCACAAAAATGAAAATAAAGAGCCTCTGACATGTTTGTCACTGCCCCCAATTTAGGTTAACCAAAAGGTTCCATCTCTAGTCACATATAATCAGGCAGCCCCCTCAACATGAGCAACTACAACTATGTTATGCAGCATATGGGGAAGGCAGAGGCCAAGAAGTAAGCTGTCTTTTAACTTCTTTGAGAAGCAGAGCAGACATTTCCCCAACTGGAGGGACACATATGGATTCAAATACCAAAACCAAAAGTTTTTATGCCAGGTGGTGACCCACAAGGAGAAGAGGCATCTTGCCCTGCTTTTGGAGGGGAGATATTTTTAAGTAACCACTGCTCTTTGCTCTTCCTCTTTCTTAGATGCCACAACAATTCCTTCTCTGTCTTTTGTCTGCAGCAAACCATAGTTTGCCATTTTGTCTAATTCACATACCAGTAAACTGTATTATGTGCTTGCCTGGCAAACTGGGATTGTTATGTGTTCAGGGAATGAAGAAGCAGACGAGTGAAGTAGTGAAATTCAGCTCTTTCATAGTGGGGTTCGAAACGTGACAGGACTCGATCGAGCCTAGCTACTAGTTTGAAGGTGTCCTTAGCATGGATCAGGACATCGTCAAAATATGGCAGGACACGGGGCAAACCTTTTAAAATACGTTCTACAAGAGATTGAAATATTCTGAGGGCCGCATTCACCCTGAATTGTAGTCGAGTTACTTTAAATGCCCCCCTATGCGTTACTATGGTCTGGGCTATGGCAGCAGCAGGAGACACAGTCAATTGTTGGTAAGCCTGGGCAAGGTCAAGTTTTGCGAAGCAATTTCCTCCATGCAAGGAGGCAAGAAGGTGGCTTACCATGGGCACAGGATATGCATTTGGGCAAATAGCTTTTTTGATGGTACACTTGTAGTCAGTGCATATCCTGACATCCCCGTTACTTTTCAAAGCAGTCACTATTGGTGTCTCCCACACTGCGGAGTCCACTGGCACTTAGGATGCCCTGCCCCACCAGTTTGTCCAGCTCGGCTTCTATGTTCTCCTTTAAAGCAAAGGGTACCCGGCGTGGCTTCATCCAGATGGGCCGGACGGTTGGGTCAAGCTCAAAGTCCACAGGGGGTACTTTGTATAACCCTAAACCCTTTTTGAACACCTCAGGATGTGCAGCACAAACGTCCTGGATTGGGTCAGCGTCTATTGTGTGAATGCCAGAAAGCCAGATTCCCAGGGGCCTAAACCATTGGGTCCCAATAAGACAGTTAGTGCCCTGCTTAACTACAACCAATGGCAAGGAGGTGCGAATGTTTTTGAATTTGACCAAGTAATTTCCCACCTCCAGGACTTGGAATCTAGCAACCTTACACATCCCGGAGGGAAGTTTTAAAAGATTTGAGCTTGGGCCGAGAGGCAGCAGGAATTCTCAAAAACTCCCGCTGTTGGATTATTGAAAAGGTAGTACCTGAATCCACCTCCAGGTCTGCGAAGAAATGCTTGCTGACGATGCCCACTTGTCACAGCTCAGGCTCGGGTGACATTTTGGCAGTGGACGTTTTGTGGTGATGACTCTTCTTGGACTCAGGTGCTGGAGTTCTTTGCTTTCGCTGTCGGCCTACTTTAGTAATGTGCCCTCGTCACCTTCAGTTGTGGCATTCTGCGGTGTGGAAGGGGCACTTTCTGCGGTCATGCCAGGCTCCGCAGCCATCACACTTGCAAAGGAATTTCTTCTCCCGATCATCACGGTGCTCTCGGTGCTTTCTTTGGACCGCTCGGACTTCTTCCTCTGCATCACTGGACTCCGATGAAGAGGTGGAATCAGGCGATGCTGAAGAGGATGAAGATGAATTTTGCTGAGCTTGCACAGCTGAGTTGGTGGCACTGGTGGTGGAGTGGCGATGCCAGAAAAGCTTGATGCCAGACCGTGCAGCCTCAGATGCTACCGCCTCTTCTAGGACAGCCTTGAAAGTTAGCGTCTTCCTGATCATGAAGTGATATTGAGCATCTTCGTCCCTCATGCCAGCCATTAGACGGTCCCGGAGTGCTTCTTCGATGTTGTCCCACTTGCACGGGGTAGCAGCAATGCGCAGAGTGGCGTAGTAGTCTGCAATGGACTCTCCAGGTCACTGCTCCCTTCTGTGGAAGGCCACCCTGGCCGGGAAGATCGAGACCTCTGGCTGCAGGTGTTTCCTTAGTGCAGACATGATTTCTGCACGTCCCTTGGGAGAACAAGGTGGGTTGCCAGCTCAAGCGTCTCAGAACCGCACTGAGCGAGGAAACAGAAATGCTTCTGTTGGTGCCATGTGGGGACGCCATCCCACCTTCATCGCCAGTTTCATGTTCAGAGAATGAAGAAGCAGACGAGTGAAGTAGTGAAATACAGCTCTTTATCAGTGGGGTTTGAACACAGTTTGGATGGGGCAAAACTTGGACTTATATACACTATAAACAGTAACAATAATACAACGAGTCCATTGGCTAACAGAGTGTGCACATTTTCGATCTACGTATTTGTATAAGAATAGATACATGAGAAAAGATACACCCCGTTCCCGTCAGAAAACACAGTTAACATATATAACAGATTGCAAACCAGGATCAAATTTTGGTTTCCTGTCCCACTCATTGGGCTTTCTGGAAAGAAAGAAAGAAAGAAAGGAGGGAGCGAGGGAGGGACTGGAGAATAATAGCATAACAAGCTGAAGAACATTATATCCTAATTTGCCCAGTAACAACCCCTAATTTGCTGTGACATTATTTTCTCACCTATTTTGGCGTATTACATTTTGATCCTCAGTCAATAGACATACATATGTGTATTTATGTGGTAAGTGGGCAGGGGGGACACTCCTTCACACATTCCTAAATGTATTTATTACTTAATGTACATAAACCAATGTGTTATGTCATAATGATATCTAATATGTGCAAAAATTATGCCAACATACGCAACAATATGCAGCTTCCTGTCTGCATTAGGAAAATTTCTGAGGATACTATTAAATATAAATCAGCACAACAGTGCAGCATTTTAATAAAATATTTCAACAAAAATTCTTGTGTCAGAACTAATTCTTTCCTGAATATGATCATTATTTTACTAAACCAATGCAGACAGTAAGAGAAACTGTCTGATATAGCTCATTACAGGATTTCACAGGATATTTCTGCAAAAGCTGGGCTCTTTGTGAGCAGATACCAGGGCTGGCATCAGAAATTTCTGGGCCCAGTATGCCCCTCCCCCCCCGCACATTTTGACCATGCCCCTGTGGTTTTCCACGCATGCACAGTTTGTTTGCGCATGCGTAGAACAATGGTTTCCTGGCAGCGCCATACCCCTATGGTTTTCTGTGCATGTGTGGTTTGTTTATGCAAGTGTAGAACAGTGATTTTCCAGTGGTGGCAGGCCCCCATCATCTCCGGGCCTGGGACGGGAGTCCTGATGGTCCACCCCTTGGCAGATACTGTACAACTTGCTCTAATTTGACCAGTAATATATTTCCCCCAGTAATTTCTAGACCTAGTAAGTTGCTCAGTTAACTTTTACATATGACCCATCTTACTGTAAACCTGCTTTTTCTAAAGGCAATATAATACTGTATATCATGTCATTCACACTAACAGCAAATTCATTCCACACGTGCCAACCTTTATAGCAGGAGTTCTCAACATTTTTAAACCGGGGGCTGAGTCATGCTCCCTCAGACAGCATCAGGGTCCGGACAGCCATTTTGCCTTTCCTCTACCACATGGCACTTCTTGGTGTGGTGGAGGCAGTGGGAAGGGGGCACACATGAAGTGTGGTTGAGAATTCCTGCTTCATACAATCTGCCTGTGTTGTGGGAATGCATGGGTCTAATTTTGCCCAATTTTGTTGGACATCTCATTTGCATCTAACAGCTGGCTGGACAGCACAGTGGTTTAGGTATCTGGCTATGGAGCCAAAGGCTGGTAGTTTGACTCACTGTTGTGCCTCTTGAGAAAAGAGAAAACCTGTGTAGCTGTGAGCAAGCTGCACAGTTTCAGGGTGCCCTGAGAAGAAGGGAATGGTAAACCACTTCTGAGCATTCTCTGAAAATCCTTAGAAAAAGTGGTCATAAACCAGAACTGATTTGATGGCACACAATTATTATTAACTAGCTGGATGGAAGTTGGGAATTAAATTCCCTACTACACCTCCTCAGAGAAAAGTCAGCCTGTGACAACAAAGTCCCAAGGTGCCCTCAGAAGAAGGGAATGGTAAGCCATTTCTGTGTACTCTCTGCCTAGAAAACCCTGGAAAGGATTGCTATAAGTTGAAATCAACTTGCTGGAATGCACACTTATTTGCATTCCATCTCTGTTGATCTTATGTATTCATTAAGTATAAATTATTCTATTCTGATCATTTAAATGCTTTATGGGTTCCTTAGCTTCATTTGGAGAACCTCATTAGGGCCAAGCGGGGAAACAGATGCATTAAAAATGACGAAACTGCTCCAGACCATATTCATGTTCCGGACAGACTGCAAACTTCCACTCCCCTGTTTATGTGAACATTCATATCCTTCTTGTGTCTGTGTCACTGTTTTATCTCTGTTTCTTTTAAAAACAAAATGTTATGTCTTCACGGCAGCTTCTGCAACAAAGACACCAAATCTGGAGACAACTAGTGGGGTGAGGTGCAGTGGGGTGGGGGTGGGGGGGATGAAAAGGCACAGCTCTGTCTGAAGGTACATGGGACGAAGTAATTAATTAAACATCTCCAGGAAAGGAAGAGGCACTGCGTGAAATAAATGTACTGAAATAAAAACTGCAGAATCTTGCATTTTTAAAAAATCGTTCAATGACCCTGTGAAAGATGGGCCACAATACTTTCAGAGATGAAGGAAGAATGCTACAACATCATGAAAAAAGACTGACACAGCAGGACCTTTTTAATGGTGACACCTCGCTTTTGACACAATACTTTACCCCTCACTGCATTTAGACAACAGATCAAGGCATCTCTCCCTCTTTGAGCTTGAATTGTATTTGATGATACTGCTGTTCTACTGCAGACTGGCAATGTTTATTATCATTGTAACATTTGTCCAAAATAGGGAATCATTAGACCTGAAGAGGGAAAAATATGCCCAGAATAAGAAAATTCTGGATTAAAAAGCGCTCAGGTAAACAACTAAACTGTATATTAAAACTACTAAATATTTTCTTTCTACACAGACATACAGCCCACTGAGTGGGATGGGTTGTTCCCATTGTGTGCACACATCAATCAGGCCATTCCACTCCATCCCAATCCACCCCCAGATGTCTCATTTTGAGATCCTGTAAGGAGGCTCAAGTAAACTATCCCACTGTATTTTATCTTGTCTCCAACATATGTGCATGCTGGGGATAGGATAAAAGAGTGCCAAAAGCCCACTGTGTCTTCAACGGCTCCAACTTCACTTCTGGGCACTGAAGATGGCACCAGTGTTTACCTTCAGAGCCCAGAGGTAAGAAAATACTTTATCAGTCTTTAGTTAGCTCTCTACAGATTAGCTGTGCTCCATGCAGCCATAATATGTGCATGAGGAGGGCCCTTGGAACAAACAAGTGTGTTTATTAATGTTGTCCTGAAGCTGTGTAATAACCTTTAGCCTTCTGCAGAGTAGATCAAAAAACATCTGTTCTAAAATGTTTTGGGCAATGAATTCCTGCTCCTACTGCTATAGTGACTGATTATAGTTGCAACTATGAATACTATGAACCTTGATTGGGTGAGACGTATATTCTACTTTTTATTCTTCTTAATTTTTATTCTTTACTAGCATAGTTTGCCCGGCATTGCCGGGTAGTTTTTATTTGTGTTTTTTGGTTAGGGGTGGTTTGGGTGGGGGTGTTTTCCATTTGTGGTTTGTGACTTTATTTGATTTATTTAATTTTTATTTGTCATTTTGATTTTTTACATATTTTTGACTGTTTTTACTCTTCCGAAATCTAGGTGGGGCTGTTATTAAGATTACTGCGATTATCCTTTCTTTGTTCAGTTTAGTTCCAGATCCCATGGAGGGAGGATGTGTTTGGTAAGTGCTCTTGATTGTTTATTCTTTTTTTTTGGCTTTTTTGATTTTGTAGTGTTGGGTTGGGGGGTTTAAGTAGAGAGTTTCTACTTAACCCCCACCCCAAGTGGTTCTTGATTGTTTATTCTGTTTTGATTTGGTTTTGATTTTGTGGTGTTGAGCTGAGGGGTTTACATAGAGTTTCTACTTAACACCCCCCCCCCCAAAAAAAAGTGTTTCGGCTTGTTTGTTTGTATTGTGGGTTTTATATGTGTTTAAGTGTTTTAATTATTTCTGGTTGTTATTTATTTATTTATTTATTTATTCCTGTATTTATTTCTTTAATTTGTGTTATTATTGTTTGTTGAGTTAGGTATTTTCATGTTGTAGATAGGTGTTTTTAGTGTGCTTTTATGGTTTTTCGTTAGCCTTTGGTATTTCAGGTGTTTTTTGTTGATTTTGTTGTTTATTGTTTTGTTGTTTAATGGGTTTATTTTAATTATTTGTTTATTTGTGTTTTATTAATTTTGGTGCTTTGCGTTTTGGTTAACTGTTGGGTTTTCATGTTGTTGTGTTTTGTTGTGTGAAGAACGGCCTGTCTGTCGTTTCTTCTTTTTCCCTATTGCTGCTTCAAAATTAGGTTTCGATGCAGTGATGAGGAAAAGGAAGAACCAGCAGTCAGCTCGCTCTTCAACCGGTAATGTTCGTTAGGTAGGTCGGGTGAAAAGGAGGCAGAGAAGAGCTATCTGCTTCACGATGGTTCTCTTCTCTGGGCCTCCTTTTCCCCCTGGCTTACTTAACGGGGAGATCGGCAGGCAACGATCCGTAAGGGGTGGTGCTCTTCCTTGCGGATTGCTGGCTGCTACTTTTCTATTACCTCCACTGCTGTTTCGTGCTAGTTCTCAAAATAGCGGTGTGGGTAGTAGAAAGGCAGAATCCAGTCATTCGCCAGGGAGGGTGCTTCCCCTGATGAATTGCTGCCTGCTGCTTTTTCCCCCCCACCCTGGCTCAACTTACCTTGAGGCCGGCGGTGGTCTCGCCATGTCTTCGGCAGGGTAGCAGGGAGGAGAGGGAGTCCCTCTTCTCCCCATTGCTCTGGGAAAGAAGGGTAGCAGTTGTCTCATCATTTTTTTGCGGGTTTTTGTTTGCCTGCGGCAGCCTTGTACTCCTGTTACATGAGGCGTTTTTTATTTTATTTTTCGCGCGTCGGCTTTTTCAGCATTCTGCACGCTTGCACCCTTCAGCATGATTGGCTGAAGTGGTCATGGCACGGAGGATGCTGGGACTTGAAGTTTAGTTTATTTTGTTTGCGTTCGTACGCCGTTTTTTTCTCTCCTGCGGCTTGGTTTCTTTTGCCCCACTGCTGACTGTGGGACCCTTGTGGCACTGTGCGGGCCGGGTAAAGGCGAGTGCAGGCAGCTTGGTACAGGACAGTATGGATGGGTGTGGGAGCCTTTGTTACATTCCAACGGTTAACGTCCTTCCTTATAAGTATAGATTTGTACACCATCTGATTCATTAAATGGTGGAACATAAATACTATTTGCCTAAAACATTTATATGCCTCTGCTCTAAAGATCCAGAAGATAACCAAGACTATGCCTGGTCAGCATATGCATGGAAGATACCAAGGAATATACTAATTGGCCTCTATGTCGGTCTAGGCAAGAATCTTGCCTGAAAATCCAAAGAGCCCCTGCCAGTCAGACTTACTGGCTAAATGTGTCAATAATGTGGCTCATTATAAGACAGCTTCCTATCTTCCAACATTCCTATATAATTCTGTTGCTGTACTGGATTTTTGAATGTTACTTGTTGGAGCAAAATTGATGTTTTACCAGAATGGAGTAGATACGCAATTCAATCCAATCTCTGAACTATTTTTTAAAAAGTCTTTGGCTTATATCATTCTCTAAGGAAGTGCTTTTGACGTAGCTTTCGTGGTAAAATGCATTTAGGCTCAGCCCGTCCATGTGCCAAACATCATTAATGATGATGAGAGCAACTGTAAATAAGGTTGCAAATCTTTTTTTGTGCTAACATCAGCACAATCCCTTTGAAAAATTGGGTAGACATTCAACCTGCCTCCTAATATGCCACTTGTCTTTTATGTCCTGCATCTACCAGTAGTCATTTGGCTTCATATTATTAAATTCTTTGGTCTAATAAGAGTTTATTTCTATGCTTCCTGTCACTGAAATCAAAGCTTTCCAGAAGTAAGATTCAAATCACCACCTTTTAGGGTGACACGTAAAATGCTGTTTAGCTTATTGTACATCTGAAAGTTTCCACATTTAAATGGTGCTCATTTGATGCTCACTGTTGGGCCACATGATTTCTTTTAATTTTATATTCCAAAACAAACTTTATTCTACCGAGTATAGGTAGGATCTTCTGGTGGGAAAAGTATATTTTTGATCATACTGGAAAGGGTCACTTTGCAGGGGAATCACTTCAGCCTGATCCCAAAAATAGTAGCCACAAAAAATCAAACTTGGACATAGCCTGGGGTTGGTCTGCAGCATGGTGGAACATACAAGTTGAACAATTAAATTAAATTAAAATTAAACATGTGATGTGAAATCATCAGGACGTAAATTGAATTAGACTGCTCCACAAGTGGTCCAAAATGTGATCTGTTTCTCCAAAGACATTACACTCAAAGCCTGCTTCTTGATCATTCCCTTTTAGAAGTGCAGGTTGAATGCCTAGTCTGCTGGTGGAAGAATAATGGCAAAGAGATAGTTGGGAACTTCCCTGTGTGGAAAATACATGTATAAGTTTTTGCAAGGCACATTGGGCAATGGAAACATTTAATTTGCAGTAATTAAAATCTCCCCGCCCCCGTCTTATCTTTTTTTTTTGCCCCAAGCAAGCATTTGGGAGCTGTTAACAGTCAAAAATGGCTGTCAGATTGGTGGTCCCGATTCCAGATGCTGCAATCTGGTGGTGATTTTTTTTAAACTGTTAAAAGCTTTCCATCCTTCCCCAGGGACCAAGGGATCCCTAGATTGCCTAGAAATGTTCCTATCCTATAGGTAAAGGTCGCCCTTGCCTGAAAGCCAGTCGTATCTGACTCTAGGGTTCAGTGTTCATCTCTGTTTATAGCCAAAGAGCCACTGCTGTCTGCATCTGCAGACATTTCCGTGGACATGTGGTAGGCATGACTAAACACCGGAGTGCATGGAACAGTGTTTCCCTTCCCACTGAAGTGGTACCTTTTTATCTACTTGCAATTTCTTGCTAGATTGGCAGGAGCTGGGACAGAGATGGGAGCTTGCTCCATTGTGCAGTACTCGGATCTTGAACTGCTGACCTCTCGACCTTCCAGTCATCAAGCTCAGCATCTTAACCACTAGGCCCCTGCAGTCCTTTTCCTATCATATAGGAAGCTTTGAATTAGTGTAAATTATATGTTTCCAGTGCTCAACCCATCTTATGCTAGCACTAAATTATGCCAACACGATTTTCCCCAATGTGTTTGAATGAGATGCATTGGAGCAGTGACACTTTTTTGATGAAAGTACTGGCTAGATGTGCACACGGTCTCTGTATGCATTGCAACAGAACAAGAAACAACCATTTAAAGTTTGAAAGAAGTTGAGATAGAGTGAGAAGAGTGCCTGAAAGATTTTGGGAGATGCAGGTTCTCCTGGTTAGCCAAGAGGAATAATGAATTGGAATGAATAATTGTCTCCAATGATGGATTATCTAAATATTACAACACAAACTTTTACAGCACCAAATGGTTTGGACAGTGGCTTAGGTAATGATATCACACAAGGAACCCTGCATGAATCCACCAGCCTAGTGATATCTTCTGAAAGGAACTCCTCCATGTTTCACCGGAGGCACAATGGTATTGGACAGACTGTGGGATGTCCTGCTTTAGGAGGTGCACTTTGTTTCCTTACTGTTGAAATTTCAAGATCCAGCTAAAATATTATTTTGTGTTTCTTTTGGTTTACCAGAAAGAAAGTGCTCTTCTTTCTAGTTATATATTCTGAGGCTTGATCTTACAACAATAGCAGTTACACTTATATACCACTTAGTGCACTCTTTGGGTGGCACATTGCTCTTTCAGCTCTTTATTTCATTGAAATTATAGCTATTTTATGATATAATTGGTTTGTCTTTTAAGTCATCTTATTCTGTAGAACCAAAATCTGGGCACAAATATTAAAACAAATAAAACATAACCCACCCACCCCCGCTTTCCCCCCTTAAAATACACTGGAAAAATGGTGTGTCTCTTGTACTGTATATAGTTGCCTATAGTAGGCAATTTTCATAATAACAGGGTGCGTCTTATACTCCGATGCATCTTTTGTTGTTCATTCACACAATTGGTTCCGACCCTTTGCGACCCCATGGACCATCACACACCAGGCACCTCTATCCACCATCCCTCTCAACCTGCCCAACTCTCTGCCCATTGCATCAACAATACCATCTAGCCATCTCATTTTCTGCTGTCCCCTTCTTCTTTTGCCCTCAACCTTTCCCAGCATCAAGGCCTTCTCAAGTGAATGCTCTCTTCTCATTTGATGTCCAAAGTACTTTAGCTTCATCTTTACTTTTTGACCTTCTAAGGAGCAGTCAGGGTTGATTTCTTCTAAGATCGACCTATTTGTTCTCATTGCTGTTCAGAGGACTCTCAAAACTGTCCACCAACACCACATTTCAAAGGTGTCTATTCTTCTGTGCTCAGCTTTCCTAAAGGTCCAGCTCTCACAACCTTACATTACCATTGGGAATGCCATTGACTTGACTATGCAAATCTTTGCTTGCAAGGTGAAAACTCTACTTTTAATTATGTTCCCCAGGTTTCTCATAGCTTGCCTCCCAAGAATCAGTTGCCTTTTTATTTCATGGCTGCAATCACCATTTGCAGTGATCTTAGATCCTAAAAAAGTAAAGTCTATCACTGCTTCTACTTCTTCCCCATCTATTTTCCAGGGACTGATGGGGGCTGTTGCCATTATCTTGGTTTTCTTGATGTTGAGTCTCAATCCAGCTTTTGCACTCTCTTCTTTCAACCTAAGCAGGAGTTTCTTTAGGTCTTCCTCACTTTCTGCCATTAGGGTAGTATCATCTGCATATCTCAAGTTGATTCCAACTTGTGATTCTTCCATCCCTGCATTGCCAGCAAATACAATAATAGTGAAATGTGTAACTGTCAAGTCCTCTTTCACCCCAAAGAAACCAAGGGTAGCATTGATCCTGAAAATGGTGACAGATTTGGACAAATGATGAACATGCAGCTGTGGAACGGCTGTTACAAGAAGTAGCTAAATCATGACATAGAAACATGATGTCCTTCCTTTCTTTTTAGTGGGTTATTTCCCCAGTCCATCTCATGTTTTGCTCAAGACCATAATTCATGCAAATATACAAGGCATCTTCAGGAAACAGGACAACCCAGTAGCAAGAAGGCTGCAGCCAAAATTATGGTTGTTCCAAGCTAAAGAGCATTCTGGTTCTTCCATAAGAAACAGATTCTCAAACAGAGCTTTTCCCAGACTAAACTGCAGAGACATGGCACATGCCATTCACACCAGATAACCTGAAGAGTCTATATTGCCGAACACCACAGAAGGAATGCATGGATGGGAAGGGTAAAAATGCTTATTTATCTTGCAGGTCACACAGGATCAGAGGCTATGCAGGGAAGCTGTATATACTTAAAGCAGAGATGGTCTAAATTTCTTTAATCCTTTGTCTGTAAACACAGAATTGCTGAGCCTTCTATCATCTTACTTAAGGAGATACTGTACTTCAAAACAGTCAGGAAGCCATTCCAATGGTGCATTTTGCATCAATTCTTGTCTTCTGTTGGCTCTAGACATATCCTACATGAAAAACAATTCTACAACAATTTAATCAAATAATATTATTATGAATAAAGCTTGCCTTGTTAGCTGGAAGGCCATCAAGTTGGCAGTTTGAGACCTGGGTAATGCATGATGGATTGAATGCTTGTTTCTGTCCCAGCTCTTGGGACATGAAAGGTGCCTCATTCAGGCATCCCCTGAGCGGAGTTTCTCCAGCAAAAATCCTTTCAACCCAGAATAATTTCTGACATAATAATAATAATAATAATAATAATAATAATAATAATAATAATAATAATAATAATAATAATAATAATAATAATAATAATAATTATTATTATTATTATTATTATTATTATTATTATTATTATTATTATTATTATTATTATTATTATTATTATTATTATTATTATTATTATTATTATTATTATTATTATTATTGGGGCATATTCTAAACTCATTCAGCAATTACATGTCCTCCATGAGATTACTTTCAGCATCCTGTTGGGTGAAATGAACATTGAGCCCAGGAGGCTATAGCCAGAGATTAAAATTTCCTCTGTTAAATAATGCATGCTCATTAGAATACAAATAAAGAGATAGAGAGTGCCAGAACTCTGCTTGTATCTATAGGGACTGTATGAATATTCACAAAAACATGCACATCAACTAGCCCGTCCATCATACTCAGCAGTAACATCTGGAAGAGCTGCATTCTACTCCTGAGAGCGGAACTGAAAACCTTGTTATGATGCGTGATTCTAAAAAACAACAGCAAACTTTTTATTACGTCCAATAACACGAAGTAATATAGTTTTCCTCTTCCTTGTGATTACAATCTGGAAAAGAACAAATTTTGAAAGCTTCCCTTTTTTAATTACCATAAGTGTTACATCTGGAAAATGAAAATGTCTTTGTTCATTCCTTCCGTGTTTGACGGCATCTGCTCCCTTATCACACAATGTTATCAACATTGGTGTCCTGGGGTACAGACTTTGCTAGTGTCATAGCAATAGTTTACAACTAGTAACAATATGTGGTGATTTCCATGGTGTGTGTGCGTGTGCTTTTGCACTCTCTTCTTTCAGCCTAATCAGTAGCTTCTTTAAATCTTCCTCACTTTCTGCCATTAGGGTGGTTTCGTCTGCATATCTCAAATTGTTGATGTTTCTCCCAGCAATTTTTATCCCATGCCTCCACCCCTGCATTGCGCATTATGTGCTCTGTGTATAGGTTGAAAAGGTAGGGTGATAAAATGCAGCCTTGTCTTACTCCTTTTCTTATTCCAAACCATTCTGTCATTCCATGTTCTGTCCTAACTGTTGCTTCTTGACTCTTGTACAGATTTCTCATGAGGCATATGAGGTGTTCTGGTATTCCCATTTCTTTAAGTACTTGCTACATTTTATTGTGGTCCACGCAGTCAAAGGCCTTGGTGTAGTCAATAAAGCAGAGGTATACTTGTTTCTGATATTCTTTTGTTTTCTCCATGATCCACCGTATATTAGCAATGTGGTCTCTAGTCCCCCTGCCTCTTCTGAAACCCGCCTGCACCTCTGGCAATTCTCTCTCCACGTGCTGCTGAAGTCTATCCTGTATTATCTTGAGCATCACCTTGCTAGCGTGTGGGATGAGCGCAATTGTTCGATAATTTGAACACTCTTTGGCACTACCCTTCTTTGGGATTGGAACGTATACTGATCTTTTCCAATCCTGTGGCCACTGTTTTGATTTCCAGATCTGCTGGCATATCGAATGCAGTAATTTGATTCCGTCATCTTTTAGAGCTTTGAAAAATTCAACCGAGATATCGTCATCTCCACTAGCTTTGTTGTTTGCAGTGCTTTTTAGGGCCTTTCTGACTTCACTCTCTAGGATGTCTGGCTCAAGTTCAATGTTCTCCTCATTGTGATTATCATTGGTGTTGAGGTCCTTTTTGTAAAGTTCCTCTGTGTATTCTTTCCATCTTTTCTTAATCTCTTCTGCATCAGCTAACTGGATTGGACTATGGTTGATGAAAAGCATGGCATTGAGGATATTTAAAGCAGGCTACATCGTTTCTTAACATTAGTTAAATTTTTCAGAATAATAATGTGATTTTAAAGAAATGACACAAGGCTTTTTAAATTACACACAGCAATTTTGAAGGGGCTGCATAAAGGTGCCTCATAAAGGTACTTGAAATGAAATACACAGGTTTAACTCTTCCTACCTTTTACTTTTTAAATATTGGACATCACAGGTAAAATTTGGTTTTACTAAAGGTTCGATATGCTTCTACTGTATACCTAAATGTTTTGTTTAAGCCCTTTGTTTATATCTGCAATATTTTATTGCATTCATGGATTTGGTTTTAGCTTCTGCAACCAGAACTGTCTGCAATAATAGAGAAATACTGTACAATTGATTTATTTAGAAGAGCTGTACAGATGCACATGACTTTAGCTGAGACTTGAATCAACCTCTTCCTCTTCCCTTCTGCTTCCAGATTATTTTCTTTTGCTTGATAACTGTTTTTTGTTTTGTTTTGCTCGCCACCTGAGTCTTTCCAAATCTGTTATCCCCACCTATTCCCTTGTCTCAAACAAGTCTGGTTCCTATGGGAGCATGCACGATCAGAACTCTCATGACATCAGCTGTGATGCCATCTCTGAGACTGTCCTCCTCAACGTGGAGCAAGGCTGCCTCTCACAGACTCACTAAAGCAGGGGTTCCCAACCTTTTCCCGCCAGGGGCCAGTTCCCATCACTGATGCTCAGCTGTGCAGGCTGGAGGCATGACTACCCCCTCTGCTTACATTGGTGGCAGCGGCAATCGCACCATTTCCCCCAGCTTCTTGTACAGCCTACGCTGCTTCCCACGGCAGCGGAAGGCTTTCTGGCAATGGTGGGCTCCAAAAATTTTTTACTACCACGCTGTGGGCGTGGCCAGGGGAAGCCCTGTGTTGCACCCGAATTAGGACTATTTCAAAACTTGGATGGGCGCAGGAAGCCAGAGTTTCTGCTACCGGTTCTGGTGAACTGGTGCAAACCTGCTGATTCCCAGCCCACCACTGCTTTCCGGAGCATTTTTACTTCATTTTAGGATTTTTTTCCCCTCTGCTTCTCCACTGAGTTTTGGCAGCTAAACCACAGCGGTTGAGAACTTTCTGTTTCCATTATATGAACCCAGGTGCTGACGTAAGTCACCAACCACCACGGTTTAGGAGCTGAAACACAGTTGAGAAGTGGTGGGAAAATCCCAGAATGAAGCAAAAATGCTCCGAAAAGCCTCCCGCCGCCCTGAGAAGTGGCAGAGACTATGCAAGAAGCTACAAAAATGGTGCAATCACTGCCGCCGCCACGGTAAGTAATGTACTGCTACTTCTGGTGGTGGTGGGAACTTCTGGAGGTGCCGGAGTTTCCACCGCAGGCTGTATTAATGAGCTCCATGGCCCGCAGGCCTTAGGTCGGGAACCCCTGCGCTAAAGGTAGGCTGGTGGGCTTGGGTTGTTCTCTCTAGCATGGTTGGCTCTCACTGGCTGCTTAATGCCTGGCAGGATTATCTTAACATAATGCAAGAAAAAAGATCTCACACAGTGGCTCCTAACATGGGGCCAATGCCTCACAGGGGGACTTCAATTCCCAGAAGCCTAAGTCAGTATATTGGTTGATCAATGCTTTGGGGAATTGACTTAGGCTTCTGGGAATTGAAGTCCAAAACCCAAACGTTGGGCAACACTGATCTAACAGCTTCTCAAATCTCCTTCTATGTTTCTTGCAACTTTTCTTCCATTCTTCAAATTCAGGAAGTGATTCTTCCCTCCCCCACTGTCCATAATAGAACATGGTTTATGAATATCCCTTCCAAGAAATGGAGACAGAACGAAAAAATGGGGAGTGGGAAGGAAGGACATGTTATATAGAATGGGAACTCTACTTGGATTACATGCAAACAAAAAATAAAGCAGGTAAGGAAGCTTCATTCCTGATTCATTCTGGACCTACGGTGGACTGAAATCCCAATCCCAACCCACATCAATCTGATCCACACACTTTGTTTGAATGAGGTGTAATAAAAAACAAGTCCAGAAAGGAAAGTTTCTTCCCCACATTTATTTTAAACCTTACCTCATACTCTTCTGAAAGAAAGACCCCTGAGGTCGCTATTTAAATTTGATGTTGCAAAAGAGCATGACAAAGATGTCTTGTACCTGTTCTGTGCTCTTTTCCTGCTCAATGGGAAGATATCCTGTTCTGCCATCCCTCTACTCTGACCCTCTTGCTGTTAGATGTCAGGGTGATTCAATGTATGATCCAAATTTAGACAGAAAGGCTGATCTGGCATGTAGAAACCCCGGGTAGGCAGGGATGGAGGAAAGGCGCCCCCCTAGGTTACTCCATCCAGCACCAGGGCAGACCAGAGGAGCAGGGTGGAGTGGCAGTTACTATTGTGTTATGGTCCGTACCTGCTAAGGTTTATATTGACAGTGGAATTGCAGGCGCACCCCCCAAAGAAAGACTCAGACACCGGTATATGGATAAAGGCATTGGGCCACTTTTATTGAATAATGCCCTAGTCCGAATTATAACTTTCAATTGGTACTCATCCAATTATAATTCTTAAGGCAAGCAGGCCGCAGTAACACTGGTAAGGTTCCTCCCAAAATTGCCAATGGCAATTGGCTACAATGTATCCATTTGTATCAATTTGTTTGTTGACACAAACAAATTGTTGACCGTAGTCAATAAACTATCTACTGACCCCACCCTCTGACGTATATCCATCAAATCATGGGATGATGCATGCTGAAAAGCTCCTGCCATCACCCCTTGCCTGGTTCGTCGTTGACCGGTCAATGTTATTACACCTGTACCTGTCTAAGTGTTGGCCAGTCAATTGCGAACCTGCCGGATACCTATGGGTCATAAATCTTTACCTTACCAGTGCTACCCGCCTAAGTGACCGAAGTCAAGAGCAAGAAAAACCCCTATGTCAAACCTCAGCAACAGTGTGGGATGGGCAAAAAAGCCAGAACCCAAGGGCCAATTGTGGGTTCCGGCCAAAAATTCCCACCCGGCCCCGAAGCGACCAAAATATCACACTGTTCACTAGGGAGGGGGTGGAGGGAAAACTTCTCCTCTCCGTCGCTATTTTAAAATGGCAGCTCGTCTGCCTCGTGGCCACCCCTTTTATAGAGGGGTGGCCACGCCCCCTAACTCACCCGGATGTCTGAGTCCGGGTGGGGGCCCCCCTGCAAAGAGCACAGCGGCCATTTTGGCGCCGCGCTTTCATTGCAGGCGCACCCCCCAAAGAAAGACTCAGACACCGGTATATGGATAAAGGCAATGGGCCACTTTTATTGAATAATTCCCTAGTCCGAATTATAACTTTCAATTGGTACTCATCCAATTATAATTCTTAAGGCAAGCAGGCCGCAGTAACACTGGTAAGGTTCCTCCCAAAATTGCCAATGGCAATTGGCTACAATGTATCCATTTGTATCAATTTGTTTGTTGACACAAACAAATTGTTGACCGTAGTCAATAAACTATCTACTGACCCAACCCTCTGACGTGTATCCGTCAAATCACGGGGTGATGCATGCTGAAAAGCTCCTGCCATCACCCCTTGCCTGGTTCGTCGTTGACCGGTCAACGTTATTACACCTGTACCTGTCTAAGTGTTGGCCAGTCAATTGCGAACCTGCCGGATACCTATGGGTCATAAATCTTTACCTTACCAGTGCTACCCGCCACACGGGGAGGCTTCAATGAAGGCTCACCCCCCCCCCAGACTGTCAGCTCGGTCAACAGGCCTGCTTGCAAATCTTCCAAAAAGAGGTTCATACCTCTAGCCAACAGGTGAACCCCATCCCCTGCATACAGATCGTAATTTTGTAAACTAATGGTGGGGTGTCGGATGACCATCCCCAAACCCTTGTCTGCCACGAACCGGGCAACTGCCCTGTTCACCGAGCGACGAGTGCGGTCAAGGGCACGGAGGTCAATACCTCCCCTGTAAGCGTGACGTGGTATGATGTCCGACCATAGCAGCCTTGTGGACGGCCACACATAATGCAAATAAGCTAGGTCACTGCAAATCGTGAATTTTAAAGAAAGGCCAGTGACCTGGCCGAGGTCATTGCCCCCGAGGTGCAGTACAAGGACATCAGACGGTTCCGCATCCCTGATGGAGAAAAGGAATGGCAACAGTTCCCGCCATCTCATTCCACGCTTACCGTACCAATGTATGCATGCGGCTGCACGCAGTCCAAGCTGGGGTCCCCACTCTGTCGCCGCAGCATACCGCGCTGCCCAGTGCACGTAACTGTGGCCCACCAGCCATACTGCCACCGGTGTGCGGGGACACACAGGGTCTGTAAGAGAAAATAGAGAACAGTGACTTAACTGGTACTCATGCCTGAAGAGGGCGAACATATAATGCAAAACGCGTAGATCCCCATCTTCCCATACGGCGTATATCAGCCTCAGAGTACCCAAATGCAGCTGCAGTTGAAGCAGCACCTATCCTAAACGAATGGGTGCCGTAACGAGCCCCTGGGAGGCCAACACTGGATAGTGCCATACCGGTCACCTTCCAAAATTGAAATTTAGTAAGGGGAGACCCATCCTGGTGGCAGAAAAACGGGCCAGGGTGCGTGCCACGCACTGCAAAGAACTCCTGTAGGGCACCAACCGGACAGATGTCTGCAATGGAACATCGTAGCAGTCTAACTCCACTGCCTACGCCGTGCTGATCAACTTTTGAGGACCGTATCCTCAACTGAGCCCACTCATTAGAAACATAGACATCGTCGAGTTCCAGTGCCCTACGAGTCGCATCCGCCTTAGACAGTAGTACCAACTCACTGATGCGGAGCGCTCCAAAGAAGGCCACTGTGGTAGCCGCATGAAAAAGAGCTGCCTCATACCTGTCAAAACATAGGTTATGCCAGCCTTGTGCAAGGTGGGTAAGCACCCCTGGGGAAATTGGGTGACGAGTGTCCGGGCGGCGGCCACGTTCCCGTGTCCACCCCTCCAAAACATGCCGTATGCGGAAATCATTCATGCTGTCAGCAAAACCCCTCACCTTGGCAATAAATGCCAGTGCTGACAGCCTGGATGCTATAGTGCGGGGAGCGAGGCCCTGACTGTGTAAATAAACCATGAATTTAAAACTTGTTCCACTGGAATGGGCCACACCTCGGGCAACTGAAGTTGCACACAAAAATTTATAAATTGAACGAAAGCGTGATGATACGCCTTACGCGTGCGGGGCGCCAAGGACATGCCGATCGCCTGGTTCACCTCTCCTTGCCAAATGTCCAAATCTCGGCCGGGAGTGGCGAGGGGAATTCCTCTGCGTCCGGAGCCAAGGCGCGGAACCGGGGGATCTACAGGCGGGATAAAGCATCGGCAATATCATTATTAATGCCTGGAACATGTCTGGCCCTAAAAAGCACATTGAGGCGTAGGCTACGTAACACGAATTGGCGAACTAAAGCCATCACCCTGGGTGATTTAGACGTCTGAGCATTGACAATGTGCACTGCCGCAGCATTGTCGCACCAAAAGTGAACCACAGAGTCGGCCCACTCCTCGCCCCATAGCATCAAAGCTCCCAGGATTGGAAAAAACTCAAGGAATGTAAGATCGCGGAGGCGATCCGTGCCCCGCCATGCTGGAGGCCATTGGCCATAAGCCCACCTCCCCTGGAAGTAAATCCCATATCCCAGGGAGCCGGAGGCATCCGACTGTACTTGAAACCTAGGGGAAACTAAAAGGTCGGATCTCCAAAAGGAGACCCCGTTGAAGTCCCGCAGGAATGTGAGGCAAACCAAAAGGTTAGCCCGCATGCCCCTGGCCAGTCGGACCCTATGATGGCGCCTTGACAGGCCAGACATGGCATCGCATAGGCGCCGAGCAAATGCCCTGCCAGGCGTAACCACCCTGCAGGCAAAGTTAAGATGGCCATGTAAAACCTGAAGCTCACGAAGTGACACTTTACGTTTGGCCAGCAAGGCCAAAACCATCGCGGAGATCCAGGTGACCTTATCGATGGTTAACCGGGACACCTGTGCGACCGTGTCAATTTCAATACCCAGAAATGTGAGGGTAGTGGATGGGCCCTCGGTCTTTTCGGGCGCTAAAGGGACACCCAGTTCCTGCATTAGTGTCTGAAATGTGGTGAGGAGACGCGTGCACGTGTCCAAGCCCTGTTCACCCCCGAACAAAAAGTCATTGAGGTAATGGGCTACAGACCGAGACCCGGACCTGCGAACAAAGGCCCACTGAAGGAAAGTACTAAAACGTTCAAATGCTGAACAGGATATAGAGCAGCCAAAAGGCATGGCCTTATCTACATAAAACTTCCCTTGGAATCTAAAACCCAATAGCTCAAAGTCCTTTCGGGTGCACTGGCAACAATCGGAATGCCGATTTAATGTCGCATTTTGCCAGGAGGGCACCAGGACCACAAGAGCGCACCATTCGCAGGGCTTGGTCAAAGGACGTATACCTGACCGAACAAAGGTCATCAGGGATAGCATCATTGACAGAATAACCCGCCGGGTACGATAAATGGTGGATTAAACGAAATTCCCCCGGGGCCTTTTTGGGTACCAACCCCAGAGGGGAGACCTTCAGGTTGGGAAAGGGTGGTACAGAAAAGGGGCCCGCCACCCTCTTGGCCTCAACCTCCTTAGCAATACTCAGGGCAGCCACCTCTTCTCTACCCTTCAGGGACAGTAAATTGGGTGCATCTTGGGGTCCCCGCACTCCTTTGAATGGGATTCGGAAGCCCCACTGAAAACCCTCGAGGAGGTACCTCGCGTCCTCTCTCCTTGGATAAGTTGAGAGCCATCGCTCCAACATATACACATTAACTGGGGAGGGGGCCTTTTGTCTGGCTAGCTCCATCAGCGGAAGCTCTGCCTGCTCCCTGTCCACCTCTACCTCTGCCCTGTGACCCACCGGCCCACGGACACGCGGCAGCGGCGTGGGGGCCAGCGCAAGAGGGACACTCATGTTTGTATCGGCACTGCCACTTATTGCACACGCCGCTAGCCGAGAAGCTCCAACACAGAAAGCGGGCTGGAACCCCCTGCCCCGCCAGCTGGCGGGAAGCCTGCGTTGGAGCAGCTCACTGAATGGCATGGCCACAATGGTACCTATCCCTAGGCGCCGGACGCATGGGGGTCATGTGCAATAGCCACAATTTCTGACAGGGCTCATCCCATCTCATCTCCGGGTGCAAGGGCACCCTCATTCTAAATTCCTCATAGTAAGCCAACCACGATGGGCCAGGAAAATCCACCATTGCCCTGTAAATGTTGTCCAAATATTGGACCATAGGAATGGCCAGGTCAGGCCGGGCCCTAAGGTACACCGCCATATAAATAAGATATGCGGGCAATGTGGGAAGGCATCTGGTTTCCGTCTTCCTGTCTGCCTTCACATTGTGTAAACAAAAGTCCTCTTTGTCTGCATGAGAGATAACACTGGATTTTGGGCATGCGTAGAATATGAGAAGATTTCTCCTTTCTTCTCCTTATTTGGGCTCTGACACTTCTGATTGGCTGTATGCCCTAAGTTTTGTTTCTGTTAAGTTTCGTTTCTGGGATATTCTGCTTGCTTAAGTTTCGTTTCTGAGACACTCTGCTTGAATAAAGAGAAGCCATTAGTATCCTTTGTTCAGCCAAAGACTGGAGTCGTGTTTTCTGTCTGTCTCTGTCTTTTCCTTACTCTGAGCCTAATGAAGCTGGACTTCGTGGACTCTTAACTCCCTATCTTAAAAGATCTGATGATATAAACTGCTGCTTCATGAGACTGATTGAGACATGAATCAGATTTCTACAAGTGGCGCTCCGTGTGACGCTTTGAACTACAATGAGAGAGCCTTCTTTGAACTCTGCTTCAGCATTTAGCACCTAATTATCACCTCATCGACCGGAAGGTCTCATTCACCTACGACCAGAGGAAAGGTCATTCGAGCGCTCGAAATTCATCCAATTCTACATTGGGTCCCACATTAGGTGAGTGAAAATGGGGTGTATGCTGGCGTCGCAAATGTATGAACTTTGTAAAGATATCTCAGATCTTTTGCATATGAATGGACAAAAGGCTGATGAGAAGCAGATACAAAAGCTAGTCAAAGCTATAGGGAAAATCAGTCCTTGGGTTAAATTTGATGAATGCTTGGACTTACAACAGTGGAAACAGATTGGGAGAGAAATGCAGAAGCATGAGAGAATTTTTGTATCAGTTCAATCTACGTGGGAGGAAGTTAGAGACTGCCTTCAAAGACTCACTCCAAAGAATATTCTGTTGTCTCAGGGGCTTGCTGGCCCCCTCCCACAGCTTTTGCCTCCAGCCAAGGGGGGGGCTATGGCAACTGCCCCTCCATCATATGAGAAACAACAGCCCCCTGATGGGGGTGGAGGTGGAAATGGAGATGGGACATTATATCCTGCCTTGCAGCAATCAAGCACTTTTAGCCCTACCAAAACACAGTTCTCTGCTGCTTTAACTGCAGCTGTGCTGGACGTGCAATCTACTGAAATATACCCAGTGATAAGGGGGGCTCCGGCTGTGGGCAATGCACTGGCAGTCCCAGATAGATATGAAACCCTCCATTACAAATATCTGAAGGAACTGAGGGTCAGCATACGTGACTATGGGGCTAATGCACCTTTTACTAAAGCTCTGTTGGAAGCCATTGCTTCTCAAAAATTGCTACCAGTTGATTGGAAGCAGATGATTAAAGCGCTCCTGCCTCCTGCAGAAGCCATGCTCTGCTTGCAAGAGTGGAGGGATATGGCTTGGGAGGTAAATCGCACACGCCCTGCACTCACAATGGATATGTTATGTGGGGAGGGAAATTTTGCCAACCCCACACAGTAGTTGGCACTCACTGACGCCCAGTTGGGAGATATTGCACAGATAGTCATGCGTGCCTGGAATAAGATTCCTTCCAAAGGGGATAGCTCCGTTGCTGGGTTTGCAGCAATTAGGCAGGGCCCTAAAGAGGATTACACTGAGTTCATTAACAGACTCATGACTGCCCTCAGCCGCCAGGTGGAAAATGTCCCGGCACGGGAAATGCTCATGAAACAACTGGCTTTTGAAAATGCCAATGAGGATTGTAAAGGGGCTCTGACAGCTGTTTATGCTAGGCCAGGAACATCTATAGCAGACATGATGAAAGTTTGTCAAAATGTGGGGACTCACAGTTACAAGGCTCAACTTCTGGCAGCTGCAGTTCAGTTGCCCACAACTCAGGCTCAAAACAAACGTTGTTTTGGCTGTGGAAAAGAAGGACATTTTAAAGCACAATGTCGCTTCTCTCAAAAGCAGGCAGCACGCCCTTCAAGGAAGTGTCCCATTTGCCAGAAAGGGTACCATTGGGCCAATCAGTGCCGCTCAAATCCTAATGCCAACTCCTCAGCTGCTCAGCACAAAGACTCTGACTTTTCTCCACAGCAGCAGGGAAATGGGAGTGCGGGCCAGGCTCGGGCCCAGGCAAAATAATAGGGCTACCAGAGGTCAGTGAGGAAGCAATAGCGGAGGTTTTGGAAGAAGATATGGAACTTGCCCAAGAAATGATTTCACGATATAGAAAAAACCATCCTTTAAAAGAAGGGCAATTATTGAGGTTATCCAAGGACTGTACTTTTACTATGCCAGGGTGTGTGGAGGCTCTTCCCACACTGGTTGATGATGTTATTCCCCAGGGCATGATGGGCATCGTTCTTCCTTGCCCAGACGCCTTACCCGCTTCTGTACACATTGCAGCAGGGTCAGTTACATTGGGTCACCAAGAAATTGTCGTCCCTGCATCAGCCACGCAACATCTCACCCTGCCTAAGGGACAACCTGTAGGACGCCTTCATCTGCTCCCACTAGGGACCACTGCAACTCCATCCCAGGAGGTGACTGTAACAGCAGCTATGGCGGTGATACAAATCACCGAGGATAGACTGACCCGCTCTCTGATTATGGGTGGACGTTCAGTGTCTGGATTGGTCGATACAGGAGCCGATATTTCAGTGGTGGCAAAAAAAGATTGGCCAACTGGATGGGCCGTCCGCCCCTGTAGGGAGGTTTATGGGGTGGGCGGGTACGAGCCAGCACAGCAAAGTGTTCATCCAATCGTCTTTGAGACCTCAAGGGAAAAAAAAGTTTCTCTTCACCCGCTGATTATGGATATTCCTATTACTCTGTGGGACCGGGATCTCCTGGCTAAAACAGGGTGTACCTTGCAGACAAATTTTTAATACGGGCCTCCCCTGCAGCGCCGTTGCATGCACTTCCACTACAATGGAAAAACACCCCGCCAGTGTGGACGGATCAATGGCCGCTCTCAAGAGAAAAGCTCCAGGCGGCGGAGGCCCTTGTACAGGAGCAATTAAATCTGGGACATATTCAAACAACCACTAGTCCTTGGAACTCTCCAATTTTTGTGGTGAAAAAGAAGTCTGGAAAATGGCGATTGTTACATGATTTGAGAAAAGTTAATGAGCACATCTTGCCAATGGGACCTCTACAATCTGGACTTCCTAATCCGAACATGATTCCTGAAGATCATCAACTCATGGTCATAGATTTGAAGGACTGTTTTTATACAATCTTGCTAGCGCCACAAGACAGAGAAAATTTTGCATTTACATTGCCAGTATACAATAATGAACATCCTACTCAACGGTTTGAATGGTGTGTCTTGCCTATGGGTATGGCCAACTCGCCGACTCTATGCCAACATTTTGTGAACATGGCTTTGGAACCTTTCAGGCAACGTCATCCAGAGGTTAAAGTCTATCATTACACAGATGACATTTTATTGCATGGTCCACAAGTCACGGAGAAACACCTGCAGGACCTAGCAGACATTTTGCAACAAGCGGGCTTGATCATAGCTCCTGAAAAAGTGCAGCGGATGTATCCATTCCAATATTTGGGACATAGGCTCTCAGCTACCGCTTCAATTCCGCTATTGCCAACGATAGCTATTCCAGAGCAGTTCACTCTTGTACAATTGCAACAGTTGCTAGGGAACATAAATTGGGCTCGTCCTTTCTTGGCCCTGAGCACGGAGGAACTGTCACCTCTCTTTGCTGCTCTTTCTGGACACACTTCTCCAGCGGACATCATTCCCTGCACAAGGGAGATGCGTACAGCTCTTCAACGCCTCAACGAAAAGCTGCATACCATCGCTGTGGATCGGGTGCCCTCAGGCACCATTGCGCTGGCATGCGCTCTTCTTCCCACACCGATGCTGCCCACTGCGGTTTTGTTCGCGCCTGTCAACGCTCAGAAGGTGGCCATCGTGGAATGGTTACACTTGGCGCACACTCCCTCGAAAAACTGTTATCGCCTGCCTGATGCGATTGCTGATCTTTTCCTCAAATGCCGTACTAGGGCAAAGCATTTGACTGGCTATGACGTTGACTTTGTTTGTTTTCCTTTTTCGCAGGATCAGCTAACCGCCTTGCTACAGCATTCTGAGGCATTTCAGGTGGCCATGACGGACTTTGTGGGACAAGTTAAATTTAACCCCCCCAAGGATAAGCGGTTTACCTTGCTGAATCTCACTTCTTACTCCCTGTCATCCCCGCTTTGCATGCAACCTATCTTGCATGCCGTTACTCTTTTCTCGGATGGCTCCCCCTCCCGTGGAGTCCTTACATGGCAGGGTCCTACTGGGGAATGGGAGGTTGTTTTTACAGGACCTCAAGCATCGGCCCAGCGGTCGGAACTGGCAGCGGTCATACTTGCTTTCTCTACGTTTTCTGATGTGCCTTTTAACCTGATTGTGGATACTCAATATGTTTACCGCCTTGTTTTTACTTTAGCTCAAGCTTATTTGTCTCCATCGATGGATAGGGATCTTTTTGCTTTATTCCAACAGCTTCAAGGTTTTCTTTCCAACCGTACGGTCCCATTCTTCATTGCCCACATACGCTCTCACACAAGGATCCCAGGTTATTTGACGGAGGGCAATGCACGAGCAGATTCTGCTCTCCGGGACTCTGCTGAGGTTTTTCCTCTCTTTGACAACCCCATTGACAGTCATGCAATGTTTCATCAATCTGCTAAGGTTTTGCATAAACGATTTTCCATTCCTATGTCACAGGCTAGAGACATTGTGTCATCCTGTGCTTCCTGTACAAAGTCTCCTATATTCCTGCCATTTGATGCTGTTAATCCTCGAGGAACAGAAGCTAATCAGCTATGGCAGATGGATGTCACGCAAGTACCTGCTTTGGCTCCGCTTTCTAAGTTACATGTGACTGTTGATACCTTCTCTGGATTTATATGGGCTACACCCTTACGGGGTGAAACATCCAGACATGTTATACAACATTGCATTCGTTCGTTTGCGGTAATGGGTAAACCTAAAAGCCTTAAGACAGACAATGGGTCATCATATGTTTCTTCTGCCTTTCAGGACTTTTGCCATCAGTGGGACATTAAGCTAACCCATGGAATACCCTATAACTCGACTGGACAGGCGATTGTTGAAAGAGCCCACCTGACATTCAAAAATTTGTTACACAAGCAAGTGGGAGATAGAGGGGTTCCTGTGGCTGAAATACCTACAGCTGTTGCTAAAGTACTGTATACTCTTAATTTTCTTCTTGCTCCCCATAACAGGTCACACTCTCCAGTCAAATTGCATTTCAGGACCGAGGAGTGTCTTCCTAAGCCATTGGTCGTTTATCGGCAGCAGCCGGATCCTGAGTGGAAGGGTCCTGTACCTCTAATCACCTGGGGACGAGGATACGCAGCGGTTTCTACGACCTCAGGACCTGTGTGGATTCCTGCTCGAGCGATCCGCCCATGGAGAGAGAAGAACGTTACTCAGCTCCAGGACGGTGGTTCACCAGTAGACTAAATTTGCTGACATTTGTTCTTTTCTTTTTTACTGTGCTTCCAGCTGTAAGAACAATACCTCATGGGGGCAACCCCAACTTTTGGCTTCGTCATGCTAACTATATGTTTGAGGTTCATGGTAAGAATGCAACGTTATACTATGAGCATCCACTGGCAGTGTCTCAAATGGCCTTTCTTCCGGCATTGTTCAACACGCCTGAGTTGGTTATTGGACATTTGCAACATGTGGATAGGTCTACACTCTTCTCTAATCCTCCAGAACAATTTAACAACACCCGCTGGCGAAGCATGACATTCAAGAAATACACTAAAGGACTTTGTTTCTGTTGTCATAGTTCTGGAGTCTGGAATAGTAAATGGAAGTACTGGACTCAAGCACAAAGGGTTTTGAGGAATATAGGCAATTATACGGGTTGTGATGATTATTTTTGGTTATGGGGTAGTTATAACAGTTCTTATAAGCTTAATTATACCTTGTTTAACACTACTATTGAAGATATATATGATGTGTTTCCTATGTTTACTCCTGATTATTCTGCTATAGATAGTGGTTCAATTTGCAATGGATGGCAAATCAAGGATCCTAACATGTGGTTCTTTTTTAATGGAGTTGCCACGAATTTCCATCCAGGACAATATCAATGTGCAGCATTGGGTTATTTTACCTTACCCGTACAAGTGCAAATGCCGCTTCGGGCAGATGCACGGCGCCGGAGAGCTACTGCCGGCCCGATGGGTTCTGGTTGCAATGATGAAGTGATAATCGATGTTCAGCTTTCTGATGGTAGCTCCTGGGGGAGAGCTATAGGGAGTGCTATCACTGGAGCACTCACCTTGGGATCATACCCAGGTGTCATTTCCCAGGAGAATAGAAGGTCCATTTTGGGACTCACCTGTAGGCTGGAGAAATCAATCAACGCCACAGGGAGGGTCATACGGGATCTTCAAATGGAAATCACTGAGCTTCATCAAGACCAAATGCAGGACAGACTGGCCATAGATTACCTGTTAGCAAAATCCAGAGGATTTTGTAAACTGGTCGGGAACCAGGGATGTCGGGTAAAATTCCAGGATCTGAATAATACTATTGAGAAAGAACTTCAGAATTTACAGGAGAGTATTACTAATAATGTACGCACTGATGTTAATCTCTTTGATTGGGTGACTTCTTGGCTGCCTGATTTGTCTGTCCTTAGACAAGTTTTCTTTTATAGGTTCATTATTATTATTTGCCTTATATCTTTGTGTTTTTGCATTAATTGTATTCCTAACCTTATTTCTACGTGTAACGCATGTCCACTGCATAGAAGGGAGACATCGAGTTTTGCACGACGGCAATTGTACTCAATGAGGTATCATCCTCCGGAACAAGGTACCATGAGTCAGGAGGGGTACGATGTCCAGGAGGACAGTGATGATGTATATGGAGGAGTAGTTATGGAGTATGATGACATGCAGGGGTATGATTAGCCGTCCCTCTCTCAAATTTAAATGAAAAAGGAGGACATGTGGGAAGGCATCTGGTTTCCGTCTTCCTGTCTGCCTTCACATTGTGTAAACAAAAGTCCTCTTTGTCTGCATGAGAGATAACACTGGATTTTGGGCATACGTAGAATATGAGAAGATTTCTCCTTTCTTCTCCTTATTTGGGCTCTGACACTTCTGATTGGCTGTATGCCCTAAGTTTTGTTTCTGTTAAGTTTCGTTTCTGGGATATTCTGCTTGCTTAAGTTTCGTTTCTGAGACACTCTGCTTGAATAAAGAGAAGCCATTAGTATCCTTTGTTCAGCCAAAGACTGGAGTCGTGTTTTCTGTCTGTCTCTGTCTTTTCCTTACTCTGAGCCTAATGAAGCTGGACTTCGTGGACTCTTAACTCCCTATCTTAAAAGATCTGATGATATAAACTGCTGCTTCATGAGACTGATTGAGACATGAATCAGATTTCTACAGGGCAACCAGTTGGCCCAGGTGCGTGGTGGCTTACGGCGGCGGGACAGCTCTTTGTCTCTGTCGTCCTGTCCCTCTCTCTCCTCCTTAGTGGGCTCATGGTTCAATAGGGAGAATATATCCACGTACTCCCCCCCCCCGCCAAATCTTTTCCCTCGTGACCTGGGACAAATGATCACCAAGGGGCAATGAATAACCAGCCATCGGCAAGGCCGTCACCGGCACATTAGGTACACGGGGCATACGCAGCGGAACCTGGACAGTCCCTGCAATGCCCGGAACTGCCCTGGGGGCGGAAACCCCCACCCCCAATGCTGTACCAGTATGGAACCAAGGGGCACTGGGATAGGCTGGCAACTGATGCCCACTCGCCTCGACTTGACGAGGCCACGGCCACTGAACCCCACCACTGGAAGTGGACTGTGATGTGGGTGCATTAACTTGAACCTGATACTCACTAGGTGCACCCCCGTGAGCCGCCCCCACTGAGGGTTCCGGCCCACGGCGGGCGTCGGAGCTCGCAACCGGAATCGAGCTCTGGGGCCACACCTGACCACTCTCCTGCTGTAGCTCTGGATGAACAGGGAGCTGCGAGACACCGGCAGGCGCAGGCCGGAGCGTCTCAAGCAGCTCAACCCTGCTGGCCGCTTGTTGCAATGCGGCAGCCGTTGAGGTAGCCGGTGAACACGAAGGGCCCCCAGCAGAGAGTGAAGGGCCCCCTGTCATGGGGTTGTGTGCAATCTCCAAGGATGCCTCAAGCACAGCTAAACGCATTAGCAAGGCATCCACTGTCACAGATCCCCCAGTATAAGGTGGGCCGGGTGGGCCGGACGGCCCACCAGGCATTTGACCAGGAACCCCAAAATGAGGGCCTGGGCCCGAATAGGGCCATGCCCAAAACTCCGGCCCATGAGGGGCCGGAGGAGGAACATGCTGTGCACCAGCACCGCCCCCCCCCCCGCTGGCCTGACCCGTGGCCGGCAACTGCGGGCCGAGGGCCGAAGCCCCTGAAGGGCCGGTTGAAGGCTGGCCAGCCGAGGGCCAAGCACCAGCCTGCATCGCCCCACCGGTATCGGTGGGGGTAGTGCCCTGCCGCGTGCGCGCAGCCCTGGTCCTCCGACCTGAGGGCTGCCCCCCGCGTTGCGCAGGGCCGGCAAAAGTCCTCCCCGTTGGCCGCGGTTTCGTCGCCGTGGCCTTCCGTTTGGGAGGCATATCCATAGAAATAGCAGGATCCCTGTCCAGGGATCAACCTATGCCAAAAAAGCACAGAGCAGCCAGCAAGCCAAAGGCTCTGTGCAACTCCTTCCTTCCGAAAAGCCAAGGGCTAAAGAGCCGAAGAATCGAAGGAACAGCGACGGAGAAAACTTCTCCTCTCCGTCGCTATTTTAAAATGGCAGCTCGTCTGCCTTGTGGCCACCCCTTTTATAGAGGGGTGGCCACGCCCCCTAACTCACCCGGATGTCTGAGTCCGGGGGGGGGGGCCTGCAAAGAGCGCGGTGGCCATTTTGGCGCCGCGCTTTCATTCTCTCACTGTGGGGCAGATGGCCAATTAGATGTTCCACACTCAAAAGCTTTTGAATCTAATTTGCTTCCAGACAGGTTTTCTGGCCTATTTGGATAGCATTCCTGTCAAAGCTCAAATTGCCAGGTGTAATACCTTGAAGACACAATTACTTTTCAAACACCCTCTCTAGTGCAGAGCTCATTGTTTACCATGGTTCATGGACAAGCTACAGGTGACTGAGTAATTCAAATTCAAATCACTTTGTTACGGTCATTGACCAGCACAGACAATTAAGTGAAAAAGGAGAAGGTTAGAGAGCAGATGATTGGGCCTATACCAGTTGTGGCAAATCTTGGCACTCCAAGAAATATGTAACCAGTTTTCAGTGCATTTCCAAGCTAAATTGAAGGCATGTGAAGGGACTTTGACTCCTCTTTTGGTACAGTAAATTGAGAAGCGACATTCACTGTCTTTTTGTTTTGGATCCATTTTGATATGTAACACCTGATAATGTGGACAAGGTGCTTGTCCTCTGTAAGTTCATAACTTTTTTTAGTCCTTGCCCTTCTTGGCTCCTTAAATCTGCCAAATAATTGATGCTAGAAAAGGCCACAGAATTGGTCAACAAATCCCTCCTGGAAGGTATATTCCTTCCTGTTTGAAGATGATAATTGTGCATCCATTACTTTGAAAAACCTAGCATGGCAACAGATATCTGAATAATTACAGATATATCACCAATATTCCATTTATGGGCAAGGTGAGTGAATGATGGAGGATCAGCTGCAAGCATTCTTGGATAATACCAATAGTTTGGATCCACTTCAGACAGGGTTCAGGCCACAACATAAATCTGGGATAGCTCTGATAACTCTGGTGGTTGATCTTTTAAGACAGGCTGAAAGGAAGAGCTTGACTCTGCTAGTTCTAGTTGATCTCTCAACAGCCTTCAATATTGTCAGTCATAGTGTCTTCCTGGACAGGTTAGCAGATTTGTATCTGTTCCTTCCTTGCTGACCATACCCAGATGGTGCAATTTAGGGAGACATGGTCAACTCTGTGGGTCCAAGTGTAAGGAGTCTCATAGAGCTCAATCATATCTTTGATGCTGTTTATCATCTACATGAAGTTCCTGGGTCATTCGAGTCATTCGGGGATTTGGAGTACATTATCACAATACGCTGATAGCATGTACCTCTATCTGTCCTTTAGATCAACGATGGTGAAGGTTCTCTGGAATCTTGATTGCTACCTGGCCACAATAATGGCATGGACAGGGATGAAGCTGAATTCAGATAAGATGGAGATCTTACTGTTAGGAGGGTTGTGGGCAAATTGCTCTTGTCTAAATGGGGTTGCATTTCCCCTGAAGGACCAGCTTTCAGGAACTGAATGTGATCTTGGACCTGCCTTTCTTCTTGGAGAAGCAAATATCTGCTATGGCCAGGTCTGTCTATTTTCATCTTAGACAGATCATCCAACTGCACCCATTCTGGACAGGAAGTCTCTCCTGACACACGTTCCTGTCTTGGTAATCTTGAGTTCCATTATTATAACGATCTCTACATGAGGCTACCTTGAGGATAGTATGAAAGCTAGAAGTGGTACTGTATGTGGCCACATGGCTGGTGTTGACTGTATTTGGAAGTTTGACCATTTCTTCCAGATTCTGGCTTGCCTGTTTTGGTTGCCTGGTGCCCTGATGGCACAGTGGTTAAACTGCTGTACTACAGCCCAAACCGCTGACATTGTGAGTTTGGTCCTGGTCAGGACACAAGGTTGACTCAGTCTTTCATCCTTCAGATGTCAGTAAAAACAACCCAGGATGTTGAGGGCAAAACTCTAACTATCTTGTGAATTGCCCAGAGAGTGCACTAAGTGCTATGTGCCAGTATATAAGTGCTATTGCTTGTCCAATTCAAAGTATTAGTTCTGACAAATATGGCTCTACATGTTTTTGAACCTCAGTACCTTCTGGAACACTTTCCTAGTTAAATCAGACCCAGGTCACTTGGTCCTCAAAAGCATTGGGGCTGCGAACACCCAACCCAAGAAAGACCTGGAAGGCTATGACTAGGAATCAGATCTTCCCAGTGTTGGCTCCATCAGCCTGGAATGCTTTGCCATTGATTGTGCACTTGAACCTCTCTATACAGCTTTTTCATAGGCTAGTGAAAGCAGAATTGTTTAGTGAGGCCTTCAGAAATGTGTTACAGCCCTCTTTGTTCCAGACCATAAGTTGTCTTTTAATTTGTTATTGCCATTTTGGGATAGACAGAAAGAGCATCCTCAAAGATTGTGGTATTTTTGAACTATAATCGGGTGTACCCTGGTAATAGCAACCTTGTGTTGCTGGCTAATCTTTCACACACTAGGTCAGGTGAAAGGAAATGCAGAATGAACTGACCAGAAGGTGGCTTCATTTTGGCAGTTTCACATCTGGCCTAGACATGAAAGAAGAAGATTGTCATCTTTATTTTTCTGCTTATTCTTTTTATATGTTGAATGAATTTATATATTGTAAGCCTGTATTTGGATAACCAGAATGGCTGTTTCAGTCACATAGGTGGAGTATAAATCTAAACAAACAAATACATGCTTGGATGGGGTGGGGACATTTATCTAATATTGCTTTGGCACAGCAAAACTACATGGAAAAATGTTATGCAAAACATACAAATAAAAGCAGGGAAGCAGTATTACTTTAGAAAAACATTTTGGCCCCACAATGAAATGTCAGAGAACCTTTTGCTTTCTCTAGGCCAAAGAGAAGATGCTGTGCCAGTAACTATATTAAGAAATAATTTTCACTAATGAATGGCAGCAAAACTAAATGTGATGCTAAATACATCACTAGATACCATGCCAGGTTTATTTTTAATTTAACAGCAAGTATTGAGAGTGATTTTCATCAGAACGGCTTGTGACTAAGGAGGATGTTTAACCTTTCTGTCCCCAGCTGAAATCCTGGAGAAACTGCAGTCTTGAAAGAAATGCAACTGAAAGCAGCAGGCAGCTTTACAGAAAATAAACCCCTTTCAGTTGGCTAAAAGGGGAAACTGTTCTTATGGGATCACAACTGTGAAAATAGATCTAATATACACCCACTGTGGTCCTACTGAAAAATCACCACCCAATAATTTCAATAGTCATCTCTCTATCAGCCACTTTTCAAATCCCATTAAAATTAACACAGTGTGAAGATGTTCATATACAAAGGTCAGGTGATTCTTTAGATAGCCAGGCCCCAGGCATTTGCAGTTTCAAAGTTTAAAACCAATGCCTTGAATTGGGCCCAGTAAGCAACTGTCAACCAGCACAGGTTTTTCAGTATCGGCGGTTACATTACTCCAATACTGTTCATAGCCAAGCCACTGCACATTTGCTCTAATTGAAGACCTCTAACTCCCATCAAGGGCAGCCTCTCACAGAGCACATTCCAGTAGTCAAAACATGATGTAACCAAGGCATTGATCACTCCGAGGGTGATCGGATGAGACATAGCTCACTATTTGGTTATTTGTCAATATGATTTTGCTCGCCCTATTTTCTGGCAATCACATGTGTTTTAAGTAAGAATAATCCATCCCACCCCTTTTGCAAGCTGTTCCCTTCCTTTCTGGCAAAGTATTAGGGTTGCAGTTTATTTGGTGTGATTGGGAATGCTATTGATGATCATTCTCTGCCATCTGTGTTGTTCAAATAGTGTTGTGGGTGGAATTCTCTTCAGTGACAGCCCTGGAATGTATGCAGTAGAAAGGATGGTGGGAAACCTCTTCTTGCTCCCCCCTCTCCCCAATATTCTGCTAAGTGACACAGGACTATTTCACATTTAAAGTATCCATGCTAGGTCGAAGTATTGTTGCAGCACTATTTAATTGTTTGAACTTGCATACTACCCCATACACCTGGAGTGGCTAATCTATGGCACATGTGCCAGAGAGGGCACTCAAGAGTCCTTTCTGTGGGCATGTGTGCCATTGCCCCAACACAGAATTCGTCCTGCCCCTCTGACCAGCAGCCCAATGGGAGCACTTCCTCCTTCCCCCAAGCAAAGAGTTCACCCCACCCCTCTGCCCAGCAGCCCAATGAGAGTGCTTCCTCCCTCCCCCAGCACAGAATTCACCCTGCCACTCTGTCCAGCAGCCCAATGGGAGCACTTCCTCCCTCCCCAGCACAGAGTTCACCCCACCCCTCTGCCCAGCAGTCCAAAGAGAGTGCTTCCTCCCTCCCTAGCACAGAATTCACCCCGCCCCTCTGCCCAGCAGTCCAATGGGAGCACTTCCTCCCTTCCCCCAGCATAGTTCACACAGTGCAGATGGCAACCTGTTGAGTTTGGGCACTCGGTCTCTAATAGGTTCACCATCACTGCCATATACTCTCTGAGCAAGGTTCCATGTTCACAGAAACTAACAGAAATCTGGTGAAAGCATGCCAGATCTGAGGATGTGTTCAAATCTATTAAACCCAGTAATCAGTCTGAATATTGCATTTTGGACTTCTGTACAGCCTTTGCGGGAAGCCCTATGTAGAGATATCTGTGAGTAAACTAAACAGAACAGCGAAAAAGGACAAAAACTGTTGTGGCATCTCAAAGATTAACATTTCACCTATGTAGAGAGAATTTAAGCAGTCTATTTTGGAGATTATCAACACATATACCATTGTTCTTTGGCTTTTCTCATCCAAATAAGGACACACTAATGAAAGGCATTCCTGGCCATGGTAGATATTTGTGCCTTCATAGACAGGATCGAGTTCAAGAGCGTAACCCCATCCAGGCCAGGAAGATGTCCCTCTAGTACAATGGTTCCAACATGGGGCCCACAAGGGGACCTCAGTTCCCAGAATCCTAAGTACATTGGCTGATCAGTGCTTTGTGGACTTGATTTAGGCTTCAGGGAATTAGGTTGGGAAACACTGCTGTAGTAACTATGCCACTTACTAAAAAAAAAAGTGTGTGGGGTGAGGGGAGTTGCAACAGCCTGCAGAATGAGAGCCAAAACAAAAGGGGATAAATGGGAGCAATTCTAAAGTGCTTTCTGTACTTTCTCACAGAGAAGAAACATCTCCCATGTGAGTAGAAGGATCACTCTAGTGTGAAAAAATAGACAAGGGATAAGAGGCTTTTAAATGCAATCCAGATCATTCGAAATTCCCTCACCTAGTTGTGCCCAGATTTAGGTTGACTCAGGAAAATTGTAGCTGTCATGTTAAGCAGCATGTGGGCAAAGGTAATCTTCCTTCTTGCTGCCCCCTTGGAATCCAGGAACATGCTGAGTTAAGGAGGTCTACCAGACTATGAACTTGACATGGCACAGGGAGAGTATTCATTTTTGGAATAGGTTGAATCCCAGTTCTTAAATCTCACTGTTTGTCCATATCTAAAAATAGAGAGGGTAATTGTCCTATGATTCATCAAGAGCTACCAAAGAATAATAAATGATAAATCTTTCTCCTTAGCCTTCAACACAATAACTATTCAGTGAGCTGAACATTGCAGAGCAGTCATTAAATCAAAACTGTTATCTGCAGGATTTTCCACAGAGAAAAAAAGACAGAGAGTGCCACCTACAAACAATTGTGAGAAACTTGTGAGTAACAAATAAAAGACAACTGGTACATTATTATGCCATTTAGGAAGCAGTGGTCCCAAAGGTATTAAGTGTTAAATGTTAGCAGGTTAAACATTATGAATTTCCTTCCTACCAGGACAGAAGGGGGTAATACTCAAAGTGGCAATAGAAAAATGTATATCCATTGTTCTTCTGTCAATACTCTGGAGATATAGAGGGCAAAAGGGAGTTTCTCCAGGGATAGATGAACCTAGATCTGGAGACTCTTTGTTAGCAAAGAAGATGGAAAATAAGCAGTATAGTTGCACCTCTAGATAACAATAAAGAACAAATTGCAAAAATAGTTTGCCTTGTCTTTCTCTGTAAAAATAACTGTTCTAAATCTATACCTAAAAAGAAAAGGTGTGGGTTCAGTGTCCGGAATGGGCTGCCGCACACCTTGACCAAGCCCCATGAGATTCGGCACACACGTACCTTGCACACGTGAGCAGGTCACAACCCATCAAAACAAAGATACAGTGCAGCAAAAACAAAATACAATAGCAAATACAATATAGCAATATATGTACAAGGAGTGTTATGTCAAGACAGATAAATCTGACATGCTGACAGATAAAACTGTAATAAATGAAAGAGTATTTCCAGAAAAAAGACAGCAACTTGGCTAGCATATTACATGAATGCAAGTCAAAAGAAGATTTAGGAAAACACTGCCGTGTTTCAAGTAGGAGATTAAACAGATGGCAATAGAAGTTAATTCAGGTATTCTTAGTTCAAAGGTGCCCCAAAGGTGACAGCATA